>OX183132.1:52264038-53464038 GCA_945261195.1 Cryptosula pallasiana | reverse complement strand
GACACTGTGGATGAAACTTTTTGCGTCGATTTTCGCTTTTTCCATCAGAAGTGACCCATTTTGAATGAAAATTGAACATAACGATTTTCTAAAAACTGCCATATCAAGACTTTTGTTGTGTTATCTTGCCACCAAACTGATAAAAACTTGGTTCAGTAGGTCACACTCTACTTATAAACATCTAGTACTGATATTTTAGTAGTAATATAAGAGCATAATACTTGCTTTTGGTATTTCAGCAGCGCAAACTTTACTGATATTATATTTTCTCATTTGCTGCATGCTAGTCAGCCATAAAATAAAGTGTATAATTAATGTTATACTTAAATGTGGCCACAACTTGAGAGACTACAGTCTGCTGCTTGAAAGTCACTAATTACTCTACTTTTTACTTTGTCAGACATAAAAACAAACTGTTGTTGTATGAATGATACAAAATCTAAAATCAAAGTTGTATGCCCTTAAATAGTATTGCACCACAAATCAAAAAAATTCAATGTAATTTTTGAATGTTGACAAGCATAGTTCATGATTAAATTTGCTGAAGCATCAACAGTGGAGTTATCATTTTTTCAAATCTCATTTATAAATCTTTTTGTTTCAGAACAAAAGAGTGGGGTGCAAGGTTAAACTTGAAGTTAAAAAATTTTAATCAGTAAAATGTCAGTTCGGTATTATCTGCCGAAGTCATTTTTACTTGGACTACTGTCAAATTTGTTTGAAAGACCCTTAAAACTCACATTGAATGGAAAATTTCGTTCTTTTGTGCATTACAGTACACCAACTGACACTTCTGATATTTTTGTTGCAAACAAATCATTTGCCTGAAACTGATAAAGCTTTTTCTATCAATTTACCATTCTCTATAGGGTCAATTTTTAAAAAAAAAAGGTTTCCTATTGGAACTTTGCTTCTGGCAGATGAAAGAGTAACAGAAAGATTAAAAGAAATTGTTTGTACGTTACTTTTCCTTATTAAGTGTTAGGCTTGTAGTCCAGTTAATGTGCCACATTAGCTCACAGGCACATTGAGAACACCTACCAGCTTGACATTCAGTAAAACTAAGTAATGCTTCAATTTCGTTAAGTTTCACAATCTTTTCCTAGTTCCAATTGTCTGCAACTGAATGGAACTTAAAATTACTTAGGAAACATTTTGAAATTTTTATTGAAGCAAAACCAATCGTCGAGTGTATACATCTTCAACTACCACATTCTCTTGTTTGAAAGTCATGTTGTTTGTTACGGTGAGCGACTGAATTATTGGGCATTCAATGATCAAAACTGGGCTTTGTAGAGGTGTGCTGAAAGTGGAACAGCTGTGACACTGCAAACTTGAAAATTATGTAAGAAACCTCATTAAACTTCAGGTTTATATATATCTACCTAACCAAGTAGTTTTCGTAATTATTTAAGAAATGGATATTGTGATAAAGAAGGCTAAAGAGACAACTATGGAAGAGACAACTGTAAAAACCTAATAAACACTGAACATACATGATACATTAGCTATCATTATTTTCATCGTCGCCGTTGTCATCTTCGTGTTTCTATAATCCATTTAATTCATTATTACCATAATTATACTCAATATTGGAACAAATAGTAATTTGGGTCACAATCACACTAATAAGTGAAAGTTATGAAATCTACTTTAATTTTTCTCAAAGTTTACTTACAGACTGCTCTTTGTTTTGAGAGTGACGTTCCAAGATGCTACTGGATCTGGAAGTTTTAATAACTATGTCAAAAAACTTTACTACCATAGTGTAACTAAAAAGCAAATTACTTGAAAAATCAGCTAATTCTTTTAGCCACAAATGCTGCATTGGCCTGACCATGGCAATGTAATATCTTGAGGTGATGATATAGAAAAAATCATATATAGCATAGCATAATATGAACAGTTCAGTTCATTGCTTTATATGGTGGCTAAAGTAAAGGGTTTCTGCCACCTGCATTGCCTGCCAACAGAGTGCTTTTCAAAGCCAGTAAATGTGACAGATAATGGTAACAAGATAGATGTTGCAGTGTAGTAAATGTTGCAGTAAATGATGAACCTGAAGCAAACTACACTGTTGCTGACCCTGTGAATTGTGATGATGAATGTGCTGCCAATGCAGAGTGTCTGAACATCACTGAATCCTACTTATGCGTGTGCAAAAATGGATATGAGGGAAACGGAAAAGACTGCTCAGGTTTGTATGAATTGAAAGATAACTTGAATAACATTAACTTGAAACGTATTTGAAAGTAGTAAGCAGCAAATAGGAAAACGGAAAAAAAAAACTAGTTTAAATGGGCCGAAAGATTAGTGACATTTACTGTTATGCTTTTAATTTATCAACCATTTTAAGTAGTAACCAGTCAGTCCGCTAGTGAATAAAAGCGACACCACAGAACCATGGCATTGTTATGGGTATGACATTTGTTATCAAAGCTAATGTTAATTTTAGTTCAATGTAAACACCCATATCTAACACGCAATGCTTTCCTTTTACACAGTCAGCTAGCTGGCTGAAATATATGTACTGTACTTGTCATGGTAGCCACTCCCTAGCCAACTGAGTATCAAGGAGGTGTGATCTACACTTGTGCTGATGCACAGTAGTTGTTTACTGCTGGTTAAAAGTTTCAAATCAAGTAAATCTGCAATTAGAAAAATAAACGAAACTAAGAATATTGAGATGTTTTGTGGCTTACCTACAAGTTACTGTAATTTTAATGTTATTTTTAGATTTTAATGAATGTAGCAATCGCATCAATAGCATCAATTGCTCTTATGGAGCAAGCTGTTACAACACTATTGGATCCCACACCTGCATTTGTCCCTCGGGTTATACATGGGACGGTTTTGTGTGTGAAGGTAGGTATATGCCAAGAATTCCAACTTGCCTCTGTTTTGATATGTTGTCTTTATAACCTGGTCAAGAATTGGTGTGAAAGCTTTAATTGAGATTGGTTTATCTAAATTTAGACAAAGACGAATGTGCGCTGGGTACACACACTTGTGATGTCAATGCTTACTGTATAAATGGACGAGGAAGCTACAGCTGCAGATGCAATGAGGGTTTCATCGGTAATGGACGGAGCTGTGTGGGTAAGTGGAAATAGAAAACTGTTAACATGACTATTATTTTGGTGAAAACTTTACAACTGGGTTTAACAATTTATCGCTTTCTCATCATTTAAGATAAAGAAATTGTGACTAATGCTTACCACACATTATGCAATAACAGTGGTTGTGTCAGCGGTATGTTTTACCAAACAACGATCATTTTATTCGGAACTCTAGGATCAACACAAAGTAGCTCACTGAATAAAAAAGGTGATCAGCGAGCCTTTGCTAAGCATCGTTTGTTGGCCAAACAAATTAAACAGAACAAATTCTAGCAAGTAAATCTTATTCATGATTAGACCAGTTTTGTATTCCGAATCGAAATATGTGTCATAACTGACACCATGAAATGAAGACTTGAAAAAAACGACTTCCCTAAAGGCAAGCAATGTATCAAGTCTCCACCAAACAGTGGGCACTAATGTATGAACATTCACCAAAGAAGGGAGCAAGAATTCAGCTCAGGGGATAGACATTTCTGATGGTACTTGGAGATATGGTAAAGGTGAAGATTATGCCTGAGTGCAGGTACCCCTGATGTTGGCTGTAGCTTTAGTTCAACTATGGCTGGTGTCTGTCCTCTGGAATCAACACATGCATGGTAGAGATTTTGCTTAGCTTTTTTCTGCACTGAAGTTTGGCAATGCAGCCGAATGGGGTAAATATAATTTCAGATGCCTCTTTCAACCTATATGGACCAATGGACTAGGGTTGGAGTTTGGGTTCTTCCCTACACCCTCTGAAATGGTTGTCTGTCCAAACATGATATGTAGCTTTTAACAGACAGGGCTTCTTTCATTTATCTATTTGAACCTCTAACTGCAGCTCTCCCAGCATCTTATAAACCTCCCTAACTTAAGCTTGAGAGTCTGTGGATACTTGTGCATAGGCATGAAACCAGTCAGTGGGGGAGATATGACACTTTATCTAGCAGCTGGAGCTCTTTTCTCAGCATCAGGTAATTTGTAATTAGGTAATAGTGGGTTGGGGGCGTCTCTGAAGGCCTTTATCAGCTAAGGGAGCATCTAGTCTCAATCAGTGGGCCTGTGCTTCAGCAACAGGGACCAGAATGAGTCATCAAACACCCGATTGATTCTTTGAAGAACCCTGCTGTCCTTTGAGGGATAGGAACAGGCAACCTTGTTCTCTATTCTCTAAAGTACCCACAGTTCCCCCATCGGATGATTCTGAAACTGAGCTCCCCGGTCTGTGTGCATCTGCTTCTGTATGCCTGGGTATCAAAAGTTTTCTCATCAACGGTAATGACTACCACTAGGCCTGTTGCATTTGAAAAGACCAAAGTGTCTTGTCCCCTGATAAAGTGGTCAGTCAACAACAGAATCCAAGCATTTCAGTTTTCAGTCTTTAGCAGATAGCCCACCAAGTCTACCACAAACTTGTGCCAGGGGCTGCAAGAGTACATAAATTGGCAACCAAACTGGGCTTAATGCCACATCTCTAGGTTCTCTGGCAAAACTCACAGCTCTTGAGCATTGGGTGAAATGGTTTATTTGCACATAATTGTATGGTTTTTTTTTTTTAAATATTTTGATTAGTAATGACGGGTTAATTTGCTAAAGTCGTCTAAAGCATGTATTTGATTGTAAAATTTTAATAGGACGAGAAATTTATTTTCAATATCGCGAAACTTTTACAGCAGCATTTTGTAGTGTGTAAGAACACCAGCTATTACTTTGCTGGGCAATGCTCGTAGTTGAGAGCCGTAATCAATGCACCCATAACAAAACGAAGTTGCCTTCTCCAGAGGCTGGTTGAAAGAGCTTATTCAAAGTTGGTTTCTCTTGCAACAAAACTTCAACCTTTGCAATAGAGTTGTAAACACTGCGTTATAGGTGAGGTAAATATTGTGGTTAACTAAGGGAACATAAATTCATGCATCCTTTCCCCACTGATAAACAAATTCCAGAGGTGCCTCTAGCTGTAAACCAGCAACCAGATAAAGCTAATTGGTGGTGGAGCAGAACTCGCTGTTGAAGCACTCACCTACTATAAGTTGTGCAGTAGCGATTAACCAATTATTGCCACCCATCACATAGTAGCTCCCATTATACTGGCCCTGGATGTTATTATGGGCTGGTGTCAATATGCTGGCGAGTTGGGAGCTTGTGGACAGTTCCTGTTATTAGAAAAAGGTAGTCGAGCAACAGAATCCACTCCACCACGACTGACCAATCACTATTCTCTGCTGCAAACAACTAAAAATATAACTTTTTTACGATCTTTTGATGAGAAAACTGACATAATCAAAGTAATTGAAATATTTTCCACAAGCTCATTTGTTTAAGCTGTGCCTTGAGGGCAACCCTAAGATGGGCCCCCTACGATTGTAGCTCGTTTGAGCAGCATCCTATACCCCAAGCCCGCCATTAAACCGGCTAATCTTCCAAAAAACAGAGGGAATCTTTTACTAGCATTGCTCCAGAGTTATTGTGGAGACTGCAGTCACACTAGGGACCACGTTGTTTTTATACCCATAGCCGACCAGGCAGAGCATATAGGAAACCAATTATCTCGCTCACAGATAACCGTGCTGGGATTGATTGATCCTTGATCCTTGATTAAAGCGCAGGCACTTTAACCACTAGACCACACGTGCCTCCGGTAGTGTACAGTTCATTCTAAATGACCAGCTTTAACTCGGTTCTGCTCTTTTAATTTTTGTCTCAGCTTCTTGTAATAAAGTTTACCTCATTGAAGCCCAATGCCGTTGGGATTAATTTTTATAAATACACCCTCAAACACATATTGTAATATTCATGCAGTTGGGCAACTCACAAATGAAGTTGGATTAACTATTTTTTTTCTTTTTGTTGCAATATGGTGCAGCTGTCTCCTGAGCACTGTCGGTAAGTGTTTCTCACAAATATCTTACTCCAAAATTTATGATTAAAACATGAACACTTGTTGCTTGAAGTTGCAAAGAGTTTCATAATGAAGTCAGTTGCAATTAAGTTTTGATATTTGAAAAAACCACAAATATATTATTTTTTGAAAAAATCAACTCTTTGTTTCTGATACATGCCATCTTACACAGCAGCCATTTGGTTTTGAGTGCTAAGACTCTTTTCTATTTTAAACATTCTAACTTTGTGGAAAATTTTGATTGGAAACTATGTACAACTTTTTCAGTTACTTCCACAGTTTTTGAGTGAAATATTGATAGAATTCAAGCTGTACCTTGAAAAAATAAACTCAACTGGTTTTTTTTTATGTAATACTGTGCAGGATTTCACTGTAGGTCTGTTTCGGTAGCTTCGGCCTACCTGCACAGCTTTGCCCGAACTGTGTGATAGCTAACAGCTATACAACCCGCCCATAGATCGACAGACTTCCTTAGCAATAGTGATCGACCATTGCAGGCTGCTGCCGAACTGCCGGTTGCGTAAACTGTTACTGAGCGCAAGCCAGTGGCCCAAACTTTGAAGGTCGAATCAGCCTTGGCTAGATTCGGCCAGCAGAGGTTCGGTATACTGCTTTAGTAATTGCTAGTCGTAGTAATGTGCTTTGTTTGTACGTGCATGTACTAGCGCAAGTGAAGTTTATTGTTTGTTAAGACAAAAGAACTTCTGAGAGTGTGCAAGCTGACTCTGACTTTATTAACAATGACATCAGTATTTATAAGAACAGTTACATAATAATAAATAGGTAACAAGACAAGGACAAAAGAAATACTGTAAGCCACGCCTGATAATTAGAGACTGGACAAATAGAAAAGATAGGGGCTGGCTATACAGATATGGCTGAGTGCATGCACATGGTGCTAATATAAAATTGTATGTAAGTAGAATTGAAAAGGTAGAAATAGAAGTGTACATAGAGTTAATAGTGGTAGAGTGAAAACATAGAATGAGTAAGTAATTGTTACTGTCATGGCGCCGTCCGCTACAATACCACCATGTGTGACTGTGAGCAAGATTGAAACTGTGGAGAGGGAACGGGTGATGCAATTAAATTCAGGTCAAATTTAAATGCCAAAAATTTAGATTTGTAAAACATAAATATGCTATAAATTCTTGTTATGTTTGTTATGAATCATTGAGTAAAATAGTAATGACATTAAAGTAGAAAAATTAAACTTCAAGCAAGAAAAAACATGGCGAGAACAAGTTTTGTTTAACTTTGTGATTCAGCAAGGAATCTGAACTTTGCTTAAACTGATTAATATAACAAGTTAGCCATTCCTTCTCATACTGAATATGCTGATACACAAACTTGTTTTGGCAGATTAGCTTTCTCATTGACCCACATTAGGCATTTTCAGTTAAGTTCACGTGATGAGCTGTGGGAACTTTCAAGTGTACTCAAAAGTGGATGTGCGTGAAACTGGCAAAACACGTAACCATACATGAAAACATGTTAACGGAGTTGCCTTCTCTTACAACAATTATATGTCATGCGGACTAAAAATTGAAAATTTACTAATAATAAAATATTATTTATCACTATTAACGTAAAAAATAATTATTTCTATTAAAACAATGGGAACAAATAAATAATTGGTTTTAGAACCGCTAATACATTGTTACCATTACTCGAAGATATTTGAGAAATAGATTATTATAATTATGACGGCCTTGTATCAACAATCGTTGCTTGCATGATGACGACTCGTTGTAATTGTTGCTGTATCCAAACCATAAAACGGTCCTGTTTTCAATTGGTAAGCATAAATACAGACGAGACAACTCCTGATTCTCAAACCAGTGTTGTTGCTTGCTAGCAGTTTCGCTTTGAATTTATTGCAAAGTGACGGCGTAAGAAATCCAATTTTTTACTCGCCAAAAACAAGAGAAATTTGCCAATCTGTCACGATCATACCTTTGCACCAGCTTAGCCGAGAACCCCGGATGTCTATGGGTTCCTCAATTATTGAACATAATTGTGTCGTGTTTTAGAGCCAACAGCAATTCGATGGAAAAAAATGATCAGATTTCGTCAAGAAACCATAGAAAAATTTTCCAAATATTAATATCCATAGAGATAGCGACACCAAAAAATGAACTTGCGGTAGTTTTGCTCACTAAATTGTTATATTTTACTAAGTAGGAATTTTGCAGATATGACTTTGGGTGGGATATAACAAAGTATCCTGTGTTTGCTTTAGAGACTGGTTGATGCTGACAACTGTTTCCAGCTGTTTGATGGTGGAAAAAAAATTGTGCATAATTTAACAATGAAACTATCTGGTTCATACTGTAAGATGATTTGGAGGAAGAGAAACTATAATACAGTGACAGAATCAAGTAAAAAGTGATTGCACTTCCATCCATTCGTGGTTGCCCATCACCCCTTCTGTTGTGGGTACCCAACCCCCACTCTCTTCATTGCTTTGTCAATGGATAGCTACCTCCCGCTTCACATCCTCGGTCAAAAATAACTGAGATGTCTGCCGTCACATGATACACTATCGAGCCATTTGAAATCCTATCAAGCCCGACCCCAACCACAATTTTCTATATTTTATCGGTCTTTCGTCCATGGTTCTTTCTTCCTCCCATGCAATGTTTGAAGTCACCACAGTAAAGCAGACAGCCCTCAACTTAATGCCAATATTACGCTAACGTAGGCTGATAACAATTGAGAGTTGTGCTCTATTGAGTGATAGGATAGTGGCTGGCCAATCACTATTTACAGAAGTACATAAAAAGTGGGCTGATTTACCAGAATAATGCATAAACTAATACAACAAAACTATTTAAACAGTTTTTTTATGAGTTTTGGAACAGAGTAGGTGCTCTGTTAGATATTAGATAGGTCAGAGAGAGATTTGACAGTTAAGATTAAAGTTATATAAGCTATACTTATAATGTTATTAAGTGTCTGGCTAGCTATTGTGAGGTGTTAGAGGGAGTTGGAGTGTGTAGGTGTTAGTGGCCATTTAGTGATCAGTGAAGTTTTCTGTTTAAGTACAAGTAACATAGCTATAGGATTACCACCAAGTCTATTATAATACATGAAAGATATAGCAAGAAGGTTGTTAGACTTTTACACCTGAAGAATTGCTGTGGTTAAAAACAAAAATGAGAACATCTCAGGACCAAAACTTCCAGCATCTGGTACACACTCTCCCCTAGTTGTAACCTTTTTGCTGTAGCTATGCCACCAACTAATTAACTTTATTACATTTTATTTGCTTTAATTTTATTTTACGAAGCAACTCCATTGGAAAGTCAGAACCTAACAGAAGTCTCTGGAGTCCTCACATCACCAAACTATCCAAAGAACTATGACAACAACTTAAACTGTGAATGGAACATCGTCTTCAATACCACCAAGACTATATATCTATTTATAGACTACTTTTACTTGGCAGACTGGTATGATCATTTGAAGGTAAAATCATGTTGACGTTTTTTAATTCATCAGTTAATTATTAGCACACAAAATTAAACATATTACAACTAAAATTAATACTTACTTCTGTAATGAGTGTATTGCAGCAAAATACGTCCTTGCTGTTGGAACTAAATTTAGATAATACTTTATTGGCTGCAACTGGATATTAAATGAAAAAAGCTCATATCAAAAACCTTTTTCTGACGTGACGCAAACCTGTTATTGAAAGCTATTAGGCAACTAACTAACTTGATGGAAATTATTCATTTGGTTTTCTGAAGCTCACACCTTGTTGGATCAGAAATTAAGAAGCTAACAACAACTTGAGCTTGGTTGCAATTTAATCTCAGTTGCATGAGCTCCTTGTGGAAGGTGGAAATGTGTCGATCGTTGATCAAGCCTGGGGTCCATATGACGGTAAAGTACATTTTATGGGACTTTGGACAAAATGAAATTTTGAAGGGACTCAACTCCCCCTAACTAGCATGGCACAAACATGCTTGCATTAGACAACTGGAGGTTAATTCAGTGCATAGTAGACTGATCATCTCAAATGACTGCTGCCAACCTCAATACTTGTAAGAAGCAGCAATTTGTATATTGGTATGTTGGTTGTGATTGGCTAGCTGTGGGTAACCTAAATATTTTACATTTCTGATGAGATGACAACTCTCACACAACATTACTCAATTTTCAGCTCATAAAGTTTTGTAACTGCAGAGGTGTCAAAAATGACAAATCTAGTTGGAATCTTTGTAAAAATACCATAAAACCATGAAAGGCTGCATCTCAAAAAACAATCCCTTTAAATGTTCAAGTTGACCAAGCACAGTTAAATTTTGACAGTCTTTTATAGTAAAGAAGTTTTGGAGCAAAATATATTATAAATCTTTAACTTTCCAACCAGATACGATCCCATCAAAAAGCGATCATTTCTTTACTAACTTTCCTCATCCTGCTTGTTGTCTCAGTAGTCAGCAAATAAAACCAATTGTTGGTGAGAGACATTAAATGGATGATAATGTTTCAATAACCAGTTTTCTCATCAACAAAGTTTCATCATAATTTATGCTGTCATATCAAAGCACTTTGCGCTGCTCTTCTGACCAATTCTCGGTGGCTTGTCTTGAATTTAGGTTCACTTGAAATTTTTTTTTTAATTTGAATATTCAATGAACAGTTTATATTGTTGTACATAGATCTATAAACATGGAAGTTTGGTAAAACATGTCGGAAAGCCACAAAGAATAACAATACATTCCAACGCTGTACAAATAAGATTTACCTCAGATTGGGCAGGGACAAAAAGTGGATGGAGCATGAGATGGAGAGGTAGGTGATCTATGCAACAAATGCTGATGTTTTTATTTACTATCTCAGTAAGCTGGCGCATTTAGGTGATTATATGGTGAATGGCCTCATTTAGGCCACAATGTGCAAGCTTACTGCTTAATTGCAAATTCTCATCGTTTGGAACACTTACAAGTGTAGTTGAACTCACCTAGTTGATGTTTTACCATGTTCCCATATTATAACTTGTACCGCAGTAACATATTGTAATGGATTCCGGTCTGGTAACCACGGACATCCACTAAGCTTGAGTGTTCTACCTTTCTCCAGAGGGAACACTGTACTGCTCGACAGTGACAACTGTGCAATCAGGTAACCGAATTACCCGGTATATCAAGAGCCCATGGCTCACACAAACAAGACAGAGTGATGCTTGATAAGTGGCTTTATTGTCAAAACAAAGTCCTAAAGGGTAATTATCCCTCTCGGGTATTTGTGGCTAGACGTGAGAATGAATGCAAAGAGTGTATGAACAGTCTCTCCTTTTATAGGAGAGCTCACAGGAAATCATTAGCATAAATCATGTAAGACAAACAGTACAGGAAGTTATTTAGCCAATGCAATCAAGTATATAAATAAGTATCCAATCAGGTAATGCAAATGGGTTAAAGAATAAAGGCGCCAAGTGGCTAAGGACGGAGTCTTATCTCCCTATTCCAATCAGAGGTCCTACAGGGCTCCCAGGCTATAGTTAGAATACGGTCCACTAAGTCGGTAATCTGAAGAAGTGTAGTTCCGGTTCCTGTCCTTGACTGAGTTCCTAGATAGTTTTGAGATTCCTCTGCTATGTTGGCCATCTTGTGCCAGCCCAGTATAGCTATCCCGCGTTGGGAAGGGTTCAATACCGGCCCTGCAGAGGTCACTACCGTCCCTGCACACTATGCCACCGGCACAGTATGACTTTTCACCTAAGCGGTGGTTTACCGAACACTGTAAGTTAAAGTATAGCGCATTGTCTCGCAAGGGTGGATAGTAAACGGCCTGTTTACTAGTAACCTCCACCAAAATCTACCACAATAATTGTTTTGACAGTCAACCCAGTGTTTTGTTGCATTTCAACACATTAAATGCACTGGGTGTTTGTAAACCCTGATCCAAATTATCCAAATCCACTCTAAGCTGATTAACAATGGCACAAGAAATATTATATATATTTGCCTAAGCATGGGCAGGACCAGCTGTGACAGAGCTCAAAGGTAACTTGCACAGTATTATTTCACTATACAACAGTTGATTCTGAAAACTTAATAAAAGCCTTAGGAGTAACAAACAAAACCTTAGAAAGAGTTTCTGTTTATACCAAAATCTATCTGCATTTTCACAAGTACTGTGAAGGTAACACATAGTTGCTGAAAGTTCTGCTTGCTAGAATAACAGATCAAGGAAAAGCAAAAAGACGATGGAGCCCATAAGATACTACTTTCTTGATGAGTGCTGTTTACCTTGACCTAGCCTAGGTCTTAGGCCAACATTTGAGGGATTTGTGGATTTTGCTTTGAACATGCAGTGCTGTTTTGATTGGAAGTTGCATGCTCCTGCGGTATCTTGTTGGCGTTTGAAAAGGTTTCATTGGATAATTAGCTTAGTGGGTGGAGTTTTTGTTTTGGGTTTTTTGGCATAAGCTATAGGGATAGCTTTGGTGATGGCCAATCGAGCAAAGATTGTAGGACATATAAACTACTCTCTTTGGCATTTGCTTGAATGACCAGGTTTTGCTTGAAACCTTTTATGAAAGCTCAGTTTATCTTCGGGTTCAGGTAAAGGTCATAGTGATTGGGGGCATAATGATAATGATGATCTGATGACCAGATATACTTACGAATACAATCACTATTATATTATTACAAAATTAGATTATTCATAACCCGTACAACACAAATATAAATTATTGTTTGTGGCACTGTAGTCAAAGACTGTGACAGAAAGTTTTTCGTATTTTCAATTATTTTTTCATGTATTTGATTGTGATAATTACAAATTAAGTATAATAATTATTAATTATTTTTCAATTTGTTTATAATTATGAAGTTTTGATGTTTATAAGTATTAGTATTACTTCATACAAAATCTCGAGCTTTCAAGTTGTGTTTGTGAAAATTTGTTGACACACTACAGAGTTTAGCACAAAAATGAGGGTCAAACAATTTACATGTGAGCATTTTCATTGATTGTTTCATTTATTTACACTGAGCTGTGGTGGTGATGCAACAGTAAAACATAGAAGTTACCTCCATTAGAGTTTATAACTAGAAAAGCTGTTTGTTCTATAGAAGAGCTAAGCCATATTTATTTTGGGTTTGATAAAAGCAATCAGTCATTTTGTACAATGATTCTTTGAGAATAAGCCTGATCAAATGAGGCGAATCATTGACGAAAGTGTAAATAAAACTATTTTTCCAGCGAAAGAGAAGTTGTTCCTAAGCAATTGTAGCGAATATTTCAGTTTTGTTTTGATCAAGCAACATTAGGTTTGGGAAAATCGTCAGTTGCGATGTTTACATCTGATTGGACAGTTGGACCTCATAAACTCACCAATTGGCCTATTTTCTCTGTAACATTATTGACTGGTCTCTAAT
This sequence comes from Cryptosula pallasiana, assembly GCA_945261195.1. NCBI lineage: Eukaryota > Metazoa > Bryozoa > Gymnolaemata > Cheilostomatida > Cryptosulidae > Cryptosula > Cryptosula pallasiana. The sequence goes on along the minus strand of OX183132.1, from coordinate 53,450,638 downwards.
GTCAGGGTCATTCACAATGAACACCCAATTTCCACAATTTCCGTTCACAATTGATGCTAAACATATGACAGATATTAATAATGAAATATAATGTAATAAATTAAATAGTAATGACTGGTCAAACTGAGCTATTTATTGAAATAGACTGATCCAAACCTTGCTTCAATTAATTTCCATGTTTTTGCATCCTGCAGGAAATGATAAAGAGGATAAACTCGCGCAAAAAGCACAATTTGCTGTTATTGGATGAACCATTAGGCGTAACTTGCGATCACTAGGGATAACGAATCACTCTAAGTTGTCAGGTGGCAGTGTCAAGTTATAGTTTCGCTTTATATCCTTGTGTGACCAGAGCGTTAGTATCTCATTGGGAAGCAATTATTGTTTGAGTAAGCGTTAGAAGTATAAGTGTAGTTTGAAGATTTCCAAGCAAGCTGCTTAAAGCCTGAGCAACTTGATTGTTAGTTTCACAAGAAATGTGGTTAATTTACGATGGAAGCATCATATTTTCTTGCTTAGGTAGAAAAACAGCCAATTTTCAAAATTTCACAATGTGCTTCACATGGTGAATAGTGAATAACTATTTGTAATTGGCTACTTCAGTGATGCAATATCTCAAAGTTCAGGACAACTTCATTCTTTATTCATTGCATTTACGATTAATTTTAGTTGGTTGTTTGGAAGCAACATGCATGAACCAAATAACTATGACATCAACATCATTTACCGATGAACACATAGCATCCACCATTGAACATTTATTCCCAAAACCTTATACTTCAATAAAACCATCCTTTGTTTTTAGTTAGCGGGTAGCAATATATATTTTAGTTCAATAATAACTATTATTGTTATGAAAAAAAGTAATAATAAAATAAATAAATTATGAAACCATATAAAAAATCAGACAGCAGAAACTAATTGGAAACTGAGAGACGGTTCCGAGCCTATTATATAGGGTGTTCCTATTTGCTAGGAAATAAAAAAAGAGCTGACTATCCTTTATCAGTCAGATGACATCGAAGAGAAAGCACCACTTTATAACAGCTCCTCAACCCCACGATGTCCTAGTAAATGCCTAGACATCTACAATTGTGTATCCAAGGCTTTATGGTATTATGATTACTACATAGAGAATTTGGCTCGCACTTAACTCCTTAAGCATGCTGATGAACAGAAAAATGAGTATTTTGCTAAAAATAATGATGCTAGCAGCTAGATATTGCAGTGGATTTTGCTCTTGTTTCCACAAAACACAACTAATCTCGAGCATTCCACCTCTTTCATGAGGGGACACTGTCAGTTGGACAGTGACAACTACTAATCTCTTACTGCCAAGTCAGTTGGCAAACACAAAGCGCATAGCTCTAAAAAACTACACAGCATGTTAGTTTGTAAAATGGCTTTTGTTCCCATATCACCATTTTTAGGGAGGCAATCCTCTACAGTAGTGGCAAGTAAAAGAATGAATGCCAGACGCAACAATGCAGCCTGCCTTTATATAGGCTGGATAACAGAAAGTAATTTACATAACCAAATAACAATTCATTGACGGGGAGTACTTAAACCGCTAATAACAGATATATAATTTACAAGTAAGTGATAGAGCATGGAATGGTTAAGTGTATAATATTGCCCAATACAAAGTATCCTTGCTGTCCAGGGGCCATACTTAGCCTGGTATTGACGGTAACTTTGGTCCAAGGAAGGGCACTTTTGGTATTCAGGATAGTGAAGCTCATCTGACTACTTTCGGTTTCTTCAACTGAGGCAGTCATTTTTTGCTGGCTCAGTGGGCTGCCTACCAGTGCAGTGTTTGGTAAGTTGCAAAGTTTACTTGCCCTCTTAAGAGACTACTCAGATAGTTCCTTTTTGGTTAGTTACTGAAAAGAAAACCCCTCACGAATGCGTTTTGCTCCATAACTTGTGAACCATCTGTCCAAAATGAATGACCTATTTTTTATGGGACTACAATTCGGTATAATCTAAGTGTTTTTTCAGAAGAAAAACTATTTGAAGGTTGTATAGTAAGTTTTAGGGGTCCGATGCTTATTCACTAAACAGTTGTCACCAGGCCAACGCATTTCCTGCGCAAAAGAAGACAGTCAGCTTCCCAAGGCCTGATAACAACAGTCCACCTCTTCCCAAAGGTGATTTTGTGCCGGGATTACACTTCAAACTGCTGCAAAAGAGTGAACTCTACATTACAACTGTGGCAAGCCCTCGGCTCAAACATACAACTCAGATCTTTTGAATAGTACATATTCACATACTCACTTATTATATTGAGAACAAATAGCTACATCAACATAATAAGGCTGAAGGCTATGTTTCAAATGCAAAGGATGAGTGGAAAGCTCTGCCTTTCATAGGCAGAGTTACAGGGAATACTCAATATAAATACATAAATACATAAATAAAGTAGAGATATATGAATATTAGCCAGTAAAGTGAGTGTGGATAGTTGAAGGTATCTGGTGCCTAGAATAAAGGGTGGAGCTAAAGTTCTCCTAGGCAGTAACAACTGTCTCTAGGGATCTTTGTTCCTACCTTTGGAGATTCTGGTTTTTCTTGACCTCGGTTCCCGGAATCCTAACATCTGGTGGTGGTCATGGTCTGGATAGGGTCTTTAGAGGTTCTTGGGCTGCTTTTGGTTCCTTAGTTTGTAGCAGGCATCTTGATGCCAGCCTGGGATAGCTACCCAGGGTTGGGGGTAGTAATTACCAGGTGCCGGTGTAGGTACATATTGACTTTATTGCTCACACGAGACAATAGAGTACTTGCAATGAATACCGGTCTTGTCCTATGGACATTAGTAGGCATGCCTAATGGTAACAACTACCAGGGAGACTTTAGTGTGCACTGGTTATGTATTTTAAAATCCACCACCGGTGTATTCTCATAAAACTACTCTGTGTGCCATATCATAATGCCACAATAGTTTGGTGTATTATTATGCTTCACTGTTGCCAAATGGTATGGCAACACTCGCAGACATTGTTATGTGAAAAAAGACAACTATTAAACAAAAAAATACTAATTTTCAATTTTTCTTCCAGTTTTTATTGTGAATGTTGAACAGAATAGCACAACAACAGGTTTTTGCCAAACAAACTGTGTACCGCATTGTACGGAGTCTATTGGTAAACTTCACCATTCAACATTTACGATCTATAAACTAAACAAGATGCATATTATATGTTTTAATTGAAAGCTGGAAAGTTAAATATTCACATAGAATAAAATACAGATTGATGAAGAAAGTGTTGACAAATCACACACACTTGTTTGTCGGGAAACTCTAACTTTTTATGCTTCTGTCAGCAAGATTACCAATCAATTGTGGCTATAAAATTACGAAGACTTCATCAAAATTTTATGTCGTTAGTAATATTAAAGCAGAAATATTATAGTCCAGTGTTTTGGATTATAAGGCTTTGTAGAGAGGGCCAATCCTAAAAAAGTCAATTTTCCTTACTCTGTTGGGTATATTTTTTAATAAAAACATCGTAATTGGTGAATTCATTTGCATCAGTTCCAGCTTCTGTAGTACTTTGGAGCCTAGTGTTTGCTGTGTTGAGGAACAAATATGACAATCAGTAAAATCGACTAGTTTTTTGTATATAAAATTTTCACACCAAGCCGCATAGAAAGTAATCAATTCTTACCAATCCCTTTATTGAAAAAACTAAATAAGTCTCTTTGACATTTTGGTGGAAACTTTTCGCTGTGATTTTTACTTTTTTCATTGGAAGTGACAGTTTTTGAATGAAAAGCGAACGCAATGATTTTCTAAAAACTGCGGTATCAAGCTTTTTGTATTGTGTTATTTTGCCACCCAACTAAAAAAAACTTTGTTTAGTACGTCACACCCTACTTATAACCATTTAGTATTGATATTCTAGTGGTAATGAAAGAGCATAATACTTGCTTTTGATTGTTCGACATAAAAACGAGCTGTTGTTGTATGAACAATACAAAATCTAAAATGAAAGTTGTATGCCCTTAAATAGTATTTCACCACAAATCAATAAACTTCAATGTAATTTTTCAATGTTGACAAATATAGCTTGTGTTTAACTTTGCTAAAGCATAAAAAAAACTTGTTATTTTTTAAAATCTCATTTATAAAGATTTCTATTTCAAAACAAAAGAGTGGGGTGCAAAGTTTAACTTAGTGTTAAAAAAAGTTTAGTCAGCAAAAGTTCAATATTTGTATTATCTGCCAAAGTAATTTTTACTTGGACCACTGTCAAATTTGTTTGGAGAAGCTCTTAAAAAATCATATCAAATGAAAAACGTTGTTCTTTTGTGCATTGCACTACGCAAGCTGATACTTCTGATTTCTTTGTTACAAACAAAATCATTTGCCTGAAACTGATAGAGCTTTTTGTATCAATTTAACATTCTCTAAGGGTTCACTTTCTTTTAAAAACAAAAAGTTTTCCAATTGAAACTTTTTTTTCTGGCAGATGAAAGAGTAACAGAAAGGTTAAAATAGGTTGTTTGTATGTTAATGTTCTTCATTAAGCATTAGGTTGTCAGTCCACTTAATGTGCTGTGGCATGCTACAGACACATTAAGAACACCTACCAGATTGACATTCAATAACACTAAGTTGATCCTTCAAGCTCTTTAAGTTTCGCAATTTTCTCCGATTGCCTGAAAATGAATGGAAATTAAAACTCTTTAAACAAATTTTGAATTTTTTTTGAAGGAAAAACAACCGTTGGGTGTATACATCTACAATTTCTGCATTCTCTTCTTTGAAAGTCATGTTATTTGTTATGGTGAGTGACTCAGTTATTGAGCATTCAATGATCAAAACTGGGTTTAGAGAGGTGTGCTGAAAGTGAGATAGCTGTGACACTGCAAATTTAAGAACTATGTAAAAAATGTCACTAAATTTCAGGTTTATATAAGCCTAACTAATTATTTTTTGTAATTACCTAATTAACGAACATTGTGATAAAGAGGGCTAAAGCGTACAATAGAGACAATTATAAAACCTGCTTAAACACTAACCATAAATGATACATCAGCTATTATTATTATTGTTATTGTTATTGTTATTGTAATTGTTATAGTTATAGTTATTGTTATTGCTTTTGTCATTGTCGTTGTCGTTGCCGTTGCCGTTGCCATTGTCATTGTCGGTGCCATTGTTGTTGTCATTGTTGTTGTCATTGTTGTTATTGTCGACGTTGTTATTGTCAATGTTGCTGTCGTTGTTATGGTCATTGTTATTGTCACTGATGCTATGGTCATTATCATCATCATTGCCGCCGTCGTCGTATTACTATTATCCATTCAACTCATTATTATTATAATATACTTATTATTGAAACGAATAGTAATTGGGGTAGCAACAATATCAATAAGTGAGAACTATAACATTTAGTTTTGAGAGTGGTGTTAAAAGATCCTACTGGATCTGTGGAGTTTTAATAACTATGTCCAACAACTCTACACCCATAGTGTAACTAAAAAGTAAGATACTTGGAGAATCAGCTAATTTTTCAACCGCAAATGCTGCATAGGCCTGAGCATGGAGCTCTTATATCTTCAGGTGATGATACAACAAAAATCATATATAGCTCGGCATAATATGAATAGTTCAGTTCATTGCTTTATATTGTGGCTGAAGTAAAGGGTTTCTGCCACCTGCATTGCCTGCCAACAGTGTGCCTTTCAATGTCAGTAAATGTGACAGATAATGGTAACAAGATAGATGTTGCAGTGTAGTAAATGTTACAGTAAATGATGAACCTGAAGCAAACTACACTGTTGCTGACCCTGTGAATTGTGATGATGAATGTGCTGCCAATGCAGAGTGTATCAACATAACTGAGTCCTACTTATGCGTGTGCAAAAAGGGATATGAGGGAAACGGAAAAAACTGCTCAGGTTTGTATGAAATGAAAAATAATTTGAATAACATTAAACTGATACATATTGTAGCAGATTTTGATGTCCATTACCTTGCGCTAGGGGGTTGTGCTGGCAGACGCACCGTCTGTGCAGCCACAACAAGGTAGTCAGCCTCTTCAGGCCTGACAAGTAACCGTCTACCTCAACCCAGAGGTGACCCCGTGCCGAATCTGCACAAACAAGGTGTTGTAAAGCGAATGAGCGACTTTATCAACAGTGGAGAGCCCTAGGCTCAGACATACACAACTTAGTAGAGTGTAAATAAACCAGTTATTCATCACAGAATAACAGGTAATGCTGGCAATACAAGGCAAAAGAACACACTCTTGCCATATCAGTAAGTGCAAAGAGTATAAGCGAACCTCTGCCTTTTATAGGCAGAGTTTTGGAAAAATACCATGCACAGGAAGCATGGCAGGAAGTTATATGATATATAATAACAGTATAATATATGTTAAGTGGTATTGTCCAATAAAGTAAGGCTAAACGAATTAAAGAGCACTAGAGCCCGTAGGTAAGGGGCGGAGTCCATAGTTAACTTGGCCAGTGATTGGTATATATAGTCCTTGGCAGTCAGTTAGCTTTGGATTCATTTTCCCCTACTTCTATGGGTAGACGGCTTCGGGAGGTGATATCTGGAGACTCTTAGGCTAGGTTTCATGGCCATGGCGGCCATCTTGTTGTCGACCCGGGATAGCTACCAAGGGTTGGTGTAGTAAATACTCAGTGCCGAAGTGATTAATTGTTAATAATAATTGCTCATAAGAGCAATATAATTGCTGTAACAAATGCCGGTCTTTGTCTGTTATAATCAAGGGAGGCATGCATGCCGTAGCCACCAACAGGTGAACCTCTGCGCAGTAGTGGTTGCTGTATGCAGTCAGTAAAATCCACCACAATATTTCAAAGTAGTCAGCAGCGAATAGGAAACCGGAAAGGAAATTTATTTTACATGGACCAAAAGCTTAGTAAAATTTACTGTTATGCTTTTAATTTATCAACCATTTTAAGTAGTAACTAATTAGTCAGCCAGTGAGTAAAAGTGACACAACAGAACCATGGCATTGTTATGCGTATGACATTTGTTATCAAAAATAATGTTAATTTTAGTTCAATGTAAGCACCCATATCTAACACAAAGATATACTGCACTTGTCATGGTAGCCACTCCCTAGCCAACTGCGCATCAATAAATTGTGATCTACACTTGTGTCGATGCACAGTGGTTGATTACTGCGGATTAAAAGTTTTAAATCAAGTAAATCTGCAGTTAGAAAAATAAACAAAACTAAAAATATTCAGATGTTTTGCAGCTTACTTACCAGCTACTGTAATCTTAATGTTATTTTTAGACTTCAATGAATGTACCAATCGCATCAATTACATCAATTGTGCTTATGGAGCAGGCTGTTACAACACTATTGGATCCCACACCTGCAGGTGTTACTCAGGTTATACAGGAGACGGTTTTGTGTGCGAAGGTAGGTATATGCTAAAAATTCCAAATTTTCTCTGTTTTGATATGTTGTGCGTAAAACCTTGTCAAGAATTGGTGTGAATGCTTTTATCTCATTGCATTGATATGTGTTGTTGAGATTGATTTATTTAAATTTAGACAAAGACGAATGTGCGCTGGGTACATACAGATGTGATGTCAATGCTTACTGTATAAATAGACGAGGAAGCTACACCTGCAGATGCAATGAGGGTTTCAACGGTAATGGGCAGAGCTGCATGGGTAAGTACGAATAGAAAACTGTTAACATGACTATTATTTTAGTGAGAACCTTACAATTATGTTTAAACATTTATCGTTTCCTCGTCATTTAGGATAAATGAAATTGTGACTTATGTTTACCAAACTATATGCAACAAAAGCACTTGTATCAGCAGTAAGTTTTACCAAACAATGATTATTTTGTTTATAATCCTCGGATCAACTAAAAGTAGCTCACTGAATAAAAAAAGTGATCAGCGGGCGTTTACTAGGCATCGTTTGTTGAATGAGAAAAATAAAACAGAACAAATTCTAGCAAGGAAATGTTATTCGTGAACAGACCAGTTTTGTATTCCCAAATGCAATGCGTGTGATAGTTGACATCATAAAATGAGGATGCTAAAAAGAAGACTTCCCAGACATTTATAAACATGCTGCTAATAATATCAATGTTTCCTTATGTGAACTGTCTAAATAAACAAACATCTCTCACACATGTCAAAAGATACAGGCAGGCGCAATGGATATTGAGGGACAGTTTTAATATGCCTCTTTCAACTTACATGGACCGATGGACTAACTTGGAGTTTTGGGTGTTCCAACAGCCTCTGGAACAGTTTTATAACCAAACTTGGTCTGCAACTTTTAACAGATATGGCTTCTTTCCTTTATCTGTTTGTACCTCTAACTCCAGCTCTCCCAGCATCTTATGAACCTTCCCTAACTTATGCTTGAGAGTCTGAGCATACTTGTGCATGAAGCCAGTCAGTTGGGGAGTTATGACACTTCATCTAGCAGCTGTAGCTCTGTTCCCAGCATCAGGTAAATTGTAATTTTGTAATAGTGGATTGGGAGTGGCTCTGAAAGCGTATATCAGTTAAGGGAGCATCTAGTCTCAATAAGTGGGACTGTGCATCAACAACAGGGGCCAGAACGAGTCATCAAACACCCGACTGACTCTTTGAAGAACCCTGTTGTCCTCTGAGTAATAGAAATATGTAAGTGTTTTCTCTATTCTCTAAAGTGCACACAGTTCCTCCATCAGATGATTCTGAAACTGAGCTCCATGGTCTATGTGCATCTGCTTCGGGATGCCTAGGTAACAGAATTTTTTTCATCAAGGGTAATGGGTTCCCCTAAACCTGTGGCATTCAAAACTACCAGAGAGTCTTGCCACCTTGTAAAGTGGTCCGTCAACACCAGAATCCAAACATTTCAACATTCAGTCTCCAGCAGAAAACCCACCAAGTCTACCAAAAACTTCTGCCAGGTACAGCAAGAGTACACACATCGGCAACCAAAATGGGCTTAATGCCACAATTCTAGGCTCTCCGGCAAAACTCACAGCTCTTGAGTAATGAGTACACAGTAGTTTTCCCAGGGCAATGCCAGTAATAAGGAGCTGCTTCTGGGACTGACATATTCCCTGGTGTGATAGCGAAATTTTGTTGCCATGGAGACCTGATGGACAAATGACACAACATTTTGACTGGTGATTGGGAAAGACCTGTAGATCAAGTTTACCATCTGTTTTAATTCCTATAGGCAGCAAGGCACAAATATGGACTCACAGCAGGAGCAAACAGAGCCAAAGAAACAGCACTAATCCTCTTTTTTGTCGTTCATCGATCATTTGGAAGTGAGTGCTCGGTATCAGGGCAGATGTTAACTTGTAGGAATTTGCCTCCAACACAAATGACCTCTTCCACATTTTAGGGATTCTCAGCCAGCAGATAGCATTGGAGAGATGACCTAGAGTGGAGGTGAAAGTCTCAATTCTATCAATGTGTTTGGGTGGCGTAACAAGTCTTCATATGCGATTCATACCAATCCCTTTACTTCATTAGTAGGTTCTTGTAATGATGTTTTCTGCACCTTTTGGAGGTGAGCAACACCTTGTAGTGCTTCTCAGGGTGTTAAGTTAAACTAGAAATGGTTTGCCCCCACAATTCAGAGCTTCATCCCAAAGTTCTTCTCTGGCATGTTTGTTTGTTTGTGCTGTTCCTTGTGGGCAACCCTAACCACAGGTCCCATAAGCTGAGCTTGTGTGAGCAGCACCCTATACCCATGCCCGCCGTTACACCGGGTACTCTTCTGAAAAAGCAGAGGGGGATCTTTTACTAGCATGACTCCATAGTTATTATGGAGAGTGCAATCAAACTAGGAACCACATTTTTTTATACCCATATCAGACCAGGCAGAGCAAATCGGAAGCCAGAAATCTCACTCACAGATAACCGCGCTGGGAATTGAACCTCAGATCCTGGATCGAAGTGCAAGCACTTTAACCACTAGACCACACGTGCCTCCATACATGTAAAAAGGCAGTGCGGGTTCTCCAGTTGTTAGCTCCTGCAATCTCCAACTGAGCAATCAAATACTCTACGTCACCAACACTAGTGAACTTAAGGGGCTTGAGGTTTCAGGCAGGTGCCAACTTGTGGGTTACAGGACACCCTGTAGGACCTGAGTCAACCTGTCAAGGGCTTCCCCCTCTGCCGTAATAGTTGGCATGGTCCTGGTGCTTCTGTGTTCTGTGTAGTCATTTAAAACTGAAGCTACCATCAGAAATCTGGAAAGGGTTTCCTCAGGGGCCTCAGGGGAGCAAGCACCACAGGGATTGCTTTAACAGGGCAAAAGGTTGCTGTAGCATGATTAGGGATTGCTTTGGCTGAGGATCAGGGCATCTGTATTTAGATTAGGAAAACTGTAGCAGAGTCATTAGCTGCTGTAGAGATCAGATACAGGATTGAGGTAACAGTAGGAGTGCCAAAATTAATAGGAGGAGGTGTAGGGGAGAAGTATTGACCAATAGGTCAGGGTTGGTGGTTTTTCTAGCTATGCTTGTATGCCAGTACAACCCCATCGCTGATAACAAAGTAAAGAGCTTGCGCCCAAATTTTACCAAGAAGTTCTCCTGAAAAGAATGTCCATCATTCTATTAACAACAAATGCTGATTGACAGACCCAAAAGTAATCTAGAATAGGACTCTGTACTAGAATTAGTAGAGTGGCAGTCGTTCAGACTAAATAGGCAGTGTTGATGAAGTATAATACAGAAATATATTTCCCCATAATAACTAGGGTCAAACCAATTGCTTAATGGTACAAAACAAACAATGCAAGCAGCTCAGTACAGTTCTGTACAAACCCTAACAATATCTCGCTAACAATAACAAAAAGTAGGATATTTATATGCAGTCTACGTAAGACAACCATCTAAAGTTAAGCACAGCTGTTGGCTGGCTCACACCATGCCCTAAAAAAAGAAAAGTTATACACTGTTCAAATGCATCAGCTTATTCTCGAAACGTCAACTCCTAGTTTCTGTTTGTAATCGATTGACTAGACGTACAGCTTGAAAGCATCAAGTTCATAGGTATTCTCGTAAGGCGGCCAGTCTTTAACCTTGTGAGTGACAGGCTACAGGCTTCTCATTCCTTATGGGTTTCTAGTCCAGCAGACCATTACTAGTTGTTGGCTAAGATGGTGTGGATCATTGGCTAAGTGTGCGGCCATTAAGCCAAAAGGCACAGGTTTGATTCCCCAATATGGCACAAATCTATTTTTTTTTTCGAAACGGGCAGTTTGTACTAATCTATCACAAACAACTAGTGCATACTTTCTCATAATTTTGATGTAAATGAGTGTAAAATAAACACGCAACACTGTTATCTAAAATGGCAGGGTGGAATCACTGCTACGTCTTGTACTTCCATGTGTGAACAAAGTTACTCAGGCAATTGAAAAGTGTGTCAAGGTAAGGTGACCTTTAATATTGCTCTTAGTAAGAAATGTATGTTTCTTTTATTTTTAGATGTTGACGAATGTGCCTTAGGCACCCACAGTTGTGATACCAATGCAACATGCTACAACACGGTTGGATCTTTTATCTGCAAATGTAACCCGGGCCATTCAGGAGATGGCTTTGAGTGTTCAGGTAGTAGAGAGTTAATAACACTTCATATCTTGAAATTTAATAGGTCATTGGCAAAAAAAGTTGCCACATCCTACACACATATGCTAGGAGATAGAAAAACTAACTAAACAATGTAGCGACACATGAGCTTTTATTCTCTGATCAAGTTTGAGTATGTTACGCAACTTTTTCTCTAGCTGTCAATAAATTTTGCTATCAGCGTGTTTAATTTTTCATCAAAATTGTGATGCTTTCTCTGCATTTAGAAGTTTTTTTTTTATATCATGTTAATACCATGGAACAAATAGATCTTAAACTGAACATGAACAGACAGGGTTTTTCTCAATTTATGCTGTTCAGGCTGATTTGTGAAAATATTTTGCAAATCATACAGCTACTAGCACTAGTAAGACTTGTTTGAATAATTGCAGCTAGTATTGTGAAAAAAATTAATAAGCTCTACTTTACAACTAACTGTTCTAGTACTACAATTACTTTGTAATTTCTCACAGCAATTAAAGTGATGTGACTTTTGTAAAAATATTTGCATTTGACAAGATTTTGCTTGGTTTCTCTTGCTCCCCATCATTGTTTTGAAGACAATTTTGTCATTATTTGGAAAACATGAAAAAAATATCCGTAAAAACTGTTCATTGAAAACTTTGAAAATTTCATATTGTATGTTTATAGCTGGAAATTTACATGTTAAAGAAAACTTTAGCGTTAAAATTTTTGCTATTATTTCTTAATCAGTTAACCAGCTACAAACAAATATTACAATAGATCTCTATATTTTTATTTGTTGAAAAAGCAAATAATCAGGCTTGAATTATCCATCACTTGACAACTACTCAATGAAAAAATGAAATGCTTGTCAAAACCTGTGTTTATGTTACTGGTTTCTATGAAGATTTGTGATAAAAATAATACGCAAGATGGGTTTTTAAAATTATATTGCATTTTTAAACTTACCAGCATTAAATGAAGTTCTCAGTTTTCAACTGGCTCTCCAGTTTCAGTCTTGTGCATTCAAATTGACACAAAGTTTTCTGCTGACAATCAAGGTTATGCATAAGACATAACAAGTATAAATTTTAGTTGGCATGCCATGCGGAGAAAAAGGTTTAGTGTGTTTTTCACACTCTACTTGTGGATTTGACAGCAGAAATCACAACTATTATTGCTCTTGTATAAATGGATTTACTGGAAATGGTCAAAAGTGTACAGGTATGTTTCACCTTGCTCCAAAAGACTTGCTGACATACATTATTGAAGACATTAATAAAATTTACGTTTTTTTTTTAGAAATTGTGGCCAAATAATGTTGGAGTAATACGTGATGGGTTGGGTTAAATAATTTTAGTATAATTTACAGTGTTACAACTTTTTTTAGCATTTAAATTGATATTTGCTTAGCAATTAAATGATTTATGCTGAAAGTTGGAAATCTATTTGATCATAAAAGCTGTTCAGAGAAACAGCGGCTTGTGAAAAATTCTGATTTTTTGATAAAAAGTTTCACGTTTTGGTGACAGTGTGACGTCATGAGACTCTGTTGTTTAAACGTCTCAATATATTGTCTAGAGGACATGTGAACTGTCTTAGGTACCAGCATGGCAGATGGCAGGCCATTTCCTGCGGCAAGCACAGCAAAAAATAGCTTGTTTGCACGACAAATGCATTAAACATTGCAATCTTAATTACTGAAAAAAATTGGAGCTGTTTCCAAAGACATTCTTAATGATATTTAAAGTCATTACAAAACTAGCAATAACAACGCGTCGCGGTAAAAGAATAAATAAGTTATCGAGCCCTTGTCTGGTAGCTTGTCTTGATAAAAACAAAATGTTCAGACAATCAATTAAAGTTCAAAACATTTCAACTGTTTTTACACAAAAAAATGATGTGAGAAGAGACTAATCATGTTTGTGCTATTTAATTTACAGATGTGGATGAATGCGCCAACGACACATACAAATGCCACAGCAATGCTCACTGTAACAACACTATTGGGTCTTACAACTGTACTTGTAATGATGGTTACCAAGGAGACGGATGGACATGTTGGGGTAAGTTTAAACAATAGTCAGAAAAGCATTCTAAGTATGTCTACGCAATGGAAAGACATGCATTGGTACATTATGACCATTTATAAACCACAGAGGTAAAATATGGATCCTGCTAAACTGTGCGACAAAGCATTGGTATGTAGTGGATTTTGAGGGCGTAAATCATTAGCTGAAGTCGGTAACAATCCGACGGGTATGCTGCCACCAGTTGCCTTTATCCTTGAGGCAACAACAGTTTTGTACTACACTGAAAAAGGTGTGGAGAAGTATGCTCAACTTCACAACTACGAAAGAGCCCTCTGCTCAGATACATAACTCAGTGCCTTTGAGTAAACATGCCTTTATTCCATCAAAATACGAGTAAATAAAAGCCCAATACAAACTAAATTGTTATAGGCAGTTCACAGGAAGTAGCAGGAGGTAAACTGGAGTGATAACAATAACATAACATAACATTTGTTCTTTGCCTTTCATTAGGGTTACAGGTGGTTAGCTCCTGGATATGACATTCTTCTTCTCTGAGGCTACTTTCTACCTCTCAGTCTATGCTGACTCACTTCTTGCCGGCCCTGCATGGAGCATACAGGGTCAGTACTGACTCATAACAGGTCGGTACTGACTCATACAGGGTCGGCACTAACTCATGGGCAGGTTGGGTACTTCGGTATCAGTTATTTTAACCATTCTGATCATCTAACTGCTGTGGTGAGGATGCCAGAATGTGTGTACAGCATTTGCAAAAATGTTAGTAACATTAAAGTCCACAACACACCTCTCTTCATTAAAGACATTCTTTTGCCTCTAATAATATAGTAGACAAGGGAATATATAAGGGGTGAGTAACATCCGTACTCAAGTAGATGTATATTTATATTTCTGTAAAGTCAAAGTTTACAGAGAAAGATTAAAATATAGATATTTCTGTTGAGAATAAGTCTACAGAGAATGGTTTTGCACCCCACAGGTAGCGCCGGGAAGGTCTGAGAGGGGTAACTCTCAATGGGGAGTCTTCTTGGGTTTGATGTCTATCCTCCTGTCTACCCGGGGCAGAGAATACTTTGGGGGTGTTTCTTGTTGTTTCTTCATTAGGCATGTGGGGGTAGGGAAAGCCCGTTGGGTTAGCTAATTTGGGGGAGTTAGCGCGGGAATTCTTCCTCATAAATGCTGTTGTTAATAGCACCGTCTACCACCTGATGGCAGTATACTTCCCCGTATCTGGTTGGCGGGCCAGCATTCTGCTGAAGTCACCCCGCGTTGTTCTGTGGGAGTACCTCATCAGCCGGAACTCTCTTGTTTGGAAGAGGGTTGTGTGTTGAGGACTTCGCCTGGGGTAGGGGCTGCATTGGAGCGGGCCTTGTAAAATTCCCCAGAGTAGGTCTAGTAGGAGACACAGGGGTTCCAACTACAGGCAGGCTGACTAGGATGTCAGGGCACAAGGGAAGGTCTGAATCGGGGAGTTCTGGCCGCCGTTGTCTCCTTCTATCGGCACCCCTCAGGTTTGGGTGGCGAGCAGGCTCTAGTACTGCAGGAGGTTGCCCTCTGGGATCGATGCATGAAAAGTGAGGTTTCAGTCGCGAACCATTCTGCACTGATCTTTGACCATGTCGAGCAATCAAGTAAGTGTGGTTGTCGTAGGCCTACTCAACTTTGTAGGGGCCTACAAACTTGGCTAGGAGTTTATTGTTTTCGCCCTTGCAGCAGCTCTTCTGTAACCAAACTTGGCCGCCTCGGGTGAAAAGGGTGGGTTCTTAGCCCTCTTCTGTCCTTATCTTGGCTTTTTTTCATGCAGTGTCTTGTTTACCTCTTCGAGTCGCTCCTTGAGAAATTGGGCATAGATGAGAACGGGAGGTTATTTGAGAGCGGGGGGGGGGGGGTGGTAGGTGATTTGGTCTAGTAGGCGGAACTCCGCTCCTAACGTTAGAAAGTTATGTGTCTCACCCGTCATTTATAAAGGGTGGCTTGAAAAGCCCTCATAAGCTGTGGTAGCAGAAGGTCCCACTCATTGGGTTGCCTTTTGAGCAATAGAGATCTCAAGGAATCCCCCATGATCCGGCTATTTCTTTCAATCACCCCGTTTGCCTGCGGGTGGTATGGAGTGGCCCGGGTCTTCTCTATGTTTCACAGGAAACACAGCTCTCGCATTGAGCTGCACTCGAACTGTGCTCCTTGGTCCATGTGGACCTGCTCAGGGATCCCAAAATATGTGAATACCATCTCATCCAGAGCAGAGGCTACTACGGCGGGATTGGCATCTGGTTAGGCCAGTGAGTCTTGTCACCTTGTGAAATGGTCTGTTAGGACGAGAATCAAATAGTTCCCTCTCTCCGTTTTGGGCAAAGGTCCCACAAGGTCGACCCCAGTTTTTGCCAGGGGCGGACGGCCCGCATGCGCTACTGCTCAGAGTTTGGCTTGGACGCGCCACTTTTGGCACGCTGACACACCTCACAGCTTCGTACCAGCCTTTGAGCATCGACATATATCCCTGGCCAGTACCAGGTCGGTAACAGCCTTTTTTGCGTCCTCTTGACGCCTTGATGGGCCAGTACGTGTGTCCGCCACAGTGTGGTTTTCCATAGGCCAGGAGGGCACAGAGCACACCATCTTGATCTATTGTTGACTTCCACTTTGATGACCAGGACACCGTCTTGCGTGATCCTCGTGGAAAATTGGTGGCGAGCCAGGATTGGTAGCTCACTATCTCCCAAGTCCTGTTGCTCTTGGGTCAGTATGCGGTTGTTCTGTATGGCTCTGTAGATCAGGGCCACTGGGTGCTGCTCTTTTTGTTGGAGTTGAGACAGTCCTGTTCCTACAGGAGAGGGGTTCCTTTGGCGTATGGTCCATACTGAGTCATCTGCAGGGGAGGCTCCTTCGTGAGGAGATGCCGGTGAGTCTTTGTCACCCGAGGTTAACCTTTCTGTCACCTCTTCCTTGGTGGAACCTCCGTCCCACTTTTGGATGTGTTGGAATTGTCGACAATAATCTGGGCAGCCCCTACCTAGGCCGTCTGCATTGCGTGGTGGGTTCCCTTCCGGTGTTCAATAGAGTATTGGAACTCTGCCAAGATTTCAAGCCACCTGGCCACCTGGCTTGTGGGTTCCTTCTTCCAGCAAAGCCAAGGTAATGGGACATGGTCGGTTCGTAACTTGAACCTTCTCCCTTGTTTTTGGGATAAGACAGCTCGAAGGCCGTCGTTGTTGGCATCAGTGTCCCATATGTAGGACCCTCATGGTTCTGGGTATCCTAAGATAAGGGAAGTGGTTAAAGCGTGCGTTATCCATGTGAACAAATACTCTGGCTTAGGTCCCCAAGGCCAGGGATGGTTCTTCCCTGTGAACTTGGTGAGGGGTTTGGCAATGGTGGAAAAGTTGGGTAGGTACTGTCGGTAATAGCCGACAGTACCAAAAAAAGTCTGGATGTCCTTCAGGCCTTCCGGCATGCCACATCTTTTGGCAGCGGCAACGTTGTGGGGTCGGTAGCCACTCTGTCTTCACGAACTATATGCCCAACAGCTCGCACTTGCTAGGTTTTAGTTTCAAACCAGCCCTTTTTAGTCATTTCAATACTTCTGTCAGCCTCTCAAAGTGGGTCGAGAAGTCAGGGGAGACGAAGATGATATCGTCTAGAAATAGGAGGAGCATTTTCCAGTGTAACCCATGGAGTCATTTTTCCATGAGCCTCTGAAAAGTTGCGGGGGCGGATGTTAGGCCAAATGGTAAAACCTATTTGAAGAGTCCGGCCGGGGTAGAGAAAGCAGATTTCTCGCTAGCGTCGGCGTTTAATGGCATTTGCCAGTAACCACCAACGAGGTCCAATGTACTAAAGTATTTGCTTCCTGCTAAGGGATCGAGACTTTTGTCTATGCGAGAGAGAGGATGAGCATCGTAGTGAGTGATGGCATTGAGGCGTAGGTAATCAACACAAAACGCCATGACTCATTTTTTTTTCTTACGAGAACCACCGGAGAACTCCAGGCTCCAGAAGCGTCTCTATCAAGCCTTTCTCTAGTAACTGTTTCACTTGTTTTTCAGCAGCTCTTCTTTTTTCTGAGGGCCCAGCCTATGTGGGGGTCTGCGTATGGGTTTAGAGCCAGGTACTAGGGGTATACTGTGCTCTATGAGGCTGGTAGACCACATGTCCTAGTCTCCTGTACTGCACAATAAACACTTAGTTGAAACATAAATATTTTAAATTAACTTATAACACCTTGTGCACACAAAAAGGTACCTCGTAGGTTCTCATGTTAACTAGTGCCAACTAAAAGTCACTTGGAACCAGGAGAACCTTGTCTCCATTACAGAGATCTGCTCCTACATTACTACTCACATACACCTCACACAACCACCTCATACAACTACCTCACACAACCACCTCACACAACCACCTCACACATACACCTTACACATCCACTTCACACATCCAGTATCATCTAACTGAGAAGCTCTTATAATTGTAGACATCCAATGTGACTTACCTCAAATAACGAATGGGAGTAGACTGAGTTATACACTGCAAACTGCAGGTAATATAACTGTAGGTACAAATATTACCTACTCATGTAGTAAGGGACATGAGCTATCTAGAACTTCTCAGATTTCAACTTGTAGTTCTAGTGGGGAGTGGAGCAGCACTGTCCCAACATGTGTGCGAGTTGGTAAGTGGAACTCAGTTATCTGAATTTATAATAATAGTTTGCAAATTATCCATGGGTTATATTTTTCAATCTTGCCAATATTTTTTTATAATTAGTTTTTACATTTACGGCGCACTTTATGGACTTGTTGACTTAAGCACATTCGAAAGATTATGCAGTAATTAAAAAGTTATCTGATTTAGGCCAGACTAGGGCCAGACTTGGGCCAGACCCGGGCCAGACTTTGGCCAGATGCTTCTGAATATGGACATTTAAACTTTTATCAAAATTGAAATCTTTAGAGTTTTATCCTTTACTTCTAAACAGATTAAAAAGGCTCATTTGACAATAAATCAGTTGTGCACTAAACTCCGCTAATACAAGTACCATGTAAAGTGTCCGGATGTATACACCAATACACAATATTATGTAGGCTTAGGGGTCAAGGACACTAAGAAGTCAATATACATCGGTATAGCATGTGCAGTTGTAGCAATTGTGATCATTGCAGCACTAGTTGCTCTCTCTCTTGTGAAGAAGTACCAAAAGTAAGTTTGTAAACTTAATATTACTTGCTCTACCATGTGCCTGCTACAGCATAAGTTTTGTATGGCATGTACCATGGGAAGTAACTTGTGATAGCTTAATCTGTAGCTCTCAGAGTTCATATTTACTTTCAACCATTTCCTTTGCAGGAGGAAACAACTCCGAGCACCTGAGACTGGTAGTTCATTAACTAACGACCAAAACATTGAAAGTATGTTATACCATAATAGCAGAGATGTTGTCACTGTAATTTTGTGAAGTCTATGTCCATCCTTCTCAAACTCACACTCTACTTTTATAGAAAAAAATATTTTCACTACTATGCACCAGACTATGCAATATCCAGACTATAAATACTGGATTACACTAAATAAGCCATTGAACTATCAAATGTTTGCAGTTCAAATTGCTGTTCACTACTCGTTTGGAAATTTTCATTTACTAAAAATTGTGTGATTAACCACAAATGATGCTCCATAATACTATTTGCAGTGAATGAAGAAAATGGAATCGGTCATACCATAGCAGATGAATCTATAGCAAACGTTTTACCCCAGGCAGACAATAATTATGACACGGCAGAGAGAGACCAAAGAGACTCTGGGTATGAGATCATCCAAGAACACGTTGATGATGAGACTGCCACTGACTACGAAACAATAAGAGAGATAACTGGTGGTTTGTTTTCACAAAACACCGCAAACCTTGAGAGAACACAGTCTATTTCTCACCAATGCAACACTGCTGCTGTAACAATCCCTGCAGAGGCAAAAACCGAGCCTGCGTACTTCAATGACCAAAGAACCACTGAACAAATGCAAACATCTGCCTGTGAAGACTCAGTATTCTACAGTTATGTAGCATCTACACCTGCAATTTGTAATCCGCAAGTGCTGAATGAAGCCTCAGGCTCAGACCTCAGCGATGAAGATGATCCAGTTGGGTACCAAGGCCCTGTGTACAGGTACCTTTCAATTATTTATTATTGATGTTTACCACTATTTCGTACAAAATACTTTTCATATCGTCCAGCTCTTTACTGGAACCCACAACTTAACTCGAACTAAGTTTTACAACCTTCAGTCTACAGATTGGTCAGTTAGTTGGATAAATAGTTTCAAACAGACATTTTAATTTTAGTTAAAATATTCCGCCATCTCAGAATATTTAAAAGACCTTGAAAAGTAAATTAACATGCAACTTTGCAATTTTACTTTTTAATGAATTCATTTACTGTACTCATACTAAAAAAAAATGTTACTCGTTATTTTTAATGTTGAAAAGTTTACTGTAAAGAAACAATCTTTTCTGTTTTCTATTTCACTGAAATTGATTGGTTAAAGAATCTATTAGTGAGGAGAGTGTTGTTGGTTACATAATAATCCCAGTAAACATGATTATTCCAAATACTGTTCAGAAAAGTTAATTTTTGTCAAGAACATCTCTGGGTAAAAATTGTGAAAATGAAAAAAGATTTGCTTGACCGATAACTCCTCTATTTACGGCTATTTGAAAATACAAGTAAGGTGTATAAATGTCAGTCTGTATTGTTTTAGATCAGCATCCAGTGACTACATAGATATAATATAGCCAAATCTGGCTATATTATATCTAAGAGGGAAGACCGGGAGTTATTCATCAGAGGTTAATGACAACTTGTTACTTTGGAGAGCTACTAGTAGTGACTTTTGGTGTGCTGGTAACCCTCAGATGTGCTGTATGGAGTTGTAAGCCAACACATCACACTAGAGAACAATTAAGTTATACAATATATACCTACTTGTCTGTGTATAACCTGTGTGCCTACTTCATTAACTAAATAAATTACTAGTTCATTTATTACAAGGTTTCATTGCATATCATCTGCTTTGCCTGCTTATTGTTGCCGATTGAATACAAGCCCAGGTTTTAATGTTTTTGTCAAAGAAAATTTTACCACTTACGGGTATTAATATTTCAATTATTAGTCTGATCAATGAAATATGTAAAATGTTTTGTTATACAATAATCTTGTTGTACAAGATTTTTAGCAATGCATAAGTTGTCTCAATATATAGAAAATGTGATCTAGAACTTTTCATCACATGGCATTACTAAAATGTGTTACCATATATAGCCAATAATCAGAAAAGACACAAAGTACAGGTTCCACCTGAGTTTTACCATCCTGAACACACAACACTGTCTCTGCCAGCTTTTTCAAGTTATTGTAAAATGGAAATAAAATGCCTAATTACTTTTTTCATTTTTCATTTACAATAATAGGCGACTCTCATACTGGTGTATTTATCCAATTATGGCACAGGGTGTCAACAGAACATACAAACATGGAAACAAGCAAACAGAAATAATTATTATTACTAGAACACAAGTTGGTTGTATGAGCCTTCGACAACTGGCCAAACATTATGATAAACTTCACATACATGTACAACCATACCTATGTGGAGATGGCATGTCTGCATTTGAGTAACAAATAAATTTGTCTTGTCAAACTAGGCCATTATTGTATTGAACACACTTGGATTTACTCCATGTGTTAATTTGTTATTGCAATAGAATAAAACTGTGTTTAATTGTTAACAAATGCCAAGCTACCTCTTTTCAAATGATTTTTTAGGTAATTTGGTTAATTGTTTAGTTAACTGACAATTTTAAATAATGCTTTTGTAGTTTCATGGCATTTAATGTTAACGGTGTCTAACAACGTGATTGGTAGAATGCTTCGTCAGGTTTTATATAGATTCATTATTTGAAACTAACAATAATTAAGCAAAAACCCAGCTAAAAGTAGAAATTCCAGCAAATGAAATCTGCTCCTACATTACTACTAACACATATGAGAGAGAGATAGAAAGTCACATAACTCTTACTTGTAACCTCAATACACCCAAGGTTTGATTAGTGCCAAGCAAGTCAGCTCTAACATAGAAAACTGACTTGACTCAGCTGACAGCCACCCAGCACTTCTTGGTTGTTTGTACCAATCTGTCAGCTTTAAACAAGATTGCATAAGTAAATGCCATGAACATCAGAATGGATGAAAAAGGGAAAGGAAGAGCCCATTGAATCGTCCAGGTATAAATTTCCTTCAGAGAGCGCACAACTCCAACAGCAATAAGCTGCTATTTGTTAATACTAATTATTATAATAAAGTCCAATAGTTTAGGGCCTTCAAACAAATTCCGTATTTTATTTATTTTCAATTTTAAGTGGAAAAAATCAACCAGCTCCATTGAGATATCTGGCTGCTGAAAACTATAAAAAAGTTTTCCTCACTTTTTTGTTTTTTTTTGTTTTATCAGCAAGTCAATTACAGTTTGTTTTTATTATTACAGTTCCAGTGTAGAAACTGCCATAATTCTAATTTGTACAAAGTTAAGCAAATGTCTCTGTCTTTCACAAACAATCCCTTTCTAACACAAAAAAATTCTCATGTTGAAGTTTTGTACTTATGTAACTGCAGCAACAATTACAAACAATACGGTTCAAGGTAAAATATTTAAAAGTTGAAACGTCCATTTTTTCGCAAAGAGTTTAATGAATTCTACAAACAGTTATATAATGTTTATGTAGACCATGAACCTAACTGACCAGGTCAAAGAATTTTCATACAACAAGACACACAATTTAGCAGCTGACAATGGCAACCGAAAGCTCTCCAGGCAAGATGGCTTAGATAAGTTTTATGCAAATTTAATTTCTTTTTAATCAAAATTTATAGATGACAACCAATAATACCGTAAAAATAAAAAATGATTCATCAGCTTTTATGTAATTAGTTGTCTATCACCAATACTATCATCTCAACCTTCTCCCTTCTGCTCTTGACGAGCTTACATTTAACTTATCGCAGAAACATGATTCGCTACTTGTTAAAAACTAGTTTAAACCTGATGTTTTGTGTGTTTCAGGTACAACACATCCATGCTATAGACTAAACCTAAACGTTGGTTAGCTCTGTAGCTCACAATCCTTCTTCAAACATGTGAAAACCATTAAATGAAGAGTTGTCTCCCCATTGAACAGGCAATCCCTCTTATTTTTTTACATGCATGAGTTTTGTGGCAGTTTTTTTCCAGTTGCAAAAAATTGCATATTTTTCTGATCAACCTCTTATTTCAAAGATGAACAGTTGCCTTAGCTACAAAACATAGTTACAAGCTTACAACTATTTGTATATTATACTCAAAAAAAAATCAGTACCTCGAGTCACTTCACAAAAAACTGGCTCCTTTTGGTAAAACCTGCAACATTTTAATCCTCCTTGCAACCTGCAACAGAATTACTATTTTACATTTTGTTTAACTTTTCTTATTTTTTGTATGACATCGACATTTTTTAAACTTTGATTGATGGTTTGTTGGGCAGGAAAATATCTGCTAATCAACTTTTTGGGTGACACAGCAATAAAAATAATGGATAGCAGTACAAGCTTGATAAGAAATGTTCTCCAGTGAGAAGGATTTCCAGACTACTGTGAGGAAAGTAAATTTCAACTTATTTTGTCGTATGAAATAATGAATGCATGTGCAAACTTTAAACATTTGAACAAGGATATTGATAGTTTTGAGCAGTAGTACATGTAATTGCAAAATATAGACTTAAAATATTTCTTTCCCATTTAAGTCAATTTTGCCTTTAAGTTGACTTTGGAAAACACAATATTCTAGTCTAAATATAAAAATATAAAAATTTACGTCAAAAGCTAGCTACAAATTTTCAGAATAAATGGTGTCTTTTACCATTATACCATACAAATTGCCAAATTATTTTACTCATTTTTCTAGTTGAAAGGAAACCGGCCGGTCTCAAGTTTAATCTAATGCTTCAAATACATTATCAAACTCATTGAAGAAAGAATAGTTCCCAGATCTCTTGATGATAGCAATTACCTTCTTCAATAAGTCAATCTATGGATTATTTGTTTTTACCAGGTTATATACAGCATTGAGTGGAGCTAAGTTAGTAAAAGTTCAAACAAATCGTGATTTAAATCATGCTTATGCTGAAATCTGACTCTATAAAATGGCTGATATGCCCACAATCAAGTGGCCAACATGCCATTGGCGGCGGTGTACTTCAGATTACTTGAACATTACATTATTGTGTCTGTTGCAATAACCTGGGCCAGACCGTGTTTACCTATACTAAACTGAATTTTTCGTATTCGATTAAATGATATTAAAAATGCGGAATTAATGTTAGATAAAGTTCAGTTTTGTCATTCCTTAGCTCTTGGTGTTTGCTACAAATCTATTTTGGGCTTCAAAAAGCATTGATCAGATGATAGGTGTTGACAACTACCCTATAGGACTTTAGTTGTCGCAGGTTTAAACTTTCGCGTTTTTCGCGGATGCTAAAAGTAGCGAAATTTTGTTCCGGCGAACCTATTTCCTGTCTCTGTACTAGCGAAATTACAAAAAAATTAATAGTATGTTGAATTCCTATTATTCTGTTTAGTTTAACAATAATAGTCATTATCAGAATTTTTTATGACACAAAAGAAAATAATACATTTTATTAATAATATCACAATTAAATTTATTATTATCATCATTGTGGTATGATTATTTTTATTTATTTATTATTATTATTAATAATTAATAATAATAAATAAAATAATTATTTATTATGATTCAAGTTAAATAAATCCATGACAAATTATATGATTGTGTAATATTATGTTGCACACAAGCAGCTGTGACACTATAGAATGTAACTTACAAGATAGCACTCCAAAAAATACAGTGAAATGTAAATGGTGTAGACATTTTTGGTTTCATTTGATTTTGGATATTTTCTGAATTTGTACTTGTACTTGACTCGCTAGATCAGCCCAAGTTTCTATTCAGCATTGAGGAAATATTAATTACGCCTCGCATACCAGCTTTATTTTGCCTCCCTAGCATCCACTATGTCATGGTCTTCTTGTAGGCCTGCTAACTCGCTGTGCTCGCTGTCAGTGGCAAGTAAATATTTATTTTTTGTAAACATTTATTTAGCATTGCTACTTATACCATTATTTTGAAAATATATTTGGTGGAGATTTTTATTATAAGATTAGATATAAAAGTGGTAATGTATACTTGTTAATTGATATAAAATAATTCACTTTACTTGAATAATATTAATTACAAACAATAATAAAAAAAAACGGTGCGAAAATTTGTACCGCGAATATGATCATCACGGATCCACTAGCGAAATTTTTCCTAGCGAAACCATTGCACCAACGGAGGTAGCGAAATTAAACTCTACTGAAACTAAAGTCCTATAGGGTAAGTGAGATGCCAGGCCAGTGCTTAGATAACGGTGCATGCACAATTAGGGCTTTCGTTCTATGAACAGATTAAGTTAATCTGTGCCCGGAGAATATCTTGATAAACGATACAATTAAGAGGAATTAAAAATATGACTAGTCATCGCCAGTGTCAACCAACTACGTTGACCCATCCAGCACCTTTCTGACAAATAAATCTGAAGTAAGAAATGGAGAAAGTTGACTCAACCCTCACATTCTCAACTTAAGCCAACAAAAAGTTTTTGAACCGTGTAGCTATCTGTCATTGTCTCTCTACTTTAGGATAATGTTCTTGTCTCCGTCAGAGTGCGGAATATTGTTAGTTATACGTTTACTGTGTTACGATGTTTTCTATAGAAGAACCATTACTAGTTGTGGTGAGTGCATTTGTCATAGTTCATGCTCAACCAATTGCTACAAACTCTGTCTGCTTTACTGGGAGATTTAATATCCGAACGATGTTCTATGTAGTCGATAACTCAGCAAACTGCAGGTATGTATGGACTCTTGAAGTTCTGTCACACTATGTGATAATTCGCACTGCAACTTTCGATCAGAATTGAGAGGTGTTCTTTCAATTATTCTCATCAGTTTACACTAACAATTGCTAAAGCTGATATCACACAGCCTTGAAAGTGTTGACCCAACCTAGTTCATTGATAATAATATGCACAACATAATGTCATTATAAATAATGTGTACGGTTATATTACTGCACTTTTAGTTGATTATGGCGGTTTTTCATTCATCAGTAATAATAAATAAAATACAAGCAATGTTACAAATAAAAATGATGAATCCATTTTGCTATTGCTTAAGAATAATAACAGTCATTTTTTTTAAATAATTAATATAATCTGAGCGCACTCAGTTCAAGCTCACAGTATGATTATACTACACGCCTTCTTTTCAAGAGAACTCTTCATTGAGAGTAAAAGTGAACTCACTCCGTCCACCTTTACAACTGATCTCTTCATAGATATCATACCCATCAATGATTGATGAGAAATGAAGCGACCCAAGAATAGCCTCTGGCCCCAAACATTCAGAGACATCACTATCACTTAAACTATTGCTGTTCCCTGGAATCCGCCATTTGTGCCTCTGAGGCTATTACTCGCCTCCAGCATACTACCGTAACACTTTACAATGATTACCATTAATAATACACATAATATTTTTTGTGTGAATATGACGATATGTTTTCTACATGGAATGTTCAATTATTTGGCCTTCAAGGCTCATGAGTATCTTCAATTTTTTTCTTTTTTATTGCAGTTAACAAACTGTTCATGCCATCAATGTCGTTATTTTCTTCTGAAAGAAACAGGATAAGTTCCTAAAGCCCCTATAAGCCCCTTCTTGCACTTGCATGAGAACAAAGACTTGCTCTATAAGCTGAAAATGTATCGGTCTTGTTGGTATGCTCCATGAAATGGTGTAACAAAAAAAATAATCACTTTGATTTTCCTCGAAAAACCCTATCACCATTATGTTGCTATGGCAGGCGCTGGCAGCGTGTTAAGTATATTAAACATTAAAACAAAAACTTATTTTTGGTTTTAGAGCAAATGGCAAATTTAAACATTGCAGTAGCGAACAACAAGTTTATTTGAAGTTTGTACAGCAGCTTTCAGCTCTTCAAACGTTGAGTAAATTGGAATATGTCAAACCTAGAAGCAGTATAATACTTTAGCTGCAAGTGTATATATGGTGAAGGTTATGCAAATTAGTTAAAACCTAAATATAATTCAAGTACATCGATGAGTGTCACAACAGATATGTTGTAAAGACACTCCGAGTTCAATAATAGCCCCTTGTGCGGGCACTTAGTAAGAAACTATCTTTACAGAGTTACCTGACTTGTATTCCAATCAAAATGAAAACTTTTTCTGAGTGGCAATTGATTGCCCTTATATAGTAATTGTAAACAAATATTCTAGAATTATCTAGTTGTGCTGAAAATAAGTTGTTACTCAATATTGTAATAGATTTGCACAGTGTTGCTCTTTAATCTTCAGCGGTGCTAGATATATAAATATACATCTTCTACATAAAGAACGCTCACTGATGGCTACGTTTGGATACCCACAGAGTACAGCTGATCTGCCGCTCGCCTAGCCAAGCCTAAGGAAGAACTTGCCGCCACTAATGCCTTGACTCATATGCGTTTATTTATAACCTATTCGAGTGCTAGTGTGCCAGCTTATGCTTGCCTTTTATGCCTCGCTGGGGGTATTATTCTTAACCAATCGTATGTATATGTTATTAGTTGATTTTTTATCTTTTATAAATACTCTTGCATGCCGCCCAGCCCTTCAGTGTTGTTTTTAGTCAGCTCTTGGATAGTGCTTAGACAGACGCTCAGAGAGTAGAGCGACATCGAGCAGTAGAGACTCAGAAGTAACTAGCAAGCGAACTGTTCTGATCAGTTTCACGTTGAGTATTCACTAAACCCTTGCCGATAGTACTATCTTTCTTTACCTATGCTTGTATCAATCATTCACTTTTGGGCATTGTTATTAGTATTTTAGAGAATCTAAAATACTATTGTTATTGCTGGTTTTATTATCATTTTTTTTCTTATTCTTTCGGCGGCGAACTTGACCGAACAGTAGCCACTTTTTCTCAACAACCGTACTAGATAGAGCTACAATTTTTTTGTGACGCAATTGCTAGACATTGGGCATTAAAGTAAATTAGTTTTTGAAGCAACAAAACATTCTAGAACATCACAATTCAGGTGCGAAAACAGATAAAAATTTGTTTTTTTAGGCATCAAAGTGGCTGTAAAAACGTAGACCGTTTGATGAAAAAATACAAAATTTTGAAAGATGGTGCATTTTTCTCACTTTATGATTCAACACCATGACACGACGTTAAAAAATTGTTTGGAAGCGGCCATCTTTGATTTTCAAGGAAAAACCAATTTCAGCATAAAACAGCTTCCCGTTAGCGAACCAAAAAGCCGATTTGACTGAAATTTGCTGCTAAGGTGTTAATTATTGTACCGATGCACCATTCTGAACTTCAAAGCGATCGCACAATACCGTTTCAAGTTTTTCCATTTTTCATTTTAAAAATCTCAATAAAAATAGCACTGTTCAATGCTTTTCGGGACCATAATGGAACATGTCAGCGAAAAGTAAAATATCTGGCCACATAGCCCCATGCCTGAAATTTCAAAAATTGGAGACCCCAAGTTTCTCGCAATACCCCCAAAACAGCTATTCCATTTCAAAAGCGGTCTTCAATACCGAAAAATGACTGTAATTCAGGGACAGTTACTCCAATTTGCATAAATTTTGCATGGTTGTGATCGCATTGTAACCGTCTTTCAGATGAACCTCCGTCAAATTTCCGATCTTTAGCAAAAGAGTCAAAGCCCACACAATTTTCAATGTGTACCAAAAACGTTATCAGCGGAAAAATTTTTCTCCTTCAAAACTTTAGCACAAATAGTATACAGATGACAAATTTAACAGTTCTGAAAATAAATTGAAAATACTTGATAAGTATTTAGCGATGTCCGCACCCCAAAATAATTTTTTGTATGTAGGCCTTGCCAACTTCTGTTTATTTTAAGCTGTTCAGGAAACCTGTTCAACATTGCTAGATGGCTAAATGGTTAACACTGTGACCTGCTGTTGACAGTGTTTGGGCTCGATTCCCAGATAGGGATTTCTTTTTCGCATAAAAATAAACATTTTCAGAAAGGAGGTGCCGAGTCAGCATGAATATATGTAGTAGTAGGAACGCATGTTGTGCTGGCAGTTGTGAAGCGTGTGCTTGTGTGGCCCCAGCACAAAAAAGCATCTAGGCACTTGAGAAAGCTGCTTTTTGGGAAATAAAAGCTAGCGCAAAACAGTTGTCATTATGTTCTAAGTTAGATTGCACATCAGCAACATCTCTCTATAGCTCAATGGCTTAGGGTGTCGCCTGCTGTTGCAAAGGTCCAGGTACGTGTAAAGCCTCTGTTACTGTTCAGATTCTGATTTCATAAGCAACAACAATTAGCTCTTTTTAATGTGGCAATATTGTAGTTTAGTTGGTAGGGTGTCTGGTTCAACTAGTCATGTTCCAGGGTTCAAATCACCACATTTGGAAGGTTTTTGTTAGTATTCTCTAAAATACTCTTGTTCTTGCTCGCAAACACAAATCAATATCTAGTTAGACATTGTTGTTTGTTTTTGTGGGTAATAATAAACACTTGTTACCTCCAACTCCGTGATATCTGTGAGGTCGGTTGCCTGAACGCAGTTTTGCCTGCTCTATAGCAGCATCTGGTTATATCTAGCGCGAGAGATAAACCACCAAAGCTTTGTCACTCTACTGCTACGCTACCACTACAGTAAAAACAAAGCCGGATACAAATAGCACTCTTGTACGTACCAGTAGCGGTCAACCTCATTACGGGAAAACCATTACAATATTGATATATTCATCACCATCCGAGAGACATCAGGTAATTGTCAAGTATGAATCACAAAAACATGATGTAGTAACTAATTGTCATGACTACCTCTATAACAACAAGTCAAAAGAGTCAGCAAGTGCAGACTATGCAATGAAGCTATAGGCAGCATAGGTAAATACATGGCAGTAGTATGATAATATCGCTACACTGTTTTAATGTATGCACACAGCTATGCAGATTAGTAGTAATATATGAGCAGATCTCCCTACCAAGTGTTTTTTTGTGGATTAGATCTTGGAGTTTAGGCAATGGGTTACGGCGTTGGATGAATTCGCCGAGTTTATATTGTATTTTACTTGAGGGGTACTTGAGTGGCATTTGAATGGCATTTAAGTGGCATTCGAGTTTTGATTATTTTTTTACTTGATTTGAACTCATATGGCAACTAGATTTTGAATGTATGGCATTTAAGTTTTGATAACTCGAACTCATATGGCATCTTGAGAGAAAGGAGAGAGGAAAAGAGGAGAGAGGAGATACATCTACATTGAATAAATACATTGATTAAAAATGAAACAATATGTGAATATATACATTTATTGTATAATAAGTAGGGATACATAAAGAGAACATATTAAATATTGTAAGCTTGAAATAGTTCCAATATCATTTCAAATGAAAAAATGGATGATGAGAGATTTTCATCCGTTTGTATGTATCTACATATATCTGATTGAAAATGATATAATAATTCAGTAGTCCATTGTATTGAAATCAATTTTTGAGTGAGCTCTTTATTCCACACTTTTCTTTGAATTTTCTTTAAGTAATCATTAATACTGACAGTTTTTGACATTTTTACAACTGTTTGAAAATTGTTTTTAGTCATAAGCTTAAATATTTCTACTGAATTGTCAACGTATTTATGTGTAGTGTATGGTCGGTATTGTATCGGTGAAAGTTCTCCATGTAAAGAAGCTACAGTTAGCAAATGCTGTGTCATACATAATAATATAGCTTGTAATGTCAAGCGATATCCAATCTTTTCCTGTACTTCAACATTTTCTTTAATATAGCTATGATATATCTTTGGAAGGTAGTCTTTGATTGTGTATCTTTTTGAACTCATAATGAACTAAAATAAAATGTTAAGTATTAGTATATGATGATTAAACAGTGTTGTAAAATAATTACATTTTAACTTTTATTAAGTAATTTTTCTATTAATTCTTACCTTATCACCAAGAAATCAGCTGTAGTAGTTGATGAAATCAGTTGTAGCAGTTGATGAATCAGTTGTAGTAGTTGATGAAATCAGCTGTAGTAGTCGATGTTTTATTGCTGGAGAGAATGATTTCTATGCAGAGAGAGCTGTTCTTATATAGTATAAGCCACTCCTACTCATTTAGCTTATAGCCATTAAAAACACTCACGCGAAAACTCTATCAGAATAGTGTTATTCGCGTGAAATATCCCTGTTTTATTCGCGTGAAAATAAAAAATTTCATTCCCGCGAAAGCAACGGTTTCCATTCGCGTGAAAATGAAGTATATATTCCCGCGAAAGCATTGGTTTGTATTCGCGTGAAAATAAAATTTTTATTCCCGCGAAAGCAATGGTTTCCATTCGCGTGAAAATAAAATTATTTATTCCCGCGAAAACATTGGTTTGTATTCGCGTGAAAATAAAATGTTTATTCCCGCGAAAGCATTGGTTTGTATTCGCGTGAAAATAAATTATTTATTCCCGCGAAAACATTGGTTTGTATTCGCGTGAAAATGAAATGTTTATTCCCGCGAAAGCATTGGTTTGTATTCGCGTGAAAATAAATTATTTATTCCCGCGAAAACATTGGTTTGTATTCGCGTGAAAATAAATTATTTATTCCCGCGAAAACATTGGTTTATACTCGCGTGAAAATAAAATGTTTGTTCCCGCGAAAGCAACGGTTTCCATTGGTGTGAAAATAATTTATTTATTCCCGCGAAAACATTGGTTTGTATTCGCGTGAAAATAAAATGTTTATTCCCGCGAAAACATTGGTTTCTATTCGTGTGAAAATAAAATGTTTATTCCCGCGAAAGCAACGGTTTCCATTCGCGTGAAAATAAATTATTTATTCCCGCGAAAACATTGGTTTCTATTCGCGTGAAAATAAAATGTTTATTCCCGCGAAAGCAACGGTTTCCATTCGCGTGAAAATAAATTATTTATTCCCGCGAAAACATTGGTTTGTATTCGCGTGAAAATAAAATATTTATTCCTGCGAAAGCAACGGTTTGTATTCGCGTGAAAATAAAGTATTCATTCCCGCGAAAGCAACAGTTTCCATTCGTGTGAAAATTAAATGTTTATTCCCGCGAAAGCATTGGTTTGTATTCGCGTGAAAATAAAATATTTATTCCCGCGAAAGCAACGGTTTGTATTCGCGTGAAAATAAAGTATTCATTCCCGCGAAAGCAACAGTTTCCATTCGCGTGAAAATTAAATGTTTATTCCCGCGAAAGCATTGGTTTGTATTCGCGTGAAAATAAAATATTTATTCCCGCGAAAGCATTGGGTTGTATTCGCGTGAAAAAATGTTGATTCATAGGATTTAATCAGTGCAACTTTACCTATTTAAGAGCCACTGTTTTCACACAGAAAGCATCCAGTTCTACAACGACTAGCGGAGAAGCAACATCTACTAAATCTTTCATTGCAACAACTAGGAGCTCATCTTCTTTATAAAGGTAAGAGTAAAAATATTTATTTTTTGTTAGCTAACGCTACTAGGTTTATGACCTTTATGATCTTTTAAAATTAATTACGAAAAATTAAACAAAATGTTTTGTTTTTTTTAGAATGAATACTCAAGACGAAGGAAGTCAACCGATGAATGAAGAAGCAGGATCCCAGCAAACCCTTTCCCCATCACCTTCTCCTATCTTTGATATGGCAGAAAGTCAATTGGTGGTTGATGAACCAGAATCCCAACAAGATTTTACTTCATTCACATCTCCTACTAACAAGCTGTCTTCAAAAAGAACATCGATGAGGAAACGATCTTTTATTGATTTGACAAAAGATGAGAATGAAACTGGCTCGAAGTGCAAAAAACTAGTTTTGACGGATGTTGGAGATGAAACGCTTTTTCGTCACACCAGAATACCCTTTCAAGATGCTGGAAGTAATGAACTAACCACTCTCACCTACAAGAGCGCTGGGTTAATAAACTCTCTCTCTCCAGATAGTCTAGAAAAACTTGAAGAATCCATGGAAATCCGAGAACTACCAGTACCAACAGTTATGGAGGTGTTGTCTGTTGAATTTCGTGATGAATCAAAGTGCACCATGATTTACAACTACCGAAAGAATAAGAAGATAACTCGGGTGAAGAGTGATGTTTCAACCGAAATAGGACTGCTTGTTAATAAAGCTAAGCAAACACGTCCAATTGTTTTAATTTATATGGGAGAAGGAAAGACAGGAGATGCGATTTTTCGTACTGCTGAATCTCATGGATGTAATCGAAAGATCAACGATCCATTCAACTCATTGTATGGCAAGAGTTTGAGACAAATACAGGCTTATTTCAGTGTTGCTCACCTACACGATTTTCCGACAGGAAGTGTTATAGCTTATGAGAATCCTGGAATGCTAAGAAAATGTGATACTCGTTGGAACAAGACTGCTGATGTTATAGTGGCTAATTACAGATGTATGGTGAAAGGAGAGCTATTGATTGGAGATCTTAGCATCCCTGCTCAAATAGCTTCATCTGTGGTGGCGGAAAAAAGTGGTGTAATCGTATTCAGAGGACTGAAACAAAATACGAACAACATGATTTCCTACGACATCATTCTACTCTCAGCTCTTCAAGCTTTCATTCAAGTCTCAGAACTGTTTGATACTTCGCTGCAGCACACCTGTCTCTCCTACTTTGATGAAAATGAAAAAGAGAATTGTCCAGAACAGCATATCAGAGTCTTAATCGATAACACAAAGGATGTGACTCGTCTTCTATGATGGTAAGTTTCATATCTATTTAAAGAAAGATCTGAAGTATTTTTGTAAAATTAATTCATATAACTATGTATGATAGAGTCATTAGTTACTATGTCTTTTAGATATAACTAAAGAGCGTTCCTGAGGAAGAAAATGAGAAGATCTTATTTACTTCTTGCTTGAAACATTACAAAATAATAGTTTTTATAGGTTCTGTAGTGTTTAGCACAAATAATGAGATAAGTTGTATTTTATTCATTATATTTGTTATATCAAATAAAAATCAATTATAATAATTTATTTTAACAATTTACTTAGTAAATTAGTTCCTTGTATATGTACACCATCTATTCCTTCTACTGTATTATCTTCTATGAACTCGAAGTTAGGATAGGTCTGTATGATAAATCTCCGTATTGAGTGATCTCTCATCTCACTATCTCCTATGTCTCGTAAACTTCTAACAATTTCATCCATACTCCATCCTCTACTTCTCAGTAAACAAAAGTATACACAATAGTCGCCACATACAGTTGACAAAAAATTTTGTAGTTGTGTTTCATTACTTCGTATTGTTTCATATCCTCCATGAATACTTAGTATTTCATTTACATCCGGATAAAAGGAAACAGAACGTCCAAACGAGTCAAAAAAATCCACCTCTGAATCATTAGCGTACACAGCCAACCAATGCTCTCCGGGTTGATGAGAATAATGGGTGTTGAATACGAAACATCCTGTTGGAAAATTGCAAATTTGCTTCCAAAACTGTTCTCTAGCTCCAACATGAAACCCTACGCTTTGACATAAAACGTCTGAAGATAAGATCGAACGAATTTGTATGGTATTCATCTGTAACTTTCTGTTTAAAGCACTGCGTCACCTCCGATAGTTAATTGAAGAATGCTATCCATCTCCAACACACCGTCTTTTACAAAGTATGCTACCAGGGATAATCCATCCGTCGTGTTAGCGCTAAAACGAATTTCCACACTTGTTGTGACATTTTTCATAGAGTGAAAACCTTCTTTAAGAAAATCACCAGTCAAATCAAATCCATAAAGTGTAGTACCATCAAGGTATTGTTCTTTCGTAATACCGAGACTATCACCTTCAAGCAAAGTTCCGGTAGCGTGTAGAAACTGATGATATTCTCTTCCAAAAACTCCTCTAGCATAATTTGGTTCAAATCTCCTTCCAATTGGACAATCACCAACTCTCAATACAATACTATCAACACTAGCATGCTGCATTCTATATGGATTCAAGGCGAAACGTCCGTTCATTGCGTTGTGATTAACTAAACCTAAATAAATTTGTTTAGGTTTTTGTTTGTTTTCTTCCAAAGTGATGTCGATCTGCGCAACACCAGCACGAATTCCATATAGTTTTATCCGTTTTCGATCAACAGGATAAATGTAGTTGTGACCTTCCAATGCCAAGCTGAGTTGGGAGTTTTGTATTGTAGGATTCACCTTAACTTTACAAAGATGAAGTTCAAATTTATCAATTCTAATCTTTGCCCCTCCTGCAGGCGACTCATTCGCAGCAAACAAAGCTAGTTTGCCAGAGGCACGCTCAAACTCCAGCTGCATAGTAGGACCTGGTATTATTAGTTTTTTCTGCTGAAATAATGCGAGATGAGGTTTTCCAGTTAATTCTATTGTCTTTCCACCTATGATTAGAGCTCTCCTCTTTTTCTTATCAGCGGTTTTGTGATCAGTAGCGTCTTTGCTAGTTGAATCATCATACAACCATCCTTCCATCTTACCTTGATATTTCTTTCTTTCTGCACTGTTTTCGAGTAGTTGTGAAAAGTAGGAGCGTAAACCGTAGTTGTTAGCGTATTCAACGGTGGTTCCTTCTATCGACATTTTCAACTCACTGAATAATGCATGCATTGAATCCCCCATCCACACAACTGCATCATCATCATTACCTGAAATATTGGTTCCATCATCTTGAACAACCGTGGCTTCAACTTGCAGAAACGAGTTGTAAAGATCTGTGTAATGTTCAGTGCTCCCTGACAAGGTTAACTCAATACTACCATAAGGATCTAACCTATCAGGTCTGATGACAACATATTCCGATCTTTCTACCGATATGTTTGTTGGTTCCGTAGCAAATACATCCAACGTTGGATTTATGTTGTAGGAAGAACCTTCCAACTTATTACCTGTTGTTCCATTTAGGCTAGCCATCTTTTGCGAGTGATGAATGCTTGAAGCGTTACCGCTTAATGAATATAGATATCAAGCTCAGCTGTCTTTATACCGGATTCTACTGCTATTAAAATATACCACGATTACCAACACCTCTCCTCTTCTTTCCACCTCTTGTTTTTCTCCTTTTCATTCTATCTGGACGGACTGCATTGAGCACATCTCCCCCCAGATCATTCAACTCTGCCAATCCCCTCTTCTTTGCTGACGCTGCAAAACTTTGACCATCGATGACATCACGCGCTACATTTCCACCTACAGACAATGCTCTTTTCCCCAAACTAATTGCTCCTCTTTTCAGCATTGGTGCTGCAGATTTAAGTAAACTTGAAAAAATACTACCAAGTCCATTTCCTCTCATATTAGGCATCACTCGTCGTCCGCTATACACTCCAATTCCATTTCCAGCTTGCATCTTGTAGTACTCATCAAAAAAATCTTTTGAATCCTCAGGGGTGTATCGTACCAAACTCATTATAATTCTTTCTCTCTATAGTGAACCGTCAACACAACCTTTCCACCATCAAATGGTATTCGTTGACCGTCGTCACTCGTTATAAGTACTTTAATCATATCACTATTTAGTGATGAAGCGTCAACATAGTGAGGATTTTTAAATTCTTGATACACAACACTATTCTTCTTTCCTTGAACTGGAACTACTCTCAATAAAGGTACATTCGTATCTCCTACCATTCTATTATCAACAATGTTGGAATAAACATACAGGGATGTTAAACCGGAATTTATATCAGGAGGTGTGATATTATTGTATCTACCACGAGGGTATGTAGTTTGTGATTCAAATCCAAAAATATATGCTATATCTTTGGAAAAGCTTATGGCAGTATCAGGATCACTGTTAGTTAGTAAAGCAGTGTTGGTGATCTTGTTGTAGGAGATGGCGAATTTCTTGTCTAAATCCATTTCATTCATTCTCTTTCGTATAATCTCCTCCAACTCCTCTATACTATCATATCTTCCATTACCGATTAGGATGAAGGACTTTTCGCTTTTACCGGAGACATTAGTCTTTTCTAGATATATTTTCCCTTCGGTAACATTTTTCCAATTATTAGAATAAGTCATATCTAGCAGAGCTACCTCCCATTTACCACCATTGATAACCAAATATTTATACAGTCTCACTGTAAATTCGGAATTGTTATTATCAGGAAACTCTTCACCACTAGAGTTTGAGGGTAAAGTTATCAGCATCGACATTTTCCCAACGTATGATGATTATATCAAGCGTTCTTTCCTTATAAACTATTCATCTACCCACTCGTTGAACTTTTCTCCGTATCCTAACCACTTAACCAGAATCTGTCTTTTACCTCTTTTCATTCTTCTTCCCAATATCTTTTCAATTCTGAAAATCGTGGGTTTTTTTACTTTTTGCAACTCTTTTTCGTAAAAGGTGCCATCAATCATCTCCTCAGCTAAATCTTTTACCCTATATACAACAGGTTTTTCATCAATAAGTACATCAGTGATTATAAAAATCTCAATCGTCCAATTCGGAGTGTATCCTCTTTCAAACGCTCCTCTTGCCTTACTTATTCTCACATAATCCCCAACCTTTAGTTTTGCTTCTTGAGTTAAACTATGTTCACCTCCTTCATACACACGATTCCATACGAGTTCTTGATTTTGAAAATTCACATCATTTGGTCTCATACCTATAGCACCATGAATTGTGTTGTTGTATGCATTAACCATTTCTGGTAAAGCATCAATGTATCTATCATCATCTTTATATGTCAAATATCTATATATCTTCTCTTTTAAAGTTCTGTTAAAACGCTCCACCATTGATGCCTTTATCGTTTCATTTTCGGTTGTAAAGCGCTTGATCTTTTTTTCCGCTAGCAGAGTCTTGACATTGACGTTGTCAAACTCTTTACCTTTATCAGATTGTAAAGCTTTATAATTTTCCCCTTCTAGTATTCTTCTCAATCCTCTTGCTACTACCGGTCCTGATTTGTTGATGAGCGGCACAGCCCAACCTTTTCTAGATAAAGAATCAATAGCAGTTAGTAAAAATGCTGTATTATTATTTTCATCTCTTCGAGATCGAACATCCATCAAATCTACCTGTAGCTGCTCCCCTATTCCAGCTACAATTGTAGGACGACGCTTAAACTTGGTTACAACTTTTTTATGTAACGTGTAGGCATCCTCACCACTCAACCATTCACGGATTCTTTTTTCTCCCTCTCGTTTTCTACGAGCTTTCAGTAAAGCTCTAGCTCCTCGTAGAGATGTATGTAATGCAGGATTGTAATACAACTCTTTTAGCGTGTCGATGTCCATAAATTAGTACCGGGAACGACCAACTTTTTCTTCTGAGTACGTGTTCGATGCGGGGATTTTCTGACAGTTGTGATTCCTTCATCAGTTAGCAGGCTTTTAAATCTACTGTAATTGGTATTTCCCGATTGTATTTTACCTCCTTCGGTTAGAACGTCTCGTAGTAAAGTTTTGGAAGTCCTAGGATTCAACCAACGTTCTCCAATTTTCAGTCTGTCCTTCTCCGAGTCGAATCTACCAATTTTACTCAGATTATTCAACATTTTGACAGCGATCGTTTGATCACTCTTTTTTTTTGTTAAATCAGCTGCTTTTTTTTCAAAATCTTTTAAATTTTCGCTTTCACTATCGTGCTCATCTTCTCCATCAGTAAGAAATGTACTTCCTAGTAAGGTTGTGTCTTCAGTATCAAACAACCTTCCTTTTATTAATTCCGTCCCAATATCATCATCATCATCAACCATTTTCACTGATTCTAACTCATTGTCTTTATCAACATTTGGTGAAAAGACATTAGGTTTATTATCAATAATTGTGCTATTGGCCAAAGGAAAAGTAGACTCTGTCTTTTTTTTCTTAATGAGATTCCAACTATCCTTTTGTGTCTGGTTTTGGTTATTTTTAATCTTTTTGACATCAGACAAATACCTACGTAGGTTTTCAACATTTTCATCTAACTTTTCGTATGAGGATAAGTCAGAATCATAAGCCGTTTCCAGTAGATCATTTCGCTTTCGCTTCATATTTCTCACTGTTATAGCTTCCATAGGATTATAATACAATGGAGGTCTGGCTTTCTCTTCCTTTACTACTGTTTTATCATCCTTTCTTTCTGTTAATCTATAGTATTCATCTTCAGTGAGTATAAAATTACGTCTGGAGAATGTTAAAGGCTGTCGATTCATCTTTTTATTGATGATAAAACAGATACAATAGGTGTTATAATAGCATCCAAAAGATTCCCTCTACCACTCTGAATCAAAATTTTACGCTTATCATCAACTCTCCCTCTACCACTAAGTTTATGTAGCTCCTTCTTGTAACGCTGCAACTCAATAAACTGCTCAGAATCAAGAGGAACATTACCTAATATAATATTTTTAACACTTTCTATCAATGATTGAAACAAATCTGAGTTAGCCTTTTCGACTATAGCGATTTTCCCTTTCTTACTCAGATCATCCAGAGCTAAAATCGCCATTCTATTTCGCATCATTCGTGTTGAGAGTTTCATCTTTATCTTCTCCCTCCGCCTAGCACACTTTTAAGTAACCCTGGAACTATATTGCTGATGATAGGTCCTAGTAGAGCGCCTAAAAATCCTCCTTTTTGCAATACAGCTTTCTTATCATCTAACGTTGATTTTCTTACTAAAGCGCTAATATCCTTCACGTTTCGCTGCAACTCATTATACTGAGATGATGTCAATGGTATCGTTCCATTTATAATAGCTTTAGCACATTCCATTAGAGTCATAATAAACTCCTTTTTGGCTTTGGCTATAACAGACTTTTGAATAGCAAAGGTTGTATTGTTGAGCGATAACAACACAGCTGCATTTTTTGTTAATTTTTTCTCCAAAGCTTTAGACATTATAATGCTTTCGTGTTGCGTCGTTGAATAACAAAATATGATTGAGGTGAAGTGAATAGTAATTGTATTTATATCCTTTTACTTGGGTACATATAATATCATAGGGAGAACTGATGTAAAATTTCCCAATAGTCTATGTTGATCATTCGTTTGTTGAGTCGTATCTATTCGTAAATAAGAGTATGGTTTCTTTGTCGCGTCTTCAAAAGCCTCTTGTACATATTTTATTTTTGATGGAAAACATTGTCGAGCCAAATAGGAAATAGAAGAAGCATCTCTAGGGTTTTTAAAAAGAAAAAAATAATGACTATTCAAGGAAATTGTACGATTTCCTTTTAAAAACAGATTCTGAACAATAAAAAACACACTTATGTTCAAATGATGACTATGTTTTGTATACAAAGCATTAGCATCAGCTTTACCAGAAACTTCATCCATGAGATCATCAATTATCAGCCATCGATTTTTACCATCTCTGGGAAAACTCACTGTTATATCTATCATGCCTTCATGAAAAATCACTCCTGATACATCATCAAAGGCTTTTTGGTAGGCTCCATAACAGTAGTGAATCTCTGTTGGTGGAGGGTGTGCTATAGTCTGACTAGCTTCAATCATTCGAAAAATCGCTTGCGTCTTTCCCGATCCTGTTGGTCCTGCAATCATTGCTGTAAAAGGAGATCGCATCCTCGGGTCATAATCTTCAGGTTTCCCATTCATCATAAAAAGATGTTCATCAATCAACAGTAGTTTCATTTATGGTTCCAACAGGAGAGTTTCTCGCTTTTTGTATTTTTTCCAT
Organism: Cryptosula pallasiana; assembly: GCA_945261195.1. Taxonomy (NCBI): domain Eukaryota; kingdom Metazoa; phylum Bryozoa; class Gymnolaemata; order Cheilostomatida; family Cryptosulidae; genus Cryptosula; species Cryptosula pallasiana. The sequence continues at coordinate 53,410,185 of OX183132.1, read as the reverse complement.
AGCTTCTTCATACATACTAAACTCAGTAACACCTCCAAAAGTGGAAAGCCCTACGACAAATACCAAAATTATCATAATTATCAACGCTTTACGCTTCATACTCGGTAAAACATCTATCATATCACGTTCAGTACCATCAATAGTATCAACTTCATTCATCGGTCTCATCTCAACATCATCCTCTGTCGACATCTTAACTTCCAATAACCATACAATCTTATCACGTTTTCATTTATATACAATGTTAAAACTATCAAAAAAATCAAATGCCATACATGCAAAATCTATATGCCATATAAGTTCAAAATAAGTAAAAAAAATAATCAAAAACTCAAATGCCACTTAAATGCCACTCAAATGCCACTCAAGTACCCCTCAAATGAAATACAATATAAACTCGGCGAATTCATCCAACATCGTAACCCATTGCATAACCTCCAAGGTCTAATCCACAAAAAAACACTTGGTAGGGAGATCTGCTCATATATTACTACTCAGATTCCAGACAATGAGAACACAAATAATTATTTCAGAAAGTTTTAAATACAGCTGGCAAATACTTATATACTTCAAAGGGTATGTTTATTCCTTCTTCATTATCAATAGAGCAACAGCTTGTCATAATGATTGAGTAAACTTAAAGGTAAGCTCAAATTTTTATGAGAAGTTTTTCAATGATTTTGCATTGTAGTTTGATTTAACAATAGTTGCTGAGGCACTATTCACCCAGCCAAGGGAGGTCCTTTCATGGCCCCAAGTGCTGTCAAGGGTAGGGTGGGGCAATTCTAAGTTTGAGACTAACTTGCATTTAGTGTACTTTGGTGCTGTTAAAGAGAAACTGCCAGACTGTGATTAGTAGAATAGTTGGGGGCTCTTCCAGGACAGCTTGGTACTGGTGTAACCAGTGGAGTGGAGTTTCAAGGGAAGACAATTTCTCAGACTTTCAGCTATGACAGGTATAAACTAATCAACAGTGCCTAATCCTCTAATATGAGTGAAGTAATTTAGGTTAGACATCAAGATTCCGTAATAAAAGCTGGAGGCAGTGAATAGATGGAGTGGAGAAAAGAGGCGGGAAATAATACGGTGAAGGTACAATGGAGTAAATGCAGAGCAAAGGACAAAACGACAGAAACAAAAACTCCTGCCACACTTATTGATCACAACATGCCTTTTGTGCATCACAGATGTAAATGAGTGTGACTTGTCTCCCTGCAACAGAGAACTGAACAGCACATGTCAGAATACAGTTGGTAGAATTGTATGTATATGTCCTGCTGGTTACATTGGTGATGGAATTAACAGCTGTACTGGTAAGTTGCCGATTAAAAATTTCAATACTCTGTGTCCAAGAACTGCTTTGACTTTTTGTTACTTGCTGGTTAAATATCACACAATTTTCAAACAAAAAAAATGTTACATCGTGGTGTTTTTTATTAGTTTTGATAAATTGATAATCGGTTCTCTGAGTTTAAACATTGATTGGATTAGCTGCTGTTGGGAAATAGATAAAACTTGAAAACAATATCCTCCTTTCAGCCCCTCAAAGTTTTGCTGGTTTGCGACTGTGAGTGTAAGTTGTAATAACATGCACAGCTTCAAGGGATTAACTAGTTTAAATGTGACTACAGAGCCTACATGGGAGTTGTCACACCTATAACTGGCTACCAATAGCTGACAACTCCCTAAGTGATACAGAGATACAGATCGTAAACATGCTGTTTCTGTACAGATATTGATGAATGTACCATGAACATCCACTACTGCGACCGCAATGCAAGATGCATCAACAATGTTGGTTCCTATAGCTGCGAGTGTGACCAGGGCTACACAGGAGACGGCCTCTTTTGTACTTGTAAGTGATTTGCTATCTTTAAATTATTTAAAGAAATTCCATTACAAGCTATGCATATAACATAAATCCAATGATTTTAATATTGTTTTAGTGGTAAGAGATAGAATTTTATTTAGTTTTAAAGTAATTTTTTTCTGTAATTTTTCTTCAAAGTACATACTTTTGTTACAGCTGGTCTGCCGTGCCCGGATGAACAGTTCAAGTGTTCAGTACATGCCACTTGTGGATACAACAGTGATACATTCAGGTTTTATTGTACTTGTAATTCTGGCTTTACTGGAGATGGAGTTGTCTGCACAGGTACGCTTATAAGGCATGCTGGACTTGTTGGGTGCTTTCGGATACGCTACTCGTAGGGCTTAACGATGTGATTAAATGAGACCATTAGGAAACCCCATAGTAGAGAGCAAAACAAAACATGGCGGCAATGGGCAATTTGGGCTACACGATGGAAGTGACAAGCGAGGTAGTAGCGTCGTTGAGGGCATAGACTTGTCTCCACCTGACCAACAATTTTAACGAGTCAACTTATTAATCGTTGCTTCTCCCCGTTTTAAGTCGTGACAATCCATTACAACGTATATAAAAAATACATTTGACGATAACATCATCGTAATTAATTTCTGTTTGTAAAGAAACTAAAGTGGGCTCGCTTTAGATATACAGTTTTCATAGACGTTGATGGAAATAAAAATTCTATGTTTAAGCGCAAACAACTTCCGTTAAACCACAGTCATCGATGAGCCCTCAACGACTGTTCAACGAGTGCCCTACTCGTAGGGTATCCGGAAGCACCCTTTTATAGCAGAAACTGCTCTTAGCTGAACACTCATCAGCAAACATTCAGTATAAAGATTTCTAAATTAAAAAAGTATATTTGTGCATGTCTTTACTGAAATTGAATCTAATGAAAGAAGCAGAGTTTTGCATACTGCGTTTTAGTGTCTCAAGTTTTTCAGAGACACTGCTAGTAACGCTGAGAAAAACAGTTTCTTGTTGGTGATTAAATTTGTTCATAAAAGGTTTGATTACATTGGCTGCATTTAGGAGTTGTTCACTCTTCCATTGTATTGGGCAACTAGTTATATACTTCTGAGAAAAAATGCAAAGACATCTAAATTTTAAGCGTGAGTCGTTCACCACAAATTATTCTGGCCTACATTAATTTTACAGACATGAGAAAACCTTGTCCCAATAGAGCAAGCCTGTGCTCAGAGAATGGCTACTGTATGTTTGATGGGAGAAATTATAGCTGTAGATGCAAACAAGGCTTTACTGGCAATGGAACTGTTTGTAGAGGTTTGTTTCATTTTCTACTTTTCCCTAAATCGATACGCATGCATTGTGAGTTGCGTAGCTTTTAATTTTAGGGTTTAAAGTTTACTTTTTTCTATCAAGTAACCTGTTTATACAATTGTATTGTAAAAACATGACCACAAACTTTACCTCACATTTTTTCAGACAAGAATGAGTGCTTGTACAACAACATCTGTAACAACAGAACAAGCGCATGTCATAACATGCGGGATGGGTACCAATGCACTTGTCTACATGGATATGAGAGAGGAAGAACTGTATATGAATGTATTGGTACGTTTTGTCTTAATTGAGATGACCTGGTTGTAACATCACATAGACTTCTATGTTGTTGGTTGTTTACTTATTACAGTGATATTGTATATTCTGTTGATAGACATAGATGAGTGTGAGTCTACAGATGTTAGGACTTGCGAAGGTCAAGGACAGTCTTGTGTAAACACTGCAGGATCATATCAATGTGAATGTAGCACTGGATACAGAAGAACAGGAAGTGGTACATGCGTCAGTTATGGGACGACTCCAAACACCATATTGCGTTTGCTATGAATAATGACTTGAGCTGTTAAAGTGTTTGAGTTAGTTCTCCAAACACATAAATGTTGTGTATTATTGTTAGAGACTTGCATGCAAATGGCCACAGAGCAGAAATATTGTTTATTGCTTGTAGTTTACAAGCTATCAGAAGCTCAGCACTAACCAATCATATATCAATATTATTTAGCCAATAACATGTAAGGACATACACTTATTCCTGTACGTTTCATCAATATTATGTATCTTATTCCATGCTGCACACGCTCAATTGCTATAATAAATGCATAGAGCTAACTACTTGATGTTTACTAGCATACATCCATTACTGTAAATGAAGTGTTAATGGATTACACTAACACGGACAATAATGGCAGAGCGCAGTAGTAGAGTGACACACAACAGACAGGCTACTGCTAGACAGCAGACTGGCCACTGCTACCTACCCTGTAGCTGCCAGATCAAGCATATTTAAATAGATTTGCAAGTAGACAGCGTATGCAGTTGGGACATCAACGTCTTGTCAGGGTGCGCAGGTGCGCACGAGCTACCCTAGCAATGAGCTCTCATTGATGTCCATTCAAGACTATGTGTGGCATCAACCAGTTAACAAAAAGAAAAACAATCTCAGTTCTGAATAATAAAAGCCACATTACCTTCAGCTTTTGTTTCCTGCAAGTATTTCTTGAAAACTTTTCCATATTCCATTTTAGATTCCATTCCATGTTTTTGATTATATGTGATAATGTTACAAAGTTAGAAAGTTACTGCTAACATTAAGTGATGGTTGAAAACAACAAAGTTTTTCAATTAGATAATACACTGTTACAAGAATTGGTTACACCTTTTTTAACAATATAGATTCATAAAAACATCTCAGGACCTAATTTTTGTGTTCATCTAGACACCCCTTTGGTGATTTCCAAAATTTTGGAACGCGTTATGTAATCTCTGCACTTCAACATTAGTATATTTTCATAACGATTTTAAGACTTACTGGCGAGTGGCCCGATCATAAGTAAGTACAATTTAAAAGATTCCACCAGCAGGTAATAGGCAAAGCTCTGATATGTTTTAGTGACAGAAAAACTAATGCAAAAAATTGAAATAAAAAGCATAGATGTTTGAAGGAAATAAGTGTAACTGTAAATCGTTTGCCAACAAACCGAGTGAACATACTGAAATATCTCAGTCACCTCATGTGCCCGTATGCAGTAAATATTACACCTGGTTTTTGAGAATTTTGTTTGTCTTTATACAAAGCAATTTCATGGAAGTCTCACCTGTGACTCTCTTGATTGGGGCTTTGGGAAGAATAAATGAAACATATAGCTTAGCTTTGGTAGCAAAAAATTGTAAAAGAAGAAATTACTCATAGAAATGACCCAAGTTGTTGATTGCACAGAGACAAATGGGTTTCCTAAAGCAAACAGATAACAAAGTTTCGTCTCATTATGTGCTAGCTAATAGAAAATATTACGTTTTATTAAAAACATGGCTGTACGTTTCAAGCGTGGCATTTTGTTAGCAAAGAATCAGAATTATATGACAGTTTATCAAATCAAAACTAAATTTAGCTGAAAAAAACTTAGCACTGATCAAAACAACAGCAACTTCGCTCGTTTCTCTTTTCTATAGCTTTAGTAAGGCTGGCTAAAATGTGATTCACTGAGATGATGGCTAGACTAGTAACCAGTGGAAAACACAGGGATGGGTGCAGATATACCACCCTCAAGTGTATAAGGAAATAAGTTCAGGATTTCATTCAAGCTTTCAAATTATTTTGACGCCAAACCTCAGATCTGCTTATTTATTTACAGATGAGTGTTCCAGAATTTTCTAGAGTTCAGTGCTTATCTCTAGCATACAAAAACTTGTGTTGCTGTTAAAGAGCTCTCAGCATTTTACAAAAGTTGTCATAAATCATGCTTTGAGGTCAGAGGGAATGCAGAAGTATCCATGTTTTCGGACTAACAAGGAAAAAAATGGTAAAAACAATCTTTAACGAGTTGTTATAATAAACTAATGTGGCTTTGTGGGTTAGCATTTATCCGCTGTTTCACGAGTTCTGACCTGATTTATCACCCATTCAACTAAATTGACGACGGGAAATGTGTGATTTGACAGGTGTTTTACATTTTCTTGAACAGTGTCTCCTGGAAAAAAGTCTAATTCAGTTAAAGGGCTTTTATTAAGCAAAAAAGTATATAGGATCGACAAAGAAGAAAGTTAGTTGTAAGAAAATTCAATAAATATTGAGGTAGATAAGGAGAAAAAAGACAAAATGAACCAACAGTTTCATTTTATTTAAGTATGTACTACCGAGAATATTCATGACACGACTGTCCAACTAATGATAAAAACATTTTAACTGTTTATTGATGAATTAGGTCGCTTGTGGAACGGAACGTTAGTGTCTAACATCATTACAGCTTAACAAGTATTTATAGATTACCAAACGAGAGAAGATAACTCTTAATTTACAACAAGTTAAAGAAAGAATGAAAACTGCGTCGCTATAACAAAGTATATTTAATAACTTTGCTGTTATTTCACCTGCGATTGATTATTTTATGAATTTTTTGAGGATTTAAATCCAATATATTAAAATGAACAATTCTGAATCGATTATTATAATTTAATTAGTGTTCAGCTCAGAACAATCATAATGGACATTATAAGTAACTTTTTAATGAAATGCTCAATATAACTACAAACAATACAAGCAACATTTCTTAAATGAGTTGCTTATCAACAAATAAAAAAGGCGTTTTTTAATTGTATGGGGAGTTGTCGGTTTGTGTGCAGTTCAAGTTTTTGTAAACTATCTGTATTTTATTGGCTTAACCAGCATTATTAGCAGTGACAAAGCACAAGACAAAGCTTCGTGTTGTGCATGAAACCTTATTCAATGTTTATATAGGTCATATTGTATCATTCAACACAATTATCAGCATGAAAAAGTTTTCAAGATGTTATCTAGAAAATAGATGTGAGAAAGTATGCTTTAATTGGTTTACCATTTCAGCATTATTTAATATGTGAGAGGTTCAGGAAGTGATAGTTTTTGTTTGGATTGTTTTGAAGTTTGGCTGTTGTTACAACTTTTGTTGTAGACCATACATCAAGTAACTTATAATTAACCATAAGCAGTAACCAAATCCATAACGATCATTTGGTATTGATAGTCCGTCAAAATATAAATAATATAGTGGCAGTGACATAACAAAAAACAATAAAGTGGTCAATAAAAAGACTTTTTTAACTAAATTTATTTCTGATCAATTGGACCGAAAAGTTGAAATAATAGTAACAACAGGACGTCATTATGTTCAAATCAAGAAAATTTAACCTCATGTTGGTTAAAGGAACAAATTGTACTGTAGTTAACAAAAAGGGGTGACGGTTCTTCTATGGCAGGCTGGTGTTACAGTGATGAAGAGCTTCAATAGCAGACAACTCCAATTTTTTCAGCTACAATCCGTATAAACATAAGTAACACCACCAAATTCTCTGGGTGCGAGGGTCGGGTAAAATGCAATTGAGAAACAAAAGAAACAAACTGTAATACTATGTGAACCTATCACAATATGGTGTTGGTATAAACAAATGATTGTGAGTTGTCTCCGTGCAACATGGACCTAAACAGCACATGCTAACATGCTAGAACACAGTTGGTAGTTTTGTATGTAATTGTCTTGTTGGTTATACTGGAGATGGAATTAACTGCTGTCTTGCTTAAATGCCATGTAAAAGTTACCCTCTGTTCAATAACTGCTTTGTTTTTTGTTATTCACTGATTACCACACAATTTTCACACGAGTACTGGTATATGTGATATTTTTTGTAGGTTTTGTGTTAGGTATCATAAAGAAATGACTGATTGTCTGCATTGGCTGATGATAGTTGCAACAGATGAGATGTCATTGGAAAATATATCAAGCTTGAAAACACAAATCAGCTTTCCACACCCTCAAAATTCAGTGACTGCACATACACACAATGAGCTCTATCTGTAGAAATATGCACAGACTCAAGAAACTAAGTAATCACGTGCAATCACACTGTCTATGTGGGAGTTGTCGCACCTTTAGCTGGCTACCGATAGCAGACGACTCTCTCGTTGGGTTAAAGACTAAGAGGATATTGAGGTTATTTCTGTTCCTGGCATCAACAAATGTTTCATAAACACACAGAACTGTGACAGCAATGCAAAATGTATCAATAATGTTGGTTCCTTTACCTGCAAACATGACCAAGGCTACACAGGGGATGGCCTCTTTTGAACTGGTAAGTAGTTTGCAACCTTTAATTTACTTGGATGAAATTTTATTAAAATTGATTATTAATTGAAAGCATTTTTGATGGTAAGACAGAATTTCTTTGAGTTTTGAATTTATTTTCTCATGCGCTATTCAATTAAATCACTTATTTTACTGTTACAGCTGGCCTGCCTTGTCAGATGAGCATTTCAAATGCTCGGTACATCCTACTAGTGAATACAATAGTGATATAGCCAGGTGCTATAGTACGTGTAATTCTGCTTTCGATGGAGATGGGGTTGTCTGCACAGGTAGGCATGAAAAACTTGCTAATCCTTTCAATGGCAGACATTCCTAAGCTGAATATAAATAAAAACCAACAAAACAGGTGTTTTAATTGTTTATTCAAGCAGTAAACAATGAACGTAAAATTTTTATTTTCCGTGTAAACAAAATGCTCCAAAAGTAGACCATTTACATGTCTTAATTCAACTTGAACATAGTGAAAGAACCAAAATTCTTTGCATATTGCTTCCTAGATTAGCATATATGTGAAAATGTGATTCACTGAGATGATGGATAGACTAGTAGCCAGCGGATAACATACAGATGGTTGCTGTTACACAGCCCTCAAGTGAACAAGGAAACAAATTTAGGTTTTTGCAAGCTTTCAAAGTGTTTGAGATACCAAACCTCAGAACTGATAACTTATCTACAGATGAGTATTCAAGAATATCTGCAACCTCACACACACCCTGTGAAAGCTTTCAACAAAATTTGCCTCATTTGTGTTTTGAGGTTAGATGGAATGCAGAAGTACAATAACAAGGAAACAAAATTGCTGAAAACAACTACGGTTTAAATCACTCTGAGAATAATATAGCACCAACATTTCAAATAAAACTATTCCTACACAGTTTTCCCAGCTGGGCTGGAGAAAAGGCTTTCCATGATAATAAAAAAACATTTAATGATTTTAATAGTCTAATTTCACAACTATGGATTTAATTGATATCCTGCCAGAAACTGAGTGAAGCAGAAGTACAGACAACACAAGGGGCTGCTAAACCATTTAGTGAGAACTGTTTAGACATTTAAACTTTGACACATATTTAGGCTGTCAGCTCTGGCAGTATATAAATCGTTTTACAAAGACACCAGTCTCATAACAGTAGTGATCATTCCACGCTCAACTAGTTGAAGAACAGTAAGTAACAGAACAATTTGTTTGCTAACTTGAAATTTTAGTTAAATTTTACCTGGAAAGCGTTTGTTCCACATTTGAACACATTTTAGGAACACAATGAAGCTCAGAGGTCTGATAGGCATTGTAGCCTTGTTGGTGATTATTGAAATAATGGGGACTGGTAAGTGTTGCTTTTATTTATTCTCTTAATGTATTTTTTGTAGTAAAATTATTAACAGCAAGTAGCAACCAGAGCGTCTTTAGGTGCTTTTATATATGGTGTGCTAAAAGTAGATTGGGAATATGGGTGATATGAAAAGTATTCGCGACTTCTGTTCGCCGAGCACATTGCAATAAAAATTATCAGACCGGCATGAAATTTAATCAATAAATAATTATTTTGTTCGGAACTCGTGGGTCAACAAAAAGTAGCTCACTGAATAAAGAAAATCACCAATGACTATTTATTTATATTGTTCGTAGGCCGCGAATGAAACTGAACACTAAATAAATAATAATGAAGGAGTTGACTTGCTTCCTTTTCATAGACCGGTTTTACATACTTTAAAAATAATTCCAAATGATTGCAAGGGTTCAAGATTTACTAAACTAAAGGGCAGTTTTACAAACTGTACCAGTTTTTAGCAGCTCAAATTTTATTATTTTCTTGATTATTTTGAAAATTGGGAGTTATTTTCTTTATGATTTGTTCGGTAAACTATAAAATTTCATTAAATATTTATGTTGTTCTAAAATAATGTTCCGGTGCATACATGGCGTATTGAAATACAAACACCTGTTATTTTTTGTATTTTGTTTGCCGAACAGGTCGCGAATACTCTTTAGTTAGGAAATTTAATTTTATCATTCGAGCTTAAAAAAATTGCTGTATTTTAATTGATTTTGGTCATTATTGATTGGTACTACATATAATGTGGGAGTTATTTAACATTGGGAGATTGGGAGGACATGACATAGTTCTCCGACTAAAAATTGATCAAGCAAAAACTGTCTAATATGTCAGTCTTATTCCAAATCTTTGTGAGTGCAAAAAAAACATTTGAAAAATTGACATTGTGTGAATGATGCATAATAAATTACTGGAAAAATCATACAGCACAAAAGAGTTAGTTCAACAATGAAATTTAGTCTTCTACATGCTGCTTGAAAATCATCCAATTTGGAAGTGATAATTACATTCAACAAAGTTTATGTTGGTTGTTTTTTTAAATGCGCTTTTGTTATTTATTTTGAGGCTTCAAGTAGCTAAAAATTGTTTTTCTGCAGCCTACTAGAAAACTATTATATGGCAATGAGTTTTTAAAATGGCCAGACAAAGCGATGTTCCGAGTAAGCATTGAAGTAAAAAGCACATGGCTGCTCAGAATATAGAAAAAAGATATGCCCAGATAATAAAAAAGAACCAATACCAAAAAAACAACCCCACATAAATAAGTATAATTTAGTGTACTGTTTTATCATTATCCTAGATGCAACTCCATGCAAAGGGCAGAACTTCACAGCAGACTCTGGAGTGCTCACATCACCCAACTATCCAAGCCGATATGACAACAACTTAAACTGTGAATGGAACATTGTCTTCAACACCACCAAATCCATATATCTATTTATAGATAATGTTGACTTGTACAGTTATGGTGCTTACTTAAGAGTGAGTTTGTGATATAACTTACATTTAGCAGATATGTTTAGTTGTTTGTATTCATTTCTTAAATAAGTAGGCTTTTAGGGAAGTCTGATGTGAACTCGCTGCTAAAAACTAAAGTATACTGATGTACTTTAGATATATTTTGATGGAACGCTAGCTGACACTGTGACAACGCCTAAATTGGTAACCACGAGATCCAAAGCTGTGCAAGTGAAATTTATCACTAGCTATTCCTCCGGTAGGAAGGGTTGGAGCATGCGATGGAGAGGTAACTATGTTTTTTACTGTTTCTTTTTCTAATGTGGCAAGTACAATCATAAAAAACTATGTATGACTTTGCATTGAGAAAATTGCTTTTTGTTAGCTGCTGTGTGTTACTGCAAGACCTTTACACCAAAGTCAGTCTTTAATAATATTACAGCCAGTTCCAAACTATTACCTACAAGTCCACCTGTAGTCAGCGTCGACAAATGTGAGAATCATTGTGATACCAATGCGGAATGCCTTGACATTGATGATGCCTACCTTTGTAAGTGCAAAACTGGATATCAGGGAGATGGAACGACTTGTGCAGGTTTGTTGACTACTTGCATTATTGCTGCCCATCGCAATAAAACTTTCAGCAAAAGTTCTAATGGATAATAATTACTAATTTTCCGGACTTGCTTCTCATTAATGCCAAACAGTCAAATTTGAGAATAGAGTCTAGAATTTCTGGCAACGAAAGTTTTTATTCACTAAATATTAATGTCATAGAATAGTTTCTGGTATCGAACATACTCTAGGAGCTCCTGGGAAAGCTGCAGAGAGTTCATACAGTTTTATTAAACAGATTGTGGTTATAGTTGGTGAGAGAAATTACTTGAAGCTTGGCATGTGTGATTGTAATAACTATGACTAACAGTTTCATGTTGGCGGACAGGTTACCATAACTTTATACTTTCCATTTTTTATTTGCTTAATGGCCGAAACAACCAATCAGTGTGTTATCAGTTTCGAGAGTCTAATAAAAATGCCTTAAACGTTCTAACTGGCAACCATACCAATCATTTTCAAAAGTAATGACTAAGCAATAATAAAGCAGACAACTTGATTCCTTCAAAAGTCACAACGATCATTTGTTATACTACACCGTTTGCAGTTTCATTTGTTCTTAATAACAATGTCTTTAATCATTTTAACGATTATTGATAATTATTGTTTCATAATAGTAGTAATAAGGGAGCAGATCTCTGTCATGGAGTCTAAGGAAAAGGTTCTCCTGGTTCTCCAGAGATCTGCTCCCTTATTACTACTCATAATGATAGCTTTTACTTGTTAGACTATAAACTTGATAATGATTAGTCAAAAACAAGTCGTTGATGTTGCAATAAAAGCTGATAACAAAGCTCATGTTTACAAATGTCTGAGTGACTCTTAAAATCAGGTTTTCAATACGTAACTGATTCTTTTTCTTTACTGGTTTTTAATGCTCAGTAAAATTTGTTAAAAATTGCCATTGCAATCGAATGGGTTTTGATATCATTGGTAACTAAATTTAGCTGAATGATTAAAATTTTCTACCTAATTGCATTTTGTCAAATAGTTGGTATCAGTAATTAACAAGCCCCAAGAAAACTGTATCAGCTTTTTTGGCCATCAAGTTTTAGGATCTTTCTTAAACATTTACCAACTTCTGTGAAACATCTCTAGTTGTTGCAACCAATTCATGTCCATAATCACCAATCATTTTGTGCACACAACTCCTACAATGAGGCCATTCTCTACTGTTCTTAAAAATCTGATACATAAAAGACAATTTTAATAATTGCATTAAGTTCTTGCTCCTTTGATAGTTTTAGTAAAAGTTTTGGAGAAAGCCAGAGTGCTACAAGTCAATGGCCTTATATACCTAACCTCAGCCAATCTGTCTATTTCACTCTCATTTTTATGATACTGTAGATGGAAAGGTGTACTGACACAGACAAAAACATGAGTTAACAGAACAATATCTTACAAAATCATTATAACTATATTTCTTTTTTTCAACCACCTTAATGCTTCATTGCAACTATTTTGAAGACTTCAATGAATGTGGAAACTCTCAAAACTATAAATGTCCAAGTAGATCAAGCTGTTCCAACACCATAGGCTCATATACCTGCAGATGTTACTCTTCTTACACCAGAAATGGAGATATATGTGAGGGTGAGTAGAGAACTTTTAAGTTTACTACGGGGAAGTGGTTAATAAAAAACTTCATTCAAAACACAATAAAGCTTTAATTCAAACTTTGTTAATATCATTCCCTTTTTTCCTGAAGGAAAATTACGACATACCATAAAACAATGGAAAAATATTATTAGGTGATCATAATTCAATATGCCACAAAAACTGGTTTGAAACATCATAATCATTCAATAAACTCTTATAGATGGCTGAAAAAAATCCTACAGAAGATGACCACTGATTTGCAAAGTATTTGAGAAAGAACAACAATGTTATAAACAAATTTAGAGTGAAAAATTGCCCCTTTTTGTTTGTATCGCATTCATTTCATGATGGCTGTTATCTCATGATGTTTATGAGAAAATAAATCAGTATATTGATATGAGCAAGCTAGATTGGCTTGCAATAACTTCATAATAGTTTTCAAAAGTCATGTTTTTTATGGTGAACCAAAAAACAACATTACAGGGAGTGATTTTTAATTATTGTTATTATTGCAACTATATCAGGGAAACAAATAATTTGTTGTCGGAGACGAAACAGGCAAAAACCGTGCTCTGCGCCGTGTGATTGGCTAGTTCAATACCGGCTTCCCAATGTGCTCCAGTACAACAGCACCAAAACATCGGTCAGGTGTAGCCACTCCTTTACTTATTGTTTATAAAAATTAATGAAAAAATACTAAATATTTTTTGATGAGCATTGTATGTGCCAAGATTTTATTTGAAAGCCAATCAGCTTGAGGTGTTTGTAGACAATGATGAATGCAAACTTGGCACTCACTCATGTGATGTCAACGCTGAGTGTACCAATAGCCGAGGAAGTTATAGCTGTAAATGTAACCGTGGATACACTGGCAATGGAAGAAACTGTGTGGGTAAGTGCAACGTACAAGACTTCTATTAGACAGTTTAGTACACTTTATCATTTGGTCTGAGGATTTGTTTGTAACTTACTTTACTAGAAGTAGTTTCACCGAAACATTGAGTTTTGTGTTGCTGACGGCTTGCTTGGCTATGTTTCACTCACCCACCATATTACAGTATTACAATTATGGTCTCATTCCAGTCACGTTGCAGTCACATTCTAGTCACATCGCAGTCACACTGCAGTCACATTGCAAGTGCATTTCAGTAACACATCAGTAACATTTCAGTCAAACATTTTAGCTGGTTTGCCATGTGGAGGTGAAGGTCTTCTATGCTCCATTCATGCCACTTGCGCATTCAATATTACCAGAGACACTCATTACTGCTCTTGTAAACCAGGTTTTACTGGAGATGGTGCTACATGTACAGGTAAGTCATTAGACTTTAGTAAGTGTGCGACTTACTTACATAATCTTAATTGGTTGAGCGAATAAGTGGGTTTCACTCTAATTTAATAATGATAGTTACATAAATCTTTTAAAATACAATTTTTTGATCCATAAGAAAGCCAGGCAAATAGACCTTTGTATAATACCACAAGGGCAGTAAATTACATTTCATTACAGACGTGGATGAATGCATCAATGAAACCTACATGTGTGGTGAAAATGCTCACTGTAACAATACCTTTGGTTCCTATAATTGCACATGCAATCCTGGTTATGACCATTACGGGGACGGAGCCACATGCATGGGTAAGTTTGAATCAACTTGCTATTACCGGTGTAAACTGTGAAGGCTAAAACCCCTGAGCAGCAGACATGTTTTTAGACCCTACTAACAATTTTGAATGAAGAGTTAACTTGATTAAATTCTGAACTTGAAATTGTTGTGCTTGTATGCGTTAATGCTATAGTTGGTACCAGAGCAATGAAGCGCCTTTAAACATTTTAATAGCAGTTGGGTATTAAAACTCTTTAATTTTTGTCTGCTTTATGCCTGACTGATCTGTGAAGTTCATGCGCTTTTGATAAAAAACCATCAAACTTTGAAATTTTTTTAAAATTCAGCTATTGGTGTTACAGAGTTAAAAAGAAGACCATCAGACATAACAATACCTATTGTATAGGTAGATTTTTAAATAAAGGCAACTTTGTACTTGTGAACAGGTAAAAATATTTTTTATTTGACACTACTTTTTTTCAAATTTCTGAAAATTGACATTTTTGCTTTGAAAAAACATCAAAAGTAAAGCTCCAAACAAAAAACTGAGGCAACAGATAGAAAGAAAATTCAATTCTGATGCATGTAGGTAATTTTGAAGAATTAATGGGCCACCACATTAGCCATAACACGTCAATCAAAGTTGGCCTTGTTTTTGCGAAAATCCCGGACATTTTTTCAAAGAATAATATTAATTTTTTTTTTTTTATTCAAGCTAGCACCTGAATTTTTTACACCACTGAATAGAGAATTTCAAGCGCTATCTTCTGACATAAAGAACCATAATAATAAACACATTGACAAAAAAATGAAAAAGCAATTGTCAAAAGAGTTTAGCTCAATTTTGATTCAATAGGTTTCCATTGCAAGTTAAATTTGAGGTTATTACTTGCAGAGTTTCCTTTCGGTGGTTGAAACTTGAAAAGGTACACATTAAAGCCAATTTGGGTACCTTGGTCTAAATTATTTGTCTAAATTCTTTCCACACAAAAAATTAACAAAAATTAAGGTAGTAATGGTGAAAAAATCTATGAACTCCAAAAATTTGCTAATCGATGAGAAACATTAAATGAACTGGCAATGTAAAAATGTTTTTATGGAGTTGTGTATGCAAAATTTCAAGAAGTTATGTCAATCATATAATCACTCTAACTGAAAACCATTCACTAAAAAACCTCTTTCTGCGATTTACAATTTTGAAAACATGAGTCAAATTGGAGGAATGAAGTCACAGGTAGATGTGAACATATCTAAAAAATTCTTGAGCTTGATTCATTAAACAGTGATTAATTAGAACATTGTTGCATGAAAACAATATGCTGGATAATTTAAAAGAAAAATACAAAACATCACATTGAATTGTTCGAAAGTTTGTAGTTGCTGACAGACATGCATGTGATAGAAATATTCTGTTTTAGATGCAAATGAATGTTTAGATGGAACATACAACTGCTCCAGCCATGCCTATTGCATCAACACCATCGGTTCATATAACTGTACCTGTATGAGGGGTTTTGAAGGAGATGGGTTGAACTGCTCAGGTAAAGTCCATCCCAATAATTTGTAGGTACTTTGATTGCAATCAATTTTGTAAAATTTTGACATTTTTTTTTAAACCGGTGTTGTTCGTGAATAATGGAAATAATTATAATTAAGAGCGCTTTAGAAAAGGTGATCACAGTCTGGGTGTTTGGTTCACCGTAAACTAATGAACGTCTGAGTCAAAACAGGTGAAACTCTTGTTTTTAGCTTTATGCGGGTTTCAATAAACTGAAAAAAATGGGAGGGTGTGGGAAAGGGGTGGACGGGTGTTGCTCACTCAAAAATGCAATTTCGTTTAGCTCCAAATTTTGATAAAATTTTTATCAAAATTGAATTATTTCACGCTAAATTACAAGCACAAGAATTCTTGGGCATAAAAGTCTCATTTTTAATTGCAAATAGCAAGTTTTTGAAATTTTGGACGCGCTTGCTTATAGTAAAAGATTTAATAAGAGAAACATGATAGTTATTATTATTAGTGCGACAATCATTTAGTTACTGTACTATCATTGATACTGATTTAAACTAAGTTTGGTTATTGGTGTTGTTATATTCATGTTTTTGTACACAATTAATTAATTGTTAGTCAAGCAAAAGCATTTTGTGGTAGCATCTCTTATAGACCATTGAATAGTAAATAGTGATATGGTGGCTTGTAATTATTAACAATAAATTGTAATTACATATCGTCGTTTTATCACCCACGAAAAAAATTCTTATGGTGTGTTTTACAATTTTTGTTATCATTCTTTGCTTCAATTTGAACAAAATAGAACAACTCGGTGGAAATAAACTGAAGCTTTTCAAAATTATTGCATGGAAATTATGTCAACAATTATCATTCTAATTGCATTTGAAAGCATCTTCTTGTCCCGAAATTTATATTGGCATACTCATTTCTGATTTGAAAGTGCCTGATAAAATGCCACGGCAGCACAAAGAAACTGACTTTGCACCTAGACAGTATTTTTCTTTTCCTACAATCCTTTTGACTTACTGTAAACCATGACTTGAAATCAAAATTATTTGGTTACATTGTGTTCTTCATCAACAGAGTAACTGCCCGCAGCTGTATGCAGTTGCAGAGCGTCAAAAAAATTATGGCTTTGAACAAGGGATTATACCTGAGCCAGTTAAAACAATATTTCAAAAGGAATAGATTAATGATCATAAAGTTTTACACAACACAAACATGTGTCATTCAATGCTTAATGTATTTTTAGTTCTTCCTGAGGTTGATCATTGTTCCTCTAGTCCTTGCTTGGCGTCACCCAACTTTGTTTGTGAAAATACAATCAGTGGCTACAGATGTGTGTGTCCTCCAGGTTTTCTCACAGATGGAACTGACGAATGCATTGGTATGTTTGAAGGAACTTGCAAAAAAATACTTTTTTATAAACTGAACAATGCGAAACCACTCTGAAAATCTATCTGTTTGGAAAAATGTATGATCTTATTTCATAAGAACGTCAATTCTATGTGGTGCTTCCAGTTTTGTTACATCCAAATATTGTTGAGTTGATCCTCTAACACCAACTTTGCAATGCTCAAAGATGTGCTACATGTACTTTCATAATCTCACCAGTTTCTTAGCACTTTAAGTTATATTAATGGTCTTGCTAATGAGAAGCCGTTGTTTTGGATAAAATAAAATAAATACTGGATAATATTTCAATGGTGAGTTTTCCTTCTGAGAATACTTACTATATTATCTAATTGTTTTAATACATCCATGCAGTTATGAAATTACAAAAGTCTGGTGAATAGTAGCCATACTTGTAGATGTAGACGAATGTCAGTCATCTCCCTGCAACAGACCAGGGGCAAGCTGTGAGAATACAGTTGGAAGCTACATATGCCATTGCCCAGCTGGCTACACCGGTGATGGATACAACAATTGCCTCGGTTAGTTTACACAAAATTGTACTTTTGGTCAAATTCCGATAACAATGTAGTGATAGGTTTGCCATTTTGTTAACAACAAAAAAGCAACTCCTAAAGTTGGTTTTACTGATTCAACTAGTTTCTAGTTGGTGCTAGATAGTTCGTTCAGGTCAGATATCCTAAGTTGGTAATTTTTGAGCTTTTTAAAAAAGTAAAAATATCTGTTTTAGTTGTTCAGGTTTTTTTCCTATTTGACTTAGCTTGGAAAAAATTGAAATATTCAAATAAACAGGTTTAAGCTCAGAGCTGCTTTTTGGAATAACCTAAAGATTTGGGGTGCTTGATTCGATTTGATCTTCTGTATATTGCTATGCCACGCTTTCCTTGGAAGATTTATCTGTATTTCTGTGCAATATTTTATTTTGCCTCATTTCTTACTTTCTAACACACTAAATTATCATAACATGCATTTGGTTCATTAGCCTTCTCAACTCGCATGTACCATGTTATCTAAAAGTTAGCTGGTTGTAGATATTGATGAGTGCATCAATGATAAAGATATTTGTGGTGAAAATGGGAGATGCAGGAACACTTTAGGATCATTTAATTGCGATTGTGAAAGTGGATACAGAAAGTACAGATCAAAGTGTGAAGGTGAAAGCTCTGCCTGCAAAAAAACTACATAGTGTCAAATGACTGATTTATAAAACTTTTGAAGTGTTGGAGACTTCCAAAAGTTTCTAATAATGTTTTAGCTGCTCCAACAGTGACTTGAATAAATCTGAATAATCTATAGCAAGAAAAATGAACATTGACAGTTAATTAAACTTGATAACAAGTTTTTTCTTAAACATTATGAAGAAAATATAGCAAATGATAAAAGTCTCTTAGCTTTTTACGATTGCAAGATGTAAATCTCAGCACAAAAATCGTTTCTTGATTTTTCACTCGGTTCTTCAAAGAAGCTGTTTCATTTACCTTTGCATTTAACATAAAAAGTTTTTAAAACAATTAGCAACAGGTATATTTGATATTAATCAGTTGGAAATTCAACATACCCAAACCAAAATTATTTTCATTCCCTATAGCTAGATTAACCTGCCCTGCTTATTGGGCTGGATGCTCAGAGAATGGCATGTGTGGGTACAACTTTACCCAATTTAGATTCTACTGCACCTGCAAACCAGGATTTACCGGAGATGGATACACCTGTACAGGTAAAAGCTAACTCTTAACCAATGAGTTGCTGTCTACAAGTATGTCCAGTTTTTAAGTTGATCGTTTTTGCACAGGCCCTTACTTCTTCTGTTTTCAAATTCTAGCTGATTGATATCCATTATTAAAAGTATTCAGAACTGACAGTTGCTCCTTATGAGACATAAATTGTTTAAAAATTCAGATAAACTAGAGTCATGTAGTAAATATTATCCACAAACAACATTTTTAACTAATGATCGCTTAAAGTAGGTGACTTACAGTCGTTCATGAGTAAATGAGTTCTCCTGCATTTGTGCTTCAGATTTAAGGCAGCCCTGTCCAAATTCTGACCTAGTGTGCTCAGAAAATGCTGACTGCGTGTATGATGGTGAAAGCTACAGTTGCTCCTGCAGACATGGCTTTACTGGCAATGGACTCATCTGCACAGGTAAGCTTTGATTCGCAGAGTGTGTCTTTTGTGATCGTTTGGATTACTTCGGTATGTTGTGGCAGTGAGAAAGCTTAGATTTACTTGACTTCCGCACCATCAACAGTACTAAAAGAGGAAATTAAATGTGTGAAGCTCTGTCTCTTTAAGACTAGCCATTTTAAGAAATAAACGTTCAGAGATAATTTGAATAACTTGTGTGTGATGTTATAGCTGTTACGTCACAGACATATTGCTTTGTCATTTCTTCATTAGTTGTCAATAAAGACAGAGCAGTAAAGGGCCTTAAACTTGGTTGTCTAACTAATTATCAAGTATTGCCTCACCTCAATTTATAAATCTATGTTAGCTCTTTAAGGTAATGATCAATAATGCCTTTATCTAGTAACAATCCTTACATGAAAGGTGAAGGACCTGTTTTGAGACATTTACTGTGGATATGATTTGGATACACATATGCCATAAACAGTTAACTCCCACCTAATAAGATTCAATTAATCCTTTCCCTAGTCCAATCGAGACTAATGCTCAGTGGGCACACTACATGAGTTTGTTGGTAAAATAGTAGGAAATAACTTCACATAGCATGCAAACCACTTATTATTAATGCCATGTTGTGTTTAAAAATATTAAAAAAAAACTAATGGACTAAGCTTAAACTTTTTGGTTTTTTACAATAGCTCATGCAGACTTAAAGGAAGAAATTAATGCATAATGACACTGTAAACGTATTTGCAATACATTTGCTTATACAAGATTGTACATGAAAGTTCCAGTAACCAGCCCTATGCAATGTAGAAGAACAGCAAACTTTGAAAAGATTTGGAGCCCTGTTACATTTTTAAATGTTCTTTGATCCAACAATTTGAAAAGACATGTGTTGTTTAAAAGTATTTAGAACAAGAATAATTATTTCAACATACCATAAGAAATTTTTTTTATTTTGCTTTAAAATATTTGTTAAAATATGTAATTTGACTATTGCAAAGGTTTTGATGGTGTAAGCAAGTCGTTTCTGCACCGATTTTATAATTATATTTACAGCCTCTACTAGAAAAAAATTTGATGCATAACAATACCCAACAGAAGTGTTAATTAAGCGATTTATAGTGTTCAATATCAGTCTATGGCAACATCTTTTGATCTTTAGCATAATATGCTCTCCCAACTCTCAAAGATTTTGTTTCATTATCTGAACTAGTATTGTATTTGAAAATGATAGCTATAACTAACATGAATTTCTAGCAGTTTCTTCTTGCACCTATCAAACAAGTACTAATTTATCACTAGACTTCCATGGGTCAAACTTTAAAGGGTTTTTGAACAACGGATTGTTGAAGACTTTGAGTTTTTAATTTGGTGTCCTTCCATCTCACAATTTTTTGAAAGACTCACTCGTAGTTGTCTGTACCAAAAATAGGATAACTATGTAAAAGTCGTGTTTTCCGTATCAGTGATTTGGAGGCTTATTATGCCATGGTATTTTAGGGGCGAGCAATAAGCATTTTCTATCAAAGCAATATCAATATGAGAAAAATATTGTTTCCACGAGGATGAGTTTGTCGTCGCCTGATTGTTTACATTCCAAGTATTATGTGGTCTAAATTCAATTACTGACACAGCGGCGATGGTATTTTTTATGAATTATCAATCAATATATGAATGACCTTTCACAGCCAACTGAACCATACAAGTAGTAGTTGGTTGTCAAAATCTGATATAGATAATTATTAATTATTATTGTGATTACCGCGCCATTGATTATTATTATTTACTATTGTTACTATGAAGGGTACTTTGTATTTTTTCATGACAATTGTGACGAATGCTGCTCAAACTTAACACAAATAATAATTAATTTTTGATGATGTTCATGGCTTATAATAATCTGTTATTACTGATACTACAAAGTTTTTAAATTCCATTATCCTGCCGTTAAAATTTTGTAGTGTTAAATCTTCGAAGAACTAAAAAGTTCTACCCTAAGCATTGGCACATTTAAAAATTGGAAGTGGTCAGAACTTCAAACTTTTGATAGACCTCCTCTCTTTGTAGATTTTAATTATCCAAGAATCCCTTAAAACTTTGAACTCACTAAATTTTTTTTTTAGATAACATGGAAAGCGTGTTAACTATTTGACAAAAACATAAATCACTTAAAGTATGTTGAGAGCTTCAAAAGTGTGAGAAAACATAAACACAAATGTTTTGGGCCAACAAAGCAGTCAAAGATTATTTAGTTATAGTAGTACAATGTAATTGATAGTCTTTGCTTTATATGCTCTTGCTTGTAATTACAGACTTTGATGAGTGTACAGGAAGTAACATTTGCGATGAAGAAACTAGTGTGTGCCGTAACATAAAAGACGGATACCAATGTGACTGCCTACCGGGATATGAGAGAGGGAGATCTTTGTATGAGTGTGTTGGTGAGTTGAAGATGATGTATTATGTAGCAAAATTCTGAGCTTTTTTTCCAGCTGTAACAAGTTTTTTTTCAAGTCTCTGTATTATGTTAAACTACTTTCTACAAAATATTTTGTTAAATTTTGTTTGATAAAACGATCACATTATTGAGCTCAGATTAAAAAACTGCATTGTTTTTTGTTGAGAACTTAATTTTTAATATGCTTCCACAGACTTAGATGAATGTAAGTCAACAGATGTGAGCACATGTGAAGGTCAAGGACAAACTTGCATAAACACAGCAGGATCATATCAATGCGAGTGTAGTCACGGGTACGAAAGAGTAGGAGATGGTTCTTGTGTCAGTGAAGATGTGGCAATACTGAATCAACAATAAATGCTTATAAAGTTTTCGATTTTGGAGTGCTTCTTTTTCATAAAACTACTGCACTTAGTTGCTTGCTTTTAATATATATTTCTAGCTCTTACAATACACTTCTTTGGCATATGTTAGTGATTATTCTAATGCTGTTATTTTGTTCTTCAGATTTTTAAAATTTTAATTGATGCCTCAATATTCTTCTAACACCCAAAATATAATTTTGAATTATGCAAAGGGAATGATTTTACCTGCAGCTAATGACTTGTTGTTAGCTTTTGTTGCTAAGCTACCAATAGCTGACTACGCTAAAATGACAAAATAAACAACTAAATGAATGAATGTGACTCATCTCCCTGTAGCAGTGAACTGAACAGCGTATGTGAGAATACAGTTGGTAGTTTTGTATGTAAAATGTCATGCTGGTTATCCTGTGATAAAACCAACAGCTGTGTAGGTGAGGCATGATGTAAAATTTTGATAAATTATTGATCATTACATCATTATCGCAACAAAACTAATAAATGTGAAGTTTCTCACAAGTTTTTCATTACAATTAACAAAAACATGATTAATTCTCTAATCTTGTGGATAATAGTTGTAATAAATGCAGCTGGAAAATGCAAATCTTTGTTTAACACCTTCAAAATCTTAGTGATTGCACACTTGCAATGAGTTTAGTTTGTAGCAACGCGCACAGGCTCAAAAGATTAAATAGTTTACATGCTATTGCACTACCTATATGGGAGTTGTCAAACCTTTAACTGGTTACCAGTAGCAAACAACTCTTCAGTTAATTTAGAAATGCAGAAGATAACGAGGTTATATATGTACTGACACTTGTGAGTGCACTATTGATGCCCACAACTGTGACAGCGCGATGCAAAATACATCAACAATGTTGATTCCTTTACCTGCAAGTTTGTCCAGGGCTACACAGGAAATGGTTTCTTTTGTACTATTGAGTAACTTGGGGTTAAGTTTAGTTGGATGAGATTCTATTTAAAGCTTTGTATGTGACATAAATCCAATTAACTGAGTGATAAAACAGAATCTTGTTCAGTTTAAATTAGTCTTTGCTGCACACTTATTCAAACTAGTTAAACTATTACGTTTCTGTGTGACAACTGGCCTACCATGTCCAGATGAACAGTTCAAATGTTCAGTACATGCTACTTGTGGATACGACAGTGATACATTCAGGTTTTACTGCACTTGTAATTCTGTCTTCGCCGAAAATGGAGTTGTCTGCACAGGTACACTGATAAAGAACACTGGGCTTTTGAATAACAGGCATTGATAAGCAAATTATTGTAAAAAATTCACACAGCCAATTGGTTTTTTGGATCCACCCCTAGATGCTAAAGAGTGTTATTTATAAATGGTGCTTTAAGTAAACCAAATCTGAAAAACCCACCTCTCCATATTAAATGCTAACCAATGGCTACTACGGACCCATCTGTGGTAAAAGTGGTAACAACTGTTGACGATGGTACAATAACCGTTTCTCTTCCAGTAACTTGTTTCACAAGAGACATCACGCCTGTGTAAATCTAATCAAAAACAGTTTGTTATTGATTTAACTATTGTTAACCTGAAAAGATAATGTGGCAGGTGCTGAGCTGTGCTGAATATTGCATGGTGTCAAGCCTTACATTTTCAAGCTGCTATTGCACTGTTACAGTCCAAGTAAGTTAGCAAATGGCAGAAATTACCAACATTCCTTATTAAAATTAAAGAACGACTTAATTTTTTTCATAGCAACTGCAAACAAAGACATATTTTTAACCACAATATTTTGAGACTTTAATTGACAATGTTAACCATAGAACTGAGGCTTTTTCTAACAAGAATATGGCTCTCTCCCTCTAAACTTTCATTGAAATTTTTTATTGTGTACCTGCCTGTTATATTTACAATGTTTGCGCTGGAAAGCTGATAGATCTCAAACCAATGTGCAGCAAACAATCAGAATTAGTTACTTTGATAAAAAACTTAACGAGATTTTACCTTCAGATGGTGACAGCAAGACTCGACTTCAAAATGGTCAATACTAACGCGAACGTTATAGTTTCCAGATGTACAAATGTACCATCTGCGGTTGTGATTGTTACTTGATATGCCCCGTGGGTTACAGTTTGCACATCTCACAGAGAGATTCAGTCTACTCAGATAAAGTCTACGATGTTTTTCCTCCAAGTAATCAATAGGGTACACAGCGTTATCATTGTGATATGGTGAGTTGAGAGTTTCTGTATTAAATCTCCTTGTAAGTCAAGAATAACACTCATCTCCAGCTGTAAATAGAAAGAAACCGTAAACTCAGGGTAAACTCTGCTCAGTGCTCTCAAAAGTCTATTTCTAGCGATATTACTTTGACCTTAAAACTAAAACAAGTTGCAGTTTTTAAACCTTCAAAATTACCCTGTGTTTCATTTTTATATCAAAAATAATTTAGACTAGATATACCAGCAAGTTTTAGATAACAGGATTTTGACAAAGATGTTAAAACGAAATGTATCAAACAATGAAAAGCTAGCTGAAATTTTGAAATGCTTTACAAGATTATCTTTTGTTTTGTGATTATATCAGTTCTATACTTAAGTTAACAAATATTGATGGTGGTAACAGATGGTTTTTTAAACAACAGTTGGTAAGAGTATTCGAGACCTGTTTATAAAAAAGGTACAAAAAATAATAGGTTTTTGTGACTCAATACGTCGCAAATGGAACAAAACACTAGTTTAGAACAACATAAATATTCAATGAACTGTTTTAATTTGATAAATAAATCATAAGGAAGATAACTCCCAACTTTCAAAGTATCCACTAAAATAATGAAAAGTGAATCATTATAAACTGGAATAATTTGTAAAGTTGCCTTTCAATTTAGTACATTTTCAACGGTAGCATTTTGAATGATATTTTAAGGGTATTAAACCTGTTGGATAACGAGTTTGTGTGTTATAGGAAGTTCAAGGTTATAACATAGGTTCTATCGGCATTGGCTTAACAAGGAATACGGGGACACACATGGTTATAGGAACTTGGGTTAAGTGGAGAAGTTCTTCTTGAGTTGTTAGTTGATGGTGAGTAGACGTGTTTCGTGTTGTGTCTCTTCGTACCCTTCATCTAACATGGCGCAGTCGGCATAGAACTTGGTGTTATTGTTATTTGTGTGTTATTGGAATTATTTATTGGTGCAAGGGAGGTGTGTGAGCGGCTTTTGGTGCCGTGTGGGCACTAAAAGAGAGGAGTGTAGAGGTGCTAGGGCCACGTGGGTCCTCCGTGGTGTGTGTGGGGATAGAGGTGTGTGTAGAGTAGAGGTGTTGGGTGTTTCAGAGCTGTGTGAGCTCTCCGTGTTCGGTGTTTAGGTGTTTAGAGGGATATTGGTGCAGTGTTAATTATTTTTGGTGAAGTGGTGATTTGGTGTTGTTGTTAATTATTTACCGGGATAATAAAGGTACAGTGTTTATACGTGGTGTTACGTATTTATTTGTGGCGTTGTGGTTGATTATTTACCAGGATAAGGGTACAGTGGAGTTAATACGTGATATTGTGGATATTATTGTGGTGCATTTAATTGTGTATTAGTGGATAAGGGAACAGAGGATATCTTTTGGGATATTGTGAATTGTTATTGTTACTATTGTTGTGCATTGGCTATTACTGTGGTGGAGAGGTGCTACTGTATTGATACAATCATACAGATATTGTTGGGTGTTTATTATGTTAATTAATTAAAACAGGGATGAATAGGAGACTTGACTTGTCGTCATTTCCGAAGCTAAGGTTAGCGGGTAGCAATGTGTCTGAGGAATTCAACAATTGGTTGACTCAGTATAGGGTGTCTGCTGAAGTAGCAGCTTTAACTTTGGGTACCGAGAAAGTGGAAATTGAGGGGAATGAGGTCGTTGTAGATGTGTTTAGAGGTAGAACTAAACTACTAGAATTATTGAGCGCTATAGGTAGTGACAGTATAGGGATATTGCAGTCACTGGGATTTGATTTAAATGACCAAACTGATGATGGATTTGATAGGGCAATAGATTTGTTAAAAGGCCACTACGACCGTAGTTAAAGTGTCTATGTTAAGACAATGAGGTTTGTGACAGTGTCACAGGCTTGTGGGGAAGATGAAAGGGAATATTTACTCAGAGTTG
Organism: Cryptosula pallasiana; assembly: GCA_945261195.1. NCBI lineage: Eukaryota > Metazoa > Bryozoa > Gymnolaemata > Cheilostomatida > Cryptosulidae > Cryptosula > Cryptosula pallasiana. The sequence continues at coordinate 53,383,543 of OX183132.1, read as the reverse complement.
ACATATTAAGTAGGGAGATGGATTTTGGGCATAACAATGATGAGTTGAGGCAACGTTTCTCCGTTGCTTTAGCTGTTAATGGTTTAATGGATTCCTCTGTGCGTAAATTGCTTATGCAAGAGACTACACTTAGCTGGAGAGATTTAGGTACTAAGTTGGCAGCCAGGCAGTTGGCTATTGCTTCAGAAGAAATTCTGAATGCCTCTAGGACTGGCCGTTTGGTATATGAGGTAGCCAAGTATAGACAGGGAGGTCCACGGGAGGAGGTGGATAACAAAGTTACATACCGTTCAAGGGACAGTACTAGGTCTGGAGATGGTAATGTGGAAAAGGGCTCCTATTCCCGCGGCCATAGAAGCCGCAGCCCAGGGGAGAGGAGTAGCGAGTATAGAGGGTATCATGACCATAAAGGAGATAGGCATTATAAGAGTAGATATGGTTCGGAGTCTTATAGACACCGCAGCCCGGAGGGCAGTTATTCTCCTAGGTACGAGACGACGTCCTATGGACGCCGTAGCCCGGATAGCTGGCATTCTCCTAGGTATGAGGCGACATCCCATGGACATCGTAGCCCAGATAGTAGATACTCTCCTCAATCACCTCGAGGTTCACCTACATCGGGTAGAAGGCCTGGAAGGTTTAGCTCCCCAACTGGCGGGGACAACTGTTTCCAGTGTGGTAGGAGGGGACATCAAGTCCGTCATTGCCCAGATGTAAAGTGTTTCCGGTGTAATCTGAGAGGCCATACCTCTAGGGATTGCAACAATAGGTGGGAAGGTGACAATATCAGGTCACAGCACAGGGATAGTAGTGGTAATGAAGGTTCTCCACGTAAAGTGAGATTTGTGAACAATGTTGTTGGCGATACTGGTAGTAGGAAATCTAGCATCAAACGCTTTGTCAAAGTAAATGGTAAAGAGGTAGAGTTTGTATTAGACACTGGAGCTGAAGTGTCAGTGGTAACTGAGGATACTGGCAGGTTTCTGAATTTGAGATTAAGTAACCCTGTTAACGATCTCATTGGGGTTGATGGTTCCAGGCTGAATGTTAGCGGGAAGTCAAATGTTTGCATCAATGACTTTCCCAGATCTATAGTGACGTCAGTTTATGTTGTAAAAGGGTCCTCTGTGAACCTGTTAGGTATTGAGGATATCAGAAAACTCGAACTGTTAACAAACGGTAATAAGTTACGAGTTGAAGGCGAGTGTATGCAAGGTGTATGGGAATGCAAAGGTACTGTTGTTATAAAGGACACAGTGGAGCAAATGGGAACGGCCATATCTAGGGGTGGTGGCAATGTCTCACCAATGCAGATGGCGCAAAAAGCTTCTGCTGGTACCACTGCAAAAGCTAGAGCCACTTCAGGGTGCGCTACAGCTGGTGCTAGGGGGTACAGCAGTGTGGTGAAAGCTAGACAGTTACAGGGTGAGAGCGAGGCGTTTGGTAGCAGATTGTCTGAGTTCTTGGGGAGTGAAGGTGTTTTGGGTGATGAGGACTATGCTAGTAGACATGCACGTCTTGAGGCTGAAAAGAGAGAGGGTGAAAGGGTGTATTGTATGGCGATGCAAAGGTATGAGCAGGGTGTGAGGGAGCTCGAGGAAGAGCAGGAGTGTATTTTGGTGATCAGGCAGGCTATGGCCAAAATGAGGCAGTTGAGATCTGGGACTGGTAGCAAAGCCCCATCGACGGTGGTGTGTAACACCCCGTCGAGTTCCACTGTGAAAGCAGTGCCCGCACCTAGTGTGGAAGGTTCTAGCGCACAGAGGGAGGAGTCCAAGACCCCCTCGGGCTCTCAGAGCAGTGCCAGTTGGGTGCACGAGGTAGAAGAGGTAGAAAGAGTGACCGGTGGCAACACCAGTGTCAAGGTAGAAAAAGGATGCGGTTAGGGAAGATACCAAGGAGGTTGACCCTGGTACGAGACTTCAAAGGGAAGATACTGGGCAGAGAATTGCTCTGGTTGACCCGATAGGAAGTGGAGTACAGAGCAGTCGGGGTCGACTGCTCCAGGGGATAGTGGAATTGACGGTGAACCCCTTGGGGTTGAGTTGGAGTCGAGGAATGTGGTTCGACAGGGTGTTGGAGGTGCAGAGAGTCCAGAGGACGATCTGGTGGAAGTTGCTAATAGTTTAGAGAGCTGTGTGGTTGATGAGGTAACAAGGGACACTTGGTATGGGGTAAAGTATTAATAAGGTATGTTATCTGTTACAGGTATTGATCCCAGGTATGTATGGTGTGAGGCTGATTTTCACCCTTGGTATTTAGGCTTGATGTATGATTAAGGCTAGTGCTTCAGCTAACCATGATTAGTTAGGCTTGATCGCACGCAATGGTAACTGGTTCCATGGTATAATGTCAGCTTGGTCGCTCACTGGGTTTATCAAAGGGGGGGCATGTTGGATAACGAGTTTGTGTGTTATAGGAAGTTCAAGGTTATAACATAGGTTCTATCGGCATTGGCTTAACAAGGAATACGGGGACACACATGGTTATAGGAACTTGGGTTAAGTGGAGAAGTTCTTCTTGAGTTGTTAGTTGATGGTGAGTAGACGTGTTTCGTGTTGTGTCTCTTCGTACCCTTCATCTAACAAAACCTGTCTTTAAAAATGAAAAAGATCAAGTCGCTTATTATAACTTCTTTAATGTTCAGTTTTATTCCCGACCTACTAACAATCTAAGCAAATGCTCATTGATTATCTTTTTATTCAGTGAGCTACTTTTTGTTGATCCATGAGTTTCGAACCAATGATTATTTATCGATAAAATTTATCGTTGGTCTGATTATTCTTATTGCAATTTGTTTGGCGAACAGAGTCACGAATACTCCTAATATGATTTTAGCAGGTAAGTCATAAAAATAATAGGATTTATCAACATTGTAAATTTTCTATTAAACCATCAATTCACTATTTTTTTATTGCGGCATATACATAATGTTACATCATATTTTGTAATTCAGTTGCACATGAATATACCAAATTCAAAACTAATCTTGAATCACAAAAGTTTTGTCAGTAGTTCAACTGTAACCAATACTGTTTCCATATCGTGATGAATTGGCAATACTGCTGGCGACAAAACAAAAGTTCTGTTGAAAATGGCATTGGCGATAAACTTGTTGTATAACTTGTCGAAAAACATTTGTCGCTCTCTGAATGCAAAAAATTGGCGATATGTCCAATGCCAGATGTTTATTGCTATTGGAGACCCTCATCCCGCCAAAGGAGATAAAACCAGGCTTGCATAATAAAACAGGAAGCTGCAAATTATTTATTGTAACCGCATAGTATCATTAGGTTGTGTGTGTGCTAATATTACCAATGATGATTGTATTGGTTGTGGTTTATTACATTGTTATTTGCGGAACAATATAACTGATTTGAAAAGAACGATTCCACGCTTCTTGTGATTAATTATTGCCATGATAAAAAATCAATGGTAATAGTTTTTCACTGTATTGATACTCACCAACCAAAGCAACGAGAGCTGCAACACGTAGCACTAGTAGTTTCACCATACTCTCTATTAACCACCAAGCCTTTAGAATTTTAGTTAGTGATGGAATAATCTACAAGTGTTATGTATCATGTTCACTAATATAGAATGTAATAGTCACTCATTACTCATTACCTATTTACTATTAGTCGTCAGTTTCCAATTGAAAGTTTTATGGTGTTAGCTGAATATAAAATGATGCTTACCGTTTTCTTTTGAAAGTGAGTACAGCTAGAATGATAAAGCTCTTGTGTTCATAATGGAAAAAATATCTATTTATATTTGACTGAAACAGCCAATGAATGGCTTTTCAAACTTCAATCGGAAATGATAAAATCATTGATTGATTAACATAACATTTACTACATCTCACTTACCCCACTGATAACTCAAAGGTCAAATATTTTATCTATCAGTTTTATCACACACAAGTAATTCGCTTTATGGCAAGGTTTCCACAAATGGGAACTCTTTTCATATGAATTGCCTATAGAGCTGTTTGCATGCATGAGACAGCAAACCATTTTTGTTCTTTATTACTGAAAAAATTTTAGATTACTGGTGTTCTATTTAAATAGTTCACAAAAAACTAAAAATTAAATATTTATCGCTCTTGGTTGCAACTTTTTATGAATATAATAAACTGTCACTCCTTGTTATCAGTATTTTAAAGCTATATAGAAAAATAACGCCATGAATAGTGCAATTGAAGCAAGCAAAATATAGTCAATATTGGTTCTAGTTACATAATGACGAGATTAAAAAGAGTTCTAATGGCACTATATTGTGGGTACCAAAACCTAAAATCAGTAGTATTTACTAAAAAAAAATATAGAAGTTGGTTAATAGCTCATTGCATGCTATAAAGTGAATAACTTCTTGGGAAAGAAATTGCAAAGTTTTCAGCATAAATATATTTTTCAAAGTGGTTGGCATCTATTATTTTTCTAACAAAATTCAGCTGTACACTGGCCTGCAAATAAAGCAAATGATACATTAGTAATACAAGTCACATTAATGTTTGGTAAATGCCTCTGTATGGTGAAAAACAATAAGTAGGTAAACAGAGAGCTCATGATCAAAACCCAATGCAACTGTTAGAGCTTAAAGAGGTTTTATAATGGGTAATAGTGACAATGGACAGCTAAAGAATGAAGCTATGTACATTCTCATTCGTCTTGGGTAAGAATAACCTGCTTAATATAACTATTATTGAACCTAACACAGCTGTTAGTAAAATTTAATTCCTTGACATAAAATTTTTTCAATAATGAATATTGATAATCATCATAAAACAATCGGTAAAAACTGAGTCACTTTCAGCTTTTTCCATTTCATTCTGCAGAAAATAATTATGCTGAATTTTTGTAATCTACTCACCTTTCATTTACTTGTATGTCTGTAGGGTTATATTTCAATAATAAGTAAGACATCATTGGTGTGCTAGCAAAATAGATTTTGGTACTGGATATTCGACAAGTTCTCTTTGATAGAACTGTCCCAAAAACTCACTGTAATTTTTATTCCTCTCCTAGGCTTTCTGTAGAATATTGTTGAACTTCATGAGATTGTACATATCATAAAGGAAGTTGCAAAGCTTGTTAAGTTATGTTTAACCTGAGTTTCATGAAAAAAATTTTTTTTTGCAGAATGAAACTAACATATCCGATGCAATGACTTTGTTGTGTAAATAGATTATGCCCGGTATACCTGTAGTAATGGAAGACTGCTGTTCATGAACAAGCTGCAAACCCATCTCTTGTTTTAACATTTCATTTAAATTGTCAATGAATTTCAATCAAACTAGGTCTTTGACAAAGCAAACTTTGTTAAAGTTTTTCAAATACTAATCAACAGACAACTATACCATTACAAAATGTACTGTAGATTACCGAATGTAAGCGTTGATAATTTTTGTGAGACACTTGAACTTTTGAAATTATAAATAAGCCGCTTATTATTTTATAGGTTGTTTATGAAAGTAAACTTGACTTGATTATAGACGGTCAGGAAAACGCTGAAGCACAATTTAATGTTACAGACAAGTATTTTTGCAAAACATGTCAAATTTTTTTTTTCAGCTTGAAAACATAGAAATGGTGTAGGCGAAAATGTTCACAGCCAATTCGCATAAAGGTTCCAGTATCAGCTAGTGATTTTTTCATCACCTTTTCAGTGCTTTTTTACATATCGCTTTACTTTTTGTCTGTTAAAAATATTAAATTGATTGAAAAACAGTTTGAATCCTAAATGAGGTTAAAATTGAAGGCAGCAGTGTTTAACTTTGGGTTATTCAAGGAAGTTGAATTGACAGACTTCACATAAAACTTGCTGTTAGTGAGAAGTTACATGAATCTTCTGTCATTGGAGCATTTGACTCGTTATTTAACAATTAAGTAACCAAACGTGGTACCAGCTGAACTTTTACATTGCATGTTAAAATAGGATTTTTATAACTGCTTTCTCCTCCTTTTAAAAAAGTTTAGTTTCAAATAGATGGCTTTTCACATTAAATCCTATTGCGTGAAAAGAGCATCAGGTTTTTAAGTTAAGTTAAACTAAAGAAAATTCAAACGTCTATGATTAAAATTCGCAAAATCAAAACCTATGAACTACACACAAAATTTCCAATTTCTTGGTAACCTCATGATATTGCGGTTGTTAATATGGCGCTTAAAAAACCACAACGTAAACCAATGTCAGATTTTGGTGCCTTGGCAAACTTAACTCCATTTACAAACAAAAACTACTAATTGCATTCAACGAGTAAGGTGATGAGGAAATGGGCTATCTTCAGGTTGGCAACAGCAATTTGAAGCACACTTTGCTGCAATTGGAAAAGCCCTAAGGGAATTAGCTTTGGACATTAATACTGCTTTAGTAATTATTAAATTAAAAAACAAGCTGATTTGCAAGCCGGCTTAAATAGAAGTTAAGTCTTGGAAGATTACTTGCATTCCGTAGTGCGCAATCTGTTAGCCTTTTTATATTTTTTGTCGTCAATTTTAGCTGTTTCCTATCAATTCCTTATCTCTTCTATACACAGCTTGCTTTTCCTCTTCCATGCTGCTCACAATGAGATTTTTTGGTGTTCTGCTATATCTAAAAATGTGTTGGAAGCATAATGTTTAGCTATCTGTAAAATTCCAAGTTTTTCCACAGCTGGGTGCATATCAATCTCGCAAAACATCTAGCTGTGAGAAAAAAGTAAGTTACCGAATTGTCATCTCTTACTTACAGGCTAAAAAATGGAAAATTATTAATAGTTAGCCAGTAGTTCCTAAGACATCAGATAATTGTTTTTACTGAAGCATTGCAATCAACTAAACAACTATTTTTGGCATTGCTATTGTTTATATTGATGCAATGGCATACAGACACTTGAAACCAAAAATTATATCAATTCATAATGATTAATACTTCTGCTAATCGCTTTGCATCAACAATTTTTGCTTGCATGATTTCAGTCAATTTTTTGGTTGCTCCGTCTGAAAATGAATTATGGATAGCCAAAAAATGACTTGATCTTTATTTCTTTTGTATAAGTCCAGAGAAGACAACTCCTAACTTTCAAACAAAGATGTTGGTGCAAAAAAATCTTGCAAAGTCACACTGTGAATAAACTCTATTTTTTACTCGGCAACACAACAAAAGTTTGCGCATTCATTTTGACCGTGACTTGACGGTATATTAGACAAAAGCGCCTAGTGACTACTGCATTGATGTATAACACCAGTTGGTTTATCTATTTGTGAGTTTTATCTTTCTAAATTCTGCTGTGTGTAGCTAATTCTGAAAGAGTCAAAATTTTGCTTGTTTGTAGTTGAAATGTTGAAAAGAATTGCTACAAGATTGTGAGTTTACAACTGCAAAAGAGATGAACTAGCTTATTTTGCTTGTAACTGTAAAGAAACTAGCGCGACAAAGTATAATACTTTGAAATCTTGTCAGTTGTTTTAATACTTAACGTCTGCATTTTGTGGATGCAAAGAGAAAGACATAGAGACATCTTCAACCTACAAAATTTTTAATACAATTTAATAAGCTAATCTAAAAGTGCAAGCAACTCCTTGAATTCATTAGACAAATTTGTGCTTTTTCGGGTCAAAACCAAAATATATCATATGAATTCTTACCAAAGCACTGCCAAGAACTTTGAGATAAATAACAAATAACAAAGATTGAGTCGATTAAATTTGATTTATTTTTATGGTTCTCAAAATTTAATAGAACTACCTTACCTGTGAAAAAAATTTGGAAATGAAGATTATTGAAAAAATTGTAATAATGGGATGCAGAGAGAAACTCCAAAAACAACAAAAGTTGAGATGGGAATGTTTATGGCTCTTGAATTGTCATTTTGTTGTTTTTATTGATACAATAAGCAGTCCTACCACATCAATGCTATTTACATGTATCGTTTAATGAATTTTTCAGACCAATTTTAGTGACAAGTATAAACATATCTGACCAAAAAATGTTTTCAATTTTCTGAAACGCCTTGAATAAAAGTCGCAACTCTTTGAATCACAGTTTGCGGTCATGGCAAGGGCAGACAAATTATTTTTTTGCCCTACTGTTGGAGTGTGCATGATAAAAATAATTTTTCAGCTGCTTTCCAAAGATAGCGGTGATTTTGTTTGTTTCCTTGCCTGAGTGTTTGATTTGCTCGACTTTATTCATATTGTCATCACAGAAAACTTGGCACTGAATATTTTGGATTTAGTTGAGTCTTAGCAATAGCTTGATAAAGCGATAACATGATACTTATTAGAAAGCTTACTCCTGATTTTTTTCAATTCATGACAGATATATTACATTAGATCACTTGAAATGTCTGGGTTTGAGTCTTTAATCTTGATGTCTACTAACAGAAACCTTTTGATTAGTTCATCTTTGATGTTGCTATCGCCTAACTCAGTCAACTACCTATCCGTTTGGGCTACTGTGAATAAAAGTTTGTGTTTGTGGAGACATTGTAAAGTCTATAAGCTGACTTTGTAAATTGAAAAATTCAAATTGAGTTGCAGCAAACTGATAATCAATTTTTTTAATCAACTGCCAAAAGTAAAAGAAGGTGAATCAACTCCGTTGACTATCTAGCATTGGATAAAATTATCTTCTCCTTAGAGTCATAAAGTTTTTGTGGGTACCGGGAAGCTTGCTTTTTGTAAATTACTTCACTGCATTTGTGTACTAGGCTGGAGCAAGCAATTGGCTTATCTTGTAACAATGTTTTCTCATTCAAAGCTGTGGTTGCAAATTGCACATTCTAGCTACTTTTCAGTAATATTGTTATGATATGTATCGTATGTCCAACATAGGCACACTCGACGCCAGCGAATTTGCTCAAAATATTTTTTCAGCAAGTTCACTGTAACATTTGAAGCCGTTGACAAGTAGCGGAACCAGAAAAAACTTTCAATAGTTTGTTTCAAACCTTTTGTCCAAAATTTAAGTGGACTGCATTAGACTCACCTGATAACCATCAAAACTAAGAAAACCGAAATGGAGTTGTAGATTAAGTAACTGAAACTTGAAGCAAATAATTTGATCCGTTTTGTCTGCCCACAAAATACTCTAAATTGTTACAGGATATGAAAAGAAACTGGTATGAGTTTTGCAGCAGTAAATGATTTGAAATTAGGAAGGAGTTGTTTACTCTTCAAGTGCTGGGAGTATAACTCTTCGTCACTTTGCAGTTGTATTTGTTAAGGAAAGACAACTGCTGGTTTTTACTTATGGAACAACTTTCAAAAAACTTGGTGAAGTTGTCAGTTTAATCAATATTTTACTACGGGTTATTATATCAATATATTGAGTCAATATATTTCATCATCCAAACGAAACAAACAAGAAACTTCCTTTCCTTAACACATAAAACATGATTAACTAATACAAAAAAAATTGTGATTGATTTACCCCAAATCAATTAATGATTGCTTCAAAAGCTTTATTACGAAATGTTCAGTATTATGGGATGCTTTTTTACATCGCACAATATATTTAGATATTAAATGTATTTGTAGCCATTTTGTTCTAGAATCTTCTTCTATAGCACTTAATTGTGGGCTAACTTTGATTGCCAGAGATCTACCTCATGATTGAGAAGAGGAAGGGGTGCAGAGGGTGGATGCCAGGGTATTCAAATGCCAGACAGCTAAACCAGGATATGTGGGAGAGATGTTAATAACGGCAATCAAGGTAATGGAGGAATGAGAGAGATAAAGTAAGTGGTAAGTTGTAGTGTCTTGCTCAATTTTTCACGCTAGTTGAAGTGTGTATATTTAAAGATAGGCTTCAGCATTTGGTATTGAACTTTGCTGCTAAGTAATTATTTTCAAAGTCTTGCTTGTATTTTATTATCAGGTTTCTACATCAGTTCTTCAAACAAGAGTTGTCTGTCCATTGAAAGAGATCAACTTAGCGCAAAAAAAAACTGTTTCTCTGTTTGATTTTGCTTTTTTTGTAGATGACTGGCAGCATGCAGAGTCATAGAAAGAGGTAAGGAGCAAGAGGATGTTATGATGTTTGAGAGTGTTAATTGTTAAGGAGAGAAGGGGGGAATACTGAAATTTGAAGCATGACTGTTGCACATACAAGTACATTAGCTTTTTGCCAGCAGCTTGTGCCAGTAATGATCGATGGCGACTCAGAATGAAGAAAATGAGTGCTCAGAGGGTAGTAGTAATACAATAGGGGGCGTGTCTGGTTTCACAACATATAATTAGGATGGCAAGAGCTAATCAAGATATAAAAAAATGGGAGACAACTCCAGTTTTTCACGTTTATATGGCCTGCCAACTCACACGTTATGAAAACAGTTTTGTAGCGGAATGTAAAGCACAGAAAATGGCAGCTAAGAACCAAATGCGGTGTAGAAGGGGAAACAAATTACTATAGCACTGATGCAGTATCCTATAGCACTGATATAGTATACTATAGCACTAATGCAGTATACTATAGCACTGATATAGTATACTACATCACTGATATAGTATAATAGAGACATAATTGAAAGGGGTCAATTGACTATCAATCTATGCAAACTTTCTGGAATGTATCGATTGGTGTCCTTCACATGTCCGCGCAGTTGAACTCTGCTGCAATCTTTGTTTGATTATGATCAATAAGAAAAGTTAAGAGCCTCAATTTTTACTATATTTTGTTTGCTTAGAAGTAAAAAAAACATGCGAAATAAGAAGCAGTTTGGTTGCATCATTAGCAAATCTAAATATTGTAGTACTAGACCAGTAGCACAGTATGAACTGTGTAAGAAATAATTGCTTCGAGACACCATTTCATTTGCAGTTTAATATTAAAGCAACACTTCATAGAATGTGCAGAAGTCTTTGTTTGCTATTGAAGTCTCTCTAATAGTTGATTTAGAAATTAAACCAACTAAATGTAGGACGTGGAGTTGTCACCTCCTCACTGACACATGTACCATTTCCTCTTCTTTTGTATCCTGTACTACATACGCATTGATATGATCCTGCTGTGTTTATGCAGGTTTGCCCTTGACCTTCACATGTGCTCACATCTGCAGACTCACACTCATCTATGTCTGTCAACAGATATTATAGTATCACTGTAACAGGTAAACAAACAAAAATCTAGAACTCTATTTGATGTTGCAACTTCAACTAGAGTTGTGTATTTTTAAATAAAACTAACCTATACATTCATATATAGTTCTTCCTCGCTCATATCCATGTAGACAGCTGCATTGGTATCCTTCTTGTTTGTTATGACATACACTTGTTCTGTTGTTGCAAATGTTGTTGTACATGCACTCGTTCTTGTCTGAAAAAACGGCAATATGACAGGGAGAGAGGACTTAGCTAGGAAAACTATATGTTCAGTGTGCTAGACACATTACGTGATACATGTTACCCTCTGGAACTATTTAATGATCTTTTGAGTTGTTTAAACAGAACTCTGTCGTATAGCTTCAGAGAGTCAACTGTAAGTTACATAAACTAACCTCTACAAACAGTTCCATTGCCAGTAAAACCTTGCTTACATCTACAGCTATAACTTCTACCATCAAACATACAGTAGCCATTTTCTGAGCACAGCCTTTCTGTATTGGGGCAAGGTTTCCTTTCATCTATGAATAACCAAGAGAAGATCAAAACTATATTGAAAATGGTCTCAGCTTAAAAGCGATAGGAATTAAGTTGATGGCTGTGCAATAGCTGTTATTGAGCAATGGATTTAATTGATCCTATACATGCTTATAGATATTGTAGCACTAATCTCAAGTTAACTCTATTTTTGGTGCATCAAATACTTTTAGCTTTTTAAATCTTGAGTGATAGAGCAATTTTTTTGTGAGATACAAATGACTATTCTGTTATCTAATCATTGGTTGAACAATGGTTCTGGCAGGTATTTGATTACTACTAACACATCAGGTACCTGCATGCTAATGAATAGACTTCAACTGATATTACAATTCAAAACTACCAACAGGGTGATTAGTTTTAAAATATCAGCAAAAAGAGTTATTGGACAAGTACGGTATTACGGCACCTGTACAGTTGGCTCCATCTCCAGTAAAGCCAGAATTACAAGTGCAGTAAAACCTGAATGTATCACTGTTGTATCCACAAGTGGCATGTACTGAACACTTGAACTGTTCATCCGGGCATGGCAGACCAGCTGTAAGAGAAAATAACTCCAACATGGGTAAAATTATGCAAAACGCAGTTCATTGCTTTCAAACTGAATACATTTTCTTTATGAGATTTTAATCATATTTAATGATCATGATAAACATAATAAGTAGTTTTGTATCCGGCTATCGTTTATTGGAAAACCACAGGGAAACAGACCAAAAGAGCTATACTGACAACCCTACCAGTGCATGAGAGCCCATTTCCTGTGTAATCCTGGTTACATTTGCAGGTGAATGAACCATTGTTGTTGATGCAATGACCATTGATGTCACAGTTGTGGGTGTTTGTGGAGCATTCGTCAATATCTGTAGGAGAAAAACTTATCTGAACATTTTGCTAAAAAATATTTGATGATGTCCAAGTTGTGAGCTAACTTTGACCAATCATTCATCTACTCACATACCATCAACTTACCAACACAGCTGTTAATTCCATCACCAGTATAACCAACAGGACAATTACATACAAAACTACCAACTGTATTCTCACATGTACTGTTCAATTCACTGTTGCAGGGAGACGAGTCACATTCATTTGTGTCTGTAATGCACAGAGACTATGTTTTAGTGAGTAGCTACAAAATGCAATAGCTCGAAAGATTCCTAAATCTCTCCAACCAAAACCAGCTGCAAAAAAATACCCTATAATTTTGCAGTTGATGTTGATGAGTAAATACTACTTTTGTGACTCGTTCACTGCATTTAGGTGTTCTTTCTGTGTTATGTTCAGAAATTTTTTTCTATAGATCAACATGGCAGTGAAATCGAGGTATTTGTGAAAAACTTCGAGATTGAGAACCAGGTAATAAATATTTTGTGAATCTCAGCAAACTGATTTGACAAAAAATTCATACATTTGTATAACCATCAAATCACCACAATCTGTGTTAAAGAAATATGCCGTCTTTCTATGTCAAAAAAGGTCTTATTTACACAACGGCTAACCCAGTAGTCATACCAATTACATCAACTAGGCAAATTCCATTAATGCGATAATAGAAGCCAGAAAATTGAAGGAGACAAAAGTACACTGACCACCAAAATAAAATGGATGTTATCGCATTTAAATTCTGTAACGGTGGAGAAAGGAAGAAACCATTTTAGCTCAAAATGTCTAGCAATACTCCTTTACTCCATGTACTCAATTGTATCGGGTGGTCCCAGAAGTACGCATCAAATGATATGTAGGAAAATACAATTATCTTTTATATCTAGAGACGATTGTTTGTCTCCATAAACAGTAGAAGTTGTGATATTGCAATCAAAGACTCCATATTAAGTGTAACCTGAAAATTTGGCAAATGACAAAACATTTTATGATACGAGAAAAAATGCAGCTTTATTTCAATTAATTATCAAAAAGAATTTCCCGTTTCAGATGCTATTCAGATCACTAACTTAATCGTGGTCAACAATAGATTGCCAAACTCATTTTATAACATTAAAACTAAAGTGAAACTGATTCATATTTTGTACTAATTTCATTGAGTAATGCTGTGAATACTGACCTTGACATTGGTTGATGCCATCTCCTCTATATCCTCGTTGACAAACACAGCGGAAACTTCCATGAGAATTTTCACATGTGGAGTTTAATGCAGCGGGACATGGATTGTACAGGCACTCATCAACATCTGAAGAAATCAGTTTTTAGTTTTCTAAATGATTAATGACATACTCTACATACTCATGACCATAGTTTTGCATGAGCTTGTACTAAAAGTGATCAATTGGTGTTAAACTTAATGATGTGCTTCTTCAGCTAAGGATCTCCAAAGAAAGCTTATTGAGATGACGACCGTATAAGGGACTTTTTATTATCAACGTTGAAAGATTGCAAAAATGAATGATCGAAAATAATTGCACCTAAATACAAAAATTCTTCTTTATGTATTACTTGGAGCTGACATGAATGTTATGCATATTGACTTGATGTCATGTAAGTAAGACACCGAAAATAAATATTGAACCAGATGTACCATTTGTTTGCAAAAATGACACTTCATTTAAACAGTCGTTTGCAAAAGAGAATTATTTTCCAAGTACTTTTTTTGACAAACGATTACATTTTCCTAATTACTTTTACATTCTAAATGAAATTATTGATCTATCCAATACCTAGCAAGTTTTTAACTTTTACAAGTATTTTTTTGTCTGAAAAATAATTTTAAATACTAACAATATTTTTACCAACACTAAATTATCTTAAGAGTTTTGTACCTTCACAACTGTTCATACCATCACCATCTAAGCCAGTAGGGCAAATGCACCTGAAGCTGCCATCTGTATTTTCACAACTTGAGGAAAGTGTGTCTGGGCATGGGGATAGGGCACATTCATTGACATCTGCAGATATAGATGTACAGGATGTTTGAAAGTCTGATATGAATTGAAGCAATATTGTCAGTAGTTACTTTTAAATGATCCATGAACAATAATGTAGATTTACAGTGAAACCTGCACAATTCAACCAAGTGGAAGTCAATAAACCAGTTTTTTCAATGTAAAAGTGAAGGTTCCTAAAATCAGCTATTAATAATGGCTTCACATTGCAATAATATCAATTTTAATTCACCAGACTAGTCTCGAGCTTCATCATTCTTAAAGCCAGTTGTCATGCAGATTCCCTGAAAAGCCCCAAATAAAGTATGGTGTTTAAATGCAGAGTTTTTTCTTTACTGCATTGGATTAGTAGAAGTTTTAACAATAATGTATTGTAGGCTAATTAACTCGTAATAATGTATCCTATAAAGACTAGGCAATTCCAACAATCATATAAGAGTAATATGAATGATTGCTCATAAGTTTATGATGTAACCAAATACTTGTTTATGGACACAAATGGCTACATATTTCCAATTTTCTCGCTACGATGCCCTAAACAAGACAATTGAACACATGAGTTTTTATTAATGAAATATAGTCTGTCTTGGAATGTAACAAAATTCTAAGACTGTATTAATCACCAATAAGAAAACGACAAAAGTTTTCATGTAATCATGGTATTTCTGCAAAAAACAAAAACGCAGCTTATGTCAGAAAATGAGTAATTATTGCCTGTGCTTATTTTATTGATTATTACCATTAATGGATCAAATATTGCACCAATTAATAACATCTTTAAATATCAATGCAGCACAACTATTAATTTTTCACCTATAACTGTTTTTTAGCGTGGAATTAGCATCAATATAATAATTATGAAAATAATAACAAATGGAGGTACTAATATGGTTTTAACATTGAGCGATATTTATTTTTGTACTTTCCACATCCAACTGGAGATGGCTATCAGTAGTAGTATATAATATAATTAATTTAGGCCGACTCATACAAAACATTTTTCCCGAAAGCTTCCGCAGTGTCAAGCAGATCTTATGATACAGGCTTATAAAAGAAATTTAATTATTTTACAGGACGGGGCATCAAATTTACCTTCAAAAAGAGGGATTTGTACACTTTCAATCATTTTTCATCAATAATAATTAATAAAGCTGTCGTCGTGATTATAGCCATTATTTGGTTTTACAGTTATCCATATTGTAATTATTTTTCACTGTTTTTACAATTATTTACACCTATAGATGTACAGTCAATGATTGTTATTACAATTATTCATAGTTGTTATTTTAATTATTATTATTACAATAATTATTTATAGCAATTGTTAAACCACCTAAACAAAATAATTATTATGGCAAATTATACCTATTGTTATAATGAATGATTGTTATTCTAAATGAATACAACATTTAATTTTTATTGTCATTTATGATATTAGCGCAGTCTTAATTCTAATTACCCAGACTTGTCTTCTCGTCCCCACAGACAACAAACATCAGCATTGCATTGATGTCAAAGTCAGTGCCGTATGTAGTCAATCCTTTATTGTGTCATCAGCATCTTTACATACTTTTTAATTATCATTGGTGCCATATATATCGCATTTAATAGTGCGTCAACGATTGTATATAAGCGCTGGCAGCATTTTGTTTGCTTAATAGTTATCGTCTATTGCTACACTATTATTATTAAAAATTTCTATAAATTTAATCTTTTATAGTCCGGTAAAATCTGTTGGCTGTCAAATTGTATCAATCATAATATTGTAATAGGCTGGTTATTCTAGTTAAAACATCTTAACTCCGTATACGCGTATTTGTGTTATTTATAAAACTTTTAGCATTTTCTAGTTGGTTGTGCGTAAGTGCCCTCTAGAATGGAGGGGGGGGGGGATAACCCCAGTCTCAACCACATTAAAGAGAGCTCAAATTGTAATTTTCATTGAAAGCAATTTACCGTTTACATCGAGTGAAAAAAAATTTTTGAAGTATCCATCTCATTCATGATGTTATTGGTTACAATATCATAGCGTACCTATCTTAATAGTTTTCTAAGATGTGTTTGGGCAATTTAATATTATCCATAGTTAAATGCATTTATTTTTGCCTTTCAACATCGAATTACACAAGTTTTGATGTAGATTAGAAAGTCAAGTATGCGTCTTAAATAACAAAGTCCAGTGATAAATTCATAACAACTTTGTTAGTTACTGTTCCAAGTTTAGCAAAGCATTAGATATCACCTACCAGTACAGTTGACACCGTCTCCTTCATAACCTCTTTTACAGGTGCAGTTGTATGAGCCAACAGTGTTTATACAGTAGGCATCAGAGGAGCATCTTTCTAAACCCAACGCACACTCGTTTGTGTCTGGAAAACAATATTGAGAACTGCGATGTTGGCATGCATCGTATACAACTGTGCCTCGTCTTTACATTTTCTTGTAATATAATGAGACTGAGCCCTACCAGATAAAATACTACAAAGGCTACAAATACACAGTCACATGCCGTGACACAATTTCGATCAGTATTTTAAGAGTTGTTAGAACTTCTAATTGGTATTTTATGCAAAATTTCTGAGATTTGATGAAGAAACACCGTTGACCAGAAATTTTGGCTTTCTGTGGGGTTTTTGGACATTGCAAATGAATAAGAAATTTGCACAATAGGTGTATTCGCCGGCAGATTGAGCCGCACAATAAATTGAATATACAAAATTTATATCAAATGGGCATGAGGCATTATTTTATGTTGATCATCAAATATTATCTCCACGGAAGAAAATTAATTGATTTGCGAGGCACTTTAATAGGTAGTGAACACTACCAAACCATCATATAAAATTATTACATGACTGTGTAGGTGACGTTTATTTCAAAGCAGTTCATTCCTGGAACTATCATCTTATCATTATTTCTTAATAATATAAATTATATATATATTGTTTATTATTATTAAATATTATGATCATCATGTGTAACGTGATATGTTGTAAATGGATTGATTACGATAATTAAAAGGAGGGAAAGTTTGTTAAAACATTAAAATTATTGTTATTGTCATAGTTAATGAAGAATAAGTTGCTTTGAAATAAACGTTACCAACCCGGCCAGTGAAGCTGGTTATTCTTTGACTGGCTATCACTATCTACTACTTCCCATAGCATCACACTATGAGTACCAGTAAGGAATCATAGCTTGAGAAGCGTAGTGGAAGAATAGCTTACATACTTGAAAATAATTATGCTCACTACAATGCACTTGGGAATTTTATATCTCCACAAGCTGAACCGGAACAAAGGATGTAAGTTCTTATTGCTATATATTAAAGTGTAAAAGCCTGGATTAATGTGTTCATCACCCACCGATGTGGTTCCAAATTATGAAAAATCGCAGTTGTTCACTGATCCAGCTGGCATATTCACGTAAGTGATGAGGCTCTAAACATAAGCCAGTGGCTGAAGCTATAGTTGAATTATCGGCGGTAAAAATCAGTAAGAAACACAAAGTGTAACTAGTTTGGTAAATTCTCCTTTTACATCAACTCCCTACTCCTTGTTCCATCCGCCAATTTTATACTTTCCGTATTGCTTACCCCAACATGTCTCTCCATCTCCTTGGTAACCATCATTACAAGTGCAGTTGTAAAATCCAAATGTGTTGTTGCAGTGAGCATTGCTGTGACATCTATATGTGTCGTTGATGCATTCATCCACATCTGTAAATTTCGATAATTTTTTTTATTGTCGGTTTTAATAAGATTTTTCCACATGCTATAAATGCATGTATCACAAAGTCAATATTGATTGAAAGCACAAAAAAAAACAAAATAGAGAGCAGTGTAATTTATTAACAGATTAAAAATCTATTTCTTCTGATTTCGTATTTGCTGCCTGGATAATGCCACCTATTAAAACCTTCATCCAAATAAAACGGTAAAAAACATCTCAAACATAGTAAAAAGTAATACAACCATGCATCCTTGCCCGACAAAAATCAGGGTGGTTCAAAATTACACGTTTTAGTTTTGTACGTTTAGTTTAAACACTTTGAGTTCATAATTTCAGTGGGGATCTATGTCGCTTCGATAGAAAATGTAAAACTTTATGTAATACCTGTACAGTTTTCACCATTTCCTGAAAATCCAGGTTTGCAGGTGCAATAATAACTATGAGTTTTAGTGTCAAATCCACAAGTAGAATGTGTGGAACAAACTAGATCTTCTTTTCCACATGGTAGTCCAGCTACAAGGATAATTTTGTCATTGAAAATGCTTTCATAGATTTACAGATGTTTATTATTTTATTTTTTATACTGTTGCCTCCAACTTTCACTTTGGTACCAAAAGGGATTGTTTTTGAAGTGGAATTGAATACTTTAATTTTGTTATGTAATAGCAACTTATGACCTAGAATTATAAATTCTTACCTTCACAAGCTAACCCATCTCCTGAATAGCCACGATTGCACTTGCATGTGAAGGATCCGTCAGTATTCTCACATACAGCATTTGTGTGACAGTTGTGTGTGCTCAGTTGACACTCATTTATATCTTAAAAATACAGTGTTACTTCAATTATTTTGCAAAAGATCACATTACTTGCTGTGCCTGTCAAGCAAAAAAAGGTTTTTAAATATATTTATGAGAAAAAATGCTACAAAATAAGCATATTATTTGCCAAGTAACCAACATGTGGTTTCAAAACATGTAGCTGGTGTGGTGGTAACAAAATTGACTTCTCACACACTGGCTCAAGAAATGATTTTGACTCTCTTATTTCTGAAAGTAATCTTGTACCTGAACAGTTTCTACCACTTCCTGTATAACCTGCATTACATGTGCAGTTGTACGATTTTGCTGTGTCAGTACACATAGCGTTCACATCACATAAATCTGTGCCTTCACTGCATTCATCAATTCGGGCGATAGCTAAAACATTGCTTTCTTTTTTAACAAGAATGTTTGTTACTCCAGAAACATTAGGAAGCAAACACAACTCCAATTATATCATTGACTCTAACCGTCAAAAGTAACTTGGATTAGCAACAAAGTGCACTTATCAATAATGGTTTGTCAAAAAATGAGACCGTTAAGTAGTAATGAGAAAAACAAAAGCTTTTTTAACAAGAATGTTTGTTACTCCAGAAACATTAGGAAGCAAACACAACTCCAATTATATCATTGACTCTAACCGTCAAAAGTAACTTGGATTAGCAACAAAGTGCACTTATCAATAATGGTTTGTCAAAAAATGAGACCGTTAAGTAGTAATGAGAAAAACAAAAACATTTTTTTTTATCTTCCTAAATAATAGTGCTTCCACTTACCAACCCATCTCAATCTCCAGCCGTTATTTACGACAGAGCTATCTGATGTAAATCTCACCAAGACAGAATTAGATTCAACCACAAGTGTTTTAGGTTCAGTAAATTCCTCCAAAAACTCCCCAGCAGTGGTGTAAACCTGAAAAAAAAACATAAAAGTATTCTCTGCATTTGGTTTGAAATGCATATTATGACGTAAAAGCTTTGTATAATTTGGCCGTAGCTGGTGTGAGATTTTTAAACACGCAAACCAGTTTTTCTCACACTTACTTTTAGATGGTCGCAGCAAGATTCTAAGTTGATGGAATCGATAGTTAGGCTAACGTAGTTGCTTCCATAAGTATAGATGTACCATTTGCAATCATGGTCGTTGCTGTGTGAGTAAGGCCAGTTTGGTGAGGTAAGTGTCCCACTGTTGGACCTTCTAGAATCACTTGAATAACAATAATCTGCGGCTGTAAGATACAAATACAGATAACCACTTTCTAATGTTTTCAGTCATAGATATTCAGTTGCAAAGAGGAATAAAATGGTGTGTTTTATAATTCACAGAAAAATTTAAATCGAACATTTGCGCTTTTCATCAACTTTGAAACTTCTGGTAAGTATGAATAGCGTTATGATTTCAAAATAACCTTGATTATACAGCTGTAATTAAAGGAAGTTTAACTGTTATTACCTTTCAAAGTTACAACCAAGCAAAAAGTGAAAACACATTGGTAGCAAAATTAATATAAACCAGGTTAAAAAAAAAATTTGACAGAATTATTCACCTGGATGTATGGAAATTGAAATCACACTCACCAACTTTTCCAACAAGCAAAATTACCAGCACCAGAGCTGATTTCACCATCCTCCTTCGCTGCGCTTCTGAACACCACAATATTTCTTCAATGTAACAATCTACAGGTTATACCACCCTACAGACAATATATCAAGTCAGTTACAATCTACTTCATCTCAAGCCCTAAAAGTATATATCGAAAATATTCATGGTGATCACGGGATTCTACTTACACAGAAATGTCTCTGATGATTGAGATATGTTGAGAGAGATGTTCAATCTGCCCTCTTGAAACTAAGTCTGAATTATATATCGGTTTGTAGCGGCTAATAAAATGCCAATTCAACTTCCTTCTAGAGATAACAAAATTTTGATTAGTTTTTCATTTGACCCACTACACTATTATGCATTATAAAAAAAGTCACTCCCAGCAACACACAGATGCCAAAGCAGCCATTGCTAGCTGACACTTTCAAAACTTTGAACATTTTTTATTCTATAAATTGCTTATCACATATAGTCTGTGAACCATTTCAAAAATAATTTTTTTGGGCTTTGTAAAAACTCAAGAACCACCCAAAAGTAGATTGAGCTTTAAAGGCTATAGTTGATAACCTAGTACGGCTGGCAGCAGGGGTGCGACAGTTACAACAATCACGTTTTCCATGAATTGAAAAAACAAGCTGCCAGATATTTGAAGTTTTGATATCCCTACAAACTGCTTTCTCAACTTCCTTCAAGCCAGTTTTAGATCTGTCAAAAATCGGAATACATTTTCCTAGGTGTCAAATAACCAAAACACTACAATCTATGAACAAATTGGAATTGTATGTTTGACAAAAACAAAACACAATATGACAGCAATGGTTATCAGGTGACCAAATATGGGCTAACTGTTAACCATGTGAAAACAATCTCTGCAGCAGCTGTCCCATATTATTACCGCTCCTTTTTCATTTACGATAAAAAATCTGTTAGTTAAACTCACTTTCAACAACGAATAAAAGCAAATGCTGAAATTATTTTGAAAAAATGTTTTTTCTGAATACCAAAAATGAATAGGAGTATAGTGGCTGCAGTGCAAACACCACCTCGAAATTCAAGCCAAAATCAAATATTTTCGACGCAGTCAAAGGCACCAAAATAACCAAAGTAACAAAAAATGCATAACTGAATAAGTATGTCTTAACTTTTAGATCTTCTGGCATAGCTGGATACAAAGGACATTGATAAATCTATTTAGCATAAGAAAACAACCAAAGAAAAAAGAAGCTGAACTTGATCTGCTTAAAGCAGTGCAAAAGTTTGCTAAATACAATTTTTCAACGTATTGGTCAAACTGTGTCAGCTCAATGAAAAGTAAGAATAAAACTTGTAAACAAGTTAAATCTTCCACTATACAAGCATTTGCTGTAAAATACAGTCAACTGCATCGATTGGGTGTCAAATTCCGGCACAAAGCAGTTCGTGAATTGTTGTCTTTGGATATTGGTGTTCAGCACAAACTCCTACAACTTGAATGGCTGCAAGAAATCAAAGTAACTAGAAACATTTATAGTTGTCATAAAAATGAGTTTATAATTTGATTACACCTTGAAACACCTGAATGATACAAAGTTTTTGGTTTAGCTATCAGCAATAAATACTCATTTGCAAGTTTTGCATCAAACATTTTTTGGTAGCTGAAACAGACTGTCGCCTTTCGCTTGTAATACAAATCTGTTCAAAGTGTATGGCATTAACATCTGACAGTAAAAAATCTAGCAGTGCTCATGCAACTCTCACTTCATTAAACGGACTTGTTTCTTACCATTCCTGCCCGCTGATGACTTCCAGAAAATGTAGATTGTCAGCAGTGACAAATTTAGGGCCCCTGAACAAAGGAAAATCTAGTGATTGAAAATGTTAGGGGATGACCCCAGGATGACCCGGGGATGACCTCTAAACTTGGTGGTTCTCTTCGGTTTGAGGGTAATAGATGGTCAAATTGTTACGGAATAAAACAATGTTAGGCCATTACAATCTTGCTCTATTCATGTATTATTTAATTTAATACTTTATTTATATCCAGAATAAGCAATAGACGGAAAAGCACAATTGTTAGTAGGAGGAAATAATATTTTCTTTACATAAACTTAGTGAGCTCAACATTACCTGGTAGCTTTTGTGATCTAAAGTTTGTCTTTCGGGGTGTGTTTAATTGACACTCATGATAATTCTTTTTCAACTACCGAATATGCTATCAATGCACAAAAATCAACACTAAATAATACATACTATAAAACTAGTATTGTTATAACTGATAGTACTTGGATAAATATCAGCAGTGAACTAGCAAACTGTCAAGCCATGGCTACTCACACATATGTTTTGCCGGTATGCAACCAACGCTTTTTTTACAGCGAGACACTCAATTTCGTAGACCAAAATTTTGGTCTACGAAAACGCTTTTTGCCCGATGCTTCGGTGATTGGACAGTTATTATTAAATAATTGATTTCCATCGAATAATATATAAGGACAGAATTTAACAATTTCAGTAAAACTTTTTATAATGCAAACTTTACCTCGTCACTACTGATTGGCCAACGGATCGTCCTGTCACTTGTATCAAATGAGGTATTTTTTAATTATAAAGAGCTGATTATTTATTACGGCCGATGATATTATTTACCTAGTACTACAAACAAATATAATAATTAATTGAATTTTATAATAGTTATTATAATGACTATTTATTACAATTATATCCTTTATGTCACACTGGAAAATCCATAGCATTGTAGTAATCAAACACCTGTAACGCTACAAATTGCTATTTCTCATCAGAATTCTTATGAAGTGTAGGTGTGTATGGCCACGGTTTTATTGAAATAGTTTTTTAAAAGTGTTGTGATTATGGAGTAAGAACATTAATTACTTATACTGAGTTTTTTGTTAATTATTATCATACTTATTAATATTATTATTTTCGTTCTCATTGTCATTGTTGTTGTTATTATTGTTGTTGTTGTTGTTGTTGTTGCTGTTGCTGTTGCTGTTGCTGTTGTTGTTGTTGTTGTTGTTGTTGTTGCTGTTATTGTTATTACTATTATCAGTCTTTTAGAGAATTTAAAATATTATTGTTATTGCTTCTTTTATTACCGTTACTTTTTTTTTCTTTTACAGTGAACCTTTCGGCGCTGTTGTTACTTTTTCTTAAAAACTGTTTTAGATGAAGCGAAAAATTTTTGCGACTTGGTTATTAGGTGTTGAGCATCAAAGAAAATTAGTTATAATTTCGACAAGTGTCAAGAACACAGCAACTCAAGTGCAAAAAAAAACAGGGAAAAGCATCGTACTTTTAGCTTCTCAATTGCCTAAAAAACTTAAGCCCTATTGACAAAAACTACATGTTTGAATGCTGGTGCATTTTGCTCAACTGCTGATATGCATTGATGAGTAGATTTTAAAACTTTGAAACCAGCCATATTGGTTTTCAGAGAATATTTAATTTTTCAGCATAACACAGCTTTCTGTTAGAAAGTCCACCGGCCGATTTAGCTGAACTTTACAACAAATGTGTGCAATAGAGTATCGATGTACTTTTTTCCATTTTCAAAATCACATCAAAAATGGAAATTTTCAACGCTTTCCTTGATTAGTACAAAACAAACCAGGTGCAAATAAGAATTTTAGACACATAGCCCCAGAGGTGTCTTTCAAAAACTTGTTTTTCTGAATTTCTAAGAATATTCACAACACAGCTATTTTATTTTTAAAAAAGGGGCCCCAAAATCAAATTTGGCTATTACTCATCAACTGCTACTCCAATTGACTTGATTTTTGCACTGAAGTAAGCTCCTTAACATGCTCTTTCAGACAGTTTGAAATAACTTCCCACTTGTGAAGGCACAAGATAAAGCAAAAACAACGATTGAGAATCACTTCAGCAAACTTTGCGGAGTAAATGTGTTATTGAATAAAAATAATTTTTGTCAAAATTATTTCTATGAGAAATGGTGTTCAAGTGGCTAAAGAAAAAAATCTGAAAAAAAACTGAACAACTTCGAAAAGTATTTTGGGAAGTGAGCACACCAAGATATACTTGTTTATGTAGGCCAACCACGCTGTTTTTTTTTTCAACTGCTGTGTAATGTCAACATTGATTAATTGTGTAATGCTTCATATTGTAACCCAGTATTAAGAGGGTATGGGTTCGATTCTCTGTGGCAGAAAGCTATGTTTCACATAAAAAGTCTTTGCAAAGATGTGATGACTGATAAAAGTTTTGATTAGAAAACTTTAGATTGTTTTCATAGCTCATTATCAAGGGAAATATGATGGTTTAGTTGGTAAAGTGCATGGTTTCAGTAAACCATGTTCCAGGTTTCAAATCTCCCTAATGTCTAATTTTTTTTGTTATTCTTTAAAATCCTCTTGTTTTTGCTCTCAAAAACAAATCAGTATCTAGTTATTGCTATTATTGTTTTTTGTAAACTTGTCCTTGACATTCACATGTCATTACATATGTAGACTCATACTCATGGATATCTATCCATAAAAAAGTACAATGTAACCAGCAAAAGATCAGCTATTTACAAGTCTATGTGGTGAATAAACCAAAATATTTGACCATACGTATTCTTAGACATAAAAAATGCCCATATACAAAGGCACAATCCCTCCTCTCTTATATGTGTGTAAAAAAACTACACTTGTATCCATATTCTATGTATGACGTACACCGGTTATGTGTCTTGTGGAAGTGTGGAAATATAAATAGTTCTATCCATTTTATACTTCTCAGTTTTCAAAAAGACACACTGATTACTTATCCGCCATGCATCCAGTGGTATTTGCAGGGTTGCTTTTGAATCTCCTGGGTGCTAGGAGCTGTGACACCAAACAAATACATTCCAAAACCCAATTATGCAGTACAAAAAACATGCAGCATCGGTTGGCATTTTGGTGTCTATGATAGAAAGCGACGGGCAATGTAGGTATAGTCGATGGGAAACAGAAGTGACACAACAGGAACCTAGCACGTTTTATTAGAATTCTATACAAGAAACTGTTGATTAGATGGCTCTGCAAAAATAGCAGCCTTTCTGTTGCATATAAAGTGTAATGTTACTTTTTGATAACTTCATTGTTTCCAACCATTTTTAAAAAAATAAAACCCTAAATATATACTTCTCTTTTTTCTGTGTTTTTGAAGTTTTCAAAACATGCTTCATTACAATTTTGGTGGCTTTAGAATTCAATAAAAAATGTTTCATTTCTTTTCCATGCTTCCCAATAAATATTTGCCAATTTTCTGCCAGTAGGAATTGCTTAAAAAATTTTAAGTTGATGAACATACCATTCCACCAGTCAGTGCAACTTGGCAGCATCCTGCTGAAATCGTGACTGGTGGTAAAAAACACGCAAGTATTTTTAACTCAGACAGACGGTTAAAGTCTGATTGTCACTGTACTTTAACAAGACTTTTTTGTAACTAATCATTCTCATCTCTGATAGAGTAGCATGACTTATGATGGTGGAACATCATATTGAGTGGAATATGTACAAATTATTACTGCAAACTCCTTGTAAATTTTTCCAGAAAACAACCATTCAAAGTGAAACACTTTCACTTGCTAACGAGCCATAGAAAATACTACAGGAAAACTTATAGCCTAAAACTGAAAAAGTATGCTTTTGCAATAGGATTCAGTTACAAGTCTTTGAGACCAATTATCACCCAAAGAAGCATACTTCTACAATTGAAACTCGAAAACACCTAAATTTAAAGATTGCTGTTCAAAAACGTTTTTGAAGTTTTTTAAGTAACTATAGGTTCGTTTTCTTCCGCCAGGTAGTGCAAAAAGCATTACCTAAATACTTGCTGGAGTTATAAAGCCAAATCTGGATAATAACTCCCACTAGCTGAAAAAACCATTGCACGCAGTATAATTAGTGAGTTGTTTCACACTATCAGGGTCAATTACAAAATTGTGACTCACAAGTAGTAATGAAGGAGCAGAGCTCTGTGATGGTGTTGAAGGACAAGAAGGTTCTTATGGATCCAAGTGTTCTTTTGTTGGCACCAGTTACCATGAGAACCTATGAGATACCTTTTTTGTGTGCACCAAGTAGTATAAGTTAATTTGCAATTATTTGGTTTGAACTAAGTATGTATGTGCAGGGGTTGTTCATATCGTGATTTGTATTGCCATTTAGCTCATGGGGTTGAGTAGTTTATAAACATGGTATGTATTTTTTTGTTTATACTGGTTGTTTGTGTTGTGTTTGATTGTTGGATTAACGTTGCATAATTATTGGTATAGTTTAATTACAGTGTACTGTATAACAATAAAGTGCTGTATTATTGTATAGTTTCGCTATACAAGAAAAAATATTGAATGTCTGTATTGTGTTTTGTGATAGTTCATTTGTATAATAGGTAAAATACAATGGATGAAATGTATATAATAATTATTATAAAGCCCGAGTTTTGATAAGATGTTTATACTAGTAAGGGAATAAAGTATATAAGAGCTTAATACAGTATTTGTGATGGTGAATATAGTTTCACGATGACTAGTAGAAATGTTCCACTAGTTATCATCAGCGCTGAGCTCAACTCCGAACTAGATACATTCTGCAGGCAGTAAATCAGCAACATCCCTGTCCGCATCTGATTTTGACAATTTTTTTTCCAATCAGCGCTGCGGGGTATGGAGAGAAAGAGGACATTCTGGTATGTGTTTGCATTTGTACTCTTTGTTTCCTTAGTAAATCATCACACACAGAGCACATTTTCTCGCTTCATCGATCTATCTGTTTGGTAAGAGAAGCGTTCCTATATCTGTCTCTTCGTTTCTTTCCTACAAATAGCAGATGGCTGTTGCAACATATTCTTCTCCATTAAATTGATGAGGTGTGAATCGTTCATCGACGTCGATGTAAGGGGAAACTGCGCACTGTTTGAAATCAGTGTTATATTTGATGTTGAAGTTGAGTTCATCCTTGGTTATCATTCTCAATTGCTTTGCTTCAACAGCAACTTCTCTCAAGCTTAAGTTTTTTGTGCTAATGTGTTTGAGATTGTAGCAAGTATCACTTTCATTTTTGGGACTTTGCACCTCACCCAAGACGACGATGTTGCAATATAATGGATATCTGGCAAGATTGAAGTTCTCAGCTAATCTGCTCGTACAAACTTTTCTTTGAAGTTCCTGCACATCCGTCTTGTCATACTAGTTGAGAATGAGGTGATCACCATATACATGAGTATTGCAATCGACTGCAGCCACCTTCATAATGGTTGGGACAGTGAGATTGGTTAGCGTTTAAAAAGCTCTGATCTTTTGCAATTTGCTTGTTTTCCGTCCTTAGCCATCTTCGGAGCTTTATTCGCAATGGAGACTGCTTTCTTACCATCTTTCTCTTCACGGACTTGATTTTTAGGCATAATCAAATTGGGGAGAGCTTGCTTTTTTGCTTGTGTTTCTTCTGCAACAGCATACTTTCTCTTAGGAATCGCTTTGGTTGTTTTGACCTTGCTTTCTTTTGGAGTTATGCTGATAAGGGCTTTGGAAAGTTCATCCATAGTAATCTAAAATATAAACAACATTGTTTGTATTACTATAAATAATAAGAAATATGTTTAGTTCCCAAAAAGCCATAAAATAACTAAAATCAAGTTTTCTCTTTGACAAAAACTTCAACTTTGTCATCGTTAAAGACTTTGTAGTCTTGAGGAAAAACCAACTAGGTTTTATGAGCACACATTTCCTAGAGTTCGAACTTCTTAAGTACAGTTAAAAACAAATTATTAAAACTTGGATGTTAACTATCTGTCATTTGACAACACAACCAGTTGACTTTTAACAACTGGTGTTAAATAATTATTTAATAATTTTTATCTTAATGTTGAGAGTCTTCCTAGTTTTTTTAGTAGTTGCTGTAGTAGATGTTGCTTCTTCAGATATTGTTGCAGGAGTGGATAATTTCTGTGTAAAAACCGTGCTTCCCAAATAGTCAAAGTTGCACCAATTAACCTAATTTCACAAGATAAACAAATTTAATTTACACGAAAAGCCCATTTATAATATGTGAGGATTTTTGAGTAAGTAAAAAAGATTTCGCGCAAAAATCCTTTTACAACATAAAAAGATTTTCAGGCAAATAAAAAAAATTTCTTGACGCAAAAGAATCCCTTTATAATGTATAGGAATTCTTGCGTGAATAAACAAGTTTTTTCATGCGAAACCCCCGTTTTAACATATAACGATTTTCGAGCAAATGAAAAATTATTCTTTGATCAAAAATCCCTTTATGATAGATAAAGATTTTCGAGCGAAGAGTTTTTTTCAGCTGTCAAAAAGCATGGAAAGATGAAAACATGGGCGCAATGAATTTTTTTCGAAGTGGCACAACAACTTAGACGTAACACCATTTGTTCAAGCTTTGGAAAGACAAAAAGGAACCTACAGAGAACACGAGATTGATATGTTTACCAGGATTGGCAGTTCGATGGGTGTTCAACAAAGCTCCCCAACCATCTAGTTCATAGCTTTCTTCAAATCTGGATTTTCGAGAACTCTGGTTGACAGAAAACTCCGGTTGAGAGAATTCTGGTTGACAAATGCGATGCGGATCTTTACTCCTTGATAAATAAAAACATCTCCAGAGGACCCAGTCTGGTGATGAACAGACTTTATGAAAAGGGTATGAATAAAACTAAATAACATTGGCTCAAAAAGGAAGCACAAGTTTGCAACAGGGTGAATGGAGTTGAAAAAGATTTTCTTTATCTTTGTGTGTATGATGCAGTCGATGCCCACCGGATATTTTGAAGATGAAAAATTGAGAATTCCTTCATTGCCGAACCAGTAAATTTAGCAAGTCGGTGTTCAACTGGCTACAGTATTAAATGTTTGCGAAAAAGTTAACATCAGGCATCAGCTCAATGGAGCAGATGTATATCTCATGCAACAAAGACTACTGGTTGATGGATTTTGCAATGAAACTCAATCTTTTTTTCAGTTTCACGGATGTTCTTGGGCACGGACACGAATCCTCTTTTAACAACGCTGAACGTTGAAAGTTTTAGTCGACTATACGAAAATCAACGGCGCAATTGTATAGAGGTATGCTGGAAAACGAAGTGTATCTCCAAACTTTAAGTTTGCATGGTCATCTCGATTTGGGAGTGTGAGTGGTTGACTCGTGTAAAGTCTCATAAAATTCTACAAAAATATGTCAACTTATTTTACAAACATCTTTGTCATAAACAATTTGAGAGGAAACTAAATCAAAAAGAAGTGGTGGAGAGAGTTCAATCAGAAAATTTCTTTGGATTTTTCAAATGTGACATCAAAGTTCCTGAGGAACTAAAAGATCAATTTTCCAAAATTCCTCCAGTTTTTAAAAACACGATGCTGAGCAGAGAGCACTTGAGTAATGATATGGGGTCTTTGTCGAAACAGAAGAATTCCTAAATACCCCACAATGCTCGCTAGTCGGAAACATGTTTGGGAAAAAGATATTGCTAATGAGCTCATTGTTAAAGTAGCACTTGAAACATGGAATAATAATCACCAAGATCTATCAGCTGTTAAACCATGTACCTAGAAGGCTTTTGAGGTGTTTGGAATATACGTTTTGGATGCTAGGAGAATGGGGGATATGGATCCTAGTCATTAATTGTTCGCCACTACCAGTAAGTTTGTAGGAAATGCTGCCTATGGAAAAACAATCACCGACAAGGAAAAACATACTAATGTCAAGTACGTCAATGGCGCCAGAAAAGCTCCATTTTGTATCAGAGGGAACAATTTTGTTTCTATGGAGGAGATAGCGGAGGATTTCTATGAAATCATAAACGCTAAACAATTTGTAAGCTCTGAATCTAATTAAAGACAATACAAAAAACTATTATGTTCATATTGGTTATCCTGTTAATCATTATATTAATAATTTCAGATGACTATGAATGTTCCAGTGCACTGGGGTTTCTCCTTATTACAATACTCCAAGCTGAGAATGTTGCAGTCATACTATGAACTTATGGATAAATATGTAACCTTTGGTTTTTCTCTATTAACCTAATAGTTAGCTTAAACAGTATAAATAACAGTAAAAGAAACAATAACTTTTTTAGTTATAGATACATCAACAGAATCGATTTCCAGTGTGTTGAATTGGATACCGACAGTATATATATGGCTTTGAATGGATCATTAGTAACATTGGTAAAGACGGATACGAAAAGATAGTTTTATATCAATTACGCCAATTGATTTCCACAATTACCTGCAACAAACATAGGGATGAGTTTGTGAGGATTTAAGCAATGAATGCAAAATGGAACATGTGTGATTGCTGCAAAAGGTGCTAAATCATGGAAAAATAACACCCGGGTTGTTCAAATAGGAATTTACAGGAGACTGAATTGTTGCGCTCAACTCTTAATCCTACTACTGTTGAGAAGAAAAAGGAAAGAAGTTTAATTCTAAACGTTTAAACCAACGAAGTAATGATTTAAGCAAACACTGTTATCGAAAATTTTTGAGCTCAAAAAAGGCAATTAAAGGAAAAAATCGTGGTTTTTTAATAAAAGATGGAAACATTTTTATGTGCAGACAAATAAAACGAGGGTTCATATATTGTTACGCTAATTGACGAGTGTGTTCCGGTGGAGTATCAAAAGAACCTACCAGCGCTTTGTAAAAGCAGAAAAAACCCTTCTACTTAAACTTAAACTGTCTCACAATATTTACTGTATACATATTTTTGGTATAATAATCATTGGTCAAATTCATATTTATACAATCACATAAATATGGACATAAACATAAATGGATATGAACATGTACATGAGCATAAATGAATATGAATCTGTATGAAAACGAATAGCTTGATTTTCTTTTTGTAATGAAGCGATACCAATAACTATACAGCGTTAATCCAACAATCAAACACAATATAACCCCTTGGTATAAACAAAAAATACATACCGTGTTTATACACTAGTCCATCCCGCAATCTAACTCACCATACATATCACAATATAAACAACCCCTGCACAATGTACACTTAGTTCAAACATGCATACTAGAAATTAAGTCATAGCACCTGTTGCACACAAAAAGGTACCTCTCAGGTTCTCATAGTAACTGGTGCAAAAAAAGCACTTGTAATCAGGAGAACCTTCTTGTCCTTAGACACCATGACAAAGATTTGCTCCGTCATTACTACTCTCAAAGATTGACTCTCAGCGACAAGTTGCTTGATATTAATTACAAAAAAGTTGGTAGTTGCAAGTAGTTGGTAACTTTTATGTATTGATAATGATTTGTTAGCCCATCCGACAGAGAGTGGGACTGCACAAGGCTTTACTGAAACTGTATTCTGGGCTGCCTATACTCCTAAAGAAGTGATCACCACCGAACAAGTAAACCTAACTGACTGACAGTGACTTTAGGTAGAATACTTTCAGTGTACTACATGGGTAGATGGTAACCTCATTCCCCCATTCTTTGCAAAGCATTTCATAATATTAATCAGAATATAAATCTAACAACAATGTGATAATAGTAGTAGAAGAGAAGCAGATCTGCATGTGGGGGTTTAGCAACCAGATGGTTATCTTGGGCAAATTTTATTTTTAGTTGGATCAGGTGTCCAATAGAACCCATAGAGTACGTTGTGTGCACCAGGTGCTGATATTCTCAGTTTGTATTGTAGTTTAGCTTGATATGGCTGCATCATTTTTATTGCATGTTTTAATTGTGTTGTAATTCTATGATTACCAATGTATTTATTGCGCAGGGTTTGTATATATTGTGATAGATTTGCATCGAAATGTCTCAGACAAGACTTGCTCACTCTTGATTCCAACATTAACATTGCAATTGGTAGATCCATTGAAAGACAGAACTCCAATTAGTGCAGTCAGATATCAGTCATCCATGAAGATTGCCTACCAGTGCCTAGTAGCCCAAGCGCACTAATACTTGGTCAAATGGAAATTCCCACATTCCTTATTAGCGATCATAACATGGCAATCTACTAGAGGAAAATTCTACCATGACATTGTGTTTTAAACCGATGAGAAGACGTTGCGCAATAAATTCCATACTAGAAAAAAGTATGATTCAATATTATTATTATATATATTATCATTGAACAATAGTTATAACTTTTACTAATTTTATGGGAAATGTCATTGGCCATTCGTAAACATCATGGTAAGTTGTTTACAAATTTTTGTTTGTTTGCTGGACAAACAATTCTAAGCAAATCTTATTTCAATGCTATGCTTAGAAAAATAATTTACCAGTGAGGGTTAGTGCTGTGTGAGAGGTTTGATTGTCTTTAAACAATTCAGTTTGTTCACATTTCACTTATTAGTCAGTTGTTAGTGTAATGAAAACTAAATTGAAGAAGGAGACAACTCCTTGTTACTCACTAGTGAATGAGTTTTCTCTGCCAGCAGGCATGTTTTTCATGCCCTCAGTCCCAAGAAAAGGTCGATGTCAGCTGTGCTAAAGTTTTAAGCCAGTCACCAAAGAACAAAGCAAAATTTGAAAAATGAAATCACAAATAAGTTTTCCTTATAACGATCTCAATCTTCTGTAATATGTTTTGCAGAAATTGATTATAATGGTGTTTCTGCATGCTTACAGCCTAGAAAATAGCAAGCACCAGCGTGCCCATTTAGTTGATGATTTTTGTAATTATTAGCCAATAACAGGCCAGTAGCCTTTATTATGCTAATTGTTTACTGTTGATTCGCTTGCTCGTGTGCAAATAACAAATGTACAAAGTTTACCACTCACCGCTAGTCATATGCAGTAAACATTACAAACATCGACTTAGCAACTAATTCAGTCAATCACTTACATGGCAGTTGAAAAAATGAATTAATCACGTTTATCGACTTAAATTGACATATGTAATTTATTACCTTGATACTGCTGGTCAGTAGTTGGCCACCGATACCTGGTCAGTAGCAGCCTATTCAGCCAACTGACACACCAGAAATGCAGCTTGACAGACTTGGTATGAACATCATTTATGTGCAGGGTGGGTAGGTTTAAACCATAAGCGGTATTACAAATTCTTACACAATATCATATGATTGACAAAATGTACATTATAGGAAATTTATCAACAATAAACTAACCTACTGACTCTGATAAAGCACATCCAGAAAATCTGAAATCAGTCAAAAACCCAAGTTTTAATGCTCTTGTATCTTGCTATAGCACTTTAAAAGTAGATACATAGTTGAGTTTATTGCTGCTATATCAGCAATAAAAGTAAAGAGAGCACAACTCTACAGCGAGGTTTTTGGTCAAACAAGTTACCTAAAGTTGATAAATTAAGTTGTGTCAGATAATACTTCAGGTATTTATCTGGTTCAAATAAATTAAAAACAAGCAGCAGATAAAGCATCATTCTGATACTAAAAAACCAGGTTAACTTTTTGTCATTAAACACAAAACATAAAGCTAGAGTATGAATGTAGTAAATGAGAACTTTTTTATTTTGGTTGTAATTGTAAATAATTTATTACTGCCAATCATCCTTAAGTTGAGTACAGTCTCCATCACCAAATCTAAAAATGAAAATACAGCCAATTACTAAAGTGAAATGAATAAAAATATTTTCAAAATGTTGCAATCCTGTGGAAATTTTTGTTTTTAACATCAATGGGCAACCAAAAGAAGACAACTCTTTAGATGTAGTAAAAAAAACTCTCACATACTGACAAGTTATTACAAACAGTGACTTGCAAGCAGTAGAAGCAGTGAAAAGGTTAAGTACTCTGGGATGATTGCATTTACATGCATCAAGATAGCCTGCTTATCATAAGACCCTCCCCACTCCCTCCCCCCCCCCATTCCTGTAGTATTGCTAGTAACTACTGTGCAGCTTTCAGCCGTCTTCACTATCAACACCATTGACACAAATAAACCATTTATTGATGTCACTATGGTTTGCTCTATTCCTTTTAGTTTTTTGCATCATACGGATCTTAGAGTCGTAAATTTGTCTTCACCTACGAAAACCGATGTAATGACAATATAAAACAAAGCAATTTTAAGTCCAAAGTTAACAAGATGTCCTCTTATGCTTGAACTAAAGGGTTGATACAGTTTTCTATTTACAGGGCCTGGTTCTTGTGTAGTGTCGTAACCCTAGAATCTGCTGTCAGCAGATATCTGAACGCCTTGTTGATAAGTTTGTAGTGCAGGCCCAAGACCCTGTATAGGTTGAGATGAACTAATAGGGAGAGGCTTGACTCATCTACTGTTAGAAAGGATTTATTTGCGCTACGGAGTTATTAACTTTTTGAGACTATAATGCATGTTGATTAGATACTTTTGTAGGAAAGTTCATATTTCTGGGAGAGAGAATATCATTTGAATAAATGATTTTATGCCAATTAAAGGTCACAGCAAACATTAAATTGTAAAACGTAATCAAAAAATAAATATATACTGTACAATTTTAGACACTTTGAAGTTTATAAACCGCTGCAAATTTTCAGAATTTGTACCCGCACTTTAAACCAATAGAGTTCTCAGTTGCACCACTGAAAAAATAAAAATTTCCAAATAATTTACAAGTTCAAACTGCACAACTGTGACCCCTCCTAGTCACTTCCAATTGCTGAAGTGTACGCAAGTCACTACAATGCTTGGATAAAAATCTTTTTTTAAAACATCAAAATCGACGTTTTCCTTTTTTACCAGTGTGAAAGAGCAAAAAAAATCTCACCGGGAGGAATGGTTCAAACAGATCCTGAGAAACACTGCGCACCCACTCTATGAAGTAATGATGTTAGAAAATAAACTAGGTTCAATTTAAAATAGTGTTGCAGTGTTTTTTAGCACTCTACAACTCGTTCTTTACTATGGCAAGTATATAGAGCATCGTACAGTGGAAGGGCTAGTGAGATGTAAACTAACACAGTCGTTGTCTTCAGCTATGCAACAGACAACATTTTACAACACAGTCTGAACTTGACTGGATCTTGATTGCAGCAAGGCTCAACCTTAACTCCACCCAGACTTGATCTTGACTCCACCTATCAACTAACTACCAGATGCACTCAAATACACAAGTCAAAGCAATTGACAAGGGCAACTTTTGTATAAAGATGTGGCATGCATATAAACAATACAGTTGTGCGAATAAGATATATTCACTAGCATGGTCAACTAAAAACTGAACCAAATGGGCATTGCACTCATATTTACAAAGTTAGGCTACGGTTGAGATACTGGAGTTTCATTGCTTATATAACAAGCCTCTGGGTTGGATTAGTACATGTGTCTTTTCCCATCGAGTTGGCTTTTGAGCTGAATCTTTCTTTAGATATTTAGTACATCTACCCTAGGCATACAGGTTCTGATGCTACTTCTTGGGAGCTGCGCTCCCAATGGAGACAACCCAGGTAGAGTTTGTACCAGTTTCTAACAAGGTTTTGACAGGGGGAAAGGGGTTTTTATTTACATTAGGGTCTTAAACTTTTAGGACCGGCAGGGAAGGAGTTGGGGTTCAGACTTTAGACCATGCAGCTTACAATGGGTGGGCGGTGGGGAAGGCTCAGGGAAGGGGGGGGGGGTACAGGGCACTATTCACTGAGGCTATATGGAGCTTGAGCAATTAAACAAAGGAAGAGAAGGCACTGGGTGGACTGTTTCTTTATGAGTGAGGACACGAGGAGAGAGTGGTAGGGGTGTAGCGTAGAATGGGACTTGTACAGGGGTGTAGTCAAGGCAAGTTGGCCACCATGTTTCACCTGAGTAAGTGTTTGAAATGTTGTCTCAAAAATTAGCTAGTAGACCGAATGAAGCAACTTCGCTACAATGGACAAAAAAACCCTGATAACTCTGTGCGTATTTTGACTAAAAATGGTGAGTAGAATAACAAAAGGAGTTGTGAAATCGGCTGATAATTGGATCAAATTAGTTCAAGTACATGCTCTTGTCTAATGAATACTTCTCGCAATGTCAATAGTGCTATGATTTGTTTTCTTTTCATGAATTTGTACATCGCATCCTTTAGCAACTTCTAAAAAATTTGTCATAACTACATAAACGCTTCTGATTTTTCTGCAAAGCAAATGTCATCTGCGACTCCAATCATGTGCATTGATTTTGTTTAATGCCCTCTTAGTTGATTGACTTTTTCATCAAAATTTATCAGTTAAAACTTTATAGTGTACCTGAAGCTTCCCTCTGGTTTCCGAACTGAGATTTGAAGCACAAGCAGCTATTTTGCTACAGCAGATTGAATTTTCATGTCTGATGTAATTAACCGGAAGCGGCAGAGACGAAAAAAACAACATAAAGTTAGCTATTTACAAAGAAACTCGTAATAGCCTGAAACTGATAGATATTTGAACTACTTGGTTTGGGTCACCAGTTTTACAATATAAGTAGTAATATATGAGCAGATCTCCCTACCAAGTGTTTTTTTGTGGATCTGACCTTGGGGTTGAGGCAATGGGTTACGACGTTGGATGGATTCGCCGAGTTTATATTTTATTTTATTTGAGGGGCATTTGAGTGGCATTTGAGTGGCATTTAAGTGGTATTCGAGTTTTGATTATTTTTTTACTTGATTTGAACTTATATGGCATATAGATTTTGAATGTATGGCATTCAAGTTTTGATAATTGTTTACATAATTATATACATAACTCTAACTCATAGGGCATCTAGATTTTGAATGTATGGCATTTAAGTTTTGATAATTTTTTGTAATTCCGACTCATATTATATCTTGAGAAAGAGGAGAGAGGGGAAGAGGAGAGAGGAGAAAGGGAAGCATTTGCCCTCTAGATGATTAAAATTTACAGTAAATTTTGTGTAATACAAAGTACTTTAACTTCATTTATTAACTTGAGACTACATATCATCAGCATTCGAGATCGAGTTTACATATAAAAATAATTGTATTTGTATACATCTAGAGAGGGGAGAGAGGAGAAGGGAGAGTAGTTAGAGGAGAGAGAGAGAGAGGAGATATCTTGAGAGAGAGGAGAGAAGATACCATTAGTCCTCTAGATGATTAAAATTTACAGTAAATTTTGTATAATACATTTGTAATTTCGACTCATATGATATTTTGAGAGAGAGGAGAGAGGGAAAGAGGAGAGAGGAGAAAGGGGAGCATTAACCATCTGGATGATTAAAATTTACAGTAAATTTTGTGTAATACAAAGTACTTTAACTTCATTTATCCACTTGAGACTACATATCATCAGCATTCGAGATCAAGTCTACATATAAAAATAACTTTATTTGTATATATCTAGAGAGAGTTTAGAGAAGAGAGGTTAGAGGAGAGAGAGAGGAGACTTGAGCATAAATATTTCTTTCAGTTATATATATATATATATATATGGATATATATATATATATATATATATATATATATATATATATATATATATATATATATATATATATATATATATATATATATATATATATATATATATATATATATATATATTTACAGATATTATGTTTACCATACATGTAATCACCGTTTATTTTTGATTTTGTTTAAAAATTATTATTATTTCTGGTAAAAAAACTACATTAGTTAAGTTTTAAAATCATATGAATAAAATTTTTGTCAATTTAGTATCTACTGCATTATATATTTACAATGTTACTTTGTAATTATTAGTGAAGGAAATTATGATTTACTGGCGAGTAATTAAGTAATTCAGTAAGGAAATTGGTTGGAATCGTAGTAATGTGGAGGAAATGTGTCACGACCTAACAACAGGTCGACCCCATGAACACTATGTGAACTGCCGAACTGAAGTGACACACCGAACTGTCTATGCTTGTTTATTATTTAACTACCTAACTGTCTATGCTTGCTATTTAACTTGCCGAATTATGCTTATGTCTATTTTATACCTATTCTTATATGTTTGTACCATTTGCACTAGCCCTTACTTTTCACACATGTGTTTGTGCAGCCAACCATACTGCCAAGCACCACCCTGTTCTATGTTTATCTGTTCTATTGGCTATTAAATAACCAATTACTTGTACCAGGCGTGGCCTGCTTTTGTCCACTGTATGTCAATCAATATTACATAACTTTTTGTGCTTAAATAGTCATGTCGTGTATCAAATAAATCAGAGTTACTGCCTACACTCTCACTTGCTTGTTTGATCTACTAGCATAAGCGCACTTATGCTCGAGCACAGGTAGCTTGACAGAGACAATACAAGTAAGCACTTGCACTAATTAAACTGGCGAAGGAACTTGCTAGGTTCAGCACTTATACAAATTAGTGGACAGAGGAATTGCACTGAAATCAGTTGACTAGCAACTAGAATAAACAGTCAATAGAAAGTGGTCAGTCGATCTCGACTCACACTGCACTTGACCTACGGGCAAGTGATATTGGAACAGTTATTCGAACGGCTAGGTCGACCTGCTACACCTACTCCTCGGGATAGGTGGAGAGCGAGTTGGAAAGGCGTACACTGCACTGTTGTGCTTACTCATTACTGTGGGCCGTTGTACAGGTGGTCGCTACCACTCCTGACGGTAAATTCCTGTACAGTAATATTATTTAAATACAACATTGCTTTGCAACAACTATTAATAAAAGCAATTATGAATGTTGATGAGTAACTAAGTAATCTAGTAAAGAAAACTGATTGAAATCACGGTAATATTTGTTAAAAGATACTTGCGACATGTTTTATCAACGAAAAAATCAAACAATTTTCAAATAATTACGAGTAACTAAGCGATTCAGTAGGAAAAACCAACTGAAACTCGCAATATCTGTTTTGAAATATTTACAATAAACACAATTGGGTAATATTTGTTAAAAGATACTTGCAACATGTTTTATCAACGAAAAATTCAAACAATTTTCAAATGTTTACGAGTAACTAAGTGATTCAGTAGGAAAAACCAACTGAAACACGCAATATCCGTTTTTGAAATATTTACGATAAACACAATTGGGATATTGCTGTTATCAAAGAAATCAAGCGAGTATCAAATGTTTACGAGTAACTAAGTGATTCAGTTGAAAAAAATCGATTGAGATCATGTGACATCCGTTACAAAATATTTTACGTCAAGTTAGCAACGAGAAAATAAATATTTCTTAGAATATCCACTGATGGCTCAGAGTGAAAATCTTCAACTCTTTGAAGATTTACAACTACAAATTTTTGATGGTAGAATAATGGAAACTGAAAAAATTAGTCGTCTCACCAGAAATTAATTATTATCGATGTTAAACTTGAGCATAATCCATCAGAAGTGCTGTGAAAAAAAATTCAAGTAACAAATAATGATAATCAGTATCCCTGTAATAGTAATAATTGTTATATTGTTTATACCATGATCCAGGTTTGATGACAAACTACTACTTATTATAAGATTCAGTGGGCTATGAAAAACCGTACCTACACTGGCTGATCTGTCATAAAAACCATCCTTTGTGCTAGCAATTAATTTTAGGCCACATTATATATGAAATGTAAAAATTCTGGTGACCACACACCCCTGTCAAAAACAATATTTTCCTCATATTGGTGTCGTTTTGATGGAAACTGCTTATGAGTTGCCTCAATAAAATTTATTAAGCTGCCAAATCACTGATACTGTGTAGTTATCCTCTCTTTGGTGTAGACAACTCTGCATGTTCATTCAAAGGTTGTTGTAATCAAAGTTTGCCAAATCAAAACTTCAAAGTTTTTAACAACAAACGGTTTTCAAAAGTCCGTAAAAAATTTTACGCTTGGAAATCTAGAAATAAAATTAAAATACTTTATAGCTTGTAAAATGAATGTGAACAAATTTATTGCCTCTGGGGCTTATTTGGTTTGAACTATGTTGTGCGATTCTATGTATATTCTACTCAAAGAAAAGCAACTTCATTGTATAACAAATCAGCAACTTTTCTTCTTTCAAACATTGTCCCTAAACATTCTCCAGCCAAGTTCGTTGCCGGTTTTTTTTTTAGTGACTCGATTGCACAGCTACAAAAAATAAGTATTGGTCGCTCAATCCTTCAGCTCCCCCAAAAGACGTGGAATTTTATGTGTAGAATGATATAAATGGAAGCACCAGAGCGCAATTTTTTGGTAATATTTATTTTTTGATGCTATTTAAAACATACGTTTAGCCTGAAATAAAAAACTACCGAGATGAGATGGTTTTTTAAGTGGAGATATGTGTTGGTAAGAAACCAGTAGAAGTGCACACTCCTCTACCAGTCAAACAGGATATTTCAGTGCAATATATAATCAGCCTTTTTTGATGAATCCATCAATTTTGTTGTTAAAAAGGCATCTTCTCAGAACAGTTTTTTGTAGTCGCTTATCGAAATTATCTGCCCATTAGTAAAAATTAGTCCCCGACAGAAACGAATGTATGGCCAAATATTGCAAATATTATTTTTCTGCGATTTTCTGTAATATAAGTCGATAACAACTTAATTCCAATCCAGTATAGCATTCAAAGTTCATTCGCTGATAATATTTTTATAAACTTCAAATTGTTTTTTTTTCATAAACAAATTAATTGCTGCTTTGTCTTTTGCAGGTTATTTCCCAAATGATACGGCATAGATTCCGAAAAATTCAGGCAATATTCCATTCTAGCAGAAGACAAGCTCAGTAAATCTCTCCGCCAATGGCTGGACCTTTTTACTTGCAACTTGTCTTTTTTTCTTTCCACTCTCATACATAGCCTCCACTCTGCTGTTTCACAATATTTATAACTTTTGACAGTTTATAGTCAGTCTTTTTCACGATGTTTTTATCTTTTTATTTTTGTTGATTTGTTGCTATAGAACCTTCAACACAGTCTAGAACAGTTCATGATGTAGTTGTGTATTCAAACTATATTCTATGCAATTTCCATCATAGCAAAGTAGCTGCTAAAAATTAACTGCAACAGCTGAATTAAAATGTTGACTTCTTCTATAGATTGATGGCTCATAATCACTGGTGTATTCTTTGATTGCCTGTCTAATGTGGCTCTGTACAATACATATATTATTTGCACCTACTAAATTGTTGTTAGGTAGTCTTTCATGTGTGGAAAAACCTGGAATAACAAGTATGAATGTTTTGCATTATGACGATTCCTATTTTTTTAAGAAGTTGTGCATTCACGCGAATAGAGTAGACAACTCTATACTGTTTGATAATAAACTAAACGGACAGCCAATGAAATGAGCAGCAATACAGAGAAAGTCCATCAGAGTATTATGTCTCTACTAAAGCCATTAATTGTTTAAAAGAATTTGAGATGTAGACTAACAATGCAAGGAGTTGGCATTTTTAGAGCGAACTAAAATGTATAGCTACGTTATTGGTTTTTCATGGGGAGTTGTGCTTTCAAAAATAATACAACTACAAAGTGTTGTCCAGCCAAAGGGAGTAACAAGAAAAGAATGATTAGAAACAAGCAGGACCAAATAGGTCTACATTATATTCACTTAAGTAGGACAACAGTGGTTGATATGCTATGCTACATACCCATGTACTAGCGTACACGAACCCTGGTGGTCCTGTAAATCAGCACAGCTTAGCACACCGAATAGCGGTCCTGCTCAAAGGACCATTGACCTGAACACACGGGTGTCCTGCTAAGCATTGTGCTGTTGATACAAAATGGTCCTGCTAACAGCAGGATGGGCTGTACGTTGTATATACTATATTTTTGTGTAAATATAAGAGACTGAGCAAGCTAGAGCTCAGTTTTTATTCCTTGCAATAAAGCTCAAACTTCAAGACTAGTCTTGTTGGTGCCCTATATAGGGAGTTGCAGATTCACAGATAGACTAGCAGATCAGCAGTTGTGGCCAAGTAGCAGCAAAAAGCACTACAATATATATCAGTTTTGAACTACCAATAAAACTCCAATTTAACTTCCTTCTAAAGATAACAAACTTTTGATTAGTTTTTCACTCAACCCACTACACTCCTGTGCCGGATGAAAAAAGGTCACTGGCAGCAGCACCCAAATGCCAAAGCTGCCATTGTTAGCTGAAATTGTTGGCTGACACTTCCAGCCACTGAGATAATTATTTCAATTTTATAAATAGTACACCACATATAGTCTGTGAACCATTTCAAAACATAAATAAGTGTTATTGTGACGTCGCAAAAATTCAATAGCAACCCTTAAATACATTGAGTTTTGTCAACTATGGTTGATGGCAGATGGCAGCTGGGTGTGACAGATCCAAGTGTCATGTTTTCCACGAATTGAATAAACAAACTGCCAGGCATTCCGAATTGTTGATACGCCCACAGACTGCTTGCTCAATATCCTTTAAACCAGTTTTAAGATCTGCCAACTATTTGGATACATTTTCCCAGGAGTCGAATAAACAAAAAATTACAATCTATGAACAAAATGGAAATATATGCTTGGCAAGAACATGATCTGGCAACAATTGTCATCAGATGACCAAATGTAGGTTACTGTGACCCATTTTAAAACATTCCATAACTTGCAGCTCAATCTTTTATTTACGATAGAAAATCTGCTACTGCTATTTAAACTCACTTAGAGCAATAAATAAAAGCAAATGCGACAATTATTTTGGAACTACCAATACTCTTTTTTCACCAAACACCAAAGA
Organism: Cryptosula pallasiana; assembly: GCA_945261195.1. Classification (NCBI taxonomy): domain Eukaryota; kingdom Metazoa; phylum Bryozoa; class Gymnolaemata; order Cheilostomatida; family Cryptosulidae; genus Cryptosula; species Cryptosula pallasiana. The sequence goes on along the minus strand of OX183132.1, from coordinate 53,340,276 downwards.
TGACAAGGAGTCTAAAAGTTGCAGTGCAAAGATCAAATTTTGTTGAAATATTCCAAGGCACGCTACACAGCCACAAAAAAACGCAACAGAAAACATGTAACTAGATGAACGTGTCTCCAGCCTAATAGCTTGGCCAAAGCTGGATGCAAAAGAGATCGATACGCCTATTTTGCATAAGGAAAAAAACCCAAGAAAAATGAAACTGAACTTAATCTGCTTAAATCAAAGCAAAAGTTTACTAATGAAATATTTTAGCAGTCTATTTTTCTGGTCAAACCATGTCTAACAACAATGACTAACACTAAAACCTGAAAAAAGTTGAACTTACTGGTATACAAGAGGAATAAAGTATTTACAGTGAACTCTAGTCAACTCTGTTGATTGGATGTCCAAATCAGACGACGATTCGTGAATAGTTGTCTTTGGATATTGGGGTACAGCAAAACCTACAGCAACTTAAATAACTGCAGGCAATCTAAGTAACCAAAAAAGCACATAGCCTTTGTGCTTTTTCATGAGAAGATAATCATTATTTGGTTACAAAAAAAATGCGCGATCCAAAAGTTTTGATTTAGCCATCAACAGAAAATGTTCATCTTTAACTTTGCTTGAAAAAAGAAACTTACTGGGACAGGCTAAAACTCGTTTGCTCCATAAAAATTGTTTGAGTACTACAAACACCAGTATCATTGATGCTGCTACTGCTGCTACTGCTACCGCATCCGCTACTGCTGCTACTGCTGCTACTGCTACCGCATCCGCTACTGCTCCTGCTATAACTGCTGCTACTAGAGCTGCTACAACAACGGCAGATTCTGCTACTACCGCTACAACTGCCACGTCCACTGCTACTGCCACTGCTGTTACCGCTGTTACCACTGCTGCTGCTGCTAATACTGCTAACTCTCTGTTTCTACTGATGGTTAAAGTTTTCTAAGTTAAAGTTATTGTGCCAAAAAGTGCCTTTGCTGTCAGAGAAGTTATAAAAATTCATAATAATTGAAATATTCATGTCAATTTAATTGCAATCATCAACAAGCGACGTATAATGTTTGAGCGTGAAATACTACTGTTTCTTAATTTTACTTTTTATGTTGTTTTTTTTACCACTCTGTACCGTACTGTACTTCCGATATGCTACTAATGAGAAGTACTATGATAATTGCTGAAAACAATGGTATACAGGATGTACCAACTATCAACAAAGTGACACTATTGAATAAACTATGGCTACAAACACATTGAGTTTTGCATATAAGTATTTATTTAGATATAAAATATAAATTATTAATCTTTTCAACACAGGTTTGCAGCACCAGCCAGTGATTAAAATGTTTCACTATATTAGCAGCAGAACAGATGATTGGTTTACTTTCAATGGAAAAAATTTTTGCAGTTTTCTTTGTTGAACTATAATTGGATAAAAATATTAGATGAATAATGATTATAGAGAGAGCAAATAACCAATCGTTTGTTTTTTGTCACGCTGAATTTTCAGAGTAGGTGGCTCAGAAATTAAACCAGTTTAAGGTCGGGCGTGGAGTTGTCACATCCTTACTAACACAGTTACTACTTCCTGTTCTCCTGTATCCTGTACTAAATACATATTGATATAATCCTGCAGTGTTTAAGCAAGTTTGTCCGTGACCTTAACATGTGATAACACATCCGCAGACTCACACTCATCTATGTCTATAAACAGAAAGAGTAGTATCACTGTAGCAATTAAATAACTAGCTATATTATAGAATTCTATGTGAAGTTTCAACCAGAAGTAAATACTTAAAGACAAAACACACCAATACATTCATATATAGTTCTTCCTCTCTCATATCCATGTAGACAGCTACATTGGTATCCATCTTGTTTGTTATGGCATACGCTTGTTCTGTTGTTACAGATGTTGCTTTACATACACTCATTCTAGTCTACAAACAGAATTAAGCAGAAAATAACAAACGAGAAATAGGAATTTTCATTGTTAATAATCAAACTAACAACTAGTACTAAAGGCTTGATTGGAAGCAAATTTGAGATGGGCAGAGTCACTCTTTTAGCCAAATCAGTAGCCATTTTTTGTAGATAAACGATTTGAAAACAAAACCAAAGTGCCAGAAGCTTTCAAATCACAACCATATAAAGGCCTGTTCACACACACATTCTCTCTTTTGGCCCAATTCTCCAGTCCATGACGGCTTTACACTAGACCATGCTCACGAATAATTAGATGAACACTTAGGAGCAATCATTGATGAGAAAGTCCATAACAGCATATTTGCAATGACTTGCGAGGGAATAATAATGGCTTATGAGACTACTGGCTAATATCTAAGATGTCTGATTGTAGTGAATTTTACTGGTCACCAACTGTGACCACTACTTATTAAAGGTATCCTGATAGTCTACAGACATCAGGCAAGCCTTAAAAAGCAATTAACAAAGTCCGGAACTAGTTGCGGTTAACCTAATTTCTAAATTAATGCACTAAAGCCATTATAATACTATACTGGCACAATGTATTTACTACCCCGGCCCTGGGTAGCTATCCTGGGCCAGCAGCAAGATGGCTGACATAGCCTGAGATAGAAAAATTAGTCTAAGACTTTACACTACCAGTATCCAGGAGCTAACTACCCTCATAAATTCAGAAAGTTTAACCCAAGGCCAAGAAAGACCAAGAACCTGTGGAGAAAGGAATACTTAACTATTACTGGCTAGAATGCATTTAGACTCCGCCCCTCACTTCTGGGCACCAGCTACCTTTAATCCATACACTTACATTTCATTGGCTGCTATACTTATGTTTCGTTTTATTGGTGTACTCATATTATTCTTATATGTGGTTGAAGTGTTTGGCAAACTAGGCCAAACACTTCCTGTCACTTCCTATGAAGCTGCCTATAAAAGACAGAGCTTTTGTGTATCTCTTCGCATTACCTTATAGCATTATCCGACAGTGTGCCACACAGTAGATTGTACTTGTGTTGCCAACTTTGTCTTCTGAAATGAATAAATGTTATATCACTCGAAAGCACAGAGTATATGTCTGAGCCGAGGGTTCACTACAGTTGATAAAGTAGAATTTCCTCTTTATAACCCAGTTGTTTGTGCCATCCCAGCTGGGGTCACCTCTGGGGAGAGGTTGATTGCCCATTTTCAGGCCTAGAAAGGCTGAGTGTCTTGTTGTGCCGGCAAACAGCAGTTTGTGCGGTGACAACTACTAGCGGACAAGTAGTAGTACATAAAAATCCGCTACATTGGTGGCGGCGGTAGGATTGATTCAAACAGTGTGTTGAGATTTGCTACCCTGGCCCTGTATCAGCAGATCCAACTAGCACCGGCTCTGTACTGTATACAAGCCAAAAACAAGACACTCCTGTAAGGTAGTAGAGTCTTAACTCCGCATGCAGCAGTGATCTTGTGGGTGAACATTCCTACATTAATGTTGAGTCTCACTCCGTTTTGTCAGCCTTGTATCAGCTATACAGGCCCCACTAATCCTGATACCGGTCCTGTCATTTTTTTACCCGCCCAGTCATTCCTGAAACCGGCCTTGTGTCTTCGGATACTGGCCCTGCCCAAAGTGATACCGGCCCTGTGTCTATAACGCTGGCCCTGCATACACTACTACTTATGCTGTACTTGCTAGTATCGACAACTTGTCACAACTCAGTACCCTGAGTACCGACCTAGAGATTCCACAGACAGTACTGAACACTGTAGAGACACTGGTACTGCTCATGCCAGCCCAGCCCGTATATTGACTAACCATTGTAGATTTTCAGTAGATTTATATCCTCTAGGTGCAGCAATCGCAAACCAATGCGCTCGCAGTGCTGGCACAGTACCTGTCGCCAACCCAGAACTGAATGTGATGGACTGCTTCGCTGAGACCCTACAGTCTGCTACGCGGCCCACTGCTAATGACTGAATGGAGAGTTTTGTATCGTGGTGTTTACCGTAACTTCGCAAAGATGAAATTCAAACTTGTCGATTCTGATCTTCGCTCCTCCAGTTGGTGAATCATTGGCAGCAAGCAAAGACAGTTTGCTGGAAGCCCGTTCAAGATCTAGTTGCATAGTCAGTCCAGGGACTATAAATTCTCCCTGTTGCAAAAGTGTGAGGTAGGGTTCGCCAGAAAACTGCAATGTCTTTCCATCTCTACTTAACGCCTTCGTCTTCTTTTTCTCTATAGGGCTGTGTTGAGTAGGGTCTTTTCTCATCAAATCATTGTACACTGAACCCTCCAACCATCTTTGGTATTTCTTTACGGAGGCGGTAGTTTCCAGTAGTTGGGAAAAGTAGGAGTGCAAACCATAATTATTGGCGTATTCGACAGTATTACCTTCTGTAGACATTTTCATCTCCTTGAACAACACCACGAGTGAGTTTCCCTTCCACATAGGTGCATTGTTGTTACTCACCTATGCTCACCTATCACGCTCTGTCCTGCTCTGGTAGCGGGTGTCTGCCGGATACCGAGCTCAATCAAACTCCATCTAATGCTGTGCAGAGCATTCTCTTCTCTGAGGGAACAGGATTGGAGATCCCTCCTGATCGTTTCTTTCCATCTATGCTTAGGGTATCCTTCAATTGTAATCTCGCTAACTCTCCTAATGTCATCCTCTCTTTCTCTGCGGCACACATGTCCAAACCACTCAAGCTTTCTCCTTCTCAAAAGGTCTGTTATACTCATGACATTAGCTTCTGCTCTTATTCTGACATTTGTCCTGTGATCCTCAAGGTTAGTTTCAAGACAGTAGCATAGCATTCTCATCTCAAAGACACTGATCTGTTCAGCTAGGTTATATCTGTGATTGCACTTTTCCCAACTCCATGCATTAACACTGGGCGTATAACCGTCTTATAGATGAGTACTTTCAATTTCTTAGGGACTTTCTTATCACAGAGTGCACCCAACAACTCTCTCCACTTGTTCCCAGCCTTTCCTATGCGCAAATCAACCTCTGCTCTACATCCTCCAACCTGGTGGGTAGTTGTATCCAGGTATCTGAATGTAGTACATTGAGGCAAGTTGTCGTTGTTGCCCGCAATATCAGCTCCGTCGTCTCGGACAACTGTGGCTTCAATTTGCAAACATGAATTGTAAAAATCCGTGTAATGCTCATTACTTCCTGCCAAGGTCAACACCATCCAACTGTAAGGATCCAGCCTATCAAGTCAGATGGCAGCATATTCAAATCTTTCTACCAAATTTTTTGAGGGCTCCGTGGCAAACACAACCGAATAAGTTTTTATGTTGTAGGGAGAACCTCCAACTTGTTACCCATCGCTCCATTTAGACTAGCCATCTTTTTGCGAGCAATGATTGCTCGAAGCGATGACACTTAATGAAGTCAAATAACGCCCTCCACTGCTTTATAGATTCTGCGATTGCTAAAATATGGAATGACCATGTTTGCTTTGACTTCTCTTCCCTGGAGACAATTTGTTTCTCATCTTGACTCGATCCGGACATCCCTTCCAAAATCATTGAGCTCCTCAAATCCCCCCTTCATCACGAATGATGCAAAACTATGGCCATCGATGATGTCACGCACTATGTTGCTGCCTACAGATAACGCTCTCTTACTCAAGCTTATCGCTCCTGTCTTCAGCAAAGGCATTACAGATTTGAGGATACTTGAGAAAATACTACCGAGTCTGTTCCTTTTCTTACCAAGCATCACACGGCGACCACTATACACTCCAATTCCATTCCCAACTTAAATTTTGTAGTAATGTTCAAAAACAAAGTTGTAAAGTCTTTGGGGGGTGTACTGTACCAAACTCATTGGGTCCTTTTTCCTCCAAAGTGAACCATAAGCACGACATTTCCACCATCAAATGGTAACTGTTCACTGTCGTCACTCGTTATAAGCACTTGGATGAGCTCACTATTCAGTGATGCCAGTTTGACGTAGTGTGGGTTTTTAAACTCTTTGTACACAACGGCATTCTTTTTCCCTTGCACTGGCACTACTCTTGGCAAAGGCACATATGTATCATCGACCGTCCTATTGTTGACAATGTTGGAATAGACGTATGAATAAGTTAGGCTGAAACTTATATCGGGTGATGTGATATTGTTGTATTTACAATGGAATACATAGTTTGTCCACTTGGTTCGAATTTAAAAATGTAGGCTAAGCCTTTGGAAAAACTCAGTGTCGTAACAGGATCACTGTTGGTGAATGAACTCGTATTGGTCCCTTTGTTGTAAGAGATGGCTAATCTTTTGTCCAATCTCATTTCATGTATTCTCTTTTGCATAATCTCCTCTAACTTTTTCACGTTATCATCTTTACTTTTGCTGATTAGGATGAATGATTTTTCGCTTCTGCCGGAGACTTTCGTCTTTCCCAGATATATTTTACCCTAGGTCACATTTTTCCAATTAGTAAAATACAATATATCTAGCAGAGCTACCACCCATTTAGCTTTGATGATGTCCAGATATTTACACAGTCTCACTGTAAAATCGGCGTTGGTGCTGTCAGGAAACTCTCCAGCATTGGAGTTTGAGGACAAAGTTATCAGCATCGACATTTTGCCGTCGTATGATGAAGACAGCGAGCGTTTGTTCCTTATAAGCTATTCATCCACCCAGATGTTGAACTTTTTGTTGAAGCCCAACTACTTGACCAGTATCTGTCTCTTTACTCTCCTTGTTATTCCTTCCAATTCTGAGAATTGTAGGGTTTTTTACTTTTTTCAAGGCTTTTTCGTAAAAGGTCCCCTCGATTATCTCATCAGCCAAATCTTTCATTTTGTATACGATAGGCATTTCATGGCTTCGCACATTGGTTATTATGAAGATCTCGATAGTCCAATTTAACAGTATCCTCTCTCAAATACCCCTCTCACCTTGCTAATTCTCACATACTCTCCAACTTTCAACTTTGGTTCTTTAGCCAAACTGTGCTCACCTTCTTCATACACTCTATTCCACACTAGTTCCTGGTTTTAAAGTTTTACGTCAATCAGTCTCATACCTATGGAAATGTGAATAATGTTGTTGTACGCACTAACCATCTGGGGTAAAACATCGATGTATCTGTCATCATCTTTGTATGTCAGAAATCCGTAAGTCTTCTCTTTTAAATTCCTGTTGAAACATTCTACCATCGAAGCCTTTATCGTCTCGTTTTCGGTTGTAAAGTGATTGATCTTTTGTTAGCCAACATGCTATTGACATGATGATTGCCAAACTCTTTACTTTGATCCGATTGTGAATCCTTGTAGTTATTGCTATCCAGTATTCTTCTCAAACCTCTGGCTACAATGTGACCAGCTGTGGAGATGAGTGCAACAGCCCAACCTTTCTGGATAGAGAATCGACGGCTTTTAGTAAAAATGCTGTGTTGCCGTTTTTTTCTTTTTAAGAACTCACATCCATCAAATCTACTTGAAGCTTCTCTCCTATTACAGCTACCATTGAGGGACGCTACTTGAATTTGGTCGACGCTTTTCTGTGTCGTGTGTAGGCATGTTCTCGGCTCAGCTATTCACGAAATATTCTTTCTCCTTCCCGCTTTCTACAAGCTTGCAGCAAAGCTCTAGCTCCTCACAGAGACTAGTGCATTGCAGGGTTGTGATAAAACTTTTTTAATGCATCGATGTCCATTTTCCAGTTCCTGGAATGACTAAAGATCTCTCTGTACGTGTTTGCTGTGGTGATCTCCTGACAGTTGTGATTCCTTGATCCAATAGCAGACTTTTAAACTTGCTGTAGTTTGTGTCTCGCAATTTTATGATGCATGTATTGGTTAAAACATCTCACAACAAAGTTTTGAAAGACTTGGAATTCAACCACTTGTCTCCTATTTTGATCGTAATTGCCGATTTTATTCAAGCTCGCCAGCATTCTGACGCCACTCACTGGATCGCCGTTCGTCTGTGTTATACTAGATACTTTTTTCTCAAACTCTTCTAAACCTTCCTTCTCACGCTTTTCATCACCTTCTCCATCATCAACATTCTCAATGCCGAACCTAGACAAGTCATTGGTATGAAAAAATATGTTTCTTATAGAAGATTTCTGAGTAACATTTTACGCATAGGTAGAGGGAGTAGGTTCGATTGGTGAAAGGTTGTCGGGCTTGTCATTGATAATTGTACCATTCAGCAAGGGAAATTCAGGTTGTGACTTTAGTTTGTTGACAGGAGACCAGTTAGCCGTATGTAGGTGACTATTTTTAATTATTTTGGCATTGCTCAAATATCTACTCATGTTTTGAACATTTATGTCTAACTTTTTGTTTTCGGACAAATTGGATTCATGCGTTGTTTCCAGCAAAACCTCCGATTTCTCTTCCTATTTCTCACCGTTGTATCTTCCATAGGGTTATAGTACAAAGGAGGAGTGTTTTGTTTTTCCTCTGTCACTTTTTCATTGCCGACTTCTCTCATTAGTCTAGCGTACTTTTTTCAGACACTAAAAAATATTGTCTATAAAAGTCAAAGGCTGGAGGTTCATGGCTTTATAGATTTTATTGATGATAAAACGGGTACAATAGAAGTTATTCCAGCGTCCAAAAGATTGCCTCTGCCGGTCTGAGACAAAATTCTACGCTTATTACCAGCTGTTCTTTTGCTAATTAGTTGACGTATTTCCCTTTTGTGGCGTTGCAACTTGATAAATTGCTCCGATTCTAGAGGAAAATTACCTAATATAACTTTTTTAACAGTTTATATCAATAATTGAAACTGATCTGAGTTGGCCTTTTTGACTATAGCGATTTTTTCTCTCTAGCTCAAATTGTCCAGCGCTAAATAACCATCTTATTCCTCATCATTCTTGTGGAAACACTCATCTGCATCCTCATCCTTATACAGTTTTCAGTATTCTGGGAACTACTGTGCTGATGATAGGTCCTAGTAGGGAAGCTACGAATCCTAATTTTTGGCACTCAACTTTTTTATCGTCGATCAATGATTTCTTTATCAGACTAGCAATATCTTTCGCACTTCATTGCAACTGATTATATTGAGCAGTCGACAATGATATTGTTCCATTTATAATAGCTTTATCACATTTTATCAGAGTAAAAATAAAACTTTTTTTCGCATCAGCAATTACAGACTTTTGAATTGAAGCCGACAGATTGTTGAGCGATAACAACACCGCCGCATTTCTTTTCTACTTTTGTTGCAGAGCCTTAGTCATTGTAGTAGCGTGTTATGCATCCTATTAACAAGTTACGTTTGAGATAAATTGAAAAGTAATTTTTTTATATGCTATTTCTTGGGTACATGTATCATCATAGGATCGTCCGACACAACAATTTCGAATAGTCTGTGGTGGTCATCCATTTTCTGGGTAATGTCTATTCGTAGGAAAGATTAAGGTTTCTGCGTTGCTTGTTCAGAGGCTTCCTGTACACATTTCGTCCTCTCGGGATAGCATTGGCAAGCCATATAGGTAACCGAAGAAGTGTATCAAGGTTTTTAAAACGGAAAAAAATTGTGACCATGTAAGAAAATTGTATGATTTCTTTTCAAAAACAGATTCGTAACAATAAAAAGTATGCTTATGTTTAAGTGATGACTACTTTTTGTATACAGAGCATTGGCATCAGCTTTACAGAAACTTCATCCATTAAGTCATAATTACCAACCATTGGTTTTCTCTATTTCTGGGAACCCTATCATTTCATATATTATTCCCTCGTGAAATTTCACTCCGGATACTTTGTCAAAGGCTTTTGACAGGTTCCATAACAGTAATGTATTTCTACCGATGGAGGATAAGCTATTGTCTGATTAGCTTCAATCATGTGTAAAGTTGGTTGCGTCTTCCCAGAACTAGTCAGATCCGCAATCATCGCCGTAAAAGGTGAACGCATCCTTGCGTCAATTCCTTCGGTCATGACCAACTAGATGTTTGTCATCCTCTTTTAGTTTCATTTATGACTCGAACAGGAGTTTCTTGCATTTTTTATTTCTCCAATAGCGCTTTGATAAATAGTAAATTCGGTAACATCTCCAAAAGTAGAAAATCCTATGACAAATAGCAATATCATCGTGACTATTATCACTTTCAGTTTCAGACTTTGCCAAACATTATCAACAATTTCACTCCTACTACCATCAACCGTATCGTTTTCATTTATCACTCTCTTCTCCACTCTTCTTCTCCCAACATCTTGCCTATCCATAACATTATTATAATGTAAAACTTTTTTTCATACATTGATCAAACCAACAATCAAAACTGTAGTAAAAACCTCAATATAAACAAGCCCTGCACAATAAATACTTAGATTATTAATAATCATATACAATATTACAAACACTAACAACTGACATAATCAATACATGATGCACAAAAAAGTACCTTAAAATGGTTCTCATTAGCATCTGGCGCTCACAAAACACTTTTTTGAACCAGGAGAACCTGATTGTCCTTAGACACCTTGATGCAGATCTGCTCCTGTTATACTACTGAGAAGTTATACCAATTAACTTGAACAGAAAAGTAGCTGTTCAGTACATAAAAACTTGATGCCTATGAAATCTTTGCACAGTGTCCCGTTTGTGAAAGTGTTTGGTTCTATCGTGCTATTGCATGATATTCTGAAGGTGCACATACACAAGAGCTGCTGCATCTGGGTATAACGTGGTGTCTCAGTTGCAAGCTGCCTTTCACACTTAACCCCATTATCATCTTTATCTTTAAAAGAAGCTGGGAGTTGTTTGTAATCGGTAGCCGATTAAAATGGCGACAACTTCAATGCATGCAGTGAAATTGCAAGTAAACTATTTAAATCTTAAGCCTGTGCAGGTTGTTCCAGGTTGCAATGATAAATGATTTTCATTTTGCATATTGCGTGTGATCAGTCACTGAGAATTTGAGGATGTTAACAGCAGTTTTGTGTTTCCATTTGCTATTAAAATTGTAGAGAATTTCGGTATGGCTTCCACTAATATCCACTAAGCTCTAGTATTACACTTTTCTCCAGGGGACACTGTGCTGGCATGACCTGTGTTGATAGATTTATATTGATTATCATGCTTATAGTAAAAGCAATGAGTGAATTCTGTCACTGGATTACCCAACACCAGGACTCAATATTGCCCTTCCGATACAAAATAAGTCACCAGAGACGTCTTCAAGGATAGTTATGAGAGGTTCCAAAAACTTTTCTGCTCATGTACTGCAATGGCTGTTAATGCCATCACCAGTATAACCAACAGGACAATTACATCCGAAACTGCCAATTGTTTTCTCGCATGCGCTGCTTAGATCACTCTCATAGGGAGATTAGTCACGCTCATTAATTTGTTCGTGTTTAGTTTAGCTAACAATGTCTTAGCTGAAAAAGCTCATAACAAATCAGCGGCTGGACCAAAGGTTTTTATTTTGCAATGTTTAAAAATAAATTTTGGGTTTTGCATAAAAGAAGAATCACAAAAAGCCAATTAATGCTAACAAATATAAAGAAGAAGAAGATAAAAGCATAAAAATAGTCACTGATATATGAAAGGGAAGTATATCTGTATGAGCAAAATATGTATTAGAAGTAAACGAGTGAGCACAGCGTGCTTATGACAAAGAAACATGTCAAGGTCAATGATATCATAAACATTTATTGTTGATTCGGTCTCTTTAGAAGTCAAACCAACTGAATGTAGTACGTGGAGTTGTCACCTCCTCACTGACACATGCACCACTTGCTGTCGTTCGATATCCTGTACCACATACACAATGGTACGCTCCAGCAGTGTTTATGCAAGTTTGTCCTTGACCTTCACATTTTCTTACATCTCTAAACTTGCATTCGTCTATGTCTGAAAACGTGTTTCAAAAATTAAACTTTCACAAAACATCACAAAGCACATTTGGCCTTTAGTTGAGAGTTACGAGCATAATATTCTATATAAGGTTGATTATCAAGTTGCAGAGATTTGAGGAACAACTGATGGCAGCTGAAAATTTTTTTAATTTTACCAGGAAAAAACACATCATCTACAACTTACCAACACAATCATACGAAGATCTCCCTCTCTCATATCCCGGTAGGCAGTCACACTGGTATCCATCATTTATGTTACGGCACACACTTGTTTCTTCATCGCAAATGTTACTTCCTGTACACTCATCAAAGTCTGTAATTACAAGCAAGAGCATATCAAGCAAAGACCATCAAATACACTGCATTACTATAACTACATAATCTTTGACTACTTTGTTGGCCCAAAAAATTTGTGTTTATGTTTTCCCACACTTTTAAAGCTCTCACTTATTTCAATTTATTTGAACTGTAATCAAATAAATAATTCACTTTTAAAGTTGTGTAACAGAGATAAAAAAGTTTCATCTGAAACTAAATAGAGAATAGTACAACAGTGGATTTGTTATCTCAGTTTTTAGTACCTTTTTGATCAATTTAAAAAAAAATATGGGAAATTATGTTAGTTATGGATTATTATTATTATTTTCATTGGGAATACTGAGACTGAAATCTTAGGATTAGAAAAAAATCTGATTAAAAAATGTTCTCCTGAATTTATTGAACAAAGTAAATTGTTTAAGAAACAATTCTTTTATGATATCCTATTATTTATTTTAGTAGAGGTTGTAAATAAAATTAGCAAACTAGTGCTTGCTTTGACAAGCACCCAAGCGGACATTGTTTTGCTTAGACCACCAAACCCTTGTCCACAGTTGCGAAGAATATTTTCAAAACTACTTCCAAGCTCTATTAGCAATTGTTTATGCGATAATAACTTATTGCTGCTTTTAATAATTTTAAACATAACATTTTGTTCTACCTGTTGGATTACTTACAAAATAAGCGAATTTGAAAAAGGAGTAAAATGATGCAAAAGTCACCATGCATCGCAGGATGAGTTTGCTGTTCCATTACACGAACATTTTTAGTGCAAACCAATGCCTATGGCTGTTTACTGTAACTGACTACAAAACTACTGTACATGAAAATGCATTGCGAAACTTTTAAGATTTTTTTCAATTTTTCAAGAATTTTTTGAGAAACGTTTAATGGGCCACTATACCTTGCTGTTCTTCACAGATTTGCATGAGCTATTGTTTTGTTGCAATTTAATCAGGAGATTTCAGCTTTTTCTGTCAGTTTTTATTTCAAATTATTTGCAAACTTGAAAACGTCTTTAATTATAATTGCGAATTTTTCCTAATACGTCGCGGCCGATGATATCATCAATCAATTCCTATTGGGCTGGTATAATAGCTCATCGTATTTTATTAGCTAGGAGTACAGTTTTTAACCAAAAAATATGCATTGCCAGTTAGCTAAAAGCAGTTTTTGAACTACCAGTCTTTTGTTGTTACTAAATGTAGGTATTTGTCACTATCAACTACAAAGGCTAACTAAAAATAACTTCAGCTTAAAGTATTGTATTATTTGCTAGCTAGTTCTGCCAACTACATGTATTTAGGGAAATGTATAGCTGTCTCTTGATTGAAGTTTATGGAAAAAATACCAAATGGGATCATATAAAAAAGCAGCTAAAATTCACAGAAAAATTATTGAAACCATCTGGGAAAATCTATATCTTACAGATACCTAGTCTTACAAAAACATAACTTTACATGTGTCACTATCATTTTTAATTCTGATGCTAGTGGGAAAATTTACTAGATCAGGTTTCTCCTTGCCAAAATGTACCATTATATTGCAAAAGATCTCAAAAAGAATACTTTGCAAATGAAAACCTACCTGTGCAGATGAGTCCATTGCCAGTAAAGCCATGTTTGCAGGAGCAACTGTAGCTTTCACCATCATACACACAGTCAGCATTTTCTGAGCACACTAGGTCAGAATTTGGACAGGGCTGCCTTAAATCTGAAGTATGTATTCAAGTGAATTAACTAACTGACAAAAGACTAGAAATCGGCTATTTCAAGCAATTATCAGTTCAAAATAAACAAGTTGTGCAAAGTTTTTGCTGTCAAATTATAATTCTTTCAGTAGCACAGGTTTGAATTTTTAAATGAATTAGAACTGGAAACTTACAACAGAAAATTTCAAACATTTTCAATATATTCTATCAATCAGCTGAAAAATTGAAAAGAGAAAAAGTAAGCATAAACATTAAAATAGACGAAAACATAGACGACATCTCATAGCTAGAGAAATATAGTTCACCTGTACAGATGTATCCATTCCCAGAAAATCCAGGTTTGCAAGTGCAGTAGAACCTGTATGTAGTGAAGTTGTATCCACACATGCCATTTGGTGAGCATCCAGCCCAATTGGTTGGACAGGTTAGACGAGCTGTAGAAAACAAAATTATTGTTAGTTGGAAGTTATTGAGTTTCAAATGGTTTAATGGCCAATAAACCTGTTTTTTCAGTTTTCTCAGTACATATTTTACAAAAAATTTGAATTCAGTAAAACATTTTGTGTTGAGATGACATCTCTTGATTTTGAATATGAAATATATTACCAAAGAAATTTCATTACTTTCTATATCCTTTTCGGAGGTTTTAAGCACATACATTTTTTAAATTGTTTGAATTGTCGATTCTCGTTTTACTTATGTTATAGATTATGTAAGTTTATCTAAATCTCTATCAGAGTTGCTGAAACATTACTCGAAAACGTTGATAATCCCTCAAAATTTTCAATTTTTGTAAAAAAACAATCACTTGACAAGAGGAAAAAATTTTACCTTCACACTTTGATCTGTACTTTCTGTATCCACTTTCACAATGGCAATGAAATGATCCTAAAGTGTTCCTGCATCTCCCATGTTTACCACAGATATCTTTATCACTGACACACTCATCAATATCTACAACCAGCTAACTTTTAGGTAACATGTTACATGCGAGTTGAGAAGGCTAGTAAACCAAATTATTCTTATTATAGAATGATTAATTATATAGCAATGAAATAAAAAAAATGAAACAAAAAGAAGAGATAACATTATCGGAAAAATATGGAGAAATTTATTTTTCAATGAGAGTTTATCATAGTTGAAAACAGAAAATCGAAATTTTGCTAAATACTCAAATATATTGAAGTTCGTTCAACATGCAGTACGATTGCTCAGGCTCTTAATGTAAATTAATTTATTTACAACTTTTAATGTTTTTTCCTAGCTGAGTCATTTTCAAAAGCTCCTAAACCAGTAAAATAAACAGTTGACTGTTTAGAAGTTCTATCAAAACAAAGAAATAATCCATCTGATCTCAGTGAATTTGGTAGTACTACAACCTTAATTGTTCAAATCGAAACTGACCTGTGCTCAACAAATTCAATTCTAATGACTGTCTTTTGCCAGCAAAATGACAAACCTAAAATCACACTGCTGTCACAGTTTGAACAAAAATACAATTTGTTGTGAACTAACCGCGGCAATTGTTGTATCCATCACCAGTGTAGCCAGCTGGACAATGGCATATGTAACTACCAACCGTATTCTCACAGCTCGCCCCTGGTCTGTTGCAGGGAGATGACTGACACTCATCTACATCTACAAGTATAGCTTCTACCATTTATATGAATATAGTAAAGTCAGGAATGCATTCAAACAATTAATGAGTACAGTAACTATTCTCGGATGGTAAGTACATACATCATTGAAATCTTACTCAATATTGACAATACTCTATCTAAACAAAGGTTTGAAATTAGAAACATCATATATATCACTTAAAGCACAAGAAAATTCCCGAGATTATACAATTACATGTAGCATGCTTTTGGAACTTGAAAAGGCAGACTCTCAACTCTACAAACTTTGCATACGAAAAGTTAGAGGCAGCAAATACAGTTGATGCTCTGATTTAATGAAGTCATATACATTTCGAAATAAATTAATATTCAGAGCTGTGTTAATTTTGTAACAGAGCTTTTGTGTACAAGCTCCTTAAAACATACCGATGCATTCGTCAGTTCCATCTGTACGAAAACCTGGAGGACACACACATCTGTAGCCGATGATTGTGTTTTCACAAATGAGATTGGGTAAAGCTGAGCAAGGACCAGAGGAACAATGGTCAATCGTTGGAAGAACTAAAAAGGAATAATGACTTCAAAGCCACATAATTGTGTTGGGTGTAAAAATTTGATGACTCAGATATGCCCTTTTTGCAAAGCCATACTTTTTGACTTTCCGCATCTACATACAGCTGTGGACAGTAAAACTGTAGATTACTCGTGCAATGCAGCAAAATAAATTTGATTTCTAATTCTTATTTACAGTAAAATAAAAACTTGCCAAAACCCAAAAAAAGCATTGACGACATATAACATTGTACAAAAATGCTGTTTTGTGCCACTATGCTGGTTGGTCATGCGATTTCAGATTATAAAAATTTTTGCCATTGTCAACATTGGGACAAAGAATCCATTTGGAATGCAATCATCCTTTCTTAGATGTAAGAATTTTAAAACCTTCAGTCTATTTCTACAAAGTTGCATTCTTTTGTTTAAAGTGACACAGAAAATAATAACAAAAATTGTGAAACACATCAGAATATTTTTTTCCATGAAGACACATCAATATATAAATGTAATTATCATTCTGAAAAATGACTAAAATCTACCTTGTCATTATGATTCATTTTTAAAAATAATATTTTATTACAAATTGTTATTAACTACAACAGATATGCAATTATTTTTTTAAAAAAGTATGTGATCAATAACAACTTTAACAACTAGTGGTTATTCAAGCTGGTATTAAACATAGCAATTACATAATAATGAAACTAATGATAATAATTGTCACATATTTTCATATTACATATTTAGCCATATTTAGCCTATAATTTTAAAATAATTCAAAAACTTGTTACTCACAATTAAATCTGAAATTTTGAGGTTTCAAAGTTCTGTACTTGCAGTTGACGTAAAAAGCTCAATTTTGGTAAATTTTTTTTTACCAGAGATCGAAGCTGCATTATTCCACATTAAAAACATTGCAGGGTGATTAATCTCTCCCCTTTCCCTTCATTGTTCTTTGATTTTTAAAACCTGCATTCAGCCAAAAAGAAAAACATTACCCCTTTTGGCGCAGACTTTTATTGATTCACATTAACCCAAACAGGCAGACTGGGCTCAACATTTCTAAAGCGCTCTTAAACATAAGATTTGCACTAATCACAAACAACACTCTTTTAAGAAAAACATGCTAAAATTTCACAAAACTGATTGAAATCAAATTACAAACAAGTTATTAGGATAGAATTTACCTGAGCAATTCAAGCCATCTCCTTCAAAACCCCTCATACAGGTACAGTTGTATGAACCAATGGTGTTGATGCAATAGGCATCGCTGGAACAGTTGTCTATTTCTTCTGAACATTCATCTGTATCTAAAACAATATTTCTTCATCACATGCATGTCTGTCAGTAACTGCAAGCTGCCAAACCAGAGTGCCAAGTATCGTGTCGTTTGTTTTAAGGAGTATTCACTTGCCCTATGGTATGTTTATGCAACAACGCTCTAATGAATTAAAAGACTTTTTATTAAACCGGCTCTTATAGTTTTCGAAATATTCACAGCCACCTGTTACTTTATTGCTTTTACATATTTCAAGTAGCTTTCTTATTCCAAATTATTAGCTATTTTGACTACCACAAAATAGTGGAGTCCAGAGTGAGAGTATTGGCGTCATTTTCATTGAACAGAGATAGAAAATAATAGATCTTTTTGTAGGTCAATAAGTCGCATATGCAATGAAACATTAGTTTAAAACATTGTAATCATACAATAAATGCTAACCAAAATGAATTCATAAACAAGATAACCTTCAATTTGCAAGGTATTCGAGGAAAAATAGAAATGGCTCAATATAATCAAATATAACTTGTGGAGTCGACCTAGGTATATAGTACTATCTGGCTCACCTGTTGTAAAAAAAAAGTATAAATGCGATTTTCCCCAGGAACTTTGCCCTCGGTCGCGCCCTTGGTCGCTTCCTCGTGCAGATGGCTCCTCTGGTGGTTCCCTTTTCCGGTCATCACCTATTCCCATGGTTTATTCCTCCCATGTTTGCTTCCTCTTGTGATCACTCCCTCCCAGGGTTACCTCATTTGGTAAGCTTTTCCCTTGGCTACTTCCTCATTACATTTAATGACAATTGTGTAATGGATGCATACTTTTAAATAAGTTTAACGAGTATTCATAGGAAAATATGAATCGGCTGCATTGTGCTATTAATAAAATCAAATAACAAAACCATTAAATGATAGTAATACAATGATAATATGATCATAACTATTTTTCATTTATCGTATTTTGAAAACTCCAACCAATGATGATAATAAATGTGAATGGTGATATATTTACCGGTGGTCACTTTTTTAATTTATACACTGTTGTCATAAACCAGGTTATTAGATCATATACAGTAAAGGCAAACAAAAACGGCGATAGCTGTTAATAAGTAGTATTAATTACAGATAATAATTATTGACAGTAAAAACAGCATCTGTTACAACAATGAGAATAACTGAAATGAATAACAATTAATTTTAAAAACTACTATAATGATAGTTACTAAATACAATAATTATTTTGGGTTGAAATTAATGAAAAAATCTTTGTTATGACTATTATAATTGCCAAAATGAAAATGTTAGTAGTGGTACTAATAATAATTGATGACAATGGTGATGCTGACACCAATGCAGTTACTAAAAGAACCACAGCACACTTGAGGTTGATAACCTCAAGCATAAGGATATGAGAAGTCAAATCGAGCGATAACACATGCAGAGACTAAGGAAGATACTAAAAACTAAACTGGACAGTGGCGACCAGTTGAAAGCAATAAATACATGAGAGGTGTCATTATTAAGATATGGATGTGGAATTCCAGATTGGAACCAACAGGAGTTTAACAATATTAATGGAAGAGGCTACATGCCTATGGTGCACTACTTTGAGGATCAGATGTGGATTGTCTCCAGTACATAGAGATGATAGAGGAAGTGGTATAACGAATGTAATAGAAACTGTGAGACATGAAGAACAAAGTATGAGCAAACGGGAGCAACGGGAACAACGGCAGTATCATAGCAGCAGTACAGAAATAATAATGAAACCTGATGAAGACCATCACTAAACAATCAGCGGAAAGCAAAGCAAGAAATGAAAGGGAGGATTGCAGAGTGAAATAATGCATGGAGAACATGTAAGACAAACTAAGAAATTTTCTGTTCCAATCAGTTGTCAATGGTTGGAGAGAAGTCTAAAGTGCCAAACTGAGAGCTTCATAATAGCAGCTCAAGACCAAGCACTTGGTTCGAGTTATAAGAAAGCCAGAATTGAACATTTAAGCGAGTGAGAACTGTGAAAAATGTGCAAACAGATGGATTAAACTGTTTCGCACATAATAAGTGAGTGCAGTAAACTTGCGCAGATTGAACAAGAGGGAAGATATGACTGAGTGGCAGCGGTCATTCACTGGAGCCTCAAGAAAGCAAATTAACAGCCCACCGTACTCTAATACATGATATGAACATAGAACAGAAAATTTGAAGAGAATGCTGAAATGAAGATTCTGTGGGAATTCAATGTTTATATTGAAAAGCTTATCGAAGCAAGATGATCCGACATAGATTTTTTTAAAAAAAAAGAAGCAAAAAGATTGTGTCACAATAAACAAAGTAGTACCAGGTGCTGTAAGAACTATGGTTAAGGAAAACGAGAGAATAAATGAGTATCAACAGTTGGCTCACAAAGTCTGAAGACTCTGAGACATGAAAACATATTTGGTACCAATTGTAATTGGGGCTCTTGAAATCATTACAGAGATACTTGTGCCTTACCTCGCCATGCTGAGAATACAACTGTCATTTAAGACTTTACAAAAAGCCAGTCTATTTGGAACTGTGCACGTAATGAGGAAAGTGTTGGAGAAAAAGGAATGAGAGAAAGACGCTGGAGGTCCTAGGTTTTTGATAAAGACTCGGTCCCAGGTCAAACACTGGCTTCGCCTTGAAAAATGCATTTAATAATAACAATAACAATGTACGGTCATTAGTGTCATTGTAGTGTATTACTATTATTTACTCAACAACTTTGATTGTAAAATTTTGTAACTTTAATTAAAAGTTCATTATTTATGTTTTAGTAAACTTTGTCTTTTTTCTAGTAAAATCTTTAATCGAATAACACGGTTTTGTAGTAAAAAAAAATAGGAAAAATGATGATGTAGAACAACTAACTCAGCTCGCTAAAATAATAACCTGCTTTGCTTTCAAAAGGAAATTTATGACAATGTTAAACCAGCCAATGAACATCGCAGTTTAGTGCTCACTTTGATATAACTTGTCAACTTTGATATAGTTCATTATGAAATACCCAGATAAATTTTTGTCAGTCATTGAAAATATTTTCACTTTGATCATTGAAAATGCTAAAAACACAAATATTACTCAATTTAATTGGGTTTAAGTTGGAAACTTAAACTCCCGCAATAAATTACAATAATATGATGAAAATTTTTTACCGCAGTCTCTATTTCTCTCAGTATAACCATTTAGGCATTCATTAGTTTGAAATCACAAACATCGACATACACAAAGGGACAGACATAAGGACAGATGTTTTGCAATCTTATACGTTTAGTTATTTCCGATGATGGCAGTTATCGCTTGACACCTCTAAGGATATAAAATTGGCATTTTAAACTGAAAAACGTACACTAGTTCATCATGATTTATTTTGTGTTTAGTTTTGTGAGAGAAATAGACAGTTGGATTGGTCCAAGGTACAAAATGTGACTCCAATGCACACCTTTAGTTTGCCAAAAATGAGGGAAGTTTCTAAATTTCACTCACAGGCTGGAGCCTTAGCATATATTAACCCTGAAGTTTCACTTAAAAAGCAAGCCTGTTGAGTTAGTTGGGCTAAAATTGATACCCAACTGTATTTACAAAACTGAATGTTGATGAATACCTGTAAAACACTTTCGAGTTCACAGTTGACTTAATTTCAAAGAATTTGTCTGAAACTGGATAACTGTAAAACTTTGTAATTATAAATAAAAAATTGTTATCGAAAAACTTTTTCCCAATCACAATTTTCTAGCTGAACTACTTTTAGTTTAATTTTATGGTTTAACTGTTTGCATTAGTTTCTATTATGAAAAATACAGGGATCTTGCTGATTGACAAACATTATCATAATAATAAAGATAATTTTTTATGATGTTCTTCCAAAGAGAAATTATTCTTCAGTTTTGCTACTCAGGAGTGTTTGATTACCATGGAAACTAGCAATTTGAGTCAAACTTACCCATGCATGTGGCTCCGTCCCCGTAATGGTCATAACCAGGATTGCATGTGCAACTATAGGACCCAAAGGTATTGTTACAGTGAGCATGTTCACCACATAAGTATGTGTCATCGATGCATTCATCCAGGTCTATAAGTTTAATAGAATTAGCTGCCTTTGTGATGTACACAATTTTTTTCCCGGCTCTCTTTTAGAGAAGAAAATTAATTCCTGGAGTTTTAATTTTTCACTCAAAAATCTTCCTAGCAAACTGAGCACAAGTTTCAGTTATAATATTTAAAAAAAATGCTGCTCAATTTTGAAAAAATGATCTCTTCAAAAGTAGAAGTTTTTCGATGCTCTTTTCATAAGCATGTAGTTGTTGAAAATAATTTTAACGCAATCCAAATTTAATAGCTGAGCTATTTTTAGTTTGATGACGCGGTTTAATTGATTGTATTAGTTTCTATAATAAAACGGGGTTATTTCTTCCGGCCAAGTTTGGCAAGTGATCTTGAGAATGTAAATAATGCTCAGTAGCAATAAAAATAAAATTTTTTGACGTTATATGATTTTATAAAGAATAATATTGGAGAAAACGATAATTATAGTGGCTACTTATGACAGTTTTAATTTTCACAGTAAAATACTGAAAGTTAGCATTGCCACTGACTTTTTGAGACCAAAACAACTAATCAGGGTACAAAAACAGAGGATTTGGTCATTAGGAAGATATATATATACCCGATACTCAAAATATTTAGATGTGATTATTCTGAAAGCCAAACATTTCCTACCCACATTTATTACAATCACACCTTTTTAAGAAATCAGCATGATTAGTATTTATATTGAGTTCAACAGCAGTAAATAACCTAGATCTTTCTTCAAACTACAATCTTTTTCAAAAGAACCATTTACGTTACCAAGTATCCGCTTTATGTCATTGTTTTCCAATAAAATTTGCTCTTTGGTCTAAAATTAGATCTTATGTTATTTAGTACTGACTTGCCATATCATAATGGCTCAGTTAATCATTCGGTGTTCATTATTTTTTCCATTATATAGAAACAACTGTTGCGGTTTGAAATTGTTTTCAATCAAAGTTAAAAGGTTAAAAGGTTTATCATGTAAAGTATGTTTATCAACAGGTTGTGCAGTGAATTCCCACGCAAGTAAAGTGTTCAAATAAAAGCTGTTTATTGTCAGTAAAGTGAAAAAAAAATATGGCATCACTGAGAGCAACATCTTTTATTGTTGTTTTCTGTTCCTCAACTGGCTATATCAGTGAAATTTATAACAAAAATTTCTGATTTCTAGAAGGTCAGACATCTGTAAAAGTAATTCATTTTGTAGTTATCTGAAACTATAGAACAGTTGTAAAAAAATAGCTAAAAAACATCATTTCAGTTTTGATTATTGATAAATGTTTGCATACATCAGTTGACAGGAATAAGTTTGATAAAAAAGTGTCTCCATGTTGTAAAAGATCTCACTTATGTTTTTTTTTTCGCAAATATTGTTATTTACTAGATCAAATACGCTTAGAAAATTTAGCTAAAAGTATTATCGATTGGACTAAGTAAGCCTGCAACAATATATCGTTTGACAATGCTATACGGTACTAGCATATGGATATGAACAGTGATACACAATGAAACCAATATTGATGTTTATTGCAAAGAAATAATAATTTGAATCTTTTTATTTATTTTTTTTGCATGTTCATGCTTATGATTTGCAAGCTTTGCTTTTCACAATAAGAATAAAATATAAATTGGAAGTAAAATCAATTAATGTGTGAATATTCACTCACTGTATTCCTTGGCCAAGAAGTCAACAGTGTGGGAATATTGTGTCAAAATTGACAAATATGTTAAATCTTGCCAAAAATGTGATTACTCAACCCAAATATAGCAAGGCATTACTTCTAAACTCATATTACACATAGAACGAAAACACGGTATAGAGCTGGACAGTGTGAGAGCAAAATTTAGCAATAGTAATTAATAGTCATCAGCAGTAAATCACCAATGAGTCATCGTCGTCATCATATACTGCTATTAGTAAAGCAAGTGCTACTATACAGCAGCTCTCAATGTAGACAAAATTGCCTGGTAGCAGTAATAAATCAAAGCAAGATACTGAAGCTATTGTCTAGTACATTATTATAGGTTTTACCAATCTAGCCATGGATTTGTTTGATTTAACATTTAACTATATTGCATTGTGAAAAATTACATAATAAACAGCTATAACGCAATTTGAACTTGAAAAAACTTTTTTTTGTGGTGATGGAGATGATGATAGGCATTAAGCTCATTAAAAGTGGGATTTATCCGCTTGTACTTATGCACGATGACAGACCTAACGTTCAGGCTGTTCATAAATGTGTATAGATGTGGATAACTGCTTTACTTTAGAGCATATGCTTGCAGGATTGATCGATAAAAATGCATCATATCAATATATGGTAAGTATCGAAAATTAGGCTAACTATCACTTTGACATTGTATCAGACCTAAAATTTTGTATTTTTGCAGGCCGAAAAGTAAGTACTATTGGGCAACACAACATTCACGAAAAGTCCAATGACTTACCTGCACATGTTACCCCATTTCCAGTAAAGCCTGGTTTACAAGAGCAGTAATGAGTGTCGCTGGTAAAATTGAATGCGCAAGTGGCATGAATGGAGCATAGAAGACCTTGACCTCCACATTGTAAACCAGCTAAAAATTTGACTGAAATGTTACTGAAATACGATTGCAATGCGATTGCAATGCGACTGCAATGAGACTGCAATGAGACTGCAATGCGACTGCAATGCGACTGCAATGAGACTGCAATGAGACTGCAATGCGACTGCAATTCGACTGCAATGCAACTGCGATGCGACTGCAATGCGACTGCAATGCGACTGCAATGCGACTGCAATGCGACTGCAATGCGACTGCAATGCGACTGAAATGCGACTGCAATGCGACTGCAATGCGACTGCAATGCGACTGCAATGCGACTGCAATGCGACTGCAATGCGACTGCAATGCGACTGCAATGCGACTGCAATGCAACTGCAATATGACTAGAATGTGAATGCGATGTGGCTAGAATGGGACTACACTGCAATGCAGACAGTACAAAACAGACAAAGAAAAACCATCATTGACAAAAAATTTGTTACTTCGGAATAATACGTAGGTGTACTCGCAACCTGGATCGATGAACATCTGCTATTAGTCATATTTTGATCCACATCAGTTGGCCGCGAACGCATCGATCTAGACGTTTAATTTTTATTATATAATAATAAGAAATAATATCCATCGATCCGGATCAGACGTGAGGGAATAAAATTCCAATGTGCATTGTAGCGAGCATAATTATTTTCACATGTGTAAGCAATTCATCAGCGACGATTATTGTGTCGTTGGGATTATTAGCATGATGCATTAATAAGTAGCAGATAGTGGTAGCGAGTCAAAGAATAACAGCTTTATACTTGACGGTTGACAACGTTTATTTCAAAACAGTTAATTCTTGATTAACTAAAACATTTATCTTTATTGTTTTAACAAAATAGCTCTGTTTTTCATTATTTTGGTCAATCTATTTCCAATATATCAATATTGTACTTGGAAATCATAGTAATTAATAATAATAAAAAATATATAAAAAATTAATAATATATATTGATAAAATAATAATAAATTATGCCAAGAAAGAACTGCTTTGAAACAAACGCCACACACGTGGGTATATGTTAAATTTTATGTAATGGATCGGTAGTGTTCTTGACCTATGAGTATGCCTCGCAAATTAATATCATGTTGGATATATATTTTGGGGATGGTATTTTGCGATCCATTAAAAATGTTGCTACCGATCTATTCGCATTAAATAAATTGCGAAAAATATTATTTATTAAATTTTAATAATGGAATTTACAAGCAAAGCTTCGGACTTAAGTGATGTGAACTGAACTGTGTAATATAGGGCTTGTTGGTTGCACTTACCCACACAGTTCCTTCCATTGCCAGTGTATCCATGGTTACATCTACAGTTATAACCACCTCGCCTATTGGTGCACTCAGCATTGACATCACATGAGTGAGTGCCAAGCTTGCATTCGTCTTTGTCTACAAAGAGTTCAAACTGATTACATAGGCAGTCAAGTAAACTTTTGTTATCAAAGATTTTCAATTAGTAATGATGCGGTTTACAAAACTAAACCATAATGCCATATCATTGTTATTATTGCTATTGCTGCTACTTTTTTAATTTTTTTGTTATATTATTGTTATTATTATTGCTATTATTATTGTTAACAATCAATATTCTTCTCTTTTTTGTTTAGGAGTCATCTTTCAATTATTAAAATTCTAATTTTTCTTATCAATAATATGGTTTATATTGTTTATTAATATTAGTACTGCTATATATTCTCCTATCTGCTCAATCACATTGATTGATTATTGCCCATTGATATTGTTCATACCTATGATTAAAAGTTAATTATATTTGTATTCTACAATTTAATCAAACGACTTTGATGAAAGTAAATACAATATCTTACAAACTGCAAATAAAAGCCATAATGTATCACAAAAATGATAGTAACAATAAAAAAAAACTGGTAGTACTGTGGTAGATTTTGGTGCATCTCAGTAGTAAACTGCTTTTGTGCGAACAAGACACCAATACCATTGCACTAGAATTCCACCCCCAGTCATTGTAAAAGTGCTATGCCAGTGGAATGACCTGTTGTACTGGTAGTACTGCGGCTGACAGAGCTGGTCTTGAATCCTGCAGGCCTGGTAGTGGCCCCTGACCAACCTGATATGATGATACTGGCCGGTACAAGATGGTCAACTTAGCCGAGGATCTCCAAAACCACCTAAGAGCGTACTGTAACCCTGGAGCCGGAAGTACCCACCCTTGTGTTACCAGATGTAATGACCACAGGCTAGGTATAACCTCGGAACTCTACCAGGTCAGCGATTGGACAATGGAGATAGGACTCGGCCTTTAGCCACTTGGCACCTATTACGTTTAACTTTATTCTATTGCGTGATTCGTAGACTATTTATATACCTATTGTCATTGGCCTGATTACTTTCTGCGCATATATATATATAATATGTAAATTACTTCCTGCCAGCCTGCCTATATAAGCGCTGGAGTGTTTGTGTTTATTTGCATTCATCTATTCATGTCTTGCTGATCACCCTAGTGGAAAGTCACCCTAAGACTTTGATACTGATGAATAAAGCCATTATTCAAACAATATTTTGTGTAGTTTGTCTGAGCAGTGGGCTCTGTGCTTGCCAACTGATCCGGGAGTAACTGATGATAGTTGTCACTGTCATGCCGCACATGCTCATTAAAGAAAGGTATAATATTTGAGATTAATGAAAATTCATGGAAACCAGACCTAAATCTGTTATAATACACAAAAGAAATTAGGATGTACTTTGCAATGAATATAGCTCTATTAGTGGGGAACCTAATGAATCAAAATTGTTTTCAATTATTTTTGCATTGTTCAGCAGAAGATATTTTCAAAAAAGTAGGTCAAGGTTTTTTCAAATTGTTGCTATGGGTATTGGTGAGCAATAGAGAGAGCAATGTGTCGCAGCCAGCAATAGTTGCACCTCCACAAATGCTGTATAAGATTTCATGTTTCATATGTTTGAAGCTTCAAATATGTTTTGAAGCGAGATGGAAATTGGTGCACCTATCTGACTACAAACTAATGATTGGTACAAATAAAAAATTCCAGGAAATGTTCAATGCTCCAACAGCAACTTTGGTGAAAATTATAACCAGTTACAGAGTACTTGAAACGTACGCTAGAGGAATTGTAAGAAATTCAAATTGTCCATTGACAAATGGGGCATCCTCAATCCAATTTGTGAGTCAACATGATCTAACAACAATTACCTCATAACAAGAAAATTAACACAGATCCATTTCAATCTCCCTAAGAACACTTTTTCATTTTCTATGTCATTTCCACCAGCAATGCTGCATGTTTCTGCTGGTATTAGGCTGGCTTTGCCTTAGTATGCTATGAAAAACCATAGAAATTCGTAGCAGCTACGATTCGGTACTGCTCCACATCAAATGACTTGTTTAGATTCTGGTTTATATAGTGAAACAGTTCTCTTTTTCTACTAAAACGCCTTTAGCCCATTTTAATTTTGAGACAATCCAGAATCAGTATTGGTGCAAACCAATCTAAACAGTTGGCGGTTTTGCTGTGAACTTCAGTGTTCACATTTGTACAGAGTTCACAATTGTGCTATGGTGCTCACCAGTCCAAGCGAGGACTTAGTATATAAAATCATCGTTTTATGTTTCTTGAACACTCCAAAAGTTGGGTGTCATGTTCTTTATGATTGGTTAGGCAATTGGTAAGAAAATCTTATGATGTTCTGAACAAAAGTATAAAACATTGCTTTCTTTACCTTTGTCTTTTGAAAGTTTCATGGATAGTTATCGTAGCGAAAGCATTGAGAGAAATTGTTAACAAAGTTTGGATCGAAATTGTAACTGTTTTTTGAGTGAAATTTTAATTACCCACTTTTAATAGAAAGTAATTTTTTCCTCTTACCTTCACACACATCTCCATTTTTAGTATAGCCTGAGTAACATCTGCAGGTATAGGATCCTTCAGTATTATAGCAATGTGATGCAAATGGACATTCATAGTTTTGAAAGTCTGCACACTCATCGAAGTCTGCAAAATTTTTGAAACGTCTATAAAAACTGGTCCATTAACCACTACAATGTCGAAAATTTTGGTAACAGGCATCAAGTCAGATCTATCATGAGTAAAGAGGAGCCCTACAAGGTAGGACCATTGTAACTTAATGTGTCAATGATGGTGATCTTAATGGGTTTCGTTAAAAAAAAAGCAACTAATCTTTCATCGAATCAGGTTTCCCGCTACTATTTTAAAGGAGTTCGTTGTGGTCTCGAAATTACCTTCACCGACAACTGTTAGAAAAACACCTGTACTGTGTGATAATAGCAGTAAAGTAATACAGAGTGCAATAGACTAGTAGGCTCTCTGTGGAAGGCAGTTGATACGAATATCAAGCACTACCGGTATAGTAGTATAGGCTCTGCGTTGTAGAAGGTACTGTATGGAAGACAGTCCCGGATACTATTGTGTGTAGACAAACTAGTAATAACAGGCAACCAGCCTCACGAGCTGCAGGTTAAATATTACTGTATTGTTAGCATAATACAAAAACTTAACCAAGAAATTTCTTAGTCTAGTGCACAACAAACTCTGCCCACTGGGCTAACTGCCTCTCTATTTATGGAAAATGCATCTCAGCTGTTGAAAAAGCCACAGGATAATTGCATGCAAAGCATCAGGTCATTCTACTATGACTAATCTCAAAGTTACACAACAAACAGGACGCTACATGAATTAATAATACAAATAAGGGGTAGGGGTAAGGGCCAAGCTACAACAAGTAAGGCAAGTGAAGCGAAATATCCTAGCTATCATCTTCTTATGTACAGGGTATAGTACTATTAGTACTAGACTAGTCAGCCGGCTGACTAACTCACCAGCCGCACTTGGTGATTTCCATTACACTATAACCACTGCAAATGCTGAACAAGTAACTACGTTGCTAGGAAGCAAAACCCTTTTTCAGTTATGCAACATGATCCGTGTCACAACACTGTCTCAATTTTTAGTAGAATTATAGTGTAATTAGTTTTGAATCTCTTCAAGTAGTTCGTCATTTAACTTTATCCAATGAAGAAGTTGTGATGAACTCAATACTAGTGAGCTACAGATGTTCGGGATACGAAGAATTGATAATGGGGTCTTTGTACATACCCAAAAAACACGATGCTAACATAAAAAGAATTCAAACACGAGGTATCCTTTTAAGAAATGTAGAAGTTAGTGGACTTGGAAACTTTCGAAACGACATCGTCATTTTCACACTAATCCAGGTGACGGAAGCAGCGCAAAATACGACCAACAAACCTGATGAGTCTAAAAAGTTGAAATACTTTGCCACAGATGAACTTCACGAGGATGGCGTGCTACTGCTTTCAGCAGGAAATGTCGCTTCTACCCGTTTGAAAGAACCTAAACTACAGGACAAGAATTTTGATCGAGGAGTTCAAGACAACCATTACAACTCAGTGAGTGATTTATCTTTTCTACATACTATAATCGGTCAGTTTTAAGTTCATACTTCATTATCAGTTTAGTTTGAATAATTCATTTATCAAGTAATTTTTCGTTTTAGATTTAAAAAGAAAAATCTACTAAGGGAAACTAAAACACAATTACGATCCAAGTCTCAGTAAAAAGTCTGCTACAACTCGCAATGCTTTGATTAGTAAAATTGTGCTCAAACTATTCACTAATGAACAGTTTATTTAGCCAAAGCTTACTTATTATACATTACTATTATTTACTTTCTATTACAGATATTATCCATTTTACATCGGCTTCTTATATTATTACTATATACTTTCTTGCGCTCGCTATTACCATTTTAATCAAATAAACAGAATACCTAACTCACTACCAAAACAAGACTAAACAAACAAAGGGCCCATGTCAACCGCGATATATACTGGGAGGGAAACCCCATCATAATAAATAACATAACAATAACTATCTTACAGCTCCGTACAAATGTCAACTATCATTTACATTACTAAACGTAGATATATACACACACGCACGCACGCACGCACGCACGCACGCACGCACGCACGCACGCACGCACGCACGCACGCACGCACGCACGCACGCACGCACGCACGCACGTACGTACGTACGTACGTACATACATACATACATACAAACATACATACCTGTATAAACATACATACCTGTATAAACATACATACCTATAAAAACATACATACCTATAAAAACATACATACCTATATAAACATACATATCTATATAAACATACATACCTATATAAACATACATACCTGTATAAACATACATACCTGTATAAACATACATACCTGTATAAACATACATACCTGTATAAACATACATACCTGTATAAACATACATACCCATATAAACATACTGTAGCAGGTCTGTAAAAATATTCATACCAAAAAAACAACATTGTAATATGTTATCAGATCTGTTTTCTTATGCACAAACACATTATACTAACAAAAATCATGTTAAAACTAACAAAAACATTTTTGCAGGTCTGTAAGCACTCCAACAAGGCTAATAATCAAAAACTTTTTTGGGTTACGTTTGCAGGTCTTTTTTTTACTGAGATCTGCTTCTACATTACTGCTATCAGGTGCACAACTTTTACACTATCACACTTGCCCAACCCCAAGTAAATGCTCCCAATGATCGTATGCGACATAGGCTCAATAAAACCGTATGAATTTTTTTTGCTGCTTGAGCATAATATCAGTAAAGTTTGTTTATTAACACAAATTACTCCTTAAAATATTGCTTAGCGAGTAACAATATTTTTTAAAAAAGCCCCAGATTTTTTCTGGAAGTTGACAGACAGTCTGAGAAAAATACAAAACAGATTTCTAATTATTGTAGGTATGACAACAAACCTTCACAAGTTTTTCCATTTCCATTATATCCAGCTTTGCACTTACAAAGGTAGGCATCATCAATTTCAAGGCAATCTGCATTGGTATCACAACGATTCTCACATTTGTCGATGCTGACCACAGGTGGACTTGCAGGCAATACTTTGGAGCTTGCTGTAATATTTATAAATATAGATTTTGGTGCGAAAGTTTTGCAGTAATACACATCAGCTAGCAAAGACTAGTGGCCTCAATGCTATGTTAAAAGTACTTTCTTGCAATAGTACTTACAATAAAGCTACTAGATAATGGAAATATTTCAGAAGATGAAGGGGTAAAAAACATAAATACCTCTCCATCGCATGGTCCAACCATTTCTAGTGACGAAATGGTTGTTAATAAATTTCACTTGCACAGTTTTAGATCTCCCTGTTACCAATTTAGGCATCTTCACAGTTTCGTTTAGCATTCCATCAAAATATATCTAAAGTGCATCAACGTAGTTCATTTAGTTTGCCAAGTTGTTTTACCTCAGTGTTTTCAATAGTTTACATACTTTATAAACTGACACACAAAATTAAATGTGTTTGGTAAATGTAAGCTATATCACAAACTCACGCTTAAGTAAGCACCATATCTGTATAAGTCAACATTATCTATAAATAGATATATAGACTTGGTGGTGTTAAAGACAATGTTCCATTCACAGTTTAAGCTGTTGTCATGTCGGCTTGGATAGTTTGGTGATGTAAGCACTCCAGAGTCTGCTGTGAAGTTCTGCCCTCTGCATGGAGTTGCATCTAGGAAAATAATAAAACAGTACACTAAATTATACTTATTTATGTGGGGTAGTTTTTTTTTGGTATTGGTGCTCTTTTATTATCTGGGCATATCTTTTTTCTATATTCTGAGCAGCCATGTGCTTTTTACTTCAATGCTTACTCGAAACATCGCTTTGTCTTGCCATTTTAAAAGCATTTTGTCACTTAATGGTTTACTAGTGGGCTGCAAAAAGTTATCTTTTGCTACTTGAAGCCTAAGACATCAATCAAAAGATATATTGACTTGGTGGAGTTAAACGTGATGTTCCAGTCACATCTAAGGCTGTTGTAATAGCTGTTTGGATAATTTGATGATGTGAGCACTCCAGAGTCTGCTGTGAAGTTGCACCCTCTGCATGTAGTTGCATCTAGGGTAATGATATACCAGTAAATGCAATTACACTTATTTATTTGGAGTCGTTTTTTATTTGTATTAGGTGGTCAACTATTTTTTCCATGTTCTGACCACCCATGTGATTTTTAAAGTGACAGGCATGCAGACTACCAGCTTCATCAGCGATTTAGAAAACATTCCTCTCATATAATGTATTAATAGACTGTTAAGAAACATGTTTCTTGAAAAAAACTATTAATTTGGTATTCAAAAATTATTATGTGTGAGCATTTGAGACAACTAACCATCAAAAATTTTGTAAAGTAAAATTGTTACTGAAAACTTGGATACTTTTAAGCAACATGAAGTGACTATTTGTCAATTGTTAAAATAAAATTTTTGGATTCGTTGGAGTCTTTTATTGATACACAAACAATCTTTTTACAAAATTAAAAATATTTGGAGTTAAGACTGGTATACAGGTCAGTTTTTTATTGATCAATTTTCAGTCAAGGAAATATTTCATGTCTTCACTGCGGTAAATAGCAAGAAAATTATTCGTAATACCAATTGAAAATAGCCTAAAATAATTACATACTAAAAGTTTTAGAAGCTAAAATAATAAAACCTACAGACTAAGAAATAAGATTTACACTAATATGCATGTTTCAGTTTTTTTTTCGTGCACCAACAATGAAAGCACTTAAACAATACTTTTGCTGGTGCCGCTTAATTTTTGATAAATTTGTTACAAAAATAAAACGAGAGAAGTAACAAAAAACAACACTTACCAGTCCCCATTATTTCAATCATTGCCAGAAAGGCTACAATGATGATCAGTTCTCTACGCTCCATAGTGTTCCTAAAATGTGTTTGTATGTAACATCTGTGGAACGAACGGCTTCTTGGTAAACTTTATGCGAACTTTCAAGTTAGCAAATGTATTATTTTACTACTTATTACTCTGAGCTAGTTGAGCATTGAATGATCGATACTCTTGAGAGTCCGCTGCTTCTGTAAAATAGCTTATATACTGTCAGAGCTGCCAGCCAAAGATTGAGTCAAAGTACAAGTGTCTAAAAAAACTGTAGCTTAATGATTTTAGCAGCACTTTGCTGTCCATTGTGCTGTCAACTCAGCTTTAGACAAATTATAAGTCAAATCACTAAGTCTAAATATAAACTGCTATAATTGTTAAACTTTTGAAAACATTGTGTAGGAATGGTTTTATTTGAAGTGTTGGTGCCTCACTATTTCTTTCCTCAAAGTGAATTAAATGTTTTGCTTATAGCAGTATTGAAGGCCTCAGGCTTTTAGGAAGCTAGGATAAAAAGACTGGCAGCGGCAGCACAGCTTGCCATTCCATGAATAGGATTGATAAGATGAGATAATCCTGCCTTTATAGGTTTTGTGGTTTGTGTGTTTTCATGGGTTTGTGACACTACGCGCTATCATTTTTAGCGACAGCACCGGCTTCCAACAATCCACTGTTTTGACAGACTTTCTTTCAGTGCACACAATCCTAATCTTTTGCTAACATTATATGACTTTATATATTGTACTGCTTTTTATGAACACAGTTTGATTATATTCACAGTTGTTGCTAATTTGAATATATATGTTATACAATCGATAGAAACGGTCAAGTATAATAGCCTCCCCTGAGAACCTGGCTTATTTTTGTAACAATCATGATGGTGCGATTTGTTTTGGAACTCTATTGGTTCAAAAATGAATTAAAACAGGTTTTGTATCATGAAGAATATTGCTGTAGCTTAGTGCATCAGACACCTAGTGTAAAAGATGAAAATGTTGCTTGTGTGTTACATTATAGTTACATTTGTGTTACATTTGAGTGTTACACTATGCATTATCAGCAACCACTAATTCAACAAACTTGAACAAGGAGTTAATTATAATGTAACACTCAAACAACGTATCCATTTTTTATTATCAGTATTATTATTATTTATTTATGAACTAATAAATTCCAAAACAAATGGTATCACCATGATTGTTTTTGAAAGTAAGTCAGGTTCTCAAGGGAGGCCGTTATACCTAACCGATAAAAAACTGGTCAGGTAACAATTAGTCAATTTTGTGACAAGGGTGGTTATGAAGTATTTTAAGTAGGTTACACAATGTATTATCACAGTAACTACTTCTCACAATTAAGGATGCTTCTCATAGATTCCTGGCAGTCATAGAACATATGGCATACTGGTAAAATTGTAGCAGCAAGCATACTGTAACCGTAATAGTTATTTCCTGGCAATTCTTGAGGATCTATTGCGACAATTGTAAAATCGTAAAAGAGAATCGGAAGAATTTGGAGAAGCCAAGATCTTACGACTAGTTTACAACCTTACCGCTGCAGTAATTACACAGCAGGTCTGTGATAACCAGCCGTGGAGTTGTACCAAATAGTTTAAGGACAAAGTACTAGCTATAGCTAGTCAAGCTTAACTTCCACTTGGTAACAAACTAGCCGTGGATTTTTTATTGGTATTTGGCTGTATTAAAAATTATCTTCTTTGATTATCTGTCGCTTTTGTTGTCACTGCATCTAATACAAGTAAGTATCAATAACAAGAATTGATAGGAATAATTTTTTTAGAATTATGATGTTAGTTGAAGCAATGGTAAAAATTAGGGCTTTTATTCAATCATAATTGATTAAAATTAATAATTATTTTAACAGTTTATGATTAACATATTTATTATTACTTATTTATCTTAATTATTACTCATTAGATTTTGGCCTCGTTGCTACAGAATACTACTAAACTCAAGTATTTTTCCTCCCTACAGTCTCGGCTGCACTTTTTCATAAGTTTCACGGTTTTAAATTGCTTTTAAACAATATAACTTCGACATTATTTTTTTCTTCTTGGTGTGTTGTTAAACTTTACAAGAAGAGTTTCATTACAAAGTTATTGGCTATTTACGTCGATGAAAGAAATTTTTCCTTTTGCTTGCCATGCTTCACAATCAATGCCTGCCAAATTTTTGGCACTGTGAATTGATTGAAAATGGATATTGTTCTCTCATTCAATATAAATTGGCAGCAACATGTAGAAATCGTGACTGATTTCAAAAAGACAAGGAAGTTTTTTAAACGCAGACAGACGAACAAAGTCTGATGTTGGCGTACTTTAAAATACATTTTCTCAGTTTAAGTGTTTTGATTTTTGATAAACTAGCATGACTTTTAGAAATTGGGCCAAATCCTAAATTTTTGGCATAAGGCAGTTTAGAGTTGTGACTTTATTATTGGATTTTTAAGATCAGCGGTAAAAATCAATTTGCTTGAACCGTGAGTCATTCACAGTGTGACTTTGGGTGTTGAGCTGTGTTACATAATCAGGTAATAGGTTTATGGATTTGCATTGAAAGTTGTATTTTTCGGAACAAGTGGCATGATTATTAATAGGTAGCAGAGCCAGAGTAGTATTCAGCCACAACTAGCAAACTCAGCATAATGTGTCTTCTATAGAAAAATAAAACCTTTTAACTAGTAATGGTATCGCATAAAATGGCTTTAACTCACTAATAACTAGTATGCAGTTTCAACAGGTTTCTGTTACTAGTTAGTCGCTAGTTAAAGTCAAATAAATATATTTGTTGCTAATACATGCGCAACTTTCTGCTTTTATGTATCCTGTGCTACATACACATTGATATGATCCTGTGTTTATAAAAGTTTGCCCTTGACCTTCACAAGCTCTCACATTAGTAAACTCACACCCATCTGTGTCTATCAAAGGAAAATACAATATCACAAGCAAAAGGTTAAAATTTTATAAACATACCTATGTATACACACACAGCTCTTCCTCTCTTGCGTACCTGTAGAAAACTACACTGAGATCTACCTGTTATGCATGTCGGTGTAAAAAAGTGCAGCCTGTTTAACTATTCTCTATGCCTTTAATGGTATTTTTAGGGTAAATGCCCTGGGTTTTTGGAATTGTGGCACCAGACAAATGTATCCAGGAGTCCATCATTGAGTGCAAATCAACGGGTAGCAGTGTTTAGCATTTTGGTGATAGAAAGTGGCGGACAAGTAGGTATGGTCAATGAGAAACACACGTGACACAAAATAGAACTAGTATAGTTTATTAAAACTCAATAGAAAGGCTGTTTATTTGGATGGTTTTGTAAAAGCAACATCTTCTATGTTGCATACAGAGTATTCCATTCCTTTTTAATTACTTTCATTGTTACAAACTATTGTATGCATTAACAAAATAAAAAAAAAAAGGTTTCAGTGCAAAATTGATTGCTTTAGAATTTAACAAAAACATTATTTCATTCTACTGCTGTGCTTCAAAATTAACAATTGCCAATTTTTGGCACTGGGAGTTACTTATTACACAATGCTTTTAAGTTGATGAACATATCATTCCATCAATCATTACAACTTGGCAGCATCCTGCAGAAATCGTGACTGGTGGTAAAAAACACGCAAGTATTTTTAACTCACTCAGACGGATGAAGTCTGATGTCAGTGTACTTTAACAATGCTTTGCCCTAACTAATCATTTTCATCTTTAATGAACCAGTATATCCTTCTGTTTATAGGCCTATACTAGTCCAAACATTACAGTGACTAGGCTAGCCGTACAAATTTGCCACCTCTATACCAGCAGTGTAGTCGAAGTTAAACTCACCAGTGGTGTAGCTAGATATTCACCCCTATAAAGAAGTTCTATTCGTTAAATCCATTTGTAGGGTTCAAATAATTGGCAGATGTTTTAGTTATTTTCAAATTACCTCATGTGATGTTGCTATCATTTTTAGGGAGATACCACATCACAATGGTTTAAGGTTTCAATGATAATGCTCAAACTTCAATCCACTTGTTGTTCATTATCTAGGCATTAGCCGATGCTTATTAATACTCAGCCAACCAATCACTAACAAGCATATTTTGGGTGAGACAAAATGTAAATCTGCTCAATACACAGTATCAGATGCCAGTGACTCATAGAGTTGCATTCATCTTGACTTATCTTACCCTGTAGTTCACTCCTCCGGTTACTTACTGAGGGAGATGATTCTAGAACACAGACACTGTTTTGGTGCAACAAGTACAGACTTAGTTAAAACTCAGGCTGCGATGATCATGCAAGCAAAGCTAACTAACTCAGTCACTAAGTTAAAATATTTACATTAACACTTGGATTGTTTTTGATGTCAGCTTCATTTGTACCTACTCAGCGCAACTTTTGGTCTGATGATTTTGCAATAATTTCCGTGAAAACAAGCAAGCAATTACATGTGAAAAGAGTAGAGAATGCGTGAATAGAAGTGACGATGCATTTATAATACAAACAAATGTATAATCTAAAATAAACATAACAGCCCATCGGGAAACATGCATTGGAACATTTTAAAAATGGGGACTGTAGGATTCTTTCTCAAGCATCATTTAATCCTGGAAACAGTTTGTGAAACTTGGTAGCCTATTAGGTATATATAAAAATATGATTACATTTTATTTTAATATATAGCAATATTTGTTATAGAAACATTTAAAAACAGATTATTGAAAGGAAAGTCGAAAACTTATCTCAAAATTCCAACAGCAACTTTTTGTTACAGAGAGGAGAACTATCCAATTACAATCTCAGAAGTTCTTATTAGTTTGCATTCCTTTATCAGAAACACACGCACATGCTACAATTATGATGGAAACAACTATTATAGCGGAGTTGTCTTCTTTTGGGGAGACAACTGCATTGTTTAGGTCATTGGTTCTGAAAACACTAGCGATTCGTTGCGTATATAATACTAACAGCGCAGACTTCATTCCAATTGTGTAAACTTCAGTATTTCAAACCCATTATGGATCATTTTTAGCAAATAGAAATTTTGAGTACACAAGTGAGCAAAATATATGAGCCAAAAATGTTTAAAGTTTTTCATTTAAGAAGGTTTTCACCATTCAGAGTTAATTTTTTAAGGCAAAAGCACCGAAATTTTTGAAGCTGTAGAAAGTGTGACATCTAGACCTAATCTTATGTAATATGTGTTACAGTGCACCCTTTGACAGCTAAGCTTTTAGTTTTACTGAAAGTGTATTTTTACTTTATAATTATTTTGTAAATATTGATCTAGTTTTTATGTAAAATACCATAAAACTGGCATCCGCAAACGATGCTAAAAATTTTTTCTAAATTTTCACACTTGGAGCAGATTATGCTTCTACTGCAATGAGTTATAGATCAATCTAAAAAAAATTTCAGAAGTAAATATTTCAAAAAAGTGCCAAAGATGTAGCAGAAGTAATTTTTCACGGAGCAGAATAATATTAGTTTTATGATAAATGACCTACAATGCAAAATCACACACTCTGTCTCAGTTAAACGCAATACATCTTTTACTTGACAATCATGCTGTATTGAGCAAGGAGTTGTCTCTTTTAAGGCTGACAACTCCATTTTTATCAGTGATGATAAGCAATAATCTTAGTTTACTGGATTGGTTCTTCATTGTTATGAAACTAGTCTCATTCATTTCAAAACCAATTTTTTTATTGAATGAACTTGACAATAACGTTGATAAACTAATCCCAAGTTTGATTGGCACTCCTCTCGTTCAACAAACTTTCCTATTAGCAATGTAGTAGTTAAATCTAGACTCTCTTACCGTATACTATGGCAATAGAATTAAATTAATTTGATAGTTTTGACCTAGGGTAATTTATAAAAAAAAATCTCTAGTTTTGTATTTTACAAACCAAAACCACAAACTTTCTAAAACACACAAAACTTAAAATATTACCTTCGCCTGCTATGTTTCTGGTGATTTTTCTCTCAAGGTTTTTTATATTTGTTCGAAACCCTTTAGCACACTTTGAAAAGAATGAGAACTTCAACCGTTAATGCTCTCAAGTCCAAAGGAAACAAACCCCTATTTGATTACCTTATGATCAGTACTTGCTGTAAAAGGAGTTTCTAAAAAAATTCGCTTATTACAAGATTAATCTTCATATTTTGAGTAAAACCAGCGTATAAATCATATGATATGTTGTTTTCAATTGGTCGTTCTATTGAAAGCATACCTGAGCACATATGGGTTAGTAAAAGAGAAAGAAATTGAAAGAGATGTATTTCAGTAGAGCGAGATAAACATGGATGACAGTTAAGATCGATTATGAAACAGTGTAAGTAAACTCAGCCAGCTTGTTGCCTATTTATTTAGTCTTCTAAAATTGACCATTGATAAAATTCAATGTCTTTCACTAAAAATGAACTTTCCACTAGTACATAAAGGTAAAAAAAATCAGGTTAAGGCTAAGCTGGTTTGTTTATTTAAAAAATACCTTTGAGAAAGACAGACGTACATTTTACATTATGTTGCCATGCTAAAGATGTCAGTAATATGATGAGTATAAATGTTGGTAGCTCTCCACAACAATAGCAGCATGATACAAGCTGCGGCCATTGCACAAGTTTTGGCAGTTATGAAAAATATCTCACCCATAATATATCTAAACACAAACAAAAATCTGTCAGACACAACAAAATTTTACACCAGACCTGACTTCAGTCAGATGAGCGAGTCGAACACACCAAAGTAAATAATTTAATTCCCATACAGTTTATCATTGACCAGGTCGCTGACTGATTAGCTGTCATCAATTACTTTTCAGTTACCCACTACAACGTGTTTTAGCCTATTTCAGCTAATCACTGTTCACTGGAGACCAGACTTGTATAACATGACTAGATCACTCAGTCTAGCTCAAAGGATTGCCACCTGACTCAATTGAGCACTCGGAGTTGTCCGTCTGGTTTGAAATTCTGCTGTATGTAAGTCAGCCAGGAAATAGTCAAGTGCATGTTACCTAAAAGTCAAACTGGAGTTTTTGTGTAATTCATCAGACAGTGAAATGGGGGTCTATTGGCCTAGTGTACATATAACTGCCATAGCCTATTCACATAACAAAGGAATGGTCACCACAAGTATGCCCTTGACACCCACACATAACGAGCTTGTAAATATCCAAAGCTAAATATAAAGTATTAATGTTTTTGCACCCATTTACTATGAATAAAAGAAACAGCATTTGGTAACCAAAGAATAAAGAGGTAGAGATTTTAATGATACAGAAAATTTTTAATTCCAAAAATAAATTTATGTTTTCGCGATGCATTTAATCAAATATAATATTTCTATTGAAATAAAGTGTTTAGTGTAAACCCTGAGCGGTGTTGCGATCATTGATCAAGTAAACTTTACATTTTAACGCTAAAATAGATATTATGATGCAGCAAAAATTTCACTTCATAAGTATAAAGTTGATTCATGAAAGAAATGAGGAAGCATAGATGTATTTTTATATGCGGTCAGACTGTCCATTAGTTGCAATGGATCTAACGGATAGTTTGATAATACTGAATTTCGGCAGATATTGCAAGTTATCACAGTTGATCTAGTTGAGATAAAGTGATAGAAGTTTTAAATAATCTGAAAACAACACAGTTTACATCAGTTATTTTCATAGAAATTGTTTAGGATGCATCAAACAGTTGTGAACAGAGAAGGATCATGCTAATGGAAAATGACTACATAAAAAATATCTAATATTTAATATAAAATAGGTCGTCTTTTTGTTGTTGCGATTTTTGAAGTATTCACAAATTAGAATGGCGCAAGAATATTAGGAGCTGGGTATGCATTAAAATAATTTTAGATATTATGAAACAATATTGTCAAACGAAACAAAAACTTTTTTATTGGAAATTATTGCTAAACCATTACTTGTGGTAGAAAGCATTATTTTTCTCATAGTTAGTCAGTAGCACAATATAGTTGTAAGCTATGATATGAGTTCCTACTGCGATTATGCAACTTTTGTATTTTGTCACACCGTGCCTCGTAAGCAAGCTAAAATGCAAATACATTAGCTATAAACATGCTCCAGTGGTTTTTTACCTTTGCTTTTTGACCTGTACCCAACTGGCAAACTTTCTGCAAATGTCTGATTGTTTTTCCTGTTCAGTATTGAACACAATCTATAGCAGCTACTCGATGTAATTAACTCAAAAAAGTCAGTGTTTTGTGGGATGATTGAAGAAACAGATCGTAGCAAGGCTAGGACAGCATTTGACTGCATGGGGAACAGGTGTGTGTAGTCAACCACAGTAGATTAAGTGGCTATGAAGCTATCATTGACAAACAGTTGCGATTGAACCTTATCATATGTTGGCCTACAGTTTATGTCAGTGAACAAAAGTTGGGGCTATGATGGCCTCAAAGGCCTCAATCTACACTTCTGATTCTTCATGTTGTAAATAATCTTCAGCAGCTGGCAGCTTACAAATAGTCAGCCATGTGAGAGAGCATCTTTTTCTAGTCATATGCTATATATGATCCATCCATATATCATGCAGAAAGTATTTTGCATTGAAAAATATAGTATTGATGAAATGGTAAAAACTCAACATAAAACCAAATATGTTACAGTAAGTTATAGTTAATTTTTAGAAGGCTTGAGACAGATTAAAAAGATTACGTTACTTCGCAATCAATATTTTCCTAAAGATGAAAAAAATCACAATGGTGCTGTAATTTTAATGTGCCAGTTAAAAACAGCCTGAATAAGAATGTCCTTTACACTTGCACCTGTTAGTAATGGGTGAATGGTCAACCTGTTAGCATTTACATGATCTGTTTAGTTTGAACAAGTAGTGGGTAGGCTTCTAATACAGACTATTACATAACACTTTCTTCCTACTGATAATAAGCTATATGAAATTCAGATGTGGACTGCTGAACTGTGAGCCTGAGACTGACCAGTACACAAACAGTGGCTAAGCATCCATTGAACACAGCTGAAGTGAATGCAATAAAGCAACTGCTGCCTTTTTATACTCATAACTTTATGACATGGAAATGTTTCAGTTTAGACCTTGGACAGCTTGCAGAAAAAAAACCAGTATCAGGGGGGGGGCTCAGGTTGAACTATCGCGTTATGCCAAAAATTAATCATCATTTTAGCAACTTTGCAACTTCAATACTACTGAAAGCTGACCCCAGTGCTGTACTTGTTTTCACAAAATTTTCTGTTCATTTCAAGCTGTGCTTGCCTAGTTATCAGTTTAATAATCTGTGGAATCAATGTA
The DNA here is from genome assembly GCA_945261195.1 of Cryptosula pallasiana. Taxonomy (NCBI): domain Eukaryota; kingdom Metazoa; phylum Bryozoa; class Gymnolaemata; order Cheilostomatida; family Cryptosulidae; genus Cryptosula; species Cryptosula pallasiana. Next base: position 53,298,190 of record OX183132.1, on the reverse strand, counting down.
CGCTGGCTGCTGTTATTGAGATGGAAACATTGCATAAGCAGCAATTATATGAAACCTATATTATACACAATCCTTGACTGCATCAACGATTATCTAAGGGAAGGTGGATACTGGTTATATAGTATAATGGTGACCCAATATAACTTATATATTATTAGTTCAATGCAGGGAGACAACTAAATGTTATATAAGTTATAATCAGTCACCATTATACTATATAACCGTTATCCATCTTCCTTATGATAGTTGACTGCATACTGAAAAAGTATCTCCCAAGCCATTGTAATTGTAAACATATTGGGCATCGCATGCAAAACTGTAAGCCCATCAATGACTGTGATAAGCCTCATGTATTAAACAAAATGCTGCAGAGAGCTTGATAATTCATATCATTGATGAGCTAGATGGGCATATTCGAATTTAATGGCTTCAAACAAATTTAGGCTTTTATGTTTATGTCAATAGATAAACAAAGCAAACATCAAAATGAAGACAATGGTTTTTTTTTTAATGAATTATGACTGGGATAAAATATTGTGTTTTGAACTGTAACCACATGTGTTTGTTGTTTGAAAGCTTGATAAAATAGACGATGGATAGTGAAATGTGACAGATAATCAGGTGTTGTAATGCATAATCATGATATTATTTCAGTTACGATGAACAAATACTTTGATTTGAACCTTGCTGATTTAGATTTTTATTCCATTAAGGCCTCAAGCAACCTGACAAGCTTTTGCCGTCTATCAATATTATCAAACCTCTGCAGTACACAGAAATCGGGTAGCAAGTAATGTACATTTTCCATTACAATAAAGAGGAATGGCTGACTAGACACAATGTTTGGCTAACTTGTAACTGCTCCGACAAAAATTACGGTCAATGCTCACGGTTACACTGATGAAAATACAACTGCAAGATGCTGAATTCAATTTTACGATGATGAATGAACCAAGGAAGCTTGAGGAAAAATTCTTTGTTTGCAGAGTTGCCTCATACAGAAAGACAACTCCCACAAACACAAATAAAGCAGTTATCAAATGTCATTCTAGCGGAAAAAATAAAATTCAGGAAGAATTTTAATAACAGTAAGGTGTAAATTTATACCCTGTAACATAAGATTTGTTAGTTCTTTGAGGCACGTTAGCGGCTTTTTTTCAATGTTTTATTGAACAGACTAAAACACAAATTTGGTTTCTCATAACAAGATTAAATCAGATGTTATACATATTCAATTACTCTATCCAGTCTCCAAGCCAATTTCACGATCAAATTGATTTTGAAGCAGATGATTGCAGTACCCATGCGCTCTAGGTGCGGCAATTGCTCTAATTTGAAAAATTACAAAATAAAATGAAAATGTCGAAAAAAATAATAGATAGCAAACATTGAACAGGCTGAAAAATGAAACAACAAATACAACTACAATGTGCAGCAAATAGTTGATGTGATTGAGGACAGCATTATCCACCAGTGACTTGAGTGGGAAACTGCCTCAAATGTATCAAAATTAACTGTGTCCACACAGAAACTTCTTCGTTAGGGAGTCAGCTTTGCTGCTGTCGTCATCATAGGCACCAGGGTCGCTGTCATCATCATCGTCGTCGTTGTCGTCATCACCATCCTCATAGTTAAAACAGAATTCAGATCAATTCACAGGCTTGTTCTGCAAAAAGCAAATTGTTTTACATTAAAGCGCATGCGATAAGCTATAGTGAATCGTTATGTCTAGTAACAATATACTTAATTAGATTGAAATAATTTGGCATCACCAATTAGCTTCAGTCAGCAATAACAAATTATACAAACACAAAAGCCAACAATGAAATAGCAAAATAAGCTAACTTGTTCCAAAAAACTAATTTGCATTCAAGAAAAACCAACCTGAATGCATGTGAATTCCTCAGCAAAAGTAAATTTAAAAGAAAATGTCCATTACAATAAAAATTGTTACTTTTGGCTGATCATAGCTGTAAAAAAGGAAAAGAAATAACTAAAGAAACTTGAGCTTTTAGTTTAAGAAATCCATTGAGCTTAGAAAAAATATTTGCTACCAAATCTTCAACACGCCTTGAGATTTGACTTAATGAATAACTTACACGCTGAGCATGAAATCTTTTACTTTGTTTTATCCATACTCTTTAAATCAAAATAAGGAAGTAAATCCATGATACTTGAAGCAGTTGCAGAGGAAGATGATACTACAACTATAAGAAAGCACAACAAGAACTGAAAAAATTGAAAATAATAGTTGTTAAAAATGAGGTGCATACCAATATTATATATAGTGTATAGTAGTTAGTAGAACTAGCAGAGCCATTGCAACAAAGCCAAAATTGGTGGTAGTATAAATAAATCGACCTCCCACTTTTTGTTGGGAAACAACGTCAAATGAATACCAATGGGAACATGATGGCAGCTTATCGAGCGAAAAAAAAACCGCTGACTTTGCATAGACCGCTCTAGAAAAACGAAACCCAAAACTTGGTTGGGGATGCAGTTTATTGCAGTCACAAATATATAAACATAAATGGGGTCTACTTTCCATCAAAAATGGCAAATTTTCACTGTTTCTTCTATCATGTAAAAACTTTTAAAATATTACCTCCGAACCCAATGGTGACATTTATTTCAAAGATGACACAGAGAGTAGTTCAAATAAGCTACCGTTATTGGCATTGGTGCTACAATCAGACAACTATAGATAATTATCGAAGTCTATGGCTGCAGTATCTGAGGATATGAGTTTCTTTTTTTTAAAACATTGTTCACTCGATGCTTCCTGTGGTTTTTGTGGTTTATTGCATTTTTTCACTATTTTCTAGAGACTAAATTAATGCAGCTAGAGTAATGTAACAAATACCAGAATAAAGATAAGATATTGCTAAGGGCATTATCATAGAAACAGCAAAAATCAGAAAAGTCACCTCCATCGTCACTTTTACGCTCCAATTGCGACATGGCCGAAGACCACGAAATGAAGGCGAAGCATGGATTCATATTTTACAGTTATATTCTTCTGAGACACAAAAAAATGCTGGAATGAATGATGGCAAAATATTGGTCAAAAATGTTAGTTATTCTCCAGGTTTTGCTTTAAAAAACTAAACCACAAAACCTCAATCAAAAGCCACAATAATGCCATTGCGCAACACCAGTAATGGCTAACTAATCAGTTTTTATGCCCTGGAGAAAAAATTTCTTAAAAGGCTTGAATTTCAACAAAAAACTGCTAAGGTAATGTTTTTGTGGTTCTGCTATTTTAAACGTTTTAAATACTGTAATTAATTGCCCCAAATTTGTGTTGCTGCTAATAATAATAAAAAGCATTGGTGATTATTGATAAATAATCACAAAAACTAGAGTCAAAGACCAACAAACAATGGGAATTCGGAAAACCCAATCTATTTAAACAGCCGTGGCTGCTTTGACTGAAAAAAATTAACCCTGAAAATATTTCTGATTTCGGTAATAATTATTATAAATAATCAAAAATTGAAAGAATTCATAAGTAAACCTAAACTCTTCCAATCTTTTTAAAACTTGGTGAATATCAGCGCTAGGCCACGTTTTATCTTCCGTTTGAAAAGAAATTGTGCTAAAACTCTGTAATAAAAACAAAGTTTTATTAAAAAAAGGACAATTTCGGTAATAATAAGTGATTATTAATCATTACTACAATGCATGAGTAACTACACATACCGTGCTCGAAATTTCACTAAAACTGGTCATTATGCATAAAACATGACGTTTTCATCGTTTTCAAACTCAATTTGCTCAAGATCTGTCAATAATAAAAAAGTTCAGAAAGAAAAGAAGCAACCGCATCCACTGAACGCCCATGCGCTATTGCTGGTTGCTAATAGAGAAAAAAACAAAATTAAAAAACTGAAAAAGATAAAACTAGCCTTAGGTCATAAATTGGTGATAATTTAGAACGATGGAGTACACTATTCTTAATAGAATAATACCAAACTGGAAGACCTTACTCTTTCAAGCTACCAAGGAAACTATGAAAAACATTTACTGGTATAGTACGCACAACCTGAGCGTGCTCGGATCATGTAAGCAATGTGTAAAAAATACAAAAACCATTGCCGCTTTTTTATGTGTCCGAATCGCAAATTTGAACCCTCTAACAGGAAGTTTTTTCTTCTGAATGCATATTGAAACTGATGATCAAGGATATGAGAATAAAATAAAGTAACAAACCTGGATAACCTTTCTTATAACTCAATCTGGTCGTAAACTCTTCTGGTAATCAAACTGGTTGAGATAAACTGTCACTATTCCCGTTCCATCTACATTCTTGTCTCTCTAAAGAAAGGGCAACTCCTCACAGATTTCTGAGCTATTAAAACACAAAACAGGTTAAAATGAGTCTCCTATAATTTCGTTGCGTAAATCTTTGAAAATCACTCATCAATTAAAAACAGTTTAGCTACGTTGCTTTTCATTAAGGGAACGAAAACGTAAAAGGGTGTAACAAAACCGTATCTTAAATATACATGAATTCTGCGCCAGTATTGACTTTTGTTCACCTTAGAAAACGATGTCATAAATACTTAATTAGCAAAAACAAAATGTCAACATTTGATTGGATCAAGAGCTGTAGCCAACTATCGTTGGAACCGCCCCAGAAGTAGTGGCTGTGGTCGTAACTGTGCTGGTAGTAGCAGCAGTAGTAATAGTAGCAGTAGTAATAGTAGCAGTAGTAATAGTAGCAGCAGTAATAGTAGCAGCAGTAATAGAGCAGCAGTAATAGTAGCAGCAGTAATAGTAGCAGCAGTAATAGTAGCAGCAGTAATAGTAGCAGCAGTAATAGTAGCAGCAGTAATAGTAGCAGCAGTAATAGTAGCAGCAATAATAGTAGCAGCAGTAATAGTAGCAGCAGTAATAGTAGCAGCAGTAATAGTAGCAGCAGTAATAGTAGCAGCAGTAATAGTAGCAGCAGTAATAGTAGCAGCAGTAATAGTAGCAGCAGTAATAGTAGCAGCAGTAATAGTAGCAGCAGTAATAGTAGCAGCAGTAATAGTAGCAGCAGTAATAGTAGCAGCAGTAATAGTAGCAGCAGTAATAGTAGCAGCAATAATAGTAGCAGCAGTAATAGTAGCAGCAGTAATAGTAGCAGCAGTAATAGTAGCAGCAGTAATAGTAGCAGCAGTAATAGTAGCAGCAGTAATAGTAGCAGCAGTAATAGTAGCAGCAGTAATAGTAGCAGCAGTAATAGTAGCAGCAGTAATAGTAGCAGCAGTAATAGTAGCAGCAGTAATAGTAGCAGCAGTAATAGTAGCAGCAGTAATAGTAGCAGCAGTAATAGTAGCAGCAGTAATAGTAGCAGCAGTAATAGTAGCAGTAGTAATAGTAGCAGTAGTAATAGTAGCAGTAGTAATAGTAGCAGCAGTAATAGTAGCAGCAGTAATAGTAGCAGCAGTAATAGTAGCAGTAGTAATAGTAGCAGTAGTAATAGTAGCAGCAGTAATAGTAGTAGCAGTAATAGTAGCAGCAGTAATAGTGATAAAATTAACAGAAGTAGTAGAGGGAGTAGAGTAGTGGCAGCAATGCAGCAGTGGTAGAAGCAGTGGTAGAAGGCGTTGCAGCAGCAGTAGGAGTAGTGGAGGTGATAGAGGGAGTAACATCAGTAGTAGTAGTAAAGGGAGTAACAGCAGTAGTGGTAAAAGGAGTAAAAATCAATAGTATTTACGTGATTAACATCAACAGTAGTGAATGGTGTAATATCAGTAGTAGTGAAGGGTGCAGCAAAAGTAGTATTAAAGCGCTATGTCACAGATTTTGGGCTGAATAAATCTTAAAATAACCTATTTATAATGATTTATGCAAAGGAGAATTTTCTGGAGTTGTGTTCTGGTTATGTTCATCTATAGTGAAAGCGCAATAGATTTTGGCTTGGACGCAATTTGTTTTTAATACCCAAAAACCTAAATAAGGCTGTAAAGCGGAGTTGCAAAATCTTGGGTTGTTTGCATAGACGGAGGGTATCCCAGTAATAGTCATTGTGCACAGAATTTCAAGAATATAAAAAGTTAGGTTTGTAATTGTTTTCTTTCGAGGTGTCTTTGTTGAGTCAGCATTTTAATTTATTGTTGATAGGTTTGGTATCATGTACACACTGGTCTTCACGTTACAACTTAAGTGGCCAATGAATTTGTTGTTCTTCTCTTGTACCCTCATCATAATTGTCCAAAATTTTTGCCTAAACAAAATATTAGACTCGATGTCCACATAAATAAGTTCTATGACAGCGGTGGAGAAATATTGCACAGTGAATGTGGTTTTACAAGTGTTGTATGAGCCACTTACTCGAATATTTCAGTAGCTTTTCTTTTTCCACTCTCTAAGACTTTCAGCTCTTCTTTAGTTCTTTGGACCAGATAACATTTTTCAAGAAGCTTCAACAACTGAGGAGTGAGCTGTAGTTCTAAAACAGTAAAATTGATCAATACAAACAAGAAGACAATGACAGTGAATTATCTCATCTTTGCAAAGGAATGAGGCTAGATGGAGGTGACAGTCTGTACATCGATGAATTTAATAGCAACGAACCTGCTGATGCTGACCAAGAAAAAATCATAGTGTCAACGGCTTGATCAAAGCTATCAGATGGACATGCCGGATTTGTTTTAGGTAATCCTGAATTGAATCTCTCAGTTTGCTATGCTGAATGCGTAATTTTGCTCTAACTTTACCACGAGCTTCACTGAAATCTAAAATATAGCACAATAAATGGATCATTCTCATGCTAAAGCATTTGAGGATAAGAATAACTCCTCATGCTACAACCAACTAAAAAATTCAAACTGGTACAGCTAAAAAGAGTCAGTTACCTGCTGTCTTCAGAATCTGATGCTTCCAGCGTTGTATGCAGCACGTTGCATCAGTAATCTTTGCTTGCAATGGTGTAGTTTCTAGAGAGCAAAATTGAATAGCAAGCATAAAATTACCGATCTTGAAATATTACATTTATAAAACCAAAGCGTAAGAGTGAACTGAAAGACTAGAGATGAGAGACTAGAGATGTAAGACTAGAGATGTAAGACTAGAGATGAGAGGGACTAGAGATGAGAGACTAGAGACGATAGATCAGAACTGTACGATCAGAGATCTAAGACTAGAGATGTAGGACTAGAGATGAGACATTAGAGATGTAAGACTAGATATGTATGACTAGATTTGAGACACCAGACATGTGGGACTATAAATGTGGGACTAGAGATGTGAGACTAGAAATGAGAGATTAGAGATGTATGATTGGAGCTGTAAGACTAGAGATGAGAGACTAGTTATGATAGATTAGAGATGAGAGACTAGAGACGTAAAACTAGAGATTTGGATCTATAGATGTTGGACTAGAGCTGTGAGATTAGAAATGAGACTAGAGATGAGAGACTAGAACTGCAAAATCAGAGATATAAGACTAGAGATGTATGACTAGAGCTGTAAGACTAGAGCTGAGAGACTAGAAATTATAGATGAGAGACTGGAGATGTAAAACTAGAGATGTGGAACTATAGATGTTGGACTAGAGCTGTGAGACTAGAGATGAGAGACTAGAGTTGAAAATTTTGAACTGTAGGATCAGAGATGTAAGACTAGAGATGTATGATTAGAGCTGTAAGACTAGAGATGAGAGACTAGAGATGAGAGAGACTACAGATGAGAGCTGTACGACTAGAGATGAGAGATTAGAGCTGTAAGACTAGACACGTATGACTAGAGATGAGAGAATAGAGATGAGACACTGGAGATCTAAGACCAGAGATGAGTGACTAGATATGTAAGACTAGATATGTAAGACTAGAGATGAGAGACTAGAGACGTCAGACGAGAAATGCGGGACTATTGATGTGGGGCTAGAGCTGTAAGACTAGAAATGAGAGAGACTAGAGATGAGAGCTGTACAACTAGAGAACAGAGATAAGAGATGGGAAACGAGAGATGTAGGACTATAGATGTGGGACTAGAGCTGTAAGACTAAAAATGAAAGAGACTACAGAAGAGAGAGACTAGATATCAGAGATGTAAGACTAGAGCTGTAAGACTAGAGATGAGAGACTAGAGATGAGAGAGGCTAAAGATGAGAGCTGTACGACTAGAGATGAGAGATTAGACCAGTATGACTAGACATGTGTGTCATAGATCTCTAGTCTCTCATCTCTAGTCGTACAGCTCTCATCGGTAGTCTCTCATTTTTAGTCTTACAGCTCTAGTCCCATATCTGTAGTCCCACTTCTCTTGTCTCACATCTCTTGTCTCTCATCTATAGTCTCACATCTCTAGTCTTACATCTCTATTCTCTCATCTTTAATCTTTCATCTCTAGTCTTACATCTTTAGTGTCTGATCTCTAGTATCTCATCTCTAGCTAGAGATGAAAAACTAGAGATCTAAGACTAGATATGAGAGACTAGATATGAGAGACTAGATATGTGAGACTAGAGATGAGAGACTAGAGATGTGGGACTATAGATGTGGGGCTAGAGATGAGAGAGACTAGAGATGAGAGAGACTAGAGATGAGAGACTAGAGATGAGAGAGGCTAGAGATGAGAGAGACTAGAGATGATAGACTAGAGATGAGAGACTAGAGATTAGAACTGTAAGATTAGAGATGTAAGACTAGAGATAAGACACTCGGATTGAGGAATAGGAGCTGGGGAACTGGAGAGGAGAGACTGGAGCCATTGAACACGAACATTATCACCTTTACATAAATGCTAGTGAACGTATTTCACACATTAGCTCAAACCGCAAAATAATTGTTGGAGTAGATAAATATTACTTCAACCAAACACATCCAACAAACTTTCGTAAACACTAAAGCAAACTCACTATTTTTTTAAGGTCGACAGTTTGCGTATAGTTTCTCCAATATCCACTCCTCGATTGAGAACTTGTTGTTCAACCAACTCAGTATTTAGAGACAAGATGTTGGCTTCGCACTGAAGGATTAAGTATATTGTCCAGTTTCTGAAATTGCACAGATTTTGCAGCTGTCAATGCACACATATGGCATGGTACAGAAGACACGATAATATGAAAGCCTGCTGTAACATTATAATGAGTCAGATTTTTTAATATGAGACACCATATAATTTTGACTGAAGTTGGTGAACAGCCAAAGAATGAATCGAAACAGATACGAATAAAAATACTCATTTGAGAGTTGTGACAAACAGAGGAGTATTTTGATATCAAATTTTGCCAAAATCGATTAAGTTTGTGCATTTTATCATTAATAATTGACACAAAAACATAGTTTTTCGACCATCTTTTATAATAAAATATCTTTTGAGCAGCTTTGTGAAGCAATAAAAAAACAAAAAAGTTATCGACTTTTACCATTATTCATCTTTCTAGGACGAAAACAGTACTCATTTAAACATTTTATGGATGAAACTAGTTGTCAACTGAAAAAAACGTTACATAAAGATGTCAGCACCAGCTATACGGTGACGCTTTTTACCGTAATAAGAATAATTATGTATCAGCTGAAATAGAGCAATTGAGCCAAATTCAGTCAAAATTCTCTGACACAGCACCTAAAGCAAGTAGCTTTGCAAACGAATGCTAGGAATGTTAACATAAAATGGTCTGGGCTGCTTAATGTTCTGGTGTAAGTTCCATGACCCTGCTGCCTGTTCAATTCGCTGCCTTCTTCCTATGTTCAAAGCAACAAAATCCATGCTTTGTTCCGTTAGACTATAATCATCACATCAACAATTAGTAGCTTTCCATGACGCGACATTGTGGCGCCACGTCATAGCGTCATGGCTCATTGGTTTTGAGTAGCGATAAACCATCACGCATTTCCATGAGCCACTGATACCGAGGAATAAAAATCACTGATTAGCAGGTCAAGGTTACATTTGCTGATGTTACACGAGCAGTAGCGAAATGGATCCTCTGACGTTTCTGTATATTATTATGTTTCTAATTAATTCCAACAACATTTACCAACACTTGATAAACATGCTTATTGTTCAATGGGAGCAAAACCAATTGATGATGTCGCTATTGATCAATGATGATGCAGAGGAAAACCCAAATAAACGACAAAGACGAGCAGAAATGTGGATGAGGGTAATCATTAAAATAAATAATAATAATAATAATTATTATTATTATAATCATCATGATGATCGATGAGTATTATTGGTCATGAATTATTGTTTGTTATTATTTTTTTTCAATCAATTTTAAATCAATAAACTTTAAAATGATGATTATCATTGATTTAAAATTGAGTAAAATATAATAAATGATATGATTATTATTATTTATGAACAATAATAATAATTAATTAATAATCAATTCAATAAACACTACTTTATTATTATTATATTATTATTATTATATTATTATTAGTTTAGTAATTGTTTATTTATTATTATCAGGTGCAAATACTCACAAATTAAATTTATTAATAATTATTATTGGTGTAATCAAGAACGATTGATAATAATAATAATAATAGCAATAAATAAATGCTAATCATTGTTATTATTATGATAATAATAAATTTGCCTGATAATAAAAACTTGTTATTTCTTTTAACAATTAATAATGTTGTAGTCCATGTACTCCTGTACAACGACAACAATTATTATTGTTTTTCAGTGTTTGGTTAGAAATTGTCAGCGGTTACTCCTCCATGTTTTATTATTATGATCATGATGTTACATGCATTGCATAGATATTTTGTGTATTTATGTTGTTCTTAGGCATTTCATTATCCAAAAAAACATTTTATTTCATACAACATACATCCAACTTCTGAGACACTGCACTGTTGAGTACATCTATTTGTGGTAAAATACAAAATTCGTAGAATTATTTTCAAGTGCAATCTTGTTTCATTTTGTCTCCAGCAAAACAAAGGTTTAATCTCATGGCTGAACTTGATAACATAATGACCGTCTCTCTCATCTTTGTAAGACTTGTCTACTATATAATTGCTTTTGTTGTTACATGCTCACAGACAAACTTGATGTGTTAATCCTCTCCTTAATGCCATTATTGCGTGATGCAGTCAGGTGTTGAAGAGATATTTGGTATCTAGTAGCCTCTGTTATGCAACTTTTTACTAATCTTGTTTTACAATGAAAATTTTGAGCCCACTTTCACAAATATTATTTCCATCAAAAACTATTACTGACACAGATATGTCAATAGAAATCAAATCAACCGTATATTTTTATAGCTGTTAGTTATGCCATGACTTGGAATATACCTTGTAAAAGCAAAGTTATTGCTTTTTTTACTGTCCCCACTTCATAACTCTTTTGAGACTTTCATTGTTTTAAAATTACATCACGTCTTTAATATCATAGCTGCTGTTTTTATCATCATCTTATTACAATCTGCACTGCAACTAAACCAGAAGAATCCCATGCAACTTTTACAAGGGTCACTACAGCATTGTTTTTTTTCAGCTGTTTTCATTTCTAATGGCAGTAAATTGGTACATTAGCTACACTTGACATATTTTCTAGGAGCCATCATTTTAAGATATTCGTTGCTTTATTTTCAGCCAAGAAGCAATGATTGGTACAACGAAGTCCTTCTAAATGCACCTAACTCCCTATGGATTCACCACTTTCGTTTGCCGAGAGAGGAAGTTGAACGTCTTGCTGAGATTCTAAGAGATGACTTGGCTCCAGAGCCAGCTACTGTGAGAGCCGCTGTTCCCCTACTCAAACGAGTTTGCATTGCTCTTTTTAAACTTGCTAGTTGTGCAGAATACAGAGTAGTGGGTGAGACATTTGGGACTTCAGTAACAACTGTACATCGGTGTGTTAATGCTTTTTGCGTTGCAATGACTCGAAAAAGTGACACATTTATCAAATTTCCTACAACTGAGGAAGCGATTGAAATTGCAAGCCGTATAGAAGCTCAGCATGGATATTGCCAAGCTTTCGGAGCACTAGATGGAAGCCACATTGCCATCACTCCACCTGCCACTGGTTTGGCTGACTATCTTAATAGGAAAATGTTTCCTAGCATCGTGTTACAAGGTCTAGTTGATGACAAGTACATGTTCCGAGACGTCTCTTGTAAGTGCCCAGGTAGCATGCACGATTCTGCAGTCCTTAACAACTCATCACTATCTGAACGATTAGCACGAAATATGCCAAAGCATGACAGAGAGATTGAAGGTACGAATGTGCCTTTACACATCTTGGGCGACCCTGCTTATCCATTATCTGATAGAATTGTGAAAGGCTTTACAGGACGAAACTTGACACAAGAAAAGGAAAGCTTCAACGTGTACCACTCTGCTGCTCGCATGTGCGTCGAAAATGCCTTTGGAAGACTAAAAGCTCGGTGGCGTATGGTTTGCAAACGCATGGATTGTAAGACTGAATTGTGCCCATATGTGGTAATGACATGTTGTTGCTTGCATAACTTGTGTGAAAATTTGAAGTTACCTGTGAACCATGGGCATGTACAGGAAGCTCTGGAACACTCAGACAACCAGCAACCACCAGCTCAGAATGACCAACATGTGGAGACTGGTGGTGTGGCTTTGAGAGAAGCTCTCAAGAACCACTTTGCAGCTACTTTACCTCTGCGAAGATCGTGTAACCGTCGCGTGTGATTGCAAGTTACCATACTCAGTAGTTTGTTATTTCAATAGTAAGTTGTGTGTCAATGCAAATTTTATTACATATTTTTGGTTAATAATTTGCTGTTTGTGAATAAAATATCCTTGTTATATTGTAACCCTTCTCCATGTAGCCCGTTGTATAGTTGAAAAAAATTGAATGTAATAGAGTTGGCATTTATGAACAAGAAATGTATTTAAAAAGACAATGACACGGAATATTGTGAAATATGATGGTATACGATAAAAAAAATCTACTTCAAACACCACACAATCAAAACAACATATTTACAAAATGTAATATTATTGTGATACAACAACTATTCGGGCAAACAGTCCCGAGCAGTTTGTATTAGGTCATACACAGAGTTTTGGGTGGCCGGTGGATGAGATGGTGGGTTATGGGATTGTGACAGTAGATTAGTTGGTTGTGACTGTAGATTAGGTGGTTGTGACTGTAGACTAGGTGGTTGTGATGGTGGGTTAGATGGTTGTGATGGTGGGTTAAATGGTTGTGAGAATGAAGTGGCTGGTTGGGCAGATGGAACAGGAAGCTGCGGGGTAGGTTGGTGCATAGGATGCATAGCAAATGGATTAGAGGAAACATGCATGAAAGGCGATGCTGAGAAGCGTGTGAATGAATTGGGAGAAGTAGCAGGTTGAGATGATGGGGGGCGAGGTAAAGTCATTCTTATTATGTTCATAAAGTCGTTCATAGTTTGTTGCTGCTGCAACCTGGTGGCACGAATTTCTTCCAACAAGGCATCAGAATTCCTTTGAATACTTTCAATTACTGTCGTTTGGAATGTGGTGAGTCTAGATGAGGTTGAGGAATCTGAGCTTCTGCTGCGAAATGGATTTCGAATAGATGGTGCTGGATGTGATGGTGCTGGTGATGTAGCTGGTAGTTCAGGTATCGGTGAGAATGTAGTTGGTGCAGATGAAGTTGTAGGGGGGGGGGAAGTTGGCTGTGGGATCGGATCGCATACAACAGCACTAGTGCTGGCTCCAGCATCTGCAAGTAGTAGTATACATTTTGAACATACAATGCATCATGGTGTCTTTGTATTGTAACATGTGTAAAATTTATAACATGGCAACAACTGTTTTTTTTTCTTTAGACCAACCATGTATAATTTAACCTATCTCATGAATGTAGTAATGAAAACTCCTGTGCAGCCAAATATTATAAACGAGGCTTAAGATCCTCCATATCAATTTCACAAGGAAAATTTTTCACAAATTATTTGCTCATTACTCACACAGCAATAAAAATCCAGAAAGCACACAGGGTTTTGTGTTTCAATCCCAATACAATAACATGTTTTTACTGACAACAGGTTATTACGTTACTTTTGTTGGATTATTATGGTTAATCTACAAGTTGGAAATACTATGTTTGTAAATCATTTTTTTTTTTATTTTAGATGTTATCGGTGAAAAAATTAAAAAAAAAAATTGAATGGTAACCCAACGTTTTCAATCACTTGTCAGCCGAGTGAAAACCTCAAACCCAAGATTAAAAAAACAACACATTAAAATAATGATGGTGACAATTGTCAATGTACTTACCGAGAGCACTAGTCTCCACACCACCACTAAGAGCTGCAGCAGCTGGCCGGTGACCCAGAAGCTCATTCATTTTCCCATACCATTTCCAAGAAATGGACTGCTCGCCTGAAATATATAAAATTGTTGGTCAGTAAAAAAAATCAGCACCAGCCTGCATTGTACTGCTAACAAATTAACAAATAGTACTTACAGTATAACTTTTCACCAAAAATATTATTCATAATTTAAATATCACTACCTGATACAACAAACAATCGTTATAATAATAATAAAATGTCATTTATTATTATTATTGCCATCAGTATGTATCACACATACTATTAATTATTATTATGACTACTACTATATAAAATAATAATAATAATAATGTGTGGAATAATAAGTATTAATAATAATTATTATAAACTACCACTACTACTATAAATAATAATATTATTATTATTAACAACAAATACTAATAATAATAATATTAATTATTATTATTATTATTATTGTTGATATAAATTATCAAGCATACACATACCAATAAAATGATTTATATCTATCTAAAAATTAGGAGAATTTACTAACCTGATGTTTTAGCTTTTGTCTTGGTGGCCATGAATTTGGCTTTCAAGGTTTTAAACTTGCTGCGGCATTGCACTGCACTTTTTGTAAAACCTCTCTCACTCATGGCTTGTGCTACTTCGTGGAAAAGATCCATATTTCGCTGCCTCTTGCTGTCCAGCACTTCATATGCATTTCTATCAATTAATAAGCTAATGAGAGTATCAATCTCTGAATTTGACCAAACAGTCTTGTCTTCCATGTTGACAGAGGATCTTGATTAATGAAAATGACGGGCGACTGAAAAATTGCACAACTGAAGGAAACGGAAAATCCAAACATTGACAATGCGCGTGCGCTAATGCTGTAGCGCTACATCATTCCTTTTTCCATGAGTGGATAATTGGTTGTCGCGGCGATAAGTCGCTACTCAGTAGCGACTTTCAATAGCGCTACATAATCACGACTCCCGTAGCGACATACCCATTTCCAAGAGGGGAAAACCCGTGGCGCTACAACGTAGCGCTACGACGTCGCGTCATGGAAAGTCACTAAATGTAATGAAAAAATTTACCAGAGACAGTTGACATGATACATTAATCTCCGTCACAAAACACATTCAATTGACTTAATACTTTAATTCACTACCAGGTTGACAGAACTATGAAGCGTTGTTACTACAATCTTACTACTGACAGTCATATCGTTTTTGAACGCGTTAGTAGTTGTGATGTTGTGGAAGTAGCGAGCAATAGAAACAAAATATGAGATTAGCTGAGGTGATAGTAATATCGAGAGTAGGTTGTGAACTTGCACCTACCATTGTTAGTCATATGTCGAGTTATTGCCCCAAGCGAAACAAATAACTGTTAGCTTGTTCAGTGGTCTCTCCAGTGCTCAACCCAGCACCACTGGTCACACACCCGCTTGCAGCTCATCTAAAATGCCATGCGAAAAACAACGAGTGTATGGTTACCAGGGTATTGATTGTCTTTTGTAGCCACTATATAGTTTTTTAAATAATACATCAACCGCACACTTTTGCTGATTCATATTAAAAACGCTAACCTGGCAACTTCAATTATGGGCCTTTGCATGCAAAACATTTGAAATTTTTTTTTTGGGGATTGATGCAACACTGGGTCCACTTCCTGCGGCCAAATTGAGTAACGACACATTTACTATGTTTCCACATCATGACAAAATATCGCCAAATCTCTGTGGTTTGCTACCACAAATAATTAGTGACAAGGGCATATATTTCCACGACTCAAAGTTTATCGCCGTTGGTTAAACCACGCCCACAGAGGCAGTTGCAGTCAGTGTGCTGTTGAGTGAAATTTAGCCGACTAGCGTTGCAAGCTGTTTTTATTATTATTTTCCTCTATTGTGAAATATATGAATAAAACATCACTGAGTTGTTGGCTAGCTAAGGAAGCTGTGTGGTGACAAAGAATTTTAGTAGCACACGGGCTATGATTCAATAAATTATATTATTTATTATTATTAGTTAGTAATAAATAAATAATAATAATTATAATAAATAACCAAGTAAATTTTTGCTAAAAAAATACTACCATTTGTTTTTCACCACTGCAATAATTAATTACCAGCAGCTAAGATTCATTCGTTTCAAATCAGTTGTATTGTTTCATAAATAACTGTGTAATAAACCACAAACGATCCTCGTTAGTTAAATATAAACACACACTAGCTAACGATGCCATGCGGTTACAATGGATAAATTGTGGCTTCCTGTTTTATTACGCATGTCTGGTTTTATCGCCTTTGGCGACATTAGCGTTTCCAATAGCAATAAACATCTGGAATTCTGCTTATCGCCAATTTTTCGCTTTCAGAGAGCGACAAATGTTTGTCGACAAGTCTCACGACAAATTTGTCGACAGTGCTGTTTCCAATTGAAATTTCTCTTTATCGCCGGCAGTATCGCCAATTTGTCATGATGTGGAAACATAGTAATAATTCCGAGAGCCACAAACTTTGCCTGGGGGAAGCATTTCTTCAACAAGACAGGTATTCAGAATTCAAAACATGCGTGTAAAGAGCAGATTGACGAAAATACACAAGTTTAGCATGATCACCTGTTACTGTAGAAAAATTCGAAAAGAGTGATCACAGCCAAAACAAGCTCAAGTGAGCACAAGAAAAATGTCTGTATTGCAGTCAAATACCAACAGTCTGGTACATTACATTATGTTTGCATGCTAGTTGTACTACACAGCGCCGACCACAAAGTATTTGGAGGCATTTTTAGTTTTGTCAATTTATAAAACTGTATAATAGCTGCAGAATAAATTGGCAACTGATTTGACAGCAGTAAAACTCTCTAAATTCATCATATTTTCTGCATGAAAATGTTTCAAACCAAGATATTTTATATCAACCATTGATTATTCATAAATAAGCGTAATGATTGGTAGCAAATACGCAAACTTATGTCATTTTTTACTTCGACATGTCAGCTTTCAATAGAGATTTTGAGAAAACTTCATCACATAAACTTTAAGGTCTAATCATGATATAAAAAACAAGTTTCCAGTTACCTGTAGTGTGTATGGGTGTATGTGTAGGCGTAAATTTCTCCCCTCTCCATGTTCAAGGCTTTAAAAATAAATGAATGGCGACATGATGCTATCATAGCCCCAGCTTCCTGTTTTTTAGAGAACTACTTGCCAATGAATGAGGCCCCCTTTCACCTACCTCAGCATACTTGGACTCAGGCTACAAATGATCACAATAAGATAAGATAACCAATGATCGAAAAAGTCTGTCACTAATTCCTTATTGAATTATACATGACATATCTAAAACAGGTTAGCTGCCAACCAAGCATATAAGATATGTTGAAACATTAAAGTTTGCAGATAGAAAACTGTCAGACTATACAAAAAATAAAAATTGATCAAAAGAAACCAGACCCACATGCTTATTGTGCCATCATCAGTTAAATTTTTCTGGGATAGCTTTCAATTTTTTATTATTTTTTTCGGATATTTTGCACCAGATTGTTAATATGTAATATAAGAAACTGTTGCACTGACAATATTTTACATGAAATGGTAGAAGTTGTGTTGCTCTACACTTTCATGTAAACATAATTGGTATAACTGCAGCGGTTTCAACTCTCCACAAATTTCTTGATATGGCTGCATACTTTTGTATTAGCAACTATCAAAGAAGCAGTGTTAGAACAAAAATGCCATAAGAATGCGGCAACAGCACATTTTTCGGACAACAATTACTAGCTTTGAGCAAAGAAAAACCAGTGGTGGTGGTAGTGGTGGTGGCGGCAGCAGCAGTAGTCGTAAAAGGAGAAATGACTGAATCATTGAAGGGAGTCACATTATTATTAAATGTAGTAACAACCGTGGTAGCTAAAGGAATAGCAGCGACACTAGTAGTAACTTACTAGTGATAGATGCACCAACCGTTTATTAACAGTATTTTTAGCAGTATCAAGAAGAGTAAAACTAGCAGTACATGTAGTAGTAGTAGTAGTAGTAGTAGTAGCAGCAGTAGTAGCAGCAGCAGTAGCAGCAGCAGTAGCAGCAGCAGTAGCAGCAGCAGTAGCAGCAGCAGTAGCAGCAGCAGTAGCAGCAGCAGCAGCAGTAGCAGCAGCAGTAGCAGCAGCAGTAGCAGCAGCAGTAGCAGCAGCAGTAGCAGCAGCAGTAGCAGCAGCAGCAGCAGCAGCAGCAGCAGCAGCAGCAGTAGCAGCAGCAGTAGCAGCAGCAGTAGCAGCAGCAGTAGCAGCAGCAGTAGCAGCAGCAGTAGCAGCAGCAGTAGCAGCAGCAGTAGCAGCAGCAGCAGCAGCAGCAGCAGCAGCAGCAGTAGCAGCAGTAGCAGCAGTAGCAGCAGTAGCAGCAGTAGCAGCAGTAGCAGCAGTAGCAGCAGTAGCAGCAGTAGCAGCAGTAGCAGCAGTAGCAGCAGTAGCAGCAGTAGCAGCAGTAGCAGCAGTAGCAGCAGTAGCAGCAGTAGCAGCAGTAGCAGCAGTAGCAGCAGTAGCAGCAGTAGTAGCAGTAGTAGCAGTAGTAGCAGTAGTAGCAGTAGTAGCAGTAGTAGTAGTAGGAGTAGTAGCAATGTTAACAGTATGAGCCGATTCAGTAATAAGCACTTGCGACTGGTGTACAAATTCACTTGGGTTGACAAGTATAAAAACAAACAATTGATTACACCAAAAGTTTCTCAAATTTAATCTTCATGGACTTTTCAATATTCACTCAACCGTCAAAAGAGACTTCCATAACAATTGGTTCCGGCAGTAAATAGCCGGAGAGACCAGACATGGGAGAATAAGTATTGAGATACCAAAATACCTGCACTGTAATTGTTGAGTGTTTCGGGTACACAATAACAAAGCTGAAATTGTTGCAATGAACAAAAGAAAGATGCATTTACACATTTTTGCTGCACTAAAATGCTTGATTATTGCCAACAATACAATAATAGTAATTGGTATTACAACTAATAATATGACAATATTATGGATTTTAGACAATTTTCCATTTGACTCAGATTGTGAATAAAATTCGTCAATAATGACAGCTTGAAATATCGTTATTAATTAATAATAATTACCTTAATTAATAAATTAGTATTATTTTGATGCTAACCATAATGACAAATAAATGAGGATTCATTGGTTCAATTTTTAGATCGTTGTCAATCGGTGAATTGTTTTATCAATTAATGGCAATGATCATTGAAAAAAGTACTGACGATTATGGTATTGCAACTAATAACCCATAATAAAAATTACTAATTTATAGAGATCAGCTGCGCTTTCTGATATAGCCGAATAAACGTGTTAACACAGCATTGACTGTTATTATGTAAGGTTGGTTGTTGATACCTAGCTGTGGATCTTTGGTACATTCCAAGAGTGAAGATACTTTAGGAATCAAAAACTCCCGAGTTGCAGTTGCTCAGGCGTTATAGTGAATGCATTTACACAGTTTCTGCCAGTCACAGAAAATTTTATTTGCAAAGTACCCTGACTATTTCAAAATTGTCTGTACTGTACAGAACCAACCTTTCAAATTTATGGCTGTTACTTTTGCATAGGTTGACCAAGATATTGAATATTTAAGGGCTGAAGCAACTTGATAAATAGAGAAATGACGGTTGATCAGACGTATTGCTGACACCCACACAAAAATACATGCGTAGCCAGAGAGCGATGTGATGAATAAACTTGTATTAAGAAATTATTTTCTGTGTACAACTCTGAACTTGGAATAATTGAAAATAATGGCAGTCTACAAAAACCTATTCTATTAATAATAAAAAATCCTATTCCTATTCCAACCAAAAACTTAAGGAAAAATCATAACGAAAAATTGTATACATATTTGTTGCTGCTGTATAGTAAATGATAATGGCAAATAGTTTATGATTAATTAGAAAATGTATAAATGATATTAGGTAAACAACAAGGCATGGGGAGGGTGCTAAATAATTCTAACAAGACACAGAATTATAAAATGACAACAGAAAATATGGTATATTATCTCGAATTATTTTTTATATGACAAACAAGCCTTCCGATAATTTTTGTTATCATAATGAAACATTCAGGTATAGCGACAGCTTTAATTTGTTCATAGTATGAGGTATCCAGAAAAATAATAACCATAATGAAATGATTAAGAGCATCAAAGAGACTGTCAGTATCACTCTAATTACTTAGTTTTCAATTACTTTAAAGTGCAAAAAAAGAGATCTGACACAGCCCTTAGATAGTAGAAAATGAGCAGTGGCAACTAACTCTTTTGATTAAAACCATCAACGGAATTACATGTTTGCATTGCATTTTGCAAAGCAATCGTATAGGAATGATCCATGATGAAATAAGAAGCGTCGTTAGGGTTGCCTGAGAGGCACATCTCAAACAAACAGGCAAACAAGCAAAGTTAAATTAATATGCAGTTAAAACAAAGTGTGTGATGAATGACAATTAATGAATGCTGTAAAGTATGGTAGAAGGCCTGAATAATCGCATTGATTGGCAGGAATAATATTTAGTCAGTTTATGTAGGTATGTAGTTGTCATTATCTATAAATACAATACGACAAAATGACATTATAATTTTTTTTATTAAGTATTAAATAAACAAAATATTTATTTATGATAAATTTTTATATTGAATGAATGCTAACCATTCAGTGTTGTCTCTTGCAACTTGTTGCTGTTAATCATAAAAAACTATCACAACTTATTAAATAGCAAAATAATAATGAAATTTGACTTTACTTTTAGAAATTATTAATATAACTCAAACTTATTAATAAATAGCAAAAATTATTAATAAATATCGTAATAAATAATAACTTCTATTGTCATTCAAAGCAAACTACTCCAACATTGGTGATTGTAATATCTACTGATTAATAATGGTTGTTTTTCAATTTTTATTTATGGACTACAGTAACCTTTGAGGGTATAACTATACTGCCAAGTTTTATAACAATGTAAATAATAGTTGTATTAATAATACTTTTATTGAAAATAAAAAAAACAGGGGAAAGAATAAGTACAACAGTGATAGTTTAACTTCGATGGACTCTGTGAAATCCAATTTATAATTAAATGTAATAATAATGGTAATATTAATAAACATAAGCTACAAAAAAGAATCAAATGGAATAAGCACCTGAAGCCTAAGCAGACTGATAGTAAAAAGTTCAACTAGATCATTTTGACATGATTATGAAAACAAGGTAATCGACCCATTATTATACTGAGTTGAAAGAGCAGAATCATTAGCCGAGCGTGAGACGATGTACCATAAATGCTCCCACCTAAGACTGTAAATAAAATAGATCCCAAGGCAATGAAAATAATCAGCAATCATGATGCTAAAAGCTTGTGCTAACCAAACTTTCCTTTGTTTTTTGAAAAAAAATTAGGGCAGCCATGAAAGTCACTAGGGCGTGCCGCCCCTCCTGACCATCTGGAGAGCGCTCTGGCAGACGAGTGATAATAATCATGACGGATGAATATTACTCAGACATGTAGATGATAAGATACACATTAATATACCATAACTTTTTCTTTAGCTAGTGTACTGAAAGAAA
Organism: Cryptosula pallasiana; assembly: GCA_945261195.1. NCBI lineage: Eukaryota > Metazoa > Bryozoa > Gymnolaemata > Cheilostomatida > Cryptosulidae > Cryptosula > Cryptosula pallasiana. The sequence goes on along the minus strand of OX183132.1, from coordinate 53,276,354 downwards.
TTGTGATTACAAATTATTATCATCGATTGTATTGCTTTTATTAAACCAGGAGCATACATTTATGTGGGTCATTTCTGATAAATTGCAACACAAATAAGAGTTTTAAAAAAATTAAAAATGCTTCTATTGACACCAAATCGCATTTTCATGAATAATAAAATGCCTTCTTCGTAAGTATACCAATTCTATTCCAGTCAGTTTGAACCAGCTATCATGACCTTGGACCTACTGATGATCATTTGACACCAAATGTAAACTTTATGATTCCTGTTTGCAAAGTGTCTCACAAGGGTGAGCGTATCCTCTTGAATCAGTTATCTTGTTGTTTCTTTGGATGCAAGCTAGCAAAAGTTACCTTTGATCCCCTTTAAGCAACATGACAACTAAGTTGTCGAGTAAGATAACTTTATAGGGTGGAACAGGACTGTCGAGGTCAACTTAGTCACTTTTGAATCACTCAAGTTACAAATAATTGTTTAATTTGAACTATTTTTTTGAGCATACAGTTCCTTTTGCCAGTGCCAGCTCGATAGTGAGCGACGTGAACTTGGTACAGAAAATAATAAAATATAATGGAGAAAAAATGTTGTTTTATCAGTTGACAATAAAAGGTGTTATTTCCATTGAGTTTTATAGAAAAAGTTGCTTACTGATTATAATGATAAGAAATATTATAATCAATAATAATTAACAATTGTGACTAATAATAATATTAATAATTCTTATTGTGGTCATTAATAATAATAACTATAACGTAGCTCAGACATGAAAGTTTTTAAAACATCTTTTCTGGGTTTCTAAGAATAGCATCGAAATGTAAGGCAATACCTGTTTGTTGTAATGGGATCAAAAGTTTGAGCATCACAGTGTTCTAAATCACATGAGAATAAAGTTAAAAAAATGCTACAGTAAATTCTGTTACTTCATTTCATGAAATGCTGGAAACTCAGGGAGGCAAATTAATTGAGCATAAAAACAAGTTACAGGCTTTGCTTAATTACTGTGTAGTACTGAAAATCGTAAAGAAACATTGTCACATAGTATTAATTGTATTTCCTCCATTTGCATGACTAAATATATGTCAGTGGACGACGCTGATGAAAAAGAATGGTACAGCTACAGAGAGATTTTTTTGCTACTGACCACATATATATTTTTTTTTTACTTAATAACTAAATTACTGTTAAACTGTGCTATGATTATAATAATCAGTACTTTTCAAACATTTGTCGGTGCTGTTGTATGTCAGTCACCGGATAAAAAACATAAATTATGTTATCAAAACACACAAAATGTACCGATTTATTACAAAGACCTACATGATTGAGTATTTTCACAACATGCTTGAATAACAATTTTTTGAATCAGTGAAAACCGGACAGCTGTGTGCACCATTGTCAAATAAGTCCAAGATAACCCTTCAGCCTAAAAAAAATCAGTCAGGCATATGCGAGTTGCCTCACAGTGAATGTGAATCCTTGGAAGAAATCTAGTGGTTTGGAACAAACCATGAAATTATCTTAGAAAAGAATGCTATTGGTGAGTTTTAGATACAACAACTTTTCACATTAAAAAAATCAATGATACAGCAATAATATAATCACAACTTTTCGGAAATAATTAACTTGAAATCTTCGGCAATTTCTCAAGGTGCGGAAAAAGAATAGTTTTATGAACACTTCAGATATTAATTGCCAGTTCACGATTTAAGCCTTAGAGTTACTGGAATGTAAAACTGATACGCTCTAGTATTAGCTAGTCAATGCAGTTTCAGTGTCTACTCGTTTTGAGTCCCAAGTTATTTGAAATATTCTGACCGTAAGTTTAGAAAAAAAGTCAAAACTCTCATTCTAAACATCCATACGAAAAGACTTACCATGTTTTTGCTCCGGGATGAGAATACCTATTTAATTGTTAATAAGGATGGTATGTATTTATTATCCAAAGCAAGAAAAATTATGATTTTTATCAACCAGAAGTAATAATAACAATACTCGCAACAGTCATTTATTATTATTATCATTATCATTATTATTATTATTATTATTCATGAGTTGATGATGTTGTTAGTGATAAAAATAGTAGGCCTAACAGTCGGATCAATGTGGGATTATTATAATAAAAACAACATCGGAAGGCAGCATGTACTCAAAGAGGGCATCACTTTGATAAACTAACATAAATCGCCTGATCAGCGTCTAATTACAGCAACTATTGACTGGTAAAAAATAAAAATATTAATATCCATGGATCATACCAAATTACTTGTTATTAATATTATAATAAGTGATTATGACCATTTTAACAACTGCGAAAGCAAATAAAATACCTTGAAGCATTGAAAATTATAACAATCTAGCGTGGCACCAACAACCCTTGTTAGACAAATTAATTACTCGGCTGGATATGATAGTAAATTGATGGGGCTTGAAACTAAATTTAACTGTAATAACTTATAATATGTTGAAAACAAAAATAGGAGATCATTCACGCATTACTATGGCAGGGCATCTGAGATGTAGCAATAATTGTTTGCACCTGAAGCTACTGCGGGGCACGATTTCAATCGATAGCGATGGCAATGAATGCATAAGTTTTGGACATTCTTCGAACATTGTTTATTTTCAACGAGATGATGCGCGTTCGCCTTTTTATTAGCAGACGTATTAATGTATCTGTAGTAATTCATATATAAAACTGAAGTTCTTTTCACACGCTTTTCAGTTATGCATAATAAAATAGTACTTATATGTAAAAAATAATAAATTTTGTTTAAAAAACAGCTGCCACCACGTTTCGTTTGGATGCATCCCTGATGAGTTTTCTACTACTGGTTCTAGCTATGAATTCTTGCAAAAAATACTTGAATTAATACTATGCTAAAAATTTGCATGTTTCAATTTATATTTAAATGACCCTTGTAGTACAAAACAGAACGACTAAAGCTACGTTCACACTATACGATTCTCGGCCATGCGATTATCTGGAGGAATCGGGAGTTGCTCTTCCGATTATTTAGAAGAATTCACACTTGTGATTTTTTGTGCCCGATATTGTATGGCCTTGACATGTTGTGAAGATACCGCATTTAATTGATAATTACAGAACATTATTATTAATGATTATTATTAATAATATAGCTAATATTATCAGATATTTAAATAAATTATACCATTTCTTCACTCATCAATAATAAGAAATTAATTACAAATAATAATAATAATAAATAACGGTAAGTAGTATACTCAATTAATTATAATGAGTAATAATAAAATGATAACTTTTTTCAATGCAATTATTTATTATAATCATGGCGCTGGTTCTTGTTTTTTATTTATATTGACAATGGTTAGTATACCCACCTTAATATTCTGCTAGTAAACAAGACTTGCAGTTGATCAGGGAAATATTAAAAATAGTCTAAAATTGGTTAAAATAATAATTATCAAGCAGCTGCAAGTTTATTGAAAAGCATTAAATTGAAACGCTGTGATGTGGATGTTGATTGGCTAGACAGGCCGATAATCGTACAGAGAACCATCACTGCCCAATGAAAAAAAATCTGCCACCGATTGTAAAATCGTTAAGATTTTACTGTTCACACTTGTGAGCCGATTTTTTGCTCCTCCCACTCGGCCGAGAATCGCATAGTGTGAACGTAGCTTTAGGCAGTGTAATCAAAACCATCATTATTTGTAAACAAAAAATGTCTTAATTATCAAAAATGGAGCAATGTTCAAAATGCAACATGATAAATAACAATGTAATCTTGATGATAATAACAAAAAATACTACGTTATTCTGTGTTATAGCTAGTTCAAGAGCGTCATGGGTGCAAGATGAGATGGGCAAAACCATTCCTAAAAATATATACTTAAACATTAGCCAATTTTTTATGAGGAAAAAGCAGTTTGTTTACTATCTTTTGAGCAAAGCCCAGAGAAATAGAAAACACATTGCATTATGTAGCTAAAAGTATAACTAAAAATGATCGTAAACTTTTTTTTCTCATGCAACTACAAACTTTAAGTGAGAATTCGAATAATACATTGTTTATAGTAGTGTGACTTACTCATTTTGATTTTGTGAATCTTTTTCAAAGACGACACAGTAATTTTTTTGCAGTAGGCATTTGTGCATTAGCCATGTCACAAGCAATGTTTATTATATTAGCATAACTGCAAAGGCTAGGACGGAGGACAATTATTTTTTCATCTTATTGCTACCACTAACAGTTACCATTAACAATTTTAGCACCAAATTCTAATTTATCTCTGGAATAACCTTTGGTTTATGCCTGACCAATTTTAACATTATACCAGTTAGACCAACAGCATTATTGTAACGCAACTAATGTTGGGAAACTAATAATCATAGAGCAGCATGCTGAACCATATTTTGTTAATACTAATAAGTGTTACTTGAATCAAATTATTATTACCAGAACAACTACTATTCATCATCCGTCATTATGACTAATAACGATGATTATTAATAACAACAACTGGTGATAAAAGTACTTGTCTATGACAAATTTTAATGTTATTAGGATAGTTTTACAATCAGCCCGCTATGTGATCCAGCTGCTGCTGTTTCAGCTTTCATAAGAAATACAGAACTGGTTAGAAAATGGAAAAAGTTCATTAACCATAACTTTTATAACATGTGATTGTGTTTACGAGTGAGTGAACATAGCTAGTTACCTGGAAATCTGACAGCTGCCGATGCACTTTTTCGACTAAAGGCAATATCTAAAACTTGTTCTGATAAAGTGTTAGTGTGGTGACATGGGAAAGTTATGTGTCATTGCATTAACAAGAAATTACTCTACAGACTAGAATTATCTAAAACATCACAGACTAACATGAGGGAAGTTGTGCACTAACACAGTAACTAGGATTAAAAAATGTTTAACTGAATGATAATTATCAAAACTTACTAAGGATCAGCTGTAATATTTATTTAGTGTTGTTTTACTATTTTTACAGCAATAGTAAGAAAACAGCGCTAAACAATTTAATTTTATATTAATAATAATTATAATAATACAATGATCATAAACACTAGGAGGTGTAATATTAATAAAACAACAATACTGAATAACTACAATATTACTTATAACATTATTATAAGCATTTATAACACTGTATTTAATAGTACTGTTTAGGATAAACAGTAGTAAAAGTCAATTTTATCTCAAAGAACTGACTGTAGCTTTTAAAATTTGTTATAATTATAATTATTATTATTAAAATCATTCTTCATCATCATTCACTGATGATATTAGTAAATAACCAAATTATTTTTAATCTACTATTAGTACTACTTTCTGGTGATAATTCCCCCATTCATTACCATAATTATTAATAAAAATTTTAGCTAATAAGTAACAATATTATTTATTATTGATACTTATTATAATTAATTATTATTATTATAATAACGATTGTTATTAATTAGTTAGCTTCTATTTGTTGTAACTAAAACAACACACTACACGGTATTTACTGTGTGTGTAGTGTGTCGTTTTAGTTACAACAGATAATAGAAGCTAACTAATTAATAACAATTAATTATTATCTTTTGAAAGTTTGTTGGTATAGTCAGTGACAGTCATATATATCATAATTATTATGATATATATGACTGTCACTGACTGTCACTATACCAACAAACTTTCAAAATAATAATAATAATAAATATTTAATTAATAATCATCATCATAACAATAAAAATAACAATAACAAAACAATAATAATAATAGGATCGATCAGTAGCAACTGATCGTCGCCACTACGATTCAGTGCTCACATCAACCCAACTGCCATAAAAGATAAGTCATTATGCCAGGCAATGCATGTTCAGAGTGGGAACATGAAGATATTTTCTTTCACCTTTTCGTTTTCTTGACGGGTTTGCGTTAAAACATAATAAACTGTGGCTAGCTAGACTAGCTTTAAGACCGAGTTGCAAAGAATCTGCAATGAGGAGGCGGTAGGTGGAATGCCGTAAACCAATAAATTTCTTAGAGCCTAGGCTAAACTCAGAGAAGACAATCCCACAACAAATACTTGAAATATGTTTGAAAAGACAACTCTCAACTCAAACATCAACTAAAGTAATGGACAAATCAGGCCTGTTACCGTAATAAAAAAAAACATTCTAACTTCTAATTTAAATTTAAACTGCTGACTTGAAAATTGAAACATTTAATAAATAATTTATTTTTTTAAAAGTTTCATTCTGTCTCACTTGCTACTCGAAAATGATGTTGTTGTCAGCAGAGTTAGAATCTCAGGCTACTCTTATAAATAACTGAGGAGTGCAAATGTGAGAAGTCGTGGCAATGCACCCTGCACCCTCGAAATACGAAAACAGTGTTGTCAAACTCACAGTCTAGTAAGCTTAGTCGTATAGAGGTGGTCAATATTGTACGACTACAGAACTCCTACTGCTTGATTCTACTCTGGCCCTGTGCAGTCCTATACTCCGCGGGATGCACTGAATGAACAGACCAGTAGAATCTCTACGAACTAGTATTGCAAGATTCTTTGTAAAATTGTCCAGAAAAAGCCATTCAAAGTGAAATACAGTACTCGCACTTGTTAGTGAACCATAGAAATTATTACATGAAAGCTTACAACCTAAGGCTGAGAAAGTATGCTTTTGCAATAGTCTTTAGCAATGAGTTTTTGAGACAAATGATTACCCAAAGCATCATACTTCCACTTTAAACCCACAAACAACTAAAGTCAAACTCACAAACTTTTTTGAAGCTGTCCAAGTAACTATAGGTTAGTTTTCTTCTACCAAGTAGTACAAGAAGCTTTGCCTAAATGCTTTCTGGGATTACAAAACCAAATCTGGATAATAAATCCCAAAAACTGAGTAAACTATTGTGTGCAGTATAATTAGTACTTTAGAGAATCTAAATCACTATTGTCATTGCATCTTTCATTTTTGTTTTTTCTTATTCTTTTGTGACGAACCTTGCTGAACTGTAGCCACTTTTTTTCAAGAACCGTAATAGAAAGTGCTACAAAGATTTTTGTGACTCATTTATAAGCATCGGGCATCAAAGTAAGTTGGTTCACAAAGTTACAGAACATTCCAGAACATCGCAATTCGAGTGCAAAGACAGGTTAAAGATCGTTTTTTCAATGATGAAAGTGGCTGATAAAACATAGACCTGATTGACGAAAAAGTACCAAATTTTGAAGGAGTGCATTTTGCTCACCTTCTGATTTGGCCATCTTGGAGTTTGATGAAAATCTCATTTCCAGCATAAGAAAGCTTCCTGTTAGAGAACAAACATGTCAATTAGGCTCAAATTTGCAAAAAAAACATGTACAATAGTGTAACAATGTACCACTTTGAACTTCAAAGCGATTGCACAAAGCCATATCAAGTTTTTCCATTTTACATTTTGAAAATATCGGCAAAAACATCACTTTTCAATGCTTTCCGAGCCCAGAATCGAACTAGTCAGCAACAAGTAAAAAGTTATGCAACGTAGCCTGATGACCAATCCTTCAAAAATTTGACAATCCAAATATGTCGAAATACAGCCAACACAGCTATTTCAGCTTTAAAATTAGTCTTCAAAACTGAAAAACAACTACAACTCAGGGACCACTACTCCGAATCGCATAATTTTTGCATGGTTGCAATCACATTGTAGCTGGCTTTCATGTGAACACCCATTGGTCTCTGATCTCTGTTGAAAGAGTCGAAGCTGACACTAGAATCATCAGGTGACACAAATGTTTGTTATGTACTGTTTTCGCCAAGAACAGTTTTTTTCTTTTCAAAATGTTGTCAGAAATATTATTCAGGTGGAAAATCAAACAATTCGGAAAAAAATTTGAAAACATTTGAAAAGTATTTAGCGATGCCCGCATCGAAAAATATTTCTTGTATGTAGGCCATACATCATTTTTTTTTATTTTGAGCTAGTTTTCAACTGCATCCAATCTTGCAAGCTGGCCCAATGGTTAACACTGTGACCTGCTGTCCGCAGGGTTTGGGTTCGAACCCCATGTGGGGAATTTTTTTTTGCATAAATGGTCTTTCATAAGATGTATTTATTGATTAGCTTTATGGCAAGCAAAAAAGATTCTCTCAAACGAGGAGCAAACTTAGCATGAGCACATGTAGTAACATGAGTGCGAGTTGTATTAGCATTTGTGAAGCATGTGGTTGGGTGGCACCAGAACAAAAAACATCTAGGCACTTCAAAAAGACGTTTTTTGTAAAACCAAAGCCATCACACAAGAGCTGTAATTATGTAATGGTTAGATAAGCAACATGCTCTTGTAGCTCAATGGCTAAGGTTGTGACCTTCAATTGAGATGGTCTGAGGTCGATATCCAGTGGTGCAAAGTTTTTTTTACATAAAAAGTCCCTGCAAAGATGCAACTATTGATCAACTTTATGATTGAGAATATTTAGGTTGTTTGCAATGCCTTTCATCCGAGAATGTTGTGGTGTAGGTGGTAGAATGTGCTGTTCCACCGATTAAGTACAGAGGTTCAAGTGGCGCCTGTGTGGCTCATTTTTGTATTCTCTAAAATACTCTTGTCTTCACTTGTGAATACAATTTTATCTAGTTTGTGAATTGCTTCACAATATCATGGTCACTCATAAAATTGTAACTCAATGAGTCACTTTCAGCAACAAATTATATAAGTATTAATTATTAAAAAGTTGGTAGTTGCAAGTAGGTGATAACTTTTACATATTTGCAATGCTCTATTAGCCCATACAATAGAGATTACGACTGCACAAAGCTTCAGTAAAAGGGTTTCCTAGGCTGCTTGTACTCCTAGAGCAGTGACCACTACTGTAGTGTAGCGGAGTTTTATATCCACTGCCTTCCGCTAGGGGGTTGTCCTGGTAGACGGGCAATTTGTGCAGCCACAACAATGCTGTCAGCCAAATCAGGCCTGACAATCCACAGTCTACCTCAACTCAGAGGTTACCCCGTGCCGAATCAGCACAAACAAGATGTTGTAAAGTGAATGACTGACTTTATCAACAGTAGCGAGCCCTCGGCTCAGACATACACAACTTTAAAGTAGTGGGTAAATATAACCTTTATTCATATCAGGACACAAGCTGGCAAAACAGGACAAGAGAACACACTCATGTCATATCAGTAAGTGCAATGAGTATCACAAAGTCTCGGCCTGTTATCGGCAGAGTTACAGGAAGTAACAATGGAAAGTTTCCAGCCATGCACAGGAAGCATGGCTGGAATTTGCTTGTCATATAGTAAGCAGTATTGTCCAATAAGACAATCATAACTGATTTAAAGTGCACTGGTGCTCAGAAGTAAGGGGTGGAGTTTATGGCTAGCTTGGCCAGTGATAGGTTAACATGATCCCTGAGAGTTATTTAGTCTTTACCAGCCTTTGGTCTACGTTTCTCTACATCTAAGGGTAATTAGCTTCGGGAGGTGGCATTTGGAGGCACTTGAGCTATGTTTCATCTCTCAGGCTATAGCAGCCATCTTATTACCGACCCGGATAGCTACCCGGGGCAGGGGTGGTGAATACCCAGTGCCGGTATGATTAATTATTAGTAATAATAATTTGTTAGAGCAATATAATCACTACACTAGATTCCGGTCTTTGTCTATTGCATTCATTGGAGGCATGACAGTGGTAGCCACCATCAGGGGGCCCTCTGCGCAGTAGTGGTCACCGTTAGTAGTCAGTAAAATCCACTACAGTAAGACTAAACCTAACTGACTGTTACTTTGGACAGGATATTTTCAATGTCCTACTTAGGTCGATTGTAAACACACTCTCCAATACCCCCAATAGGCTTCATACTAGTAATTGGCCTTTAACTCTAAAAACAATATGATACTAATAACAATAATTACCAATCAGGGTTAGTGCTGTGAAAAATGTTTGGTGTCATTAACTGATTAATTTTATTCATATTTCACCGATTGGTCAGTTTTTAATGTAATGAAAACTAAATTGAAGATGGAGACAACTCCTTGTTGCCCACTAATGTCTGAGTTTTCTCTGCCAACAAGCGTGTTTTTTGTGCCCTCAGTGCCAAAAAAAGGTTGGTGTCAGCTGAGCCAAAGTTTTAGCCAGTTGACAAAAGACAAAGCAAAATTTTAAACAACGAATAAAAAATAAGTTTGCCTTATAATAATCTCAATCTTTTGTAATATCTTTTGCAGAAATTGATTATAATGGTGTTTCTGAATGTGCACAGCCTGGAAAATAGCAAGCACCAGTTTTCCCATTTAGCAAATTTTTTTCATTAATATTAGCCAATAACAGCCCAGTAGCCTTTTATGTACTCATTGTTTACTCTTGATCCGCGTGCTCGTGTGTAGATAACAAATGTACAAAGCTTACCAATCACCGGTAGTTTCATGCAGGAAATATTGCAAACATCGACCTGGCAACTATTTTAGTCAATCACTTACATTGCAGTTGAAAAAATGAATTAATCACGTTTATCGAACTAAATTGACATGTGTAATTTATTACCTTGATACTGCTGGTCAGTAGTTGGCCACCAATACCTGGTCAGTAGCAGCCTATTCAGCCAACTGACACACCTAAAATGCAGCTTGACAGACTTGATGTGAACATCATTTATGTGCAGGGTGTGCAGGTGTAACCCTGCAAGCATTGCTACAAATACCTACACTATATCACATGAACGACAAAGTGTACACTATAGGAAATTTACCAACAATAAACTAACCTACTGACTGTAATAAAGCACATCCAGAAAGTTTGAAAGCAGTCGAAAACCTAAATTTTTATGCTCTTGGCTCTTGCTATGGGGTTTTAGAAGTGGATACATAGTTGAGTTTATTGCTCTTATATCAGTCATGAAATTAACGAGAGCACAACTCTACAGCAAGGTTATTTATCAAAAAGTTACCCTAAGTGGATAAATTAAGTTGTTGCAGATAATACTTTTGGTGTTTATCTGATCCAAATAAAGTTTGAAGGGCAGAAGATAGAGCATCATTTTAATATTAAAAAACTAGGTCAACTTTTGTCATTAAACACAAAACATAAAGCTAGAGTATGAATGTAGTAAATGAAAACCTTATTTATTTTGATTGTAATTGTAAATAATTTATTACTGCAAATCATCCTTAGGTTGAGAACAATCTCCGTTACCAAATCTAAATTTGAAATTACAGCCAATTACTAAAGTGAAATGAATAAAAGTATTTTTAAAACGTTGCGTTGCTGTGGAAGTTTTAGTTGTTGGCATTAATGGGCACCCAAGAGAAGACAACTTCCTATATGTAGTAGACAAACTCTCACAGACAAACAAGTTTTACAAACACTGACTTGCAAGCAGTAGTAGCAGTGGAAAGGTAAAGTACCCTGAGATGAGTGCATTTATATGCATCAAGATAGCCTGCTTATCATAAGACCCCCTCCCCCCCTCCCCCCATTCATATGGTATAGCTAGTAAATACTATGCAGCCTTCAGCCCCCTTTACTATCAACACCATTGACATAAATAAACCATTTATTGATGTCACTATTGCTTGCTGTATTCCTTTTGGTTATTTACATCATATGGATCCTATATGCATGCATTTGGTTTTATCTATGAAAACTGATGTGAGAAAAAAACAGAACAAAGCGGTTGTAAGTCCCAAGTTAACAAGATATCCTCTTATGCTTGAACTAAAGTGTTTTTACAGTTTTCTATTTACAGGGCCTGGTTCTTGTGTAGTGTCTCAACCCTAGAATCTGCTCTCAGCAGATATCTGAAGGCCTTGTTTATAAGCTTGTAGTGCAGGCCCAAGACCTTGTATAGGTTGAAAGACAACCAATAGGGAGAGGCTTGACTCATCTACTGTTAGAGATGATATATTGAAGGTAACGAGTTATTAACTTTTTGAGACTATGATTCGTGTTTATTGGATACTTTTGTAGCAAAGTTCATATTTCTGAGAGAGAGAATACTGTAACGGTTTTCCCCGTGTATGAGGTTAACTATTACAGGTACATGCAAGAGTGCTTTATGATCCGGCTTGTCTCTACTTAACTACGGTAGCGTGGCAGTAGAATGACAAGGCTAGGTTGGTTTATCTATCGCGCTTAGATACAACCAGATGCTGCTAACAAGCAGGAACAACTGTGTGCAGGCAACCGGCCTCACAGATATCACAAGATTTAGGGTAACAATACTTTATTACCACTAACAAACAAACAATGCCTAATTGTACGCACAAAAGTGTAGGCTTGACACAAGTACAGAATAAAGAACGGTTAGTAACTATAGGCAAGGGTCGAGTGAAAACTCAACATAAAACTGGTCAGAACAGTTTGCTTGCTAGTCACGCCTGAGTCCTCTGCTATCTGAGCGTCTTGTCCCAACAAAGCTGTCTATCAACTCCTCCCTAGAACTGAAGGGCTATGTGGAACGCAAACGTATTTATACAAGATGGACAATCAAGTGATAATACAAATACATGATTGGTTAAATAAAATACCCCCAGCGAGGCACAAAAAGCAATAACAAGCTGGCATACTAATATGAGTCACAGCTTTAATTAGGGATATATGAAAGTGTCACTAGAGGCGGAAAATCCTTCCTGAACTTGGCTTAGGCGAGCGGCAGTTTATCTGTACTATGTGAGCATCCAAGCATAGCCCTCAGTGGGTATTCTTGATTAGAGTAGATATATAGCACCGGCTGGAGATGAGAGAGCTGCACTGTGCAATTCCATTGCAATACTACTTGACTAAATGATTTTATGCCAATTAAGTGTTACAGCAAACATTAAGTTGTAAAACTTAATCGAAAAATTGATATACACTGATCCATTTTTAGACACTTTGAAGTATATAAACCGCAGAAAACTTCAAAATTTTTACCATCACTTTAAACCAATAGAATTATTAGTTGTACCCCTGAAAAAAATGAAATGTCCAAGCAATTTACAATTTCAAACTACGAACTTGTGACCCCTCCCTACCACTTCTAATTGCTGAAGTGCACACAAGTCACTACAATCCTTGGATAAAAATCTTTTTTGAAACATCAAAATCAATGTTTTTCTTTCTTACCTGTGTGATAGAACAAAAAAAATCTCAACGGGAGGGATGGTTCAACCTGACCCTAAGAAACACTGCGCATCCGCTATATGCAGAAATTATGTTAGAAAAAATAGTGTTGCGCGTACTTCAGCACTCTACAACTTGTTGTATTGTGCTAAAGCAAGTAGTTAGAGCATCGTACAGTGGAAGGACTAGTGAGGTGTAAACTAACACAGTAATTGTTTTCAGCTATGCAACAGACAGCATTTTATAATTCGGTCTGGACTCGACTCGATTTTGACTCCATCAAGGCTCAACCTTAACTCCACCACAACTTGATCTTGACTCCACCTATCAACCAACTACCAGCTGCATTCAAATACACTAGCCAAACCAATTGACAATGAGACTTTTGTATAAAGATGTTTCATGCATATAAACAATAGTTGTGCGAATAAGATATATTCACTAGCATGGTCAACTAAACACTGAATATAATGGGCATTGTACTCCTATTTATAGAGTTAGGCTACGGTTGAGATACTGGAGTTTCATTGCTTAGATAATAAGCAACTGGGTTGGAATAGTCCATGTGTCTTTTCCCAGCGAGTTGGCTTTTCAGCGGAATCTTTGATTTAGATCTTTAGTACATCTACCCTAGGCATACAGGTTCGGATGCTACTTCTTGGGATTTGTGCCCCCAATGAAAACAGCCCAGGTAGAGTTTGTACTAGCTCCTAACAATGTTTTGACTAGGGGAAAAGGGTTTTTATTTACATTAGGGTCTCAAACTTCGAGGACCGGGAAGGAGTGGGGGTTTAGACCATACAGCTTACAATAGGTGAGCGGTTGGGAAGGCCTAGGAAAGGGAAGGGGTACAGGGCACTATTTACTGAGAGTATATAGAGCTTGAGCAATTGGAGAAAAAAAGAAAAAGGACTGGCTGGGCTGTTTATTTGGGAGTAAGGAGACGATGAGAGAGTGGCAGGGGTGTAGTGTAGAAGGAGAGTGGTGTAGGAGAGTAGTCAGGGCTAGTTGATAACCACCAAGTTTCACTTGAGTAAGTATTTGAAATGTTGTCTGAAAAAAATTAGCTCCTACATCAAATGAAGCAACTTCGCTATAATTGACCCTAAAATCCTGACAACTCGATGCATATTTTGACTAAAAATGGTGAGTGGAATAACAAAATGAGTTGTGAAAACAGCTGAGCATTGGATCAAATTAATTTAACTACATGCTCTCAGTAATAAATCTCAGTAGTATGATTAGTTTTCATTCCATGAAGTTGTATAACACATCCTTTAGCAATTTTTTCTAAAAAAATTTGTCATAACTACATAAACGCTTCTGATTTTGCTGAAAAAAAAATGGCATCTGCGACACCAAAGATTCAACACTTGCAAAAGCATCACGGGCGTTGATTTTATTCAATGCCGTCATAGTTGATTGAATTTTTCATCAAAGTTTATCCATTAAAACTTTATATCTGAAGCTTGCCTCTGGTTTACCGACTGAGATCTGAAGCAGCTGCACAAAGTGCTTACCTAGCAACCACTTGACAAGCGGCTATTTTGCTATGGCAGATTGGTCCTTTATGTCTGATGTATACCTAGCCAGAAACAGCAGAGCAGCCGAAACATTAAATTGGCTATTTACAAATTAATGCCAAAAATAAGGTGCCTGAAATTGGTAGATATTTAGACAACTTCGTTGGGTCACCGGTTGCACACTATAAACGCGCCTGGTTATGGAAAAAATTACCCTACTTTAAGACATTTGGAAAGTGCTGAAATGTCAATTCACAAAAATTACTCCAAGCAAGTTAGATCAGTAACAACTTTTACATTTAAAAAAAACTATGTATTTCAAGTGTATATATTGTACTATATATTGTAATTGAATTGTTGAACAAAGAATTCAAAACCAATCAAAGCACAGCAACGTTGTACAAATATGGATGCATGTAAAATATTCAACTGAATTGCAGCCTTGATTTATAAACCAGAGAGAGTTAGATATTCTCTCCATATCATTGGATAGATATTCATTTGTTACCTTGTGACAATAACCCTACATCAAATCATATCCGCACTTTAGTGTGTGTTAAGTTGTTGAACTCGACTTCAGTGAATACTCGTGGTTAAAGTTAGACTTTAGTATCAAAGTTTGGGATCTGGCCTGTTCCATTTTTTTCAAGAGAATAAGCAATCAAGTCTACAGACCTCATGCGCCGTCTTTTGAAGATGATCAGCCCTCCAATGATTGCGGAGAGCAAAGCAAGTAAACCAAGTCCAACAATCAGTCCAGTCCAAAGACCTGACAAATTAAAATGATCAATCAAGCAAACAAGTGGGTGAAATGGTCTTTTGAAATAAAATGTTTTCTACAACATTGATAAACAGCTGGTATGCAACCGATTGGTCACCCCAAAGCCCCCCCCCCCCCCCCTCCCCTTCATTGTGTCTCTTGGTCAGTTAACTTTGTTTTTTATAAAGTAAAATTTCCAGCCATAAAACATGTTTAATATCATTTATAATTTTTTGGTTTCAACGTCAAATGAGATTTTTGAAACTCTCTTGTCTGTAAAAATGGATATCCCAGCAATTATTCTCTGTAGTAGCTTTCCAAGTTTTTCACCGTCAGCCGCTGTATTATCCAAAAACAGTTTAATACCACGGCATAAAATAATTTATATTGTTTTCTATTAACATATCAAAAGTTTTCCATCTATAAAAATTTTTTGAATATTTGGTAGAACCTGTAAGATCATATATTACTGTGTAGTCTTTTTCGGTAGCCCAATAGGAGATTTCTTCTGATAGAAAAAATGATGGTACACAGTTTTTTCCAAAAAATTTATTACTGCCAGCATTCATCGTTTTTCTGTGTTTAACCTGCATTTTCCACTCATCAAAAATATTTATTATTACTTTGTGACAGTAAAAACTTTTAAGGTTAATGTAAATTATTTTTAGGTGACTGACTCTCGCTAAAACTGCAATGAAGACGGTTCTAGACTGCAGCACATGGTGGCTTACCTAGCTACCTAAATAGGTAAAGTCACATACCTCTTGGAGAAAGCGTGTACAGGTCAGTGGTGATCCCATATAGCCTTGATTTATCACTGTAAACCATTGATTGGGTCTCATATAGATTTGAGCTGGTTTCATGTTCCGAGAAGGTTTCATGTGCTCTGGAAAAGGTTTTATGTGGAGTGGTGGTGGTTTCATGAGCCCTTGAGACGGTTTCATGTGAACTTGAGGTGGTTCCATGCAATCTTGTGAAGGTTTCATGTGCCCTTGAGGATGTCTCATGTGCCCTTGAGGAGATTTCATCCGCTCTTAAGGAGGCTTCATGTAAAGTTGATATGCGTTTGTGTGAAATTGAAGTGCTTTCTTGTGGACCTAAGTTGGTTTCATGTGTCCTTGAGGAAGTTTCATGTGAACTTGCTGTGGTTTCATGTGGAAGCAAAACTGTGTCAAGCGACGCTGAGGTGGTTTCATGCGCTCTTGAGAAAGTTTCATGTGAACTGGAAGTTATTTGATTAGAAGCTGAAGTGGTTTCATGTGAACTTGATGTGATTTCGTGTGCCCTTGAGGGTGTTTTATGTGCTCTTAAAGAGACTTCCTGCAAAGTTGATGTGGTTTTATGTGGATCTGGGTTGGTTTCATATGCGTTTGTGGTAATTTCATGTTCTTTTCGAAGAGTTTCATGTGTGATTGTGGTTGCTTCATGCATCATGGAACTGGAGGTGATTTCATTTGAATTTGACGTAGCTTCATGTGGACGGGAGGTGGTTCCAAATGCCTTTGAGTTTGTTTCATGTTCTTTTGAAAATATTACTTCACTTACAAGTGGGTCTGTGTAAACTTCTGTTGCGGTCGTTTGGAGTATGTTTGAAAAAGTTCTCTGTACCGTTGAACTGGTGACAATTGCACCTGAAATAATTTTGTATACAGTTTGGTACTCCAAAGCGATAGAAATTATTGTTGCTTTATTGGTTTCCCACTTAGGCAAATTTTTAAAACTAGTAGAGAAAATTAATCTCTGAAAAGGAGACTTAGCAAGCACGTTTATATGTTTAATAAAAAATTATTGTTACCAGTCGTTTATGAAGTATTTACTTCAATTATAGGTTGCATATTTGACTTTTGGATCCCTTTCATTTTAAAACTTGGGAGCTATCAGTTAATATTCATAAGAATCTGACTTTTTGGTAAAATCAGACTCATCAACTGCGTCTTGATTACCTGGAGTTAATTTTTCACAAAAAATAGTCAAAATTTATTGCAATAGTATTGTTTTACCACTGCTTTGTGACTCATAAAAACATCATACTGTATTTTACAACATAAGATAGTCGACATACCTGCTGTGGGTTTATGGGACCTTCCTGCAGCGCTAGCAGTGTTACTGTTGTAAGGACTCGTGGTAATGTTGCATGCATCTGTGCTGTCTGTGGCAATTGTTCTTTCGCTAGCTTGCATGGTGGATGAGTTGCTTGCAATTGCTGAATAATCAGTTTAAAATTAAAGAAACTGGCACATGTAATCTCAATAGCTGAACTGAGTTTAAAAAAGTCAGTTGAAAAGGCTAGAACTTGTTTCTGTGATTTATCATGAAAATAAAAACCATGGGTATGTAAGCAGGCAGTCCTACCTTTCCACGTCAAACTCCAGCCTTCATCAACTACGGAGGAATCAGAAGAGAACGAAATGTATATGCTAGAATATTCTATTATTACAGTCCCTGCTTGAGTAATTTGCTCAGCCCAAACTCCAGAATTGTAAATCTGAATATAAAGATGTAACAAAAATATCGTTTTGACTACTTTGTAAAAGTCATGTGTGATTACAGATTATAATGAGTAAATGGTTGAAGAGTACGATTTTTTACCCTTAAATAGTCACAGCAAGTTTCAATCTCAAAGAACTCAACAGTCAGGTTGATATACATCGCTTCAGACACAGAAATGCTCCACACACAATTGTGATTGTCACCATATGAACCAGGATAGTATGGTGAGGTGAGTACTCCTGTATCAGATGTAATCATTTCCAATGATGGACATTCATTACGGACACCTACAAAAATGGTTGTGAAATATTTATCATTAGATGAAAGCTGACCAATATCATGTTTTCCGATAAAGTGGTTTGACCCCAAAATGGTCAATAAAACCTGTGTATCTTTCCAGTAAGCTCAGTAAAAACTCGTATGAGCTGTTAATAATTTAGCTGTTTTAAAATATAAATTTTTATACAACATCCAATTTTCGCTTTTTCTGTCATAAAAACTAACAAAGCAATTAAATAATTATTTTGACTCAATTGACTGTCTAACCAACTTTGTCATGTAAAACTTGGTAATGTTATCATCAATTTTTGTTTTAGCCTGGCACATGTAATTACGGGACATGCAATTTACATTGTCTGAATCATTTTCCATAACTATAACTTTTTTTCCCACCCCCGGTCATCCAGTATGACCTTTCTTTACACCCCACAACTCATTTCCCTCAACCCTCCATCACAATTATAGGTCTTTCTCTAGGGATTTACATCTATATCCACAAAGCCACGTCAAAATAAGGAAAACTAGTGGCACTTTGGAGTTTTCTGTCCTTGGAGAGGACACCCCCCCCCCCTCCCGCCTTTTAACCTGCCCACTCCCCATCCCTCCTATCTGTTTCCGCAGAGGCCGTTCCCTCACACTCCTTGCCGTCACGACTTAACTCTCACACTTCCAAATTTATTCCCTTCAGCTATAGAAGAAGTAAAAGGTGTGATAAGATCATTAGCTTTCGTAATAATTTTATCTGAAATGAGTTTTGACACAGAATTCCTATTCCGATATTGGTTGGCTACATATTCTCAAAATCACTCCACTTTCACTCCAACCTAAACTTTGTTAAAATTTGGAAGCATTGATACGGTTTGGAGAAATATGCAAAAGCTTTTTGGAGAGACTTGATCCTAAAATAAAAAGAATCAGACATCTCGAAGAAAGAACAGGCACTTCGGTGAACGTAAAACAAAAAGTCCATAATGGAAGTGGAAGCTGCATATCTCAATTCTCTTAATTTTTTACACCATGTTAGTATTTTACACTTTTTGGTTAAAAACTTATGTACTAGTTTGCATATTTTGTTTAGTATATGCAAGCGCGCAACTAAATCTCATGTCGGGGTGTTTTTAAATGTTGTTTTTTGCATACATTTCTGTTTTGTGGGCCATAGCCTATGGACTAGGCAATATACATACTGTGTTATTAATGTTAACACATATGGCAGGCTATGTTTGTGTCATTTAAGTTTTTTAGACTCTGTGTGGACTCTGATTTGGAGATTTTCGGTAGAAAGATGTCAGAGTTCAAAAGTTGGTTTTTGTGATTTTGAGACATTGCCATGGAGATTCAGGGACAGCTGGAGATCTACGATGATGGTAGCCAACACAGTTCAACTTGAGCACTCATAGCTTCAAGAGCTGGCACCTATTATGGCCTTCCAATTAAACTGCAATTAAACTCTTTTTCTAGTTGTGTGATTTAGTAGAGGTCAGGGCAACTCTAAAGGCTGCTCCACACGGCAGCGAAACGAGGACGAAACGAACTGGCCGAAACGAAAAGTTTTTCGTTTCGGTGCATTGTTAACAAAATTTGCTTCACACGCGAACGAAACTGCATGTAGCCGATCAACGACAAACAACTGCCAGCCAATGACAATACACGAATTGTAATAACAACTGCCGCCAATCATAATAATATTAGTATTCAATACTAATAGTTCTTCTACTAGTTCTTCTGTACGGACAGCTTGCAGATATTCGCATTTAGTTAATTTATCGGTGAGTAAACTTAATTATTTATCAACTGGTTATCATTATTACTCACTCACCAGACTAGTAATTTTATAAATGCTAGGCTCCTTTTAATTCCTTCTAATAATAATAAATAATGATGATGATGATGAATCATTTGTTATTTTGTTGCAGTAGGCCCAATTTTTATTAAAAAAATAATTAACTGTACTGTAATAATAATTACTTCAATAATTCTAATAATTTTTATTATAATAATAACATAATTAGGCAAATTTAATAACAATAATAATAAACAACTGCCAGCCAATGGTAGTATTTAATATAATACTACTAGTAGTAGTAATAATAATTATTAAAATTATTATAATAATAAATTTTAGTAACATGTGCTGTGTTTAGCGCCACTAACGCAACATGGACCAATGAAGTTACGCCTTGTGTGGCCAATAGCAAAATGCAGAAAAGACTTTTGACCAATGATCAACTAACGAAAAAATGCCAACCAAGCACTGCTAGGTCTGGACGAAATGTCACCGTAACGCTACCGAAGTGACGGTAGGGCTTTCGTTGGGCAAATTTATATTCGTTACGAAATTAATTTGACGTTTCGTCCTCGTTTCGTTGCCGTGTGGCGCAGCCTTTAAAGTCTGAGAACTTTCAGCATTGCGGCCAATAAGCAATCAGAAGTCTGGAATTATAAACATGTTCTAATGAGTTAATTTTTTGCATACTCTTGAGGTGTATTCATACTGTTTTCAAATGCATTATTTGGTTCTTAGGTTGGTGACAACAGTGAGCAAATGGTTACATTTGGCTTTGATAGCAAAAAGCAAACCTCATATCTCTGCTTCAATGATAGTTATAAGACTAGCTCGTGAAATACCATTATTCACAATGAGTTAGCCTATCCACAATTTAGTAACAAGTCAGATAGTTCATGCAAATACTTATATTGTGCTAAACCATGTTCAATATGACAGAGATTTTTTCTCTATCTGTTGTAAAAGATTTTGTCTCATTTTTACCAAACAGCTATTAGAGAAAGATCAACAAGTTGTAATGATGGGTAAACAATGCAGTAGTTTACTTATTAGCAGCCAAAAGTCAGCTACATTTAAAATAGTTCTGTTTTTCCTGAGCAGATTCTCCTATCTATATATGTGGAGAGAGATACAGTGTCTACAGTATCCAGTAGACAGATAAACAAACAGGCAACCTGCCAAACAAACTACTAGAAGTTCAAATAACAGTGTCAGCAAGATACATGTACAGGTAACCTTCTTGTACAAAGCCTACACTAGCTTTGCCTCTCTGGGCTATTGTCTTTAAATTTATAAAGTAGTTATGCAAATAAAGCAGTTGAAATAATAAGCTCCTGATTGGCTATAAGAATCAGCCCATATTACATTACAAAACCTATAACTCATCAATCAGAACCTGGCACATTAATAAGCAGTTACATGCATGTGGCTAAACTGGCTAATTGATACTTAGTTTGGCCTGGCAGTTCAACTCCGTAGCTAGTCGATCTGGTTGGAGGGGAAGTCCCTAGCATAACATCTTCTTTAGCAGCAACCAACAGAGCTATCAACTGAGCAATCCTGCTCAGTTGATAGCATCCAAGTGACTCACCACCTGTGTAGTCAATAACCTGCTAAAATAACTTGCGACTTGTAGTCAGCAAGTGAAACCTGGAACTAGCCAGCGCAACGGTCATTCTATGTAAAATCCATTACATAGGCTCCTTCAACTATAAGTATGGGCAGTACTAATAGTTAAACCAATCACAGGGTGGCCTTTAAATCATAGGGGCCGGATAGGAAAGGTGAGGAGAGCCTCATTAGGAGGCTATCGACTACGTTTAAACCCTGCAGTTGAGGAGAGGAACGTATAAGACCATATGTCCAGCTCAAAAAGCACACACAAAAGACATGTGGATAACAGAGGAGAGGTGTACGCAAAACCACGCAACCCTTTGCACATGACCATGTGTGTCTGTGGGTGCACACAACCGGTGTGACTAACAAAGGTGTTCACACAACCCGTGTGACTTACGAATTTGGAGGGACAGCTGCCCTAAAATAGCTGGCCTCTAACCGTCTCAGCGGCATCCTTGGACACAGCTATTTCTCCTTTCAGGAGCTCGGCCTGTGCCTGGACCTTGGTGACTTCTGCTGCGGTGCGTGTACCCTTCATAGGTTGGAAACCGTAATAGGTGTGTGTAGCACAGTGGGAGGGCAACTCCTCTTCTCTTTGATGTCTTCACCTTCCCCAAGGGCTGCATACAGCAATTAAACACCGTATCAGGCAGCCTGAGAGTGACTGGTTGGGGGGGAGGGTGGCCCCAGCCGGGCTCTCGCTTAGGTCTGAACTGCAAAGGGTCAGGTGATGCTGACCATCAAAGGAGGCAGTATAAAGCTCTCAGGCTTTTCGGTTATATAATAGTGTCCTGGGTGGGGGGGGGGGGGGAAGGCCCTACTGGGGGGGGGGGAAGGGACTGAAAAATGTAGAGGGGTATGCGGCGGGAGACCACAGAAGAGGATTTGCTAGATCCACATGACTGTGGTGCTTAGAAGTTTGTCGCACTATCTTCGCAGATAATTTCTTCCACCTGTCTTCGCTTGCCATTTTATGACATAATGGGTTGTCATAACTCAGAGAAAGGCCGACGTTTTGACCTGGCCTTTGTCTCAGAGAACTGGATAGCTGGATCTCAGTAAGACGAGGGGGTGGAGGCCTCTCAACAGCTAGAGGGAGTAACTCCAGTGTATTTTGCTGATCTGGTCTGCATCTAATCCACTCGGAGCAATGGGAGAAGTGGCAGGTCTTTGTACCATTGGCCCCTCCAACTTTGGCACACACATTGCAGGAGGGGGAGGCATATCAGCATCATGTAAAAGTCGTTCAAGCAGAGGGGCGATGGTGGAGGGGGTCGGGGCATGGGTGCTACTCCTGCACTCGCACCACACATGTTAGGGCGCCACCTGGGCTCTACGGCTGCTGGCACTTGTCCTCTGCGGTCAATACTAGGGTAGCATGGCTTCAGTCGACTTTCATTTTGCACTGAGCGTTAGCCCTGTCTACTGATCAGGTAGGTGTGGTTATCGTACGCTTCCTCTATTTGAAAAGGACTGATAAACTGGGCTTTCAGCTTCGGGTCCTCTTCACGGCATATGCGATGGTTCCATAACCACACCTGGTCTCCAACCGTGTATAAACTTAGCTCTTCCCCTTCTTCTGCTCCAACTGCCATCTGCTGCTCTCTCAAAGCATCGTGCTCTTCCTTTAGTCTCAACTTGAGGCTTTGGGCATACTCATGCACTGGCATGCAACCAGTCAGAAGCAGGTGGTTGGGACACTTGAGCCGGCAGCGGCTGTTCCCTTTCCAATGTCATGTAGTTGGCCGTCTCAATTGTGGTGGAGCGGAGGATGCCACTAAAGGTACTCATCAGTTGAGAGAGCATCAAGTCTCAGTCACCTGGACTGTGCTTCAAGAGCAGGGACCGTAGGAGGTCACGTAATAACCGGTTATTCTGCTGAACAACTACGTTGGTCAGGGGTGATAGGGGATGGTACAGCTCTTCTCTATACCCCACAGAGCACGCAACTCCTGCATCAAGTGGGACTCAAACTGAGTTCTCTGGTCTATGTGCATCTGCTCAGAGATGCCCATGTAGCAAAAGGCCTGCTCATCCAGAGCACTATCTACCACCAGGGCGGTAGCATTCGGAAGGGCCTGAGCATCTTGCAACCTGGTGAAGTGGTCAGTCAACACCAGGATCCAAGCATTGCCATGCTTTGTGTCAGCGTACATGCGCTGGAGTCCGGAACTGGGTTTGGTGCCACCACTGTTGGCTCTCTGGCAAACCTCACAGCTCCTGACCATACAGCATACATCCGACATCATACCTCTCCATGTTAGCTGGAGGTTCAACGGGGTTCTGCTCACTCTCTAGTGTGCAAGAGAATGGGTTGTTCAGACCCAGTTGCCACATAAACCTGATGGAAAGACCCAACACCACAGGAAGCGGCGGTTAGGAGAGACCTGGAGCTCCAACACACCATATATCTTGAGTCTCATAGCCCCCAATGCAATTGTTTAGCCGTCTCAACTCTTACCTGCCAAGCTTCAACTGCTGCTTAGTAAGAGGGCTTAGACAGTTACTGATAAATGACAGCTAGAGCATGGTTACCTTCACTTTGGGCCTGGGCAAGGTCGACATCCGATTGGACAGGCTGAACAGCCATCGGGAGGTACCGGGGTGACAGAGAGCGTAGTTGAGCTGGGGGATGGTTGCGGAAACTCATACTGAGTCAAATGAGAAGTAAAGGATAGCTCGAACTGAGAAGAGAAGGCTATTTCTTGCTGGCCATCAACGTTGCATGGTCCGCCATCATATTCCTGGGTGTGGCCACACTGCCTACACTCTGGGAGGCACCTACGACTCAAACCATCCGCGTTGTACTGTCGAGGTTACGGTCCTGTGTTCATGGTGTGTCTTAACTCGGAGAGGGACTCAAACCACCTAGCCACCTGACCGGTGGGTTCCTGGTGGCAACACAGCTCTTATAAGGAGGCATCACCGGTCTGAAGACAGAAGTGCTGGCCATAAAGGTAGGAATCTTAATACGTGACAGCCTTCACCACTGTCAACAGTTCTCTCAGTTTCACACAATACTTGCGCTCCTGAGGACTGAGAGCCTTACTGTCATAAGCGATCACTCGCCCAATACCTTCCTGTACCTGATACAGCACAGCACCTACACATGCATTGGTAGAATCAGTGTCCAAGGTGTACTGTGACTTAGGGTTGGGGCAGCCAAGAACAGGGGCAAGGGTCATGGGTACTTTCAGCTGCTGCTACTAGTAATAGCTGCTTTCAGCTGCTGCTATATTTAGTGGCCAGAAAGCAAAACCTGCAACTAGCCAGCGCAGCAGTCACTCTTTTTAAAATTCATTACAATTCAACAATGGGGTTGCAAAGTGTTCATCCAACAATGGATGAAAAATAATAGGTGTTCGTAATTCAATGTGCAACGTATAAAGGGAATATTAGTTTAGAACATCAGCAGCTTTTAATAATTTCGTATAGATCACCGAACAAATCATAAAAAAAACGATTCTCAATTTTTTTGAAATCAAGAAAAAACAAGAATGTAATGCTAGAAACCAAAAGAGTCTGTTAAGTCACGCTTTTTATTAAGTAAAGAGATAGTGAGTACTTTGTAATGTTTTTAGGGCAACAGCACCAGTCCATGAAAATGAACAGACTAGACTCTATTGTTATAATTTATTCATCGTTTGGTTTTCAACCTCCGGGCAATATAAATAAATACAATTTGATTAGTTTTTTTTCAATGAGCTCGTTTTTGTTGACTCACGAGTTCCGAAGAACATGATTATTTATTGATTAAATGTATTGTCCAGCTGTTTATTTTTTATTGCATTCTGTTCGAGGAACATAAGCCGAAAATACTTTTATTGTAATGGTTACCCATGTTTTCTCTTGACATGATGTAAATTTTGAAGAAAAAAAAAAACACCAGTAGTGGATTTTGGCGGCCTGCCAAAATACCACCAACAACACCTCAATTATCCAGAATTATTTCCCAATCTACTTCAACGGAGGAGTATCCCAACTCCACAATCGTAAAAGAGCCAACAACTCACTCACAACTCAGTGTTTTAGAGTGTCAACGAAAAAATGTTATGCTACAACAATCCAATGGAGTATAATAATGGCAAATTATCTCGCTGCTTGGAGTGATCAAAAACAGAATGCTGCAACAACTGCAATGTTCATCAATAAAGCTTTGACTTTCATAGGCAGATGTACAGGAAATAACTGACCTATTAGAGACATGATAAATCACGATCAACAGGAAGTAATCATCAGACAAGATATAAATAGTACAGCACTAGATTGGCTAATATAAGGTTAAAGTACACAAGGCGCCGAGAAGTAGAGGGCGGAGGTTCAATGGTCAGAAGTGCTGAGTCAGCTCAGGAATTGGTGGTGTACTCGTAGTACAGGTTCTTGACTGTTACAGCTTGTGGTCCTTAGCTTTTGGTGTTCTGGCGGTGGTTAGGCAGAAAATTCAGTCTCTTGTATTTTTTGGTGGTAATTCAAGTCCTCAGGCTATAGCCATTCTTGCCTCCCCAACCCTGTATAGAGTCGGTAGTGATACTGCAGGGACGTTTGTAGTTGCTGCAGGGCCGATATTGATTCTGCAGGGCCAGTAGTGCTGGTATCCTTTCCCACACAAGTATTCTGGCAATGCCAAGTTCAACTCAAGCATGCCTGACGCTATGCAGTTGTCAGGGGGACCTAACGCATACTTGGTGATCATAAAAATCCACTACACACTTTAGAGTGAAGTAATGAATATACGTAAATCTGTAAAATGACAAATTTCTGCTTACGGTTGAAAATGTCCTGAAAAATACAGAAATTGTCGAGCACATGGGGCAAATGAGAATGGTTGATGGTAGTTGAAAGTTGATATACAAAACTGCTACAGCAACAATTACAGTAGTGTAATTTTTGATGAAAATTTTGTTACAAACCTGGTATTTAAAGTGAATTAATCGAGGAGTCAATAAAATTGAGCTGAGATTGAAAAAAGGGATCTCGAAACCTCAAGAAAACAAGAATCCACTACCACCAAGAGTGATTGAATCTGTGCTTTCTTTGGAACACTTTTTCGAGCAAAATCCATAATACTTTGCCATCTATTTCACTCATAAACCTTTAGAAGTAAGCTTCCATGACAAATCAATAATAGAGCATTTGACTTTGTACGACAAAGAGCACAGTCCACAGTTTTGTATTCTAGCTCACAAATTTATCTATCGAAAAATCACCTTCAACTGTGATTGAACTTCAATCAATTCTTGTTCCACTAAATATGACCATTCGAAAACAAAACATTCAAGTACTTTTACCAAAAAGAGTTTTAATAATTAAAGCAGATAAAACAACAAAAGTTCAAAAAATTCAGAAAACTGTTTACTTTGTAACCTTTCGTAATACTTTTCACATGTCATTATTCTTGGGCAATAGATCAATAATCACATTGGTTAGTATGTTGAGAAACAACGTAAATAATTGATAACAAAAGAAAATTCAGCAACATCTGAATACACTTTTGATATGCAGACCTGAAGACCGTTATACCGAATTAGAGGGACAGTTCAGACGTTGCTTAAACCAGAACTGGTAACTGGTTATTGTTTATGTGCGGGGTGTAAAGTTTCAAATAGTGTCCAAACTCAGTTGCTGAATCGCTACACCTGATAAGAATGCTACTTGCTACCAATCAATTAACTAAACAATTGCCATGAATCGTATAACAGAAGTACATTGCTTTTAAAAAAAAAAAACAAAGACTTGTGAAGAAAAAGAAAGCTAAGCTGATGCATAAAAATAATTCTAGGCAAGAAACCAAAAACTTCATTTGACATTTTGTGAACAGTTTTACTAATTGAGCCAGATGATATTATTTTGCAGTTATGTACCGCAAGCCTACACGCTGTGGTCAAAAACTGTCTCAATTCAAATTATTACCAATTCGTTATCTCTGTGATTGGCTATAGCACAAGCTCAAAGGTTCACATACAACCACTAAGGGAAAGGATTCGACTCTGGTAGTGATCAATTAAAGTTTAGTAACAAAAATTTAAGCACACAGGCAGCAAAGCAAACAAACAACCAGTAAACCAGGATCTACTGAAAATTTTCATTCACATTATGGATATAGTTATACATTGATAAAATAATGAGATTAAATACCTGCTGTTACCCAATCATAGATGTTTGTGATTATGCCAAAAGATTCTGTATGTGCTGTTGTACTTTGGTGTTCTGGTGCCACTGTAGTTCCTTCTGTTGTCCAGTTGTTTGGTATAGCTAAAGTTAACAAAATAAACATTTTTTTCAAACTACACCTCTTCTCACTCATGGCTAGTTTTGTTTGTGAATATTTTGCTCTTTTCAAAAATGAATGCAACTGAAAGTTTCCTTCTACACACACCACTCTGAGATAAAATTACTAATGTAGTAGAAACTCACCCTCCCAATTTAAACTCCAACCAGCTTGAGTGACTGAGCCATCGGAGGTGAACGTAATCAGTGCGCTGGAGGTCTCCACTACAACTGTGTCAGCTCTAGTCACTTCTTTTACCAGGAATCCAGCAGTGTAAATCTATAAAAATTAATGCAGGATGTTTGTTCTCATTTCCATTTTTCTGTGCTAGTCATAATACTGGTCACTGAAGTCCCATTCCAGTACACTGCTGGAACAGAAAGTTTGCTTTCATTTGTAAACTCAGCAATGTTGACTTGGTTTTTGTTGCAGGCTGAAGTCACTATAGAAAGTATTTACCAAAAAGTATCACTTTCATGTAAACCGTTCATAGAAAATATTACTCTCAGGGATCAATTCAATATACGTTATGTTTAAATTGGAGCTTGAAAGCTTAAACAATAATTATTGAAACATCCTTTGTATAGAGTAAATATTATCAATTCAGTCATTTAATTAATTCATCACATCCAATGAAAATGCTGACATTAATAGTAAACTGTTTTAACAATAACTTTATGACAAAATTTTCCTGGTAAGGAACATGTTGTAGCAATGGGTAGCGCATTTAATCATGAAACTTAACGATGTTGGTACTTAATTGGGTGTGAATCGTATTTACTTAATTATTTTTTTTTATCTCAGTTTGGCAAAGTAGTCCTAGTGCTGTATTGCTGACCAATATGTAAGAGTCAGCATTGTTGGCGAAGATTATTTAGCTGCTCAATGAAGTATTGTGGTAGATTTCAGTGCACTCTAGTGGTAAACGGGTAGTTTACACTAGGAACCTTGTGAAGCAATGCGCGAGGCTTCCGCCCACAGCACTTGGTTAACAGCTGTTGGGTAGGAAGTCGTACTGTGCCGGTAGCATGGTAAGCAGGGCCGGTATTGACCCCTGCAGGGTCGGTAGTGACCTCTACCGACCCGGTACAGCTGTACTGGGCCGGCACAAGATGGCCGCCTTAGACGAGGATCTGTAAAGATGTCTAGGAACTGAGTCAAGGTCGTAAACAGGAAGTGTCTACCCCTAAAGTACCAACTTAGTGGACCTGATTCTATATACAGCCTGTGGACCCTGTAGGAGATGTCATTGGACAGTTGGGAGAAAAGACTCCGCCTTTAGCCACTTGGCACCTCCTTGTATTATCTTGCATTGCATTGTGATTGGTTAAGTATTTATATAATTGATGTCATTGGTTGCATTACTTCCTGTGCATTGTATCTTATATGTTTTGTGTTCCTTAGCTCTCCTATAAAAGGAGAGCTCCTACTGATAATCAGCGCATTTCATTACAATGAGCCATAGCATGTATTATTATATTGCTAACCACCTAGAGGAATAATTACCCTCAGGACTGCTTTGTAATAAAGCCATACCACAAACACTACTCGGTACTGTTTGTCTGAGCCATGGGCTCTTGCCTTACCGGGTAATTCGGTTGCCCTATACAGTTGTCACTGTCGGTCAGTACAGTGTCCCCTCTGGAGAGAGGTAGAATACTCGAGACTAGTGGATGTCCGTGGTAACAGACCGGAATCCATTACATTGGTGGCAGCGGTGGGATAAACGGTACCTTCCCACGCTGTGCTCTTTCACGCTACCCTCTGGCCCTGCGAATGCACTGCAGGCCAGCTACCACTGAGGAAGGAGAAGTGATCTACCGGGTGTAGATCTGGAGAGAGGAGGAGAAATTGATCTACCGAAGTAGTAGATCGGAAGAGCAATTGACGCAAGATACTACCGGATTTCTCTGCAGGTTCGTTTGAGTGCGCTCCGAACTGCAGCAGCTATCCCGGCACAGTATCCACTACTAAAGGCTGTCTGCATCAACCGTAGAGCTTGCTCCGTTTGCAGCAGTCCAGTACAGACGCTACCGTATCTTCTACAGGCTCGTAGAGTTCGCTCCGACCTGGACATAGAGATACCGGCACTGTGCGAAAAGAAGAGAGAGTCGTGTATCCGCTATACAGACTCAGCTACCAGAGGTTACTCAGCTTGGAGTGTTACTCAGCTGGTAACAGTGACCCCGGCACTGTATCCATTTACAGTGTCACTACACTACTGCCTGTAGGCCCGTAGAGCTTCGCTCCGCCCTGCAGCAGTACAAGAAGTTTCGTAACGGTTGTTACAAGCGACGGAGTGCCAGATACTGCCACAGTATCCATTGGACCAACCCCTAGATCTGCTAGAGCCACTGGAAACACAGCTACCGACCCGGATCTAACCCATACCGGCCCGGGATCCAGTTGTACTGACCATTTCTTAGATTTGAGTTGAGATCACTCCTCTATCTGCAAAGAATGGCCAACCAGAGAGCACGCAGCGCTGGTCGAGCACCCGCTGGCAACCCAGAAGCTACAGCCATTGATAGATTGACCGAAGCATTGACGGCTATGATGAGGCCCAACCAAGACAATGCACCAGCTAGGCTAAAGGCTCCGAAGTTCGACGGCGAAGGAGACGTCGAGTACTTCATCAGCCGATTCATTGAGGTAGCCGAAATGAATGAGTGGCCAGAGAACACGGCCATGTTATACCTAAGGGATGCATTACGAGGTAAAGCATTGGACTGTGGAAAGCCTCCACAACTGCAGGGTATCTTTGCTGCACTACGAGCACGTTTTGGGCTAACACCCAGGGAAGCTATGTCCCGGCTGACCAGCCTACGCCGCCAACACAAGACGTCGCTCCAAGAGCATGCAAGTGAAGTAGAGCGCCTAGTGCGCGTTGCTTATGCAGATCTACCTCACCGACCCATGCAGAGGATGATGCTGGATATCTTCAGCACCACGGTTGGAAATGCTTACCTGCAAAGGCACTTGTTGGCCATGCAGCCCATTGACATTGCTGAAGCAGTCAGGGCCGGCAACGAGTATATGCAGATAAAAACACCGTCTGAAGAGGGCCGGACTCGTGTACGGCTGGTGGAAGAGGATACCGATGAGGAGGAAGAAGGACGAGAGACGGTGGCCAATAGCCCGTCCCCACCTGTCTCCCCCACCATTCCGGTGCAGCAACCCCACCACGCTCCCGCACCTGCAAACCTGGATCCCATAGGGACGGTTATGGACCGCCTGAAGCTTCTGACTGAAGAACTGCAGTCATTGACCGCAACCAGGCAGGCCGCTACCCTTCCACCGGTAGAATCGCTACCTACACCGGTAACTGACTACGGTCGGATAACTCCTGACACCCCATACAGTCCTGGAACTCTAGAGAGGAGTGGGCAGATCCCTAGAAGAATGCAAGCGGCCGTCCCACCATTGGAGCGACCCTATCAGGCCAGCTACTTCCTGGATGGAAGAGTGGCCGATCAACCAGCAACCCTGTTAATCGATACGGGTTGCACAACTAATTTGCTGTCAAGATACTTGTACCAGCAACTGCCCGAACCAGTAAAAGACACATTGCAACATAGCGATGCGCATGGACTCATGGCTGATGGGTCGAGGATCCCCTTTTTCGGTACACTACAAGTGGACTTGCAACTACAGGGACTGAGGAAAAGCGTTAACTTCGTCGTTAGCGACATCAATGAAGATGCCATAATTGGCATGCCATTCCTCACCTCACACGAGTGTGCCCTACGCTTTCCAGAATCCGAATTCATTATTGATGGACATGTGCTGCCTTGTACGGACGAACACGGACAGCCACTTAATGATAGTGTCCATCTGACACGAGCAGAGCTGACAAAGGAATCCCCTTACACTCCTGAAGAAGAGGGCATTCCCCGTCAACCACCCGCCGTAGAGAGAACTACAGGCGGAATGTACCAGGCTGTGAAAAGCCCCCCGCCACAGGTAGAAGGCAGGAGATTTGAGCCGGATCGGACGGCAGCTGCTGGAGAGAGGCAGTTGCCCTCCAACCACCAACCCTCTATGAAGAGACCGAGAGCTGAAACAAGTACTACCCCAAGACCAACGGCCAGCGTGCCGCAACTGCCTATCCGCCACAATAAGGAACTGCTCGAACGACTGGAACGGCATAACCCCGTACTACTGAAGCAAACCCACTCCACATTACCAAAGTACCGGCCCTCGGCACCACGGAATAAGTCGCACGGCTATCCTGCCCAGACTACCCGTGTCTCAGAACAACCTGGAATCCCTCAGAGAGCCACCGCCAGTCGGCCACCCGCAGTACTCTACTTCCTTCCAGGGCGAATAGAAGGCCATCCCATTTCGGTGCTAGTCGATGCCGACTGCGCCGTCAACCTATTGTCGCAACAGGTCTTCCAAACCCTGTCCCCCGCCGTCAAAGGTACCCTACGAGCAGGACCTCCGTACGGGATTATGACGGACGGTTCAAAGGTACCCTACTTAGGCACCGTGACGATCCCCATCCGCCTAAGGGAAGTAAAAGTGGACGTCACCTTCACGGTGGGACGAATGAGCAAAGACGCCATACTAGGCAGGCCATTCTGCCTCTCTCAACGGTGTCAGTTGCACCCTGAAGAAGCAAGAATAATGGTCAACGGGCACCCTCTGCAGTGCACAGACCAGCAGGGCAGACTACTGGTCAATAAAGTACAAGTAGTACGAGCCGTCACTATCCCTCCGTGTTCAGAAATAACACTAGTGGGACGAGTAAACTCCAAGAACCATGGGCCCCTTGGTATGGTGGAAGGATACCCAGATGCTCCCCCCTTGGCTACCAGCATCAACCACCCAGATGGACAGGGGCGGATAATCGTGCGGTGCATGAACCCAACCGATCAACCGTTGGAATTGAAAGCAGGACAGACTATTGGGCGATATACCCTCTTGGACCCGGAGCACTGTCCCTCTCTGGACTCCCTTCCCCAAAAGGACACGGAGCATCCTGCAAACCCGGAATCGGTACCAACGGTGCCCGTCCACCTAGAGGACCTGTACAAAAGGGCCCTGTCAAACTGCAAAAGCAACCAAGAGGCCAGACACCTCGCCCAGCTGCTGGGACAGCATGGGACCACCTTCAGCGCGGGAGATCATGACATAGGGCGCACCAATTTGGCTGAACATAGCATCCCCCTCCTACCAGGTGCCAAACCTATCCGTCAACCCCCCCACAGGCTGGGACCCCAAAAGGAAGAAGAGGCAGAAAAACAAGTCAACCACCTATTGAGCAAGGGCCTGATAGAACCCGCCACCGGAGCATGGAGTTCCCCCGTGGTACTGGTTAAAAAGAAAGATGGGTCATGGCGGTTTTGCATCGACTACCGCCGGCTCAATTCGGTAACCCAACTAGATGCTCATCCCTTGCCCCGGATAGACGAGAGCCTGGATGCCCTTGCTGGAAGTAAATACTTCAGCACACTAGATCTCGTCAGCGGTTACTGGCAGGTACCCCTAGATGAGGACGCCAGCGAGAAGTCGGCATTCTCTACACGAGCAGGACTCTACAAATGGAAGGTGCTGCCGTTTGGCCTCACCTCGGCACCAGCCACCTTCCAGAGGCTAATGGAGAAGGTCCTTTGCGGGTTGCATTGGAAGACCTTGCTCCTATATTTAGACGACATCATAGTCATCTCCCCAGACTTTGCCACTCACCTTGAGCGGTTGGCTGAGGTCCTCCACAGGCTACGACAGGCGGGACTCAAACTGAAGCCAGACAAATGCGACTTACTACAGAAGCAAGTCCGCTACTTAGGACACATTGTCAGTGAACAAGGAGTAGCTACCGACCCTGATAAGGTCGCTGCCGTCGCCAACTGGAGCTTCCCTCGAGACCTGAAAGATCTCCAAGCCTTCCTAGGGACGGTAGGGTACTACCGCCAGTACCTATCGGACTTTGCAACAGTAGCCAAACCCCTCACCAGACTCACAGGGAAGAACGCTTCGTGGGAGTGGGGCCCAGAACAGGAACAAGCTTTTAACCATTTGAAGAAGAGCCTCATTACGGCTCCCATCCTAGGCTACCCTGAACCCCAAGGGTCATACATATTGGACACCGACGCTAGCAATGATGGCCTAGGGGCTGTCCTATCTCAGATCCAAAATGGTCGGGAAAGGGTGATCTCGTACTACAGCAAAACGCTGGGCTCAGCAGAACGCAACTACTGCGTCACCAGGAAGGAGCTCCTGGCAGTAGTGAAGGCTGTACGGCATTTTCGGCCATACCTGTACGGACAGAAGTTTAAATTGAGGACGGACCATGCCTCGCTGCTATGGCTTTGCCGAAAGAGAGAACCGACGAGTCAGGTAGCCAGATGGCTGGAAATTCTCTCCGAATTCCAGTATTCAATCGAACATCGGAAGGGCTCGCACCATGGCAATGCCGACGGACTGAGCAGACGCTGCCCGGACACCTGCCGTCAGTGCCAACACATCCAGGAAAGGGACGGTGGGCCCACTAAGGATGAAGTAGCAGTGGAGCTGACTCACCCCCAAGAGAGAGCAACCCTCTCTCCCAGCCACGTCGTCTCGGCTATAGGCCACCCAAGTGTAGCCACCCCAGACTCCGCCTTGGTTAAAGCGCAACAGGAAGGCCAACACGAAGTGGCCATCATGTATGCCGCAGTCCTAGGGAATCACACCCTGACACAAGAACAACTAGAACTGGGGAGTGGTGAGCTACGGACCCTGGCCCGCCGACAGTCGGCCATGAGAATCAGGTCTACCGGTGTACTAGAGATCCAGGTGGCAGTCAAAAAGAAGTCTCGGTGGTGCGCCCTCTGCCCTCCGGGACTGCGAGGAGCCACCATGTGGCAAGTTCATGAACTGGCGCACCAGGGTGTAACCCGTACCCAACGGAGACTATTACTCACCTGGTACTGGCCAGGAGTATATGCTGATGTCAGGCGCCTCGTACGGAGTTGCGAGGTCTGTCAGCGCGCAAAAACAGGAGGAGTCCACCCTAACCCCCACAGGCAACGCATGTACGCTGGCCGCCCTTGGCAGAAACTGGCGGTTGACCTGGTTGGACCACTGCCCGAGACGGCAAGAGGAAATCATTGGATCTTAGTCCTGACAGATCATTTCACTCGTTGGCAAGACGCGATAGCCTTGCCCGATGCAACTGCACCCGTAGTTGCCACTGCTCTCGACGAAAGAGTGTTCTCATATTTCGGGATCCCTGAACAAATCCATACGGATCAGGGGGCACAATTTGAGAGTAGCCTGATGCAAGAACTATGCTCCCTATGGAACGTAGACAAAACTAGGACTACCCCATACCACCCACAAGCTAACGGGGTGGTAGAGAGGAATAACCGAGTATTAGGCGATTCCCTGAGGTCCCTACTGCTGAGAAGACAGCCCAACGAGTGGGACCTGCTGTTGCCGCAACTCATGCGTGCTTTTAGAGCCACACCCCATACAGTGACCGGAGAAACGGCAAACTTCCTCATGATGGGTCGAGAGCTCCGCCTACCCGACCAAATCACCTGCCACCCTCCGTTCCCGACCAGCTCCCTGTTCACGCCTACGCTCAGGCGCTCAAGGAGAGACTAGAGGAAGTACACCACACCTTACGAGAGGAACAGACCCAAATAAGGACAGACGAAGGGGAGGAACCCACCACGTTCGCCCCAGGAGATCAAGTATGGCTGCTAAATCGCCGACGGCGGAAAGGGGAGAATCCCAAGCTCCAGCCAAAGTTTGTCGGACCCTTTGAAATTGAGGAGGCCTACCACAATCACACCTACCTTATTATGAGGCATGGCCAGAGATCCGTGCAGAATGGTTGTAACCTGAAGCCTTACTACCCCTGCACCGACCCCCGGGGTCAAGCCCCGGCAGCGCTTGAACCCAACCGTCGACCCAACATGAGGGGTGCCACCCGGAAGAAAAGGAGGCCACGAGAACCAGTGGAGACTGAATACTTTCCGCCCCCTACCTTGCCAGAATTCCCCCAAATCAACAGACCGGTACCCATGGAAGAGGATCCAGTAGGCTTACCCGAGCCGCCTCCAGCCGCCACCCGGCCTCTACCACAGACCCCGGATCCGACACCTCACCTTCCAACGGAAGCCCCCATGACGAACCCCAGGAGCCGTCCACAACGGAATGTGGGACCTCCAACCAGATACGGAGAAGCCTATTGCCACTTAATATGTGCCGGCGAAGACTCCGACCAGCAATACCAGGAAAACTTTCCTGCCCTTCCTTCGCCAGACCCAGCGAAACGGTTGGCCTTCCCTCGACCCACCTGTCTTGACCCAGCTAACAGCCTCGTCAAGATGTCGGTTCGACATCACGCTTAACTACACGTATATAACCTGGGTACGAGTGTTACCCCCCACACATATCTACTCTTAATATTTTATTATTAAAGCCAGGCTATGACTTTAATGGAGAGAGGTATGTGGTAGATTTCAGTGCACTCTAGTGGTAAACGGGTAGTTTACACTAGGAACCTTGTGAAGCAATGCGCGAGGCTTCCGCCCACAGCACTTGGTTAACAGCTGTTGGGTAGGAAGTCGTACTGTGCCGGTAGCATGGTAAGCAGGGCCGGTATTGACCCCTGCAGGGTCGGTAGTGACCTCTACCGACCCGGTACAGCTGTACTGGGCCGGCACAAGATGGCCGCCTTAGACGAGGATCTGTAAAGATGTCTAGGAACTGAGTCAAGGTCGTAAACAGGAAGTGTCTACCCCTAAAGTACCAACTTAGTGGACCTGATTCTATATACAGCCTGTGGACCCTGTAGGAGATGTCATTGGACAGTTGGGAGAAAAGACTCCGCCTTTAGCCACTTGGCACCTCCTTGTATTATCTTGCATTGCATTGTGATTGGTTAAGTATTTATATAATTGATGTCATTGGTTGCATTACTTCCTGTGCATTGTATCTTATATGTTTTGTGTTCCTTAGCTCTCCTATAAAAGGAGAGCTCCTACTGATAATCAGCGCATTTCATTACAATGAGCCATAGCATGTATTATTATATTGCTAACCACCTAGAGGAATAATTACCCTCAGGACTGCTTTGTAATAAAGCCATACCACAAACACTACTCGGTACTGTTTGTCTGAGCCATGGGCTCTTGCCTTACCGGGTAATTCGGTTGCCCTATACAGTTGTCACTGTCGGTCAGTACAGTGTCCCCTCTGGAGAGAGGTAGAATACTCGAGACTAGTGGATGTCCGTGGTAACAGACCGGAATCCATTACAGTATGATAATCAATTAGAAAAAGCAATGAGCTGTTTTTAAAGCCTGGTTCACATTGTTGCCGAGTGCTACAGTGATAGTAGGAATTGTCTTATCGCCGATAATGTGAACATGAAATACCGTTGTTGCCGCCATAACGCCGTTCTATCAGGAAAGTTTGGCAGTGTCAAAATGTTCCAAAATCGGTGACATTGCGGCGATGCATTATTGCAATGAGAACCAATGAACGCCAATTGTCAGCAATAGGCCTGAGTTGACCGATAAAAATTTAACCGCTGCAACTGTCATAACCTTCCACTCTTCACCCAACGACGGATAAATAAATAAAATAATAATGCGTCATTGACTTTTTATTGGTTTATTTTCACAAATTCCAATATTCAAAAAGAAAATTAGTTGAGACTCTAAATAAAGATAATATCTACACACCATTTCCAGGTAAGAGATATCAGATTACATTGATCTTATTTAAAATAATAAACATCATAAAGTAGTTACTGGTTGTTGCTTTCCATTTTTTATTTTTTGCTATCGATTTATTTATTGATTGAAATGACTGTAACTGTTATCTGTTTTTTAGTATCATCATTATTGTTAATTATTACTAATTATTATTGTATATAACTACTAGTAAAAAATAAAATGAATGTAACAATAATTATTAATTATTACGATAAATAATAATTTATAATAAATGCTATCAACTGAGTGCAGCACATAAATAATGATGACACCCAATCGTAAACTTTTTAACATTTAAGATATTGAAATTAATTATCTTTGAAACTTGTTAAGAAAATAATAAAAAATAAGTACAAACAACATTATTATTGTAATAATAAATATTTATTATTATTAAGTTTAACACTCACTTCAGTCAATGTTATTGATTATTATTTTGGTTTTAGGTGGTGAAGACAATTGGCGTAATCAAAGAGTCTATATATCATCATGATGATCTCTCTGCTCCACTTGATTCAGCTTTTATCACATTTGCCAGAAATATCTCAGTGACTATTGTGAGGGACGCCAACATTTACTCTGTGAGAGAGACGCCATTTTATATTATTATTAGTTACCCTATTCACGTGACTACCTACGAACATCTACATTTCCATTTCTTCTTTTGCATATTGTACACCTGTCAACTACGGGATTCTATGTGTAAGCATAAATAAGTATTTAATTAATTATTATTATTATAGTGAGAATTTTCCACGAAGAATATCAAACTAAGTGTGGGGTGCTGTAAATTTAAGGCGTGGCTTACATACATGTTCTCCTGTTCTATCTTGTATAAATATTTGTATCAGCTCATAGTAAAGTCAGAGTTAGCCTAGCTCTCAGAAGATTCTCACCTACATTGCATAGAAGCACTCACTGCCGCAAGAATAACTACCAGCCCAATAGACCAACTAGCGGTAAGCACAAGGCTTGGTGGAAACCGAGAGTCAAATTCGACCCTTGCTGCGTATTCTCTTCTTAGTAAGAAGTACGACACAAAGCACCTTGTTGCCATTATAGTTTGGCCACAAAATAGCTTGCCCGAATTAGTACAGATTATAGTGGACGATAATTACTGAGTAGTTATCGTCACCTGGACACTAAATTATTCCATGCTAAGTTCGGCTACACTGACAAGCAAACCATCTAACAGAACAATTACAAAATTGTTGCCAGAAACACATGCACTGCCTTGGCTAAGAGATAGAATAAATTCGGGAGGTGTACAGGTGGCTACCACCGAGACACAAATTTCTGTACACTATCACCAATCACTACTAAAATGATTTATCCACATATTTTATTATTGTTGTACCATACAAGCAATAAATAATATTGAGATTAAATTGCACTATAGTTTTTTTATTATTTATAAATATACCAGTTGAAATTGCTGCTATATCACGGTTAATCACTGACTGCTAGTCACTACTACTCAACTACAATTCTATTGGTTGTTGTGGTTTATAGGTCAAGCTTATTGTGAATGCGGTGTTGTCAGTGATAGCATCACTGACTGCTCCCGATTGTCAGTGGGCTGCATTCGGCGTTGAATTAGGATAATTTGAACATCATTTCAGTGATGCATCAGTAGTGATCAGTGACAATGGTCACTGACAGTCCCTGATGCATCACTGACAATGTGAACCACGCTTGAGGTTGGTCACAGAGCGGTCAAAAAAACTCCTGCACATCGTTACAGTTTTTATCACTCAACAATGGCAAAACTGTTACTTCAGTTTTACGTTTTATTACAGTATAACGTAGAACTCGTTAAATAACTGCAAATCTATTGACTGGCGTGAACTATTATTGAATGACAATATAATGATCTGCTGATGGCACATACTAACCTTTAGACGGTCACAGCAAGTTTCCAGTTGAAAGAAGTCAACAGTCAAGTCGATATAGTTCCCGTCAGAAACTGAGATGTTCCATTGGCAGTTGTGGTTGTTACTGTAGGACTGAGGGTAGTATGGTGAGGCGAGTACTCCTGTATCAGTTGTTATAATCGCCGCTGATGGGCAGGACTCTCCATCTACCAAGAACACAAGTGCATAAATGTACTGTAATGGCGTCGGCTTGTGAACGAGCAAACTGTGTGATAAGACAGCTGTCTATCCTATTGCTGTCGGAGAAGACTTGCTATGGAATGCATAACATTGAAGAACTGATTTGAAGTTTGACCATTAATTTTAAGACGGTTTCACATTTCACCTCAATTATTCTTACGTTGAGCCAGTCTTTAACAATATTGATGAAGACTGTAAAAATCTTCCAGAACTAGTTGGAAAATGAATATCAAGGTAAACAGTCATTTGATTCGCAGAAAGAAAACAAACAGCTTAGAGAAGGAAAAGGCACCATAAAGAAAAAAATAATAAGTCCGCAAAAATTGGAGCAATAGTCCAGCTCCTGAATTTTGACACTTCAGTATTCTTGGAACATGATTATGTAAAAGTATATCTGCACAGGGGTGTATGTTCAATATGTATCTATGTGTGTGCAAACGTAAAAAAAAACATTTAATTCTGTGTGTCTGTGTGTGTACTTGCTTGTCTGGGCTAAATGAACAGTCAAGTTATGTCTGTCATCAATCAAATGCAGCTAAATCCATGTCTTAAATTTGCAAAAGTGATTTTCAATATTTGAGTGACATTTATTCCTCATAAACAGAGTAAAAGTACCAATACAAACATCCTATCCAAGTTCATATTTAGTACTTCTGGTAACCAAACTTATTTCTAGAAAGCACAACTGCATGCCCTTTTATACAAAACAACACATATAACTCATGATTGACAAAGCAGAGGCTACTCAACTAAAAGCAGGGCAAGCGCGGCTTCCTCCGGGCAAGCTCACACAACCCAGTTAACATATGATCGTAATATTTTCCATCAATCATATTGGGCTCTTCTATGCGATGCCTATATTATGCGCTTTCTCCTGCCTCAAACAGTCACTTTGGCTATGCATCGCACAATTCCCAATGGTAATGAGTGAATGGAATGCAGTAGAAAGGCGAAGGGGGGCAAAAGAGGAGAGTGGCTGACGGGAGGAGGAGGGAAAAGCGAGAGCGAGGGAAAGAGGTGAAAATATGAGTTGGGTCAGAAAAGGGCCTTTGAATACAATGGGTAATACTTCTATATGATTATACAGTAAGAAAAAATACAGCCACTTCTACCCCCACTACCACTGCCGCTGCCGCTGCTGTTGCCACTTCTACCACCACTGCCACTGCCACTGCCACTGCTACTACTGCTATTGCCACTGCCACTGCCACTGCCACTGCCACTTCTACCACCACTGCCACTGCCACTGCTACTGCTGCTGCCACTACCACTGCCACTGGCACTGCCACTGCTACTGCTGCTGCCACTACCACTGCCACTGCCCCTGCCACTGCTACTGCCGCTGCCACTGCCACTGCCACTGCCGCTGCCGCTGCTGCTGCCCCTGCCACTGCCACTGCCATTTCCACTGCCACTGCCACTGCCGCTGCCGCTGCCGCTGCTGCTGCCACTGACACTGCCACTGCTACTGTTGATGCCACTACCACTGCCACTGCCATTGCCACTGCCACTACTGCTGCCACTGCCACTGCCGCTACTGCTGCCGCTGCCACTGCTACTTCTACTGCTGCTGCTACTGTTACCGCTATGAATTTTCAATAATATTTCTCCTAGCTTTGTTTCTGTTGATTTTACCACTCGAGGAAACTGCAATTTAATTTCTGTAACTGCAAGAAGCTTTATGCCAACACACAAGCTGGAATAGAAACATATATATCTGCTACATTCAACCTACTGCCTACTTCTCTGGGAAACACACAATCCTTTTCTGTTTTCAAATCAAATTTATTTAAATATCTTTTAAATACCATTGGATAATAATTTTAAATAACCTGTGCTTGTGTTTATTTTTCATTTTTGTTTGACTTTTGCTTTTTGATTTTCTTTTTCTTCTAGCTGTGGCACTTTATGAGAAATATTTTTATATGAGATGATATTGGTGCCAATAAAGTATTATCTGTTAATAAATAAACATTGAAACAAAGCCATTAGTAAGCTTTCAAATTAATCACAATTGTCAAAGTTTATGATTTTAAATATCTGTGTGCCATAACATCAACATACCTCAGTGATACCAAAAAATAAATGTTTGCATGTTTGCATTGTTTTAGTAGAAATAATTTATTTAATACCATAGTACGCACTATTCTTTTATTAATTTTGTCAATTTCTGGCATAAATGATGTATAACAGGTACAAAGACAATTTAATGAATATGTTTTTTTAAACAAATGCAAGTTTTGTTAGATTCAATGTAATAATAACGACACTCATTTTGTTAGAATACTTCAAAGTTACCAGAGTACCTCATGTGGACTTAGGCAGTAGCACCTATTGCACAGATAAATAGTCACGCAACAAGCCAAAGAATGAATGTATTCATGAGATATTGTTACTGAATACCACAACGTTTAAACAGTGAACTTCGAACTATCATGAAATTGCCCCCATTTTTGTTAATGTGAAAGAAATTATGCTAATCAAGGGAAGTGAGACATTGGAAACAAACTGGGCTGAATGCAGTCAAGTTTTCAACTCACTTGCCCATCTCAAGATCCAACCATAATCCACCAAGGAGCCATCATAAGTGAATCTAATTGTAAAATTAGAAGTGTTCACTGTCAGTTCACCAATTCCGGAAACTTGAGTAACTTGACTTCCACTTGAATTATAAATCTGTAAATAAAAGAAACGAAATTGAACCACTTTCATTGAGCTGTGACTTGTGGTTGTTTTTATCTTTAAAAAAGATCTATGAATTCTTTTGTCTATCTGTCAAAAGCATAGCATAAGGTTTTGTGAAGGACAGCTTTAACAACGCAGCAACTTACCCTTTTCAAAGGTTAACCTTCTAGAAACTGGCATACATTACAATTAATCAAAGATATGTTTTTTATAAAGCTTAAAAATGCATTACAAATGGGGAGCTATTGTTGCCACATATGTTCATTTTAAGCAATTGGTTTGCTGAAGTTTAGCAGCGAGTGTCTAAAATTTTACTGGAAACGTCTATATGGAATCACATGAATATCCAATGAAATAGCTGTTTCCTGTACACGAGAAAGATTAATTAGTATGGATTTCAACTCTGATGGAGACTAAAACAATTAATTGATGCTTGGTTCACATAACTTTCTGCCACGCTCAATGGAGGTATTAAAAGTTGAATCCTCTTGATGTTCATAACAGAAATGAATACTGACTAACCAGCAATTCAGATTTCTAGAGCCACATCCCCCTCTTTGAAGGGAACAAATAGGCATTTTGAATTGGTCAATACTGTAGTGTTTTTCTATCGTTAGTTACACCACCGACACAACGGCTTCCATGTACTCCTTGATTATGCTAATAATGTCCAGACAACGACAAGAGTGTTCCTTGTTAATAATGATACTTTATTATTAATATTCTATTTAGCAAGATACAATGATTATTGCAAGTCATACATAATGACTCCACAATAACCCACAATAACTTCTGCCCTCCTGATCTCCAACAATTCCTTTTATAGGAGAGACCAGGAAGGCACGCTTCCTTATTAGGGTAAACCAATACAATAATTGCTTACAAGCTATTAACAAATCATCCTAACTAATACATAAATAAACAGTAAACAAGGTGGATTGTCTTGTTAGCTCCTAGGCTCCTCCTCTGTAAGCTTAGTTCCTCTTTTGCTACTCCTCTTCTTGTATAGCTCCATTAGACTGTTTAGATTCCTTGCTCACTCAGGCTTATCCTTTGGCGGCCATATATGCCCGGCTAATCTCCGAATGGTGGCCATATATGACCGAGTGAATCTCCGAATGACTCATCAGTGTAGTGGGTGGCTGGGCATGCATTATAAGTTAGTAGTTGCACAGCTTGATCTAGAAGC
Source organism: Cryptosula pallasiana (assembly GCA_945261195.1). Lineage (NCBI taxonomy): Eukaryota > Metazoa > Bryozoa > Gymnolaemata > Cheilostomatida > Cryptosulidae > Cryptosula > Cryptosula pallasiana. The sequence continues at coordinate 53,232,854 of OX183132.1, read as the reverse complement.
ATCCATACAAACACCTAAGCTGTGCAAGGGGAATGGGTTCTATTACACTCTTCTGGGGTGGCAAGGGTGCAGGGTAGGGGGGGGGGGGTTGAGGGGGAAGGAAGGGGCTGGGGTCACTGATGTTACACAAATCTCCCACATACTCCGCTCCATTAGGGACACCGTCTCTAATTAATGAATCAACAATAAAGATTTGTGGTGTACCTCACCGGGAATAATATATATTTGATTGAAAGGAATACAGTTAATACAATACAGCCTATTGTACACTGGCAAACAGGTTGCCTCGGACCTCTGTAGCCAAACTGCGGAGGGAGGCAGCTTCAAGTTCTGCGGCTTCGTACTCCATCTTTATATCTCTTTTTGCGGCTGGCAAGGTGTGGGGCTTTAGCAGTGCCTGGCGAAGCGCTCGTAGGTCAGCCTCCAGGTCTGCGACTAGTTGATCTAAGACTATGGCTGCACTCTCTCTCTTGACTAGAAAGTCTCCAGTTGGCTGGGGGTACGGGGGGGGGGGGGGGTGTCTGCGGGGGGGGGGGGGTGCCTGAGCAAGGGGAGAAGTCTCACGGGGTGGAGTAGGTGGGGAGACAGGGGGGAGGGTGGTGGCAGGGGTTGACTTCTTTGGTATACGGTAATTAGTTAAACGGACAGACATCAAGCTGGGGATGGGGTTAGAAAGACGCTTGTTGGAGGATTGAGTGTCACTTGGTGAATGGTCACGTTTGGGGACTTTGGCTGGTGAAGTAGGAGTTGTACCCGTTTGCGTGGGTACACACTGCTCAAATTTGGGGGGGTCGTTCCATTGTGTAAATTCACAGAAGCGCTCGTAGGACTGCCTGTCTACCGCATAGATCATCCCTGTTTTGCCTACGTGTTCAGGCTCTCCGTCATTATCCAGCCTACTCTAATGTCCATAAACCGTATCTCTGCTCTCACTCGTAAAGCGGCATCGGCAGAAATGCTTTATGTAATGTTGGTTAATGTGTACGGCTAGCTGCCGGGGATTGCGGCTCCGGTATTCACATTTAGCACAGGTCAGGTGACTGGATCGCCGCAGCAGGCGCTGGACCTTGTCCTCAGTAGGTTGGCTTATCCATTTCAACATTCTCCAACGGGCAGGGTTTCTCCTACCATCAGCTCCAAAGGTGACTGTAGGCTCGTCATTCAACGTAAGGGAAGAGGGGGGGGGGGGCAACAGGAACCGTTCGGATCAACCGTACCGATACGTTGGGTAGGTCTGACGGTGTACTCTTGGTCTCTACAACAGACGTAACATGATGACAGTGTCGTTTGTTAGGTGGGGAGGTAGGGGGGGCAACCTGGGGTGGGGTAACTCGAGACAATAGGGGGGATACTATTACTTGACTATTACTAGTTGGAGAAGTGGTAATTGGCCGTTCGGTTAATACTTTTTTACGTTCCAACGCCAGATCTACTCCGTGGGGGTGGTGTGAGGTTCTTTTGAGGGTGATCCATCTATCCCGAGCCGGGGTAGCTGGATCCCGAGCCGGGGTAGTGCCGGCGTCACTGGAAAAAGGGGGATTTGACTTGGGGTGTTTCTTCACACATTGGCTGTAGCTATAATCAAGTTTTGTGGGAGGAATGATGGTAGTAGGGACCAGGGGAAGGTTAGGGGGTGGTCTTTTAGCTGGAGCAAGGGGTGGAAACTCGTCTAAGTCGATTAGGGGGGGAGAGGGCACAAGGGTGGTGAGAGCTAAAGGGTCACTGGCCGTAGCGTTCTCGAGTACCCACTTATCATAGGCACTTTTCAACTCACCAGGTTGACTTGACGTGGCTGCTGGTAGCGTAGTGGATGCTGACTCTCCTGTTATGCCTAACAGCTGGTCCTCGCTGTGGGTAGAGGGTGGCTGATATTCAGCTAGATTAGCTTCGAGCAGGAGGTTGTCGTCATCATCCTCGAGCTGTAAGCAGGCGGAAGTTTCGGGGTTCATGCTTTGCAAGTAGTTCTGAAGGAGCTGTAGTAAGTAAGCGGACTGCTCAGTAAGCAAGTTAGCAGACAAAAGGGCAATGTTTTCTTGACTATTCAGCTGCAAACCGGTTTGCTCTGCTACTTGCGGGGTATGACTCATGACAGAGGGGGAAAAGAGGGGTATCTTTGGGGGCTCTTGCAGGGGGGTTGAATGGATGAATGGAGGGAGTCAACTGAAATTTGGAGGGGGGGTAGGGGAGACTCTAGCGATTCTTTTAAGACTAGGCAAGGAGGGGTGTGGTCCTCAGGCTTAGTAGTGAATGCTTTAACCGTAGCCAATAACTTGGTTCTTTCTTCCTGTAGTGTATCACTTCTTGCAGTGACTTGGTGACACCAAGGTTGGCCATATCTTTGGGGTGGTCCTACATTTCATCTAGGGCGGCCTGTAGGTGCTGGGGCTAAGGGAGGGGGGCGTGCAACTGGCGGGAGGACAACTTCTGGGTTTACCGTATGACCTACTGCTCGGCCAGTTCTAGTCCGATTGGATTGATTTTCGCTGGAGAGATTCGGTGAGCATTCTTCTACAGGTTGAGGTGCTCTGGGTGCTGCTCTCTCTACAGGTTGACTTGCTCTGGGTGCTGCTCTCTCTACAGGGGGAGAGATTGGAGGGGAGGGGGGCGCCGCATAAGGGGAAGGCATTGGGAGGTCCAGGAGTGGAAAGGGTATTTCTTGTAAAGGGGGAGGGGGTTGTGTTCTCCTGCGGGGAGCAGCGCCACGCATGTTGGGGCGGCGGACGGGTTCCAAAGCTGCAGGGGCTTGTCCGTACGGCTCCAGGCATGCCCTATATGGTTTCAGGCGACTGCCATTTTGCACTGACTGTTGGCCGTGTCGATTGATCAGGTATGTGTGGTTACTGTAGGCTTCCTCTATTATATAGGGGCCCACGAACTTGGGTTGGAGTTTGGGGTTCTCTCCCTTCCTTCTCCTTCGGTTCTCCAACCATACTTCATCTCCTGTTTTGAATAGAGACGGCTCCTCTCCTTCATCTCCTCTTATCTGTTGCTGCTCCATTCGGAGAGTCTCATGAACCTCTTCAAGTCTTTCCTGTAGGGCTTGGGCGTATTCGTGTACGGGCACACACTCAACCAAGGGGGGGTGATAAGTTAGTTGGTCGGGGAGCCGTAATTCCCTTCCCATCATCAAGAAGTTTGGTGTTTCGCCTGTAGTAGAATGGGGGGTGGCACGGAACGCTCTCATTATTTGGGGGAGGATCAAGTCCCATTCTCCGGGCTGCCTCTTCAATAGGAGAGAGCGTAGGGCATCTCCTAATACCCTATTATTGCGCTCTACTAAACCGTTGGATTGGGGGTGGTAGGGAGTGGTTCGAGTCTTTTTTACCCGCCAGAGAGTACAGAGTTCGTGCATGAGACTCGACTCAAACTGGGCACCCTGATCGGTGTGCATCTGCTCGGGTAGTCCGAAGTAGCAGAACACGTGTTCGTCGAGGGCAGTGGCAACAACAGGGGCAGTGGCATCAGGGAGGGGGAGGGCATCTTGCCAACGGGTAAAGTGGTCTGTTAAGACGAGTATCCACTTGTTTCCTCTATCGGTCTCAGGGAGGGGGCCCACCAGGTCTACGGCCAACTTTTGCCAAGGGTGGCCGGCATACATTCGCTGCCGTGTGGGGTTGGGTTTTGTACCGCCATGTTTAGCCCGCTGACAGGTTTCAGGGGAATGCTGTGGGCTACTAGGTTGGTAAGGCCGACGTCGTGGTCACCTTTACTGAATACTTCTTCATACGAGTGCAAGAGTTGTGCCAATTTGAACGCCTCCTGGGGGGTGTGACAGTTGCCTAGTGCTTGGACATACAACTCTTTTAGATGTTCGGGGACGGGGGGAGGAATGGCAGTGGAGGGGGGGGAAGTGGGCTCATCTTCTTTTACTGGTGATCCTACATCACCGTTGTGTACTCCAGTGTACCTTCCTATCGTTTTGCCAGCTTTCAAGTCCAGCGGTTGGTTGGTGGGGTTGAGACACCTCACCAATAGCTGATGTCGGTCATTCGGGGTGTTGAGACTGGCAGCTAGGGGAGGGGAGTTGGGGATGCCTTCTACGATACCGAGGGGAAGGTGTATGGAGTGGGTAGTTCGGCACAGTATGGTTGCTTCGGTGTGGGGGGGATCTGAGTGTCTCTAACCACCTGGACTCCAGTAGCCAGTACTCTGCCTTGCTGGTCTGTACACAGCAGTTCTTGGCCATTAACTTCTATCACTGACAGGTCGAACTTCATGCGACACTGATGAGAAGTGAGAAATGGCATGCCCAGAATGGCGTCCTCATTTATTTGGCCTACGACGAAAGTGGCTTCCGTTTTGACATCTCGCAACCGAATGGGTAGGCGGATGGTGCCAAGGAAGGGGATGTGAGATCCGTCGGCTAACACACCGTGTGAATCACCTTCTTGCAGGGAGCTCTTAGTAGTTGGGGCCAGTCGATTGAACAGGTGTTGCGATAAGAGGTTGGTGGTGCATCCAGTATCGATGAGTACTGACACCTGTTTTCCCTCTATTCGACCGGGTAGGAAGTAGCTTGCCTTGTAAGGGCGCTCTGATGGGGGGTAAGTGAGGTCAGCGGGTTTAACTGCTGAGGGTTGGGGGGTAGGGGAGCGTCTATATCGAGTACGAGAGGGTCGCTCAGTGGTCAACGGGGTTGAGGGGGGGAGTAGTTTCTTAGCCAAAGACTGACGAGGTGGGGGTGGCTCGGTGTCCTGTGTAGGGTGGCACACCAGGTGACCGTGGTCAGCAAGACTTTGTCTATGAGAAGGGGTGGGTTGGGTATACAGGTCGGTAGGGTAATAGTCCGACTCTGCTTCACTGGGTACCGGGGAGTAGGGCTCTTCGTCTCCTATATCTTGGAGGGGGGTATACCGGTTGGTGGTGGGTAGTTGCCAGGGTTCTGAGATGGGTACTACACGCCGTCTCTCTCTCTGCCATGGGGGAATCTCTAGTACGGGGTTGTACTGTTCTACTCTAGCCAACTTTCTTTGATAACGCCGGGGTACCCGGGGGCAGTGAGGGGCCGGTTTCCCTACTGCGTGCGGCGCCCGTTTTTTGACTGCTGGTTAGGGGGGGGGCGGGGTAGATGGCCAAGGTTTGACCGGGCAGCTTCTTTGTAAATGGCCGATAGTGCCACATCCCCAACACTGGAGGGGGGCGGATGTAGGGAAAGGGTGGGGGAGGGAGGGGGCAAGGGGTGGGTTGACTTGTTGTTGTAATTGTTGCAATGCGTCGGACTGGAGCTTAACTGCTTCGGTCAACGTCTGTAGGTTCTTCATCAAGGCACTGAGGGTGTCCTCTGGTAGGGTGGCCGTCTGTTGGACTTGGTTAGGGGGGGGGGGAGGTTGGGGAGGGCCGGTCACTGGGTGGGGGTAAGTGCTCTTCCTCCTCTTCCACTATTCTCACTCTGGAGGGCCTGTCTTCGAATCCAACTTTGACTTGCAGGAATTCGTTTCCAGCTCTAACAGCCTCCTCAATCGTGTGTGGTTGGACTGCCAGCAGGTGCCGTTGTAGATAGGCATTACCAATAGTGCTGGCGAAAGTCTCTAGCACTATTCGGTCGACTCTTCGGGGGGGTAGGTCATCGTATGCCACACGAACTAATTTCTCCACTTCGTTGGCGTGTTGTTGTAGTGAGGCTTGGGCAGAACGACGCAACACAATTAACTTGGCCTGCGCTTCCTTTGGGGTGAGTCCGAAACGGGCTCGGAGGGCGGCGAAGATACCTTCTACGTGAGGGGGGCGTCCACACTCTAGTGCCTCGTCCTTCAGTGCTGCTCGGAGATGCATCAGGGCTGTAGCTTGGCCCCAGTCATTGGCATCTGCGACCTCGAGGAACCGAGTGACAAAATACTCGATGTCTCCCGTCCCGTCGTACTTTGGGGCCTTGAAGGGTGTCTGTATTGGTCCTCGGGGAGGCTGTACCAACATCTGCAGAGCTTCGGTGAGTTGCTCCAGCGCTATGGTAGGTTGTGCTCCGACAGGGTTTCTACCGGCACTCCTAGCTCTTTGGGTGGCCATGTTAGATACAATGGCAAGCTAGGGGGGTTGAGTGACTGTTTTTGGCAAGAGTAAGCTGGTATACAGGGTATACAGGCTCGGTATAGCTTCGGGGTAGGTAGTATATGGCTATACAGGCTCGGTGTGACTTCTGGGGAGGGGGGGAGGTGGTATACAGGGTATACAGGCTCGGTATAGCTTTGGGGTAGGTAGTATACGGCTATACAGGCTCGGTGTGACTTCTGGGGAGGGGGGGGGGAGGTGGTATACAGGGTATACAGGCTCGGTATAGCTTCGGGGTAGGTAGTATACAGAGGGATACTGACACAGAGTAGCTTCTGAAAAGGGGGAAGGTAGTATGCAAGAGATACAGGCTTGGTATAGCTCCTAGTTCTTCCTACCTTCTTCTCTCTCTAACTTCTTCTTTTCCTACCTTCTTTTCTTCCTATCCGTTGTGTCTCTCTTGTTCATAGGATCCCACCGCTGCCACCAATGTAGTGTTTTTCTATCGTTAGTTACACCACCGACACAACGGCTTCCATGTACTCCTTGATTATGCTAATAATGTCCAGACAACGACAAGAGTGTTCCTTGTTAATAATGATACTTTATTATTAATATTCTATTTAGCAAGATACAATGATTATTGCAAGTCATACACAACGACTCCACAATAACCCACAATAACTTCTGCCCTCCTGATCTCCAACAATTCCTTTTATAGGAGAGACCAGGAAGGCACGCTTCCTTATTAGGGTAAACCAATACAATAATTGCTTACAAGCTATTAACAAATCATCCTAACTAATACATAAATAAACAGTAAACAAGGTGGATTGTCTTGTTAGCTCCTAGGCTCCTCTTCTGTAAGCTTAGTTCCTCTTTTGCTACTCCTCTTCTTGTATAGCTCCATTAGACTGTTTAGATTCCTTGCTCACTCAGGCTTATCCTTTGGCGGCCATATATGCCCGGCAAATCCCCGAATGGTGGCCATATATGACCGAGTGAATCTCCGAATGACTCATCAGTGTAGTGGGTGGCTGGGCATGCATTATAAGTTAGTAGTTGCACAGCTTGATCTAGAAGCATCCATACAAACACCTAAGCTGTGCAAGGGGAATGAGTTCTATTACACTCTTCTGGGGTGGCAAGGGTGCAGGGTAGGGGGGGGGGGGGGGGTTGAGGGGGAAGGAAGGGGCTGGGGTCACTGATGTTACACAAATCTCCCACAATACTTGTATACATATATTATTGTTTGAAATTATTATGAGGAAATAGACATGCGATCCGAATTTCTCCATTTATAAACAAAATTATTGTTGAGTGCTATGTTTCCAAATAATGCTCACCAGTAAATGATGGCAGCAAGATTCCAAATTGATACCATCTATGTCCACATATACATAGTTGAACCCAACTGTGTAAATGTTCCATTCACAGTTTAGGTTTTCACCATATAAATCTGGGGAAGTGAGAAATCCTGTACTGGAACTGATTATCTCCCCAGATGGACATCGTTTCCTGGCTACAAAAAAAAAATTAAAAAAGTCTTAACCAAATCAAAATTAAGTATATTGTACGACCCATATGTTTTAAGTGCAAAAAGAGTTTTTCAATTTTGTGAGCATAGGGTTCAAGAATACTTAGGTGCAAATAGTCACACATTTTGAGTAAGTGAAACTTTTAACACAATGAAATTGAAAAACTGATTTTGCAAATCAAACCGTTAGAAAAACAAAACAAAACCAAAAAAACCAACTTCAACCCACTAATCACTTCTTTATAACGCTATCGGTAGTAATTAAGAAGCAGATTTCTGGCTTGGAGTCTAAAGACAAGGTTCTCCTGGTTCCAAGTGTCTTTTTGTTGGCACCAGCTACCATGAAAACCTGAGAGGTACGTTTTTTTGTGTGCATTATATGTTATAATTTGACTTTTAGTGTTTTTGTTTGAACTAAGTATTTATTGTGCAGTGGTCGTTTGTCTATATTATGATTTTTATGGTGATTTAGATCATGGGGTTGATTAGTTTATAAACATGGTATGTACGTTTTTTATACCAGGAGTTTGCGTTGTGTTTAATTGTTGGATTAACATATTATAGTTGTTGGTCTAATTTTATTACAAGAAAAAAATTAGGCTATTTGTTTTCATACATATCCGTGAAAATACTAAAGTAGTGATAAGGGAGCAGATCTCTGCCATGGAGTCTAAGGAGGAGAAGGTTCTCCAGGGTCCAGTTGTAATTTTTTTATGATCCGATGTACACCATAACCTACCAACTTCCAAAAGACTCCACTCACACCTATCCCGTGTTTCATTCACCTCTCTGATAGCACAGATGTTACACAACATGACTTTCTCTCCTACTTTGATGATACCAAAACTCAAACTTCATGAACTTTGGAGACAGCACACTTCTCCGACACACCAGGAATCCCTTTTAGGACGTCAACATCAACAACTTGAGAGCTTTAATCCACAAGAGCGCCTCTCTGCTAAATACTATGACCCCACAACAGCGTTAAAAAACAGCATCAATTCAAGATCTACCAACAGCTATAATGGTATTTACCGATGAATTTTGCGATGATCCAATGCACGCCATAATCTACAAATTTCCAAAAGACTCCACTCTCACCTATTCTGACCGTCATTCAATTCTCTTATACGATGGATGTTACACAACATGACTTTTTCTCCTACTTTGATGATACCAAAACAGCATTCAGCACACATTATCAACAACGCTCAGATCCAAACTATGAAAGAAAAACCTGTGACCAAATGGATGCTTACTTTGAAATCATCACTTTTGATAATTTCCCTGACATCACAATCCTGACATTCATCAGACTTTTTACTTGGAAGAATTTGAGGACTAGAAAGCAGATGCCACCCATGCCTGTTGCTCACACAACCATCTACAGATTCACTCATTGTTGTTGACTGACTCGGTTGTAAAAGACGATGATGATGATGTTGGTGACAATGATGAAAAAACGATGATAAACAAGTCGAATCAAAGTAATTGCAGACAACTAAAGGAACGACATCTACTACAGCAGCAACTAGGGCTCTTGAAAATACCAAGATGATCATTAATGAATAATTCTCATGGTAATTTATGTAGATAAAGTCAATAATAATGAATGAATCAATTGTAATGATCACTTTTTTGTATTTCGTAGACATGATGCTCACATTGTTGTTTTTGCACAAAGGAATGTCATTTTTTGTGCAAAAGATGGTGTATTTTTGCTAAAAAATGTGGAGTTTTTTTCACAAAAAAACTATTGTTTTTTCCAAAAAGTCTTTTATAATATACAGGATTTTTTGCGCAAAAATAATGTCTTTTTGGTCGCGGAAAAATGGCAATTTTCCGCGCAAATATATGATGTTCTTTTTTTTGCAAAAAGTGTACTGTTTTTAGTTTCTTCTCACTAAAAATTGTTGTTTTTCCGCACAAAAAAGGTATTTTTTGCGAAAAAAGTGGAGTTTTTTCTCACAAAATTTGTTGTTTTTTCCCGAAAATCGTTTATAACATATACGATTTTTCGTGCAAAATAACTCTTTTTTCACGCAGAAAAGTAAAAAAAAATTTCGCCGAAAGTGCAGTTATTTGTCACCAAAAGCTGTTGTTTTTCCCGGGAAAAAAACTTTTTTGCGCAAAAAAAATGTCAGCAACAATAGACTTTTGTATTTTGTAGACATGATGCCTCTTTCGATTTTTCATTTGGATCAAAACACAGTGGTAGTAAATAATTTAAAGATTCTAGACAAGATCATATCGAAGTAATTGCAGATGACTAAAGGAACAACATCATTACAGTAGCAGCTAGGAATCTTGGAAATCATAAGGTAAGCATTAATGAATAATTATTTTACTATCTCTCATTTGCAACAACTAGATTTCAACTATTTATAACTGAACAAAAAATAAGTAAATTTTTGTTATTTGTTTTTTTTAGAATGGTTCTCAAAATGAATAACTCAGAAATTTCCTTCTCAACTCACAACTCCTACAGCTCCAATAGTTGTTGCTGAAAAATCATATTCATTGTATCTATGAACATGATTATGTATGGAAACAGCTTAAATTTTCTTGTAACAAAACTATATCAATAACTATACAAAATACAACACTAAAAATTAAAACACCTGGTGCACACAAAAAAGTACCTCAGACAACAACAAAATTCTAAACGCCTGGTGCACACAAAAAGGCACCCAGTAAGCAGGACCAGGAGAACTTCCAACACAAAAACCATTACATACCCAATGTCTAAATCTACATTCTAAACATCTGGTGCACACAAAAAGGTACCTCACAGGTTCTCATGGTAACTGGGCCATACTTTTAGTACACCTGGAACCTATACAACACTCAAACCCCCCAATCTAACGTCGTCATCATCGTACAAACCCGTGTCTGAATATGTATCTATGAATACGATTATGTACGAAGAAAACAGCTTAAATTTTCTTGTAATAAAACTATACCACAATACAACATTAATCCAGCAGTTAAAATCACAATACAAAACTCAGTATAAAGCTACAAGTTTATACGCCAGTCAACCTCATAATCTAACGACATAAAAACACACAATATAAACCCCCTGCGCAACTAATACAACACAAAAAATCAATGCACCTGGTGCACACAAAATGGTACCTCACCCAACACAAAAAATTATAAGCACCTGGTGCACACAAAAAGGCTCCAGCCAAACAATACACCAGGGGAACCTCCAAAACCTCCAGCAAAAATGCATAGCATACAAACCATCGTCCAAATTGACATTCAACACCATAAAATTACATACATTCTAAACAGCTGGTGAACACAAAAAGGTACCTCACAGGTTCGCATGGTAATTGGGGCGTACTTTAAGTAAACCTGGAACCAGGAGAATTTTTTCTTCTTTAGACTCCATGGCAGATATCTGCTCCCTTATTACTACTTGCTAATACACATATTCCTATCCATTTATGTTCATAACCATATGTTTGTAACCATATTCATGTCCATATCCACCTGATTATATAAGTAGGGATTTTACTCATGATTATCATAATTAAAACGTTTATACAGTAACTATAGTAAGAAAGTTAAAGTTTAAGATAGAGGGTTTTTTCTTTACTAAGCGATGGTAGCTTCAGTAGGTACTCCATCGAAACACACTTGTCTTTTCTCGTAAAATTATGTTAGCCCTCATTTTATTTGACTGTACGTTAACATTCTTCAATCTTTTATTGTGAAACCACAATTTTTTCCTTCAAACCACTTTTTTGTTCTCAATACATTCAGATAACTGCGTTTGTTTAAATAATTACTTGGCTTATGTAAACCTTCAGAACTAAACTGGTTTCCGTTTTTCCCCCAAACCGTAGTAGGTTTTAGAGTTGAGCGCAACAATACCATCTCCAGTAAACTCCTCCTTGAACAACCCAAGTGTTCTTTTTCCGTGTTTTAGTACTTTTTTGAAGCAATCACGCATGTTCCATTCTGAATCTATTTTTTTAATCCTCAAAAACTCATCCCTATGTTTATAGCAGTATGGTTGTGGAAACCAACTGGCCACATCAATATAAAACTCCCTTTTTGTATCCGCTTTTACCAAAGTTTTTAATGATTCACTCAAAGCCATGTGTGCAACATCTGTATCCATTTCAAAATACTGGAATTTATTGTTTACAGTTATGTCTTCTGTTTAAGCAACTATTAGGTTAATAGAGGAAAACTAAGCGTTACTTACTTGTCCATAAAGTTGTAGTAAAACTTCAACATGCACAGCTTGGCATATTGTAGTACGGAGAAACCCAAGTGCACTGGAACATTCATAGTCAGTTGAAATGATTAAAATGTGGATTAATAGGGTAATCTTTAAGAGCGTAATAGTTTTTGTATTAACTTTAATTAGATTTAGAGTGTACCATTTGTTTAGCGCTTATGATTTCATAGAAATCCTCTGCTATCTCCTCCATAGAAACGAACTTGTTCCCTCTGATAACAAATGAAGCTTTTTTTGCGCCATCGGATTACTTGACACTTGTATGTTTTTCCGTGTCGGTGTTTGTTTTTTCATAGGCAGTATAACCTACAAGCTTACTGGTAGTGGGGACCAATTCTTGACTACAATTTATATCTCCCATTCTCCTAGCATCTGAAACCAATGTTCCAAAAGCCTCAAAAGCCTTTATAGGTAAGTCTTCTATCAGCTGATAAACTTTGGTGAATTTTAGTCCCAGTTTCAAGTACTACTTTAATAATGGACTCATTAGGAAAATCTTTGCTCCAAACATCCTTTCCATTAGCGAGCACTGGTGATTTTTATCAATCCTTCGGCTTCAGCAAAGACTCTTATCTCATCGCTGAGGTACTCTCTACTCAACATCATGTTTTTAAAAATTGGAGCATTTCGTAAAATCAATCTTTTATTTCCTCAGAAACTTTGATTTCACATTCGATGAATCCCAAGAAATCTTCTGATTGAACTCTCTCCATCACTTCACTTTGATTTATTTTCTTTAAAATTGTTTGGGATAGAAAGATTCATAAAATGTGTTGACAACTTTTTGTGGATTTGTAGAAGTTTTCACTAGAGACAGCAACTCACACTCCCAAATCGATATGACCGTGTAACCTAGAGCTCGGAGATACTTTTCAATTTTCACTGTGTCTCTATACAGCTGAGCCATTTGTTTTTGTCTGGTAGGATAAAGCTCCTGATGTCTAGCGTTATTGAAAGACAAGTCGAGTTTCAACGCGAAATCCATTAACCGGTAGTCCTCGTTACCCTAGAGAGACGTATTCTCAGTTGAGCTGTGGTTTGATGTTGATTGTTTTGCAAAAATTCAGTGCTGTAGCCAGCTGTGTGCTAACTTGCTAAGTTTTACAAGATCGACAGCTAAATAATCCTTCATTTTTCTTCTTTGGTGATATCCGGGAGGCATCAAGTGCATCATACACCATAGATAGAGAGCATTTTCGTCAACTCCATAGATCCTGTTGCAAGTTTTTGCTTGTTTCCAAGCCAATGTTCTCTAATTTTAGTCATACCTCTTTCGTGATATCTGTGCATCACCAGACTGGGTCCTTCAACAGTGTTTTTTTATCGATGAATAAAGATCCGCATTGCATTTGTCACTTGGACAAATTGAGAGGGTCTGCTGAAAGAAGTTACCAAGTTCTCAAAAATCCAAATAGGAAGAAGACTGCGGAGGAAATGTTTTGGGAGCTTTGTTAAACATCTATCGAAAAACCAATCCTGGTAAAGATATTCCATATTTCAGCAAATCAATCCTGTGTTCTCTGTAGATGGCTCTTTGTCTTTCTAAAGCTCGAACAAATGGTGTTACGTTCAAGTTGTTGTACCACTTTCAAAAATCTGTCATAATGTTCATGTTATCATCTTTCCATGTTTTTTGACTCCTCTTCGCTGATGCTTTTTTGTTATAATATACTATAAAAAAACTTACATCGGAGGTAAATGTTTTTGTTGCAGTTGGCTCAAGTCTTTCATCAACTTGTATGGGAAAAAATTTTTTGCAGCTTCGCATTTGTATACTTTGAGATACATTTTGTAGCTGTATCCAGGAGCAATAAACTTTGTGCCATACAAAAACAAAAAAGATCCTACACCGATGACAAGCATGTTGCTTTCTTTTTCTACAACAAAATCAAAATCTATGTTTTAAAGATCTATTAATTGTGGCAACAGAATTCCTTTCATCACTTTTTTGTACTAGCTCTGAGAATCGAAAGCTAGACTAGGAAGCTTTTACATGTACTTCATCACGTCATCCAGAACTCTGGAGCTTCCTAGTCTTTGTCTGTACTTTTTTTGGTTCTAGGGGTGTTCACGACAAAACGTTTGCTTGGCTTTTTCCTATCGATGTAATTTGTCTTCTACTCGTTTTATGATTTGGGCAAAATTTTTAATCTCGGATGTACGCTTCTTTGCTGATCATTGCCAAATATTGAATAAATTTCCCAATGCATTCTCTATCATCACCATTGTTGATAATACACCGAGGCAGCTCAGAACCTGGTATTTTTGAACAAATGAAAATGCTCAAGAGCTTTTGTTCACTTGTGTAGAAGGTCATGTTTGTATCTCTATTATCCGAGCATTTGGGTAGCAAGCACTCAATGTTGTACATAGCAAAATATGGATACTATCTCAAAGGATTATCTGGTTTGATGTTTATTCCGAATTGCTCCTTTAGCTCATTAAAAACTGTAACGCTAAGTTTGTATTCACCTCCTAAAAATTGCATAGTTGACACTTCTGATGTTGAGCACCTGTGTCTTTTCAGATTGCCAAATCTGTCAAAACAAGTAGAATATGTTGGACGTTTGTAGGCTTTGGCATATTTTTCCAAGTCTGTGATTAGTCTGAAGTGATTGATATAAAGATCCAGATGGAGTTTTTCCTGATATCTTGTATTTGAACTCCAAACAACTGTTGAAGTCCTGTCTTTATTTCGAGTAAACACCGTTATCTTGAGTCGAAAGGCTGTTTCAAAAACCAGCAAGTCTGACTCTCTCACCCCTTTTTGCTCCTCATTTTCCATATAACCACCAGTGGCAAACCTGGAAAGTTACAAAAGGGGAGCGCAATTCGGCGCAAAGGGCCAAAAATTCTTTTGGAGCTCCTTTTTAAATAATTTGCTCGCCCGCTGACTCAGAATTGGCTCCCCCATGTACAGTGTGGAAAAGACTGCTATGATATTGGGTTCTAGCACCAGTATTTTGCAAGTTTCAAAGATATAGTAATATAACTGCCAGTGTCTAGCACCTAAAATGCATTTGAATTAAACCTAGGAAACAATAATAATAAATTAAAGAATAACAACAATGCATGAAAATGTTTATTTGTTTATGACGACACTTACTGTGAATTATTATATAGCAGTAATAATAATAACAAAAATAAATTCTTCATTATGACGATGTAACATATTAATTATTAAATAATATTATTATATATTATTCATCAATAATAAATTACTATTATTAGTATACCATAATAATAATAATGAACTACCATCATAACTTGTTATAATAATAATAACGGTAACGGTAACGGCGACGGCGACGGCGACGGTAACGGTAACGGTAACGGTAACGGTAACGGCAACGGCAACGGCAACGGCAATAATAATAATAATAATAATAATAATAATAATAATAATAATAATAATAATAATAATAATAATAATAATAATAATAATAATAATAATAATAATAATAATAATAATAATAATAATAATAATAATAATAATAATAATAATAATAATAATAATAATAATAATAATAATAATAATAATAATAATAATAATAATAATAATAATAATAATGAAAAGCACAGCGGCAAAGATCAAAAGATACAGTGACAGGGTGAATCAGTATCATGAAAATCATCTGTTTGAAACTGATCAGAAGAGATTCTACCAAAAGCTGAAGGGCGAAGATCGGAATGAGGTGCCAGCTCCTGAACCGGAAGCCGCAATAGAATTCTGGAGTGGAATATGGGGAAGAGAGCATGAGCACAACAGACAAGCTGGATGGATAAAAGAGACTAAAATGGAGATGCGAAGTGTGAACCAACAAGAAGACATGGAAATTAGCACAGTGAGTTTGAAGAAAGTCCTGGGGAAGTTAGCACCATGGAAAGCAGCTGGACCAGACGGGGTACAAGGTTACTGGGTAAAGAATTTCACTAGCCTACACGATAGAATAGTGACTCAACTCAGTGATGTTGTGAGACAAGGGAAACCACCTAAGTGGATGACTACAGGACGCACAGTGTTGATACCCAAGGATCCGAGGAAAGGCAACATGCCATCAAACTACAGACCGATAACGTGCTTACCTATCATGTATAAAGCGCTCACTGCAATGATTTCGGAAAGTATATACAGACACCTGGAGGAGAAAAATTTAATACCATGGGAACAGAAGGGCTGTGGAAGAAGAAGCCGAGGAACTAAAGACCAACTGATTATAGATAAGTATATAATGAAAGACAGTAAGAACCGAAAAACAAACCTGATGATGGCGTGGATAGATTACAAGAAAGCATACGACATGGTGCCACACAGCTGGATTACATCCGTACTTGAGATTGTGAAAGTGGCAGAAAACACAATGAAATTCATCAAAGGCAGCATGGAAATGTGGAACACAATTCTTGAAAGTGAATGTAAAGAACTAGGAAAAGTGCATATCAAGAGGGGCATCTTCCAGGGGGATAGTTTGTCACCACTGTTGTTTGTGCTAGCCATGATACCACTGACATATGTATTGAGGAAGATGAAACCATCATACACAACAAAAGAAAAGAACAGCGTAAACCACCTCCTATATATGGACGATCTGAAATTGTATGGGAAATCAGAAAATGACATAACATCACTAATCAATACTGTAAGAATTTATAGCAATGACATTGGAACGGAGTTTGGACTAGATAAATGTGCCACCATCACACTAAAGAGAGGTAAACTAGCTAGAGGAACTGATATACAAATGCCTGAAGGAGATGCAATACACCAGATGGAAGATAATGAAGAATATAAATATTTGGGAATATTAGAAGCAGATGATATCAAACATAAGAAAATGAAAGACAAGATATTCAAGGAATACTCAGATAGAGTAAAAAGGGTTCTGAAGTCGAAGTTGAATGCAGGAAATTTGTTCCAAGCTATAAACACTTGGGCTGTTTCTTTGTACAGATATGGAGCAGGAGTTGTAGAGTGGACAAAAGATGAACTGAAACAGATTGACAGGAGGACACGGAAGTTGATTGCAATGCATCGTGGGATGCACCCGAGATCAGATGTAGACAGACTCTATGTTGAAAGGGGAAAGGGAGGAAGAGGCCTCATGAGCATTGAGGACACAGTGAAGTATGAAAGCCACAGTCTGAAGAAATATACAGAAGAAAGTCAAGTGGAAGAGATACGTAATGCAGGAAGAGTGATAAGATCAGACGAGGAAGACATGACAAAATCAGGATACAGAGACAAGCAGAAAACAACACGTATAGATGAATGGGTTGAGAAACCGATGAATGGACAATACATCAGACAAACGAAAGAACACACGGCAGTAGAAACGTGGAAATGGATGACACGAGGGAGCTTGAAAAGAGAAACGGAGAGCTTAATTGTCGCCGCTCAAGATCAGGCACTGAGGACCAATTACAGGAAGGCCAGGATAGAAAAGAGTTCGGATGATGCAAAGTGCAGACTGTGTAAGACCCGGGATGAGACGATAAGTCACTTAGTCAGTGAGTGCCCTAAAATCGCACAAACAGAATACAAACACCGACATGACAAAGTAGCTGCAGCTGTGCATTGGAGCATATGCAAAAAGCACGGTTTACCACACACAGAGAAATGGTATGATCATAGAGCTGAGCCAGTTATGGAAAACGAGAAAGTAAAACTGCTATGGGACTTTAACGTTCAGACAGATAAAGTGATAGTAGCGCGAAGACCGGACCTCATATTAGAAAATAAAGAGACCAGCGAATGTCAGATTATAGATATAGCAATACCTGGGGACACAAGAGTGATAAAGAAAGAAGAGGAGAAGATTGATAAGTATAAATATCTAGCATTTGAGATTGGACGACTGTGGAAAGTGAAACCTAAGGTGATACCGATAGTGATAGGAGCACTTGGGACAATATCCAGCCGTTTGATATCTTACATGGCTGAGATTGGAGTACAGCTATCCTTTGAAACAATTCAAAAGACTGCCCTGTTGGGTACGGCCCAGATTCTACGAAAGGCTCTACAGTAAAACGGAATAGTGATAACCCTTTGGCCCTTAGCTAGGGCCCGGGCTCACTTTACACCAACCGTCAGGTTGTGAAATTTACTTCCTGAAAAATAATAATAATAATAATAATAATAATAATAATAATAATAATAATAATAATAATAATAATAATAATAATAATAATAATAATAATAATAATAATAATAATAATAATAATAATAATAATAATAATAATAATAATAATAATAATAATAATAATAATAATAATAATAATAATAATAATAATAATAATAATAATAATAATAATAATAATAATAATAATAATAATAATAATAATAATAATAATAATAATAATAATAATAATAATAATAATAATTACAAACGCCTGAAGGAGATGCAATACACCAGATGGAAGATAATGAAGAATATAAATATTTGGGAATATTAGAAGCAGATGATATCAAACATAAGAAAATGAAAGACAAGATATTCAAGGAATACTCAGATAGAGTAAAAAGGGTTCTGAAGTCGAAGTTGAATGCAGGAAATTTGTTCCAAGCTACAAACACTTGGGCTGTTTCTTTGTACAGATATGGAGCAGGAGTTGTAGAGTGGACAAAAGATGAACTGAAACAGATTGACAGGAGGACACGGAAATTGATTGCAATGCATCGTGGAATGCACCCGAGATCAGATGTAGACAGACTCTATGTTGAAAGGGGAAACGGAGGAAGAGGCCTCATGAGCATTGAGGACACAGTGAAGTATGAAAGCCACAGTCTGAAGAAATATACAGAAGAAAGTCAAGTGGAAGAGATACGTAATGCAGGAAGAGTGATAAGATCAGACGAGGAAGACATGACAAAATCAGGATACAGAAGTAGTAATATATGAGCAGATCTCCCTACCAAGTGTTTTTTTGTGGATTTGATCTTGGGGGTTATGCAATGAGTTACGACGTTGGGTGAATTCGCCGAGTTTATATTGTATTTCATTTGAGTGGCATTTGAGTGGCATTTAAGTGGCATTTGAGTTTTGATTATTTTTTTACTTAATTTGAAGCCGAGTTTATATTGTATTTTATTTGAGGGGTACTTGAGTGACATTTGAGTGGCATTTGAGTTTTGATTATTTTTTTACTTAATTTGAACTTATATGGTATATAGATTTTGAATGTATGGCATTCAAGTTTTGATAATTTTTTACATAATTATATACATTTATTACATAATAAGCAGGGGTAAATCTTCCCATATAATATAGCTAGAGCCAGTAAAGACTAAGTAATACAAAGTACCAGGTCTTGTAATGATAATCAATGCAAAGTCTTTTCCTTTACGTCGCATCTTAAAAAATCCTCAAATGAGGTGTGGTAACACGTCTGACATCATACCAAAGAACACTTTTATTTTTCGGTTTTCCCTTTCTACCCAAATATACAACGTCAAACGGAGGGGGGTAATCATCACAGCTGAAGTTTTTAGCTATTTCAACTGGACAAAAAAGTATTTTGGGTTCGAGTTCATTTATATCTGAAGGATCATGGTAGCAAACTTGAGAATATCTACACTTCTCCTTACTTGATGGATGTATCACACCAGTCACTCGTATAATGCTTGGGATAGGAAGATCTTCAAATGTTTTGCAAACCGGAACTTTTGGTGAGTCAATCACTTGAGAACCTTTAGACTTTTCTATGAAACAATATATGATTAGATACATTTTA
Source organism: Cryptosula pallasiana (assembly GCA_945261195.1). Classification (NCBI taxonomy): domain Eukaryota; kingdom Metazoa; phylum Bryozoa; class Gymnolaemata; order Cheilostomatida; family Cryptosulidae; genus Cryptosula; species Cryptosula pallasiana. Next base: position 53,213,343 of record OX183132.1, on the reverse strand, counting down.
TTGTATAATAAGTAGGGAAAATCTCTCCATATAATATAGTTAGAGTCACTAAATAGTAAGTAATACAAAACAGTACAACTTGTAATGTCAATCAGGTAAATAGAAAGTAATACAAAATAGTACAACTTGTAGTGTCAATTAATACATAGGTTTTTTATACATTCATTATCCGCTTGAGACTACCTGTTGTCAGCATTTGATATTGAGTTTACATACCATCAACACCAAGCTGTTCATCAAAATCTTGTAATTCGTTTTCTAGAAATTCCTTAAGAACTTCATCCTCATTATTCGTTTTTGTTAGCACCTCATTGGAATTTGTTTGTGTGCAATATTGCTCCCAATCACTAGCGTTGGTTGAAGAAATGAAGACAACATTGTGGTATGGAATAGGATTTCCATTCTTACTCTGTTTTTTTCCTTTGTAAATCATCACACCAGGTGCACATCTTTTAGCTTCCTCGTTGTATCTGATCGGTAGTAAAAGCGTTCTCGTCTCTCTTTTTCCATTCTTTTCAGCGACATAGCGAATGCAATTTACAATGGATTCTTCTCCATTGAATCGGAAAGGAATGAATCTTTCTACAACTTCGATGTAAGCAAAAATGGAACAATCTTTGAAATTGCTGAGATACTCGATGTCGTAAGCGAGTTTGAGTTCTTCTTCACTCATTTTTCTCAGTTTTTCAGCTTCAGCAGTAGCTTCCATTGTGGTTAAGCGTTTTGTGCTGATACGTTTAACATTGTAGTAAGTAGTCTCTGGTTTTTTTGAATTTTCCAGCTCACCCAAGTACAAAATGTTGAAAGGTAATGGGTAGTTATCAACATTGAAGCTTTCAACTACTCTACTTGGGCAAACAACTTTTTGAAAACTCGCTCTAGTTGAATTATCAAGATAAGTGAGAATGTAGTAATTTCCGTATGCACCAGTACTCTGTTCAATAGAAACGATTTGCAAAACTGATGGAACAGGAAGTGAAGCTAGTGTAAGAAACCCTCCAATCTTTTTCAAATCACATGCCTTCCATTTTTGGAGAGATTTGGCCATCTTGAGAGCTCTGTCAGCATCAGTGAGCAATTCTTTTTGTTCCATATTGTTTGATGTTGTGGGTAAAACCAGTTTTGGAAGAGCTCGTCTCTTTATTGTTGCTTCTTTTGTGACAGAGTTAGAGTTTTTTCTTTTGGAGGGTGTTTTGAATGTTTTTTGTTTGTTTTCGACTGGCTTTAAATCCGTGTAAGAAGCAGAAAAATCCTCCATAGTATTCTAAAAAAGAAATAATATATAATTCAGCTTTTAATGTGGAACTAAAAGATTATTTATTTCATACTCTACATTATAGCTAAACTAATTTTGATCTTTGCTAGGTAGGGAATAATAATTTTTTTAAATTTTACCTTTTATAAAGAGATAGCTCCTAGTAGTTGCAATGGAAGGTGTAGTAGATGTTGCTTCTCCGCTCACTGTTGTAGAACTGGATGCTTTCTGTGTGAAAACAGTGGCTCTTAAATAGCTAAAGTTGCACTGGTTGAACTCTATGAATACCAACCTTCTTTATAATATAACTATGAATCAGAATTTTGTCCACGCGAAAACCAATGTTTTCGCGGGAATAAATAATTTATTTTCACGCGAATAGAAACTGTTGCTTTCGCGGGAATACAAATTGTATTTTCACGCGGATACAAACCAATGTTTTCGCGGGAATAAATAATTTATTTTCATGCAAATAGAAACAGTTGCTTTCGCGGGAATAAATAATTTATTTTCACGCGAATAGAAACTGTTGCTTTCGCGGGAATACAAATTTTATTTTCACGCGGATACAAACCAATGTTTTCGCGGGAATAAATAATTTATTTTCATGCAAATAGAAACAGTTGCTTTCGCGGGAATAAATAATTTATTTTCACGCGAATAGAAACTGTTGCTTTCGCGGGAATACAAATTTTATTTTCACGCGGATACAAACCAATGTTTTCGCGGGAATAAATACTTTATTTTCACGCGAAGGGAAACCGTTGCTTTCGCGGGAATAAATAATTTATTTTCCTGCGAATAGAAACTGTTGCTTTCGCGGGAATAGAAATTTTATTTTCACGCGAATACAAACCAATGCTTTCGCGTGAAAATAAACTATTTATTCCCGCGAAAGCAACGGTTTCCATTCCCGTGAAAATAAAGTATTTATTCCCGCGAAAGCATTGGTTTGTATCCGCGTGAAAATAAAATTTGTATTCCCGCGAAAGCAACAGTTTCTATTCGCGTGAAAATAAATTATTTATTCCCGCGAAAGCAACGGTTTCCATTCGCGTGAAAATAAAGTATTTATTCCCGCGAAAGCATTGGATTGTATCCGCGTGAAAATAAAACTTTGTATTCCCGCGAAAGCAACAGTTTCTATTCGCGTGGAAATAATTTATTTATTCCCGCGAAAGCATTGGATTGTATTCGCGTGAAAATAAAATTTTTATTCCCGCGAAAGCAACAGTTTCTATTCGCGTGAAAATAAATTATTTATTCCCGCAAAAACAACGGTTTCCATTCGCGTGAAAACAAAGTATTTATTCCCGCGAAAACAACAGTTTCCATTCGTGTGAAAATAAATTATTTATTCCCGCGGGAGCATTGGTTTGTATCCGCGTGAAAATAAAATTTGTATTCCCGCGAAAGCAACAGTTTCTATTCGCGTGAAAATAAATTATCTATTCCCGCGAAGACAACGGTTTCCATTCGCGTGAAAACAAAGTCTTTATTCCCGCGAAAGCAACGGTTTCCATTCGCGTGAAAATAAATTATTTATTCCCGCGAAAGCATTGGTTTTCGCGTGGACAAAATTCTGATTCATAGTTATATTATAAAGAAGGTTGGTATTCATAGAGTTCAACCAGTGCAACTTTACCTATTTAAGAGCCACTGTTTTCACACAGAAAGCATCCAGTTCTACAACAGTGATCGGAGGAGCAACATCTACTACTACATCCACTGACTATTAAAAGTTTTTCTGTGTGAATTTGAAAATTTTCATTGAACTTAAGACTTAATTATCTGACTTAATTATCTCACTTAATTTTTTGTCTACTTAAAAAGTAATGCTTTCACACAATAAATCACTCGTTCTAACAATAGTAACTGAAGCCTCAACATCTACTATATAATATACCAACTGACTACTAGGAGTTTTATTCACAAGGTAAAATTTATTAGCTGAGACATTTAACTTACCTTTTTATGTGCTATTGTCACTTCTATTAAAAAGTAATGATTTTATTGTTATTATAGTGCTATGGAAACAGAAGAGGATGATACTGATGTAGACATACATAAGGAATGGGAATGGCTCATGAAAAATCAAAATGATATCAGTTTTTCAAATGCTGATAATGAATACATGAATGATGAATGCAATGCTGAATATGAAAATGAGATGGAGATGGAACTTGAAAATGCTTTTCAAGACAAACCTTCGACTTTTCAAGTTTCAGCAACTACTGAAAATACAATAGTCTTTGATAAGCAGTAAGTTTTTAAAATCATAAATTAATAACATTAGTAGAGTAATTTTTTTGCTGTTTTTTTTTATACTCATCTCATGAATCAGCAAAAATAATGCGTTATCTCTTTATTGTAGACAGGACTCAGAATATCAGAGAATTAATGTAAAAGAGGGAGTTGGGAATTCATGTCATAGTACACAGTAAGTTTTTAAAAACTTAACTAATAATAATGTTTGAGTCTTTTTTCCTAATTCTATTTTAAAAATTAATTGATAATGGTGTTTAAGTCATTTTTTTCTTCTGTTACATTTTATATAAAATGTATGTGAATGTTTTATAGAACAACTATTATGTGTTAACATTTCTATTGTAGACAAAGTTTAAATTATCGGGAGGAGAATGTAGAAGAAAAAAACCCTGAAATTTCCCCTAATTGGAAATGGTTAGAAGAAAATCTCATTTGTTTTCGTTTACCCGATGAAACAATCAATCAAATAGGATTTGGTGCTGAGCCTTCACCACCAAAGACTAGCGTAATAGCTCAAGATATAGAGCCGGTTGTGGAGGAGATAGTTGAAGAAAATGAGAATGATCCAATGATAGAAAATGAAGAAGAAGAAGAAGAAGAAGAAGAAGAAGAAGAAGAAGAAGAAGAAGAAGAGGAAGAAGCACAAGAGGAAGAACAAGAAGAAGAAGAAATGGAAGATTTAAATTTTGAAAGACCTAGCCGAGCATCAACCCTAGGTATTGTTGATGATAGCACAGCTCCAACTTTTCAAGATGAAGAATGGGATGATTTGATAGCTAGATATTGGGGAGCTATGAAAACGAAACATAGAGCTGGAAAAGTCATAGAACTTTTAAATGTAAGACTTTGGGATGGGATTCCAAGAGACCAAGCTGATACCTACCAAAATGACTATCATGATTCAAGAGTGTTAGAATTGCTAAAAAAAGTTTGGAGACAATTGAGCTCGAGAGCAAAAGTCAACTGTAGCGTAGGTTGTATACTAGAAAATAAAAATGATGGTGAACTCCGATACTTTCACTCATCATCAAACAATGCTACCGTATATCCAAAAGCTAAACTGATTGAAACTGAAGGAGATCTTGATGACTTCTTTGTTGATGTTATGGAGACTGATCATCGTACAAATAGCTTGAGACGGAGACCAAATACGACTTGGAGATTGATGTTAATCACAAACATTTCGTTTTATTTCTACAAACTACTCGGAATGGGAAAAGTTGGATCACCACCAGAGCATTTATCCTCTCACCTCCTTAACAACAGACACATACGAACCATGTTAAAAAACACAAAAGGAAAACGAATTACCGACAATCTTTGTTTTTTTAGATGTCTAGCATTACACAAAGAACTACAAAAAAACGGTGGAATTGCAAAAGATCCGATAATTAAGGAGGTGAAGGAGTACCAACAACAATATCATAGTTTCATCTATGGTGATAGTGGTAAAAGGTGTGATGGGAAAGGAGTGACAGAAGCTGATTTATTGCTTTTGGAGCGAGCATTTCAGCTGAAGATAACAGTGTTTTCTTTAAATGATGATATGACTTCAACAGTTATTTGGAATTCAAACTCCAGTTATAAGGAGAATCTATATTTGGATCTTTATATCAATCACTTCAGTCTTATTACAAACTTGGAAGGATATGTCAAAGCCTACAGATGTCCAACCTGTTCTACTTGTTATGATAGATTGGGGAATCTGAAAAGACATAGATGTTCAATCTCAGAGGCAACAACTATGCAGTTTTCTGGAGGGCAATACAGTCCTACTACTACAATATTCGACAAACTGAAGGTTCAATTCGGGATAGATATCGGGTCAGATGATTCCTTGAGATACTATCCATTTTTTGCAACATTTGACATAGAGTGTTTGTTACCTAATTGCGAAAAAGATCGAGATACAGACACAACCATTTACACGAATGAGCATAAACTTTTAAGTATTTCAATTTGTTCAAATGTACCAGGCTTCAACAACCCGTGTTGTATTGTCAATAATGGGGATGATGATGAATGCGTTGGAAAGTTCATTGAATACTTGGATGATATTAGTGAAGAATCATATAGCCGATTGGTAAAACAATTTTCGCGAATCATAAAACAGATAGAAGGTGAATTACAACGACTGGAAGAAGCTGAAGAAAAGTTTCGTAGTGATTTTGAAAAAAATCGTTTCAGACGTAGAACAGGAGCTGAAAAAGTTCTGGATGATTTGTACAGCTATATGAAAAAACTCCCTATTCTAGGTTTCAATTCACAGACTTATGATGTCAATGTGATGAAAGGAAAACTGCTTCAAAAATTGAAAGATGTCTCCGAAACAGATTTTGATTTTGTTATAAAAAAAGGAACCAAGATGCCTGTTATCGGAATAGGATCTTTTTTGTTTTTAGATTGTACAAACTTCATCGCTCCTGGATATAGCTATGAAATGTATCTCAAAGCATACAAATGTGAAGCCGGAAAAGGATTTTTTCCTTATGAATGGATGAAAGACTTGGAACAACTTAATCAAGAACATCTACCTCCAAGAGAAGCTTTTTACAGTTCTTTAAAACAAAAGAATATCAGTGAAGAAGAGTACATAATTTGTCAAGAAGCATGGAAAAATAACGACATGAAGACAATGAGGGATTTTTTAAAATGGTACAACAACTTGGATGTAAAGCCGTTTGTTCAAGCGTTGGAAAGACAAAGATCGATCTACAGAGAGCATGGGATTGATATGTTAAAAGATGGTATATCTTTACCAGGATTAGCGATTTGATGGATGTTTAACAAAGCTCCTCAACCACCCCCTCCATACCTCTCTACATACTTGAATTTTGATGAACTTGGTAACTCGTTTCGTCAGACTCTCCCAATTTGTCTGCTTGACAACTGCAATGCAGAACTTTATCCTCTAATAAAGAAAAATATAGTTGGTGGGCCAAGTCTAGTGATGCATAGATATCACGAAAAAGGTATAACTAAAATTAGAGAACAATGGTTGGGAAAAGAAGCAAAGATTTGTGATAGAATCTATGGAGTTGATGCAAATGCGCTTTATTTATGGTGTATGATGCAATCAATGCCTACTGGCTATCCTCGAAGAAGAAAAATCGAAAACTCCTTTGTCGCTGAACCAGTAAAATTTAGCAAGATAGCTCATAGCTGGTTACAGTTCCAAATGTTCTCAAAAAAAATCAATATCAGACATCAGCTCAATGGAGGAGAAGTTACTCTCGGACAGCGAGGATTACCAGTTGATGGTTTCTGTGTTGAAAATCGTCATGTCTTTCAATTCCACGGATGTTTTTGGCATGGACACGACTGCTCTTATAACAACGCTAAAGAGCAAGAGCTTCAAGCTAGTGGAAGAAAATCAAAAGCAAATCTGTTTAAAACTACGATGGAAAATGAAGAATATCTTCGAGCATTAGGTTACACTGTAATCTCGATTTGGGAGTGTGACTGGATGAAGCGTGTAAAAACTCATACAAATTTACAAAAATTTGTCAACACGTTTTACAATTCTTTCTACCCTAAAATACTTGAAAAAAAGCTGAATCAAGAAGAAGTGTTGGAGAGAGTTCAATCAGAAGAATTCTTCGGATTTGTTGAATGTGACATCGAAGTTCCTGAGGAAGAGGAAGAAAAGTTCTCCGAAATGCCTCCGATTTTTAAAAATACGATGTTAACCAGAGAACACTTGAGCGATGAAATGAAAGTCTTTGCTGAAGCCGAAGGTTTTTTAAAGACTCCTCAACGCTCATTAGTTGGAAGTATGTACGGAGATAAGATATTGCTAATGAGTCCTTTGTTGAAATGGTACTTGAAACAAGGATTGAAAGTCACCAAAGTTTATCAGCTAATAGAATATATTCCTAGAAAAGCTTTTGAAGCTTTTGGAACATCGGTTTCAGACGCTAGGAGAATGGGAGATGCAGACCCTAGTCAAGAATTACTCGCTACTACTAGCAAGTTGGTAGGAAATGCTGCTTATGGAAAAACAATCACTGATAAAGAAAAACATACCACCATCAAGTTCATCGAAGGCGCCAGAAAAGCTTCATTTCGTATCAGAGGAAACAAATTTATCGCCATGGAAGAGATAGCAGATGATTTTTATGAAATCGTAACCTGTAAACAGCTAGTAAGTTTTAAAACAATTATTTTGCAATTCAAAATTTATATTCCACAAGTTTACTTTGCTAATCAGTATCACCATCATTTCAGCTAACTATGAATGTTCCAGTACACTTGGGTTTCTCCGTGCTACAGTATGCTAAACTGAGAATGCTACAGTTTTACTACGACTTTATGGATAAGTAAGTAAAACCTAATCCCCTACTATTATCATGTATAAGTAAGTAAAACTTCCAAAATAATTGAAGCAATCTTTTTATTTATAGATATATTGACAGAAGTGATTTCCAATATGTTGAAATGGATACAGATAGCGCATACATGGCGTTGAGCGGAACATTAGAAACACTGGTAAAGCCAAGTATGAAAAAAGAGTTTTGCAATGAATATGGTGATTGGTTTCCACGACCATACTGTGACAAACATAGAGATGAATTTTTAAGAATCAAAACAATGGGTTTAGAATGGAGCATGCAAGAATGTTGTGAAAAAGTACTAAAACATGGAAAAAGAACACCTGGATTGTTTAAAGAGGAATTTACCGGAGATGGAATTGTTGCTCTTAACTCTAAATCCTGTTATTGCTGGGGAGAAAAAGGAAACAAGTTTAGCTCAAAAGGTTTGAACAAACGAATTAATCAATTGAACAAAGACAGTTATCTAAATGTATTGAACACAAAAAAGTCGTTTATGGGTAAAAATCGAGGATTTGTAGTAAAGGATCAAAAAATGTTGACATACAAGCAAATAAAGCGAGGACTCACGTATTTTTATGCTAAACGACGAGTGTGTTCTGATGGAGTATCTACCGAACCTACTTTGGCTTAAATAAAAACCTTCATAATAGTCTTCTTTTTAGAATAGTTACTATAACTATATATATAATACAAAAAATCATTCATCGTATATATATATATATAGACTTGATCTCAAAATGCTGATGATATGTAGTCTCAAGTGAATAAATGAAGATTATAGTACGTTGTACTACATAAAATCTACAGTAAATTTTAATAGATATAATGTTTTCTATTACAATTATTTCCCAAACACTGTAAATTTTAACCATATAGAAGCTAATTTGAGGATTTTTTAAGATGCAATGTAAAGAAAAAGACTTTGCATTGATTATCATTACAAGACCTGGTGCTTTGTAATACTTAGTCTTTACTGACTCTAGCTATATTATATGGGAAGGTTTACCCCTGCTTATTATGTAATAAATGTATATAATCATATATTGATTCATTTTTAATCAATGTATTTATTCAAGCTAGATATAACTTCTCTCTCCTCTCTCTCAAAATACTATATGAGTTCGAGTTATGTAAAAAATTATCAAAAAATTAAATGCCATACATTCAAAATCTAGCTACCATATGAGTTCAAATTAGGTAAAAAATAATCAAAACTCAAATGCCACTCAAATGCCACTCAAATGCCACTCAAATGAAATACAATATAAACTCGGCGAATTCACCCAACGTCGTAACCCATTGCCTAAACTCCAAGACCAGATCCACAAAAAAACACTTGGTAGGGAGATCTGCTCATATATTACTACTTACAGAGACAAGCAGAAAACAACACGTGTAGATGAATGGGTTGAGAAACCGATGAATGGACAATACATCAGACAAACGAAAGAACACACGGCAGTAGAAACGTGGAAATGGATGACACGAGGGAGCTTGAAAAGAGAAACGGAGAGCTTAATTTTCGCCGCTCAAGATCAGGCACTGAGGACGAATTACAGGAAGGCCAGGATAGAAAAGAGTTCGGATGACGCAAAGTGCAGACTGTGTAAGACCCGGGATGAGACGATAAGTCACTTAGTCAGTGAGTGCCCTAAAATCGCACAAACAGAATACAAACACCGACATGACAAAGTAGCTGCAGCTGTGCATTGGAGCATATGCAAAAAGCACGGTTTACCACACACAGAGAAATGGTATGATCATAGAGCTGAGCCAGTTATGGAAAACGAGAAAGTAAAACTGCTATGGGACTTTAACGTTCAGACAGATAAAGTGATAGAAGCGCGAAGACCGGACCTCATATTAGAACATAAAGAGACCAGCGAATGTCAGGTTATAGATATAGCAATACCTGGGGACACAAGAGTGATAAAGAAAGAAGAGGAGAAGATTGATAAGTATAAAGATCTAGCATTTGAGATTGGGCGACTGTGGAAAGTGAAACTTAAGGTGATACCGATAGTGATAGGAGCACTTGGGACAATATCTAGCTGTTTGATATCTTACATGGCTGAGATTGGAGTACAGCTATCATTTGAAACAATTCAAAAGACTGCCCTGTTGGGTACGGCCCAGATTCTACGAAAGGCTCTACAGTAAAACGGAATAGTGATAACCCTTTGGCCCTTAGCTAGGGCCCGGGCTCACTTTACACCAACCGTCAGGTTGTGAAATTTACTTCCCGAATAATAGTAATAAAAATAATAACGATAACGATAACGATAACGATAATGATAATAATAACGATAATAACGACAATAACGACAATAACGACAATAACGACAATAACGACAATAGCGACAATAGCGACAATAACGACAATAACGACAATAACGACAATAACGACAATAACGACAATAACGACAATAACGCCAATAACGACAATAACGACAATAACGACAATAACGACAATAACGACAATAACGACAATAACGACAATAACGACAATAACGACAATAACGACAATAACGACAATAACGACAATAACGACAATAACGACAATAACGACAATAACGACAATAATGATCATAATGACCATAATGATCATAATGATCATAATGATGATAATGGTAATAATGATAATAATGACAATAACGACAATAATGACAATAATGATCATAATGACCATAATGATCATAATGATGATAATGATGATAATGATAATAATGATAATAATGATAATAATGATAATAATGATAATAATGATATTAATGATAATAATGATAATAATGAAAATAATGATAATAATGATAATAATGATAATAATGGTAATGTGACGGACGGCACCATCTTAGAAAATCTATGCTAGTTCTATGCTTAAGTTCTATGGCAGACAATTCTATGTAAACTCATACCGTATATATCGTATAGCAATTCATTCATGCATTTACTCAAGTTACACCCACTCATTATTATTTGCTTATTTTAGCCAACCATCTGTACTAGGTGTGGCTTTCTTTTTTCTGTCCAATTCATGTTATGTAACCCTTTTTATAATTAGCCATGTCAGGTAGAAATAAAGTCAGAGTTGAGCTTGCACACTCTCAGAAGTTTCTTTGCCTTACAAACAATAACTTCACTTGCGCTAATACATGCACGTACAACAAAGCTCTATTACTCGAGTAGTAATTAACAAGCAGATCACTGAACCTCTGCTGGCCAAACCTAGCTTTAGCTAGTTCGCCCTTCAAAGTTCGGCCTCTGGCTTGCGCACCGAACCAGCTAATGCAACCGGCAGTTAGACAGTAACCTGAGAGGGTCGATCACCATTACTAAGGAGACCTGTCGACCTGTGGGCGGGTTGTATCGCTCAGCAGTAAATAGTAAAAGCCATCAGCAGTTAGGGAGGCTGTGCAGGTAGGCCTAGCTACCAAAGTACATACCCCCACAGTGAAATCCTGCACAATAATAATGATAATAATGAAAATAACAATAATAATACTAATAATAATAATACTAATAATAATAATAAACAATAATAATACGAACAATAACAATAAAGAATTACTTCAAGGATAATAATTAAATACTCATTAATAATTATTGTTGCTATCGTTATTGTTATTATTGTTACTATTGTTAGCATTTTTACCCTCGTTACCGTCATTACCGTCGTTACCATTGTTACCATCGTTGCCGTCGTTGCCGTCATTGCCGTCGCTGCCGTCGTTGCTGTCGTTGCCGTCGTTACCGTCGTTACCATGGTTGCTGTAAACTGAAAGACCTTGACCTGTTGGCTGAGCATGTTTGCACCGAAAACCAGGAAAAATGTTTGCCCATTTAAACAACCCCGAGCTAGAGCCAAAATAATTGGACCTTGGGTTATATAGCTGTTTCTCATGATCGTATTTATTGATTAATAAGGGGTTTCTCATTACAAAAGTTCTCTAGAAGCTGATATCGATGAAATTTTTCAGCTAATTTCTCAGAACTTTTTTGCCTCATATTCATGGGTAGGGGGGGGGGGGAGCCTGGGCTCCTAGAGCTCACCCTCCAGATCCGCTACTGGAAACCACTTGCTGCTGGCTCGTTGGTGATGTCATAACCAAGGAATCTTCAATATTGCTCGTGGTAACTTTTGCCAAACCTTTTTTTTTAAAGACACTTGAAGCTTCTATTTTTGTGCAGTTCTTTATCCAATGCTAAACATCTAAAAAAAATAAAAAGATAATGATGATGTATGTGTCTGTTGTTGAGAATGCGGGAGGGTAGAGACATTGGAGGTGAGCCGATTCTTCCCATTCCAATCAATTTGTAAAAATAAAATGAAACATTGGTGATCAACATCAATATCCAAGCTGTATTTGGTCTTTGTCTCAAACTATTAGTACGTTGAACGGTCTCAGCAGTGTTGGTAAAGAACTCATAGTCTGTCCTTCGGTTTCCATCAAGAAAGCTCTGAGATATACAGTAGCATCATTGGATGATGAGTGAAAATAGTGGAGTTCACCATCACTTCTATTGGACAGTATACAACCTACGCTGTAGTTGACTTTTGCTTTCGAGCTCAATTGTCTCCAAACTTTTTGTCAACGACTCCAACGCTTCTGATCCACGATAGTCATTTGGGTAGACGTTGGCTCTGGGAATTCCATCCCAATGTCTTACGTTTAAAGCTTCTATGACTTTACCCGATCTGTGTTTGGTTTTCGTGGCACCCCAATATCTGGCCATCAGCTCATCCCATTTTCCATCACGAAAAGTTCAATTTTTGCTATCATCGACACTACCTAGAGATTATATTCGACTAGGTATTCCAAAATCTGACTGACTCATTTCTTGTCTTTATTCTTCTCCTATCCCTCCTCCCCCTCCAACCCTCCTCCCCTCCCCCTCCATCCTTCCTCCCCCTCCGCCCCCTCCATCCCTCCTTCCCCTCCCCCTCCCCCTCCACCCCCTCCACTCCTCCCCATCCCCCTCCACCTCTCCTCCACCCCTTCCTCCCCTCTCCACCTCTCATCCACCCCTCCTCCCCCTCCCCCTCCTCCCTCTTCTCCTCCTCCTCCCCCTCCTCCTACTCCCCCCACCCTCCCATCCTTCCCCCATCACCACCGCCATTGTAGTCATCATCATCATCATCATCATCATCATCATCATCATCATCATCATCATCATCATCATCATCATCATCAATCCTCCATACCGCAACATCCTCATTTTGGAGCATTCTCATGTTCTTCAACAGCAACTTCAACAATCGGGTTCATATTTTTGACTATTCCACCAGCTCAGCTCCTGAACCTTCCACAACAAATCCTATCTGATCAACTGATTTGTCAGGCATTCGTAAACAGATGAAAATTTTTTCTAACCATTTCCAATCAACTTGAGTTCTATCTCTTGCTTTTACATTTATCTCCTGATAATCTAATAACTTTGTACCACGGAGATGATAACTCATGATAAGTCTACTCTGAGTCGTGCACTCTGCACACAGTGCAACAACAACAAAATTGCTCCAGTACAATTATTTATTTTGTTAAAAATACACTGACTACTCAGAGTTTTAAGGATTTTCAGTCGATTGTGACACTCGAAAAGCATCTGATTTATCTTGTCAAGAATTTTCAAGTTCAATCTCGATTTCATCTATGTATTCATCATCTAGGCATTCGTTATTTGCAAGTCTAATTTTACGTGAGCCAATCCCAATCCTCCTGTATTTTTACATCGCCATCCTCCTACATCTCCACTATCCATTATATATGAGTAATATATATGGCAAAAATCACAATGCTTTGCCATCTATTTCACTCATAAACCTTTAGAAGTAAGTTTCCATGACAAATCAATAATAGAGCATTTGACCTTGTACAACAAAGAGCGCAGTCCACATTTCTGTATTCTAGTTCGCAAATTCAATTGTCAAAGAATTGCCTTCAAATGTGGTTTAACTTCAATCAATTCTTGTTCCACCAAATATGTTGATTTGAATAAAAAAATTCAAGCAATTTTACCAAAAACATTCTAGTAATTAAAGCAGATAAAACAAAGCAGATTCAGAACATTCAGAAAAGTGCTTACTCAGTAACTTTTTGTAACATTTTTCAAATGTCATTATTCTCGATCAATAGCACAATAGTCACCCTGCTAAGTATATTGAGAGACAATGTTAATAATTGATAACAAGAAAATCCAGCAACATCTCAATACACTCTTGCTAGGCAGACCTGAAGATGTGTATAACAATTTAGAGGGTCAATTGAGATATTGTTTAAACAATAACTGGTTATTGTTTTTGCGCTGGGTGTAGAGTTTACAATAATCTCCAAACTCAGTTGCTGGATCGCTACACCTAACGAAAACGCTACTTGCTAACAATCAATTAGCTAAATTTATGCCATGAATCATATAACAGAAGTACATTACTGTTAAAAGACAAATACTAGTGACAAAAAAAGAAAGCTAAACTTATGTATACAAGTAAATCTAGGTAAGAAACCTAAAACTTCATCTGACTTTTTATGAGCAGTTTCATTAATTTAGCCAGATGATGTTATTTTGCAGTTATGTACCGCAAGCCTATACGCTTTGGTCAAAAACTGTCTCGATTCAAAATTGTTACCAATTCGTTATCTTTGTGATTGGCTGTAGCACCAACTCAAAGGTTCACATACAACCACTAAAGGAAAGGATCCAACTCTGGTAGTGATCGACTAAAGTTTAGTAACAAGGAAACAAGCACACAATCAGCAAAGCAAACAAGGAACCAGTAAACAAGGGACTACTCAAAATACTCATTCACACTATGGATGTAGATTTATATTGATAAAAATAATGATATTAAATACCTGCTGTTGCCCAATCTGTTGTCCAGTTGCTTGGTATAGCTGAAATTAACAAAAAAATAGTTCTTCAAGCAATAACTTTTGTTAGCCGTTTTTCTCACTAGTTTTTTGTGTGTGTGAGTCTTTCGTTGTTTGCAACAATGAACTCAGCTATACGCATGTATTAGTTACCAATGTAGTAGAAACTCACCCTCCCAGCTTAAACTCCAACCATCTAAAGTCTCCATGAAATCAGAGGTGAACCTAATCAGTGCACTGGAGGACTCCACTACAAATGTGTCAGCCTGAGTCACCCGTTCTACCAGGAATCCAGCAGTGTATATCTGTAACAAGTAATGCTGGATATTTGTTCTTATTTCCATTTTTCTGAAGTCCCATTCCAGTACAATGCTTGAACAGATGGTTTGCTTTCATTTGTAAACTCAGCAGAGTTATTTTGGTTTTTGTTGCAGGCTGAAGTCACTATGGAAAGTATTTAGCAAAAATTACCGCTTTCATGTGAGCCGTTCATAGCAAACGCTACTCTCAGGAATCAATTCAATATATTTGTTGTTTAAATTGGAGCTTGAAAGATTGAACAATAATTAATAAAACATCTTTTGTATCAAGTAAATTTTATCAATTCAGCCATTAAATCAATTCATCATATCCAAAAAAAATTCTGACATTAATAATGAACTGTTTTAACAATAACTTTATGACAAAAGTTTCATGGTAAGAAACACGTTGCAGCAATGGGTAAATCATTTAACGATCACACTAAATGATGTTTGTACTTCATCGGGTGTGAATCGTATATACTTAATTATTTTTTTTTCTTCTCATTTTGCCAAAGTAATTCTAGTACTGTACTGCTGACCAATATGTAAGATTTAGTACTGATAGAAAGGAATATTTAGGTGCTCATTAAAGTGTGACAATCAATTAAACAAAACAATGAGCTGTTTTTGAGGTGAGTCACAGAGCGGTCAAAAAACTTGTGCACATCGTCACAGTTTTTACCACTCAACAACGGCAAAACTGATGCCTAAGTTTTATGTTTTAATTTAGTATAACGTAGAACTCGTTAATTAACTGCAAATCTGTTGACTGGCATGAACTATTATTGAATGACAATATAATGATCTGCTGATGGCGCATATTCACCTTTAGATGGTCATAGTAACTTTCCAGTTGAAAAAAGTTAACGGTCAGGTTGATATAGTTCCCGTCAGACACTGAGATGTTCCATTGGCAGTCGTGGTTGTTACTGTAGGACTGAGGGTAATATGGAGAGGTGAGTACTCCTGTATCAGATGTTATAGTAGCCGCTGAGGGGCAGGGCTCTCCATCTACCAAGAAGATAAGAGTATAAATTTACTGTAATGGTGTCGGATCGTGAAGCAGTAAACTGTGGGATAAAACACTAATGTGCGCTGTAGGCAGTGATTTTTTTCTCCAAAGTCTTCAGCAAGTTAGTGGTAGCAGCTACTTAGCTAAATAAACAGTCAAACTCTTTCTCTCGTCAATCAAATGCAACCAAGTCCATGTCCCAAATTTACCAAAGTGATTTCTAATATTTGAGTGACATTTATTCCTCATAAACAGAGTAAAAATACAAACTAGAAAATCCTATCCAAGCTCCTAGTAAGTACTTCTGGCAACCAAACTTCTCCAGATAGCACAACCGTGTGCCATTTTATACAAAACAACACATATATTTCAGGGTTGACAAAGCAGCGACTACTCCACTAAAAGCAGGCAAGCTCGGCTTCCTGCTGGCTGACTGACCCAACCCAGTTAACATATGATCATAATATTTTCCATCAATCATATTGGGCTCTTTTATGCTATGCTTATAATTTGCGCTTCCTCCTACTTCATACAGTCACTCTGGCTACCCTTTGCACAGCACCCAATATTCCCTAGTAAATGGAACGCAGTAGAAAAACGAAGGGGAGCAGACGAAGAGATGGGCTGAAGTGAGGAGGAGAGGAAAGCGGGAGCGAGGCAAAGAGGTGAAAACATGGATTGGATCAGAAATGGGCCTTTGAACACAATGGGTAATACTACTATATGATTATACAGTAGGAGAAAATACTGCCTCCGCTACTATTACTGCTTATGCTACTGCTACTGCTGCTGCTACCGCTATGAATACATTGAAACAAAGCTATTAGTAGACATTATAATTAATCACAATTATTAGAGTTTATGATTTCAAATATCTTTGTGCCATATCATCAACAAACCTCAGCGATACCAAAAATAAAGTTTTACATTGTTTTAGTAGAAATAATTATTTAATATCATAGTACATACTATAATTTTATAAAGGATGTATGACAGTTACAAAGACAATTCAATGAATTTATTTTTCAAATGAATACAAGTTTTGTTAAAATTAATTTAATAATAACAACACTCATTTTTTAGAATTCTCCAAAGTTAGGAGAGTACCTCATGTCAACTTAGGCAGTAGCACCTATTGCTTAGATAAATAATAATGCAACTAGTCAAAGAATGAATGTATTCATGGGATACTGTTACTGAATATCACAAAATTTAAACAGTGAACTTCAAATGAAATTGAACAAGTTTTTATCCAAATAAAAAAGATTGTTATAATCAAGGAAAGTGAGACTGTGAAAACAAACTGGGCTGAATACAGTCAAGTTTTCAACTCACTTGCCCATCTCAAGCTCCAACCTTTGTTCACCAAAGAGCCATCAGAAGTGAATCTAATTGTGAAATTGGAAGTGTTCACAATCAGTGCACCAGTCCTGGATACTTGAGTAACTTGACTTCCACTTGAATTATAAATCTGTAATTTAAACAAAGAAATTGTACCATTTTCATTGAGCTGTGAATTGTGGCGTTTGTTACCTTTAAAAAAAGATCTATGAGCTCTTGTGCCTGTCTGTCAAAAACATAAGATAAATATTTGTGACGGACGGGTTTAACAACACAGCAACCTACCCTTTTCAAATGTCAAGCTTCTACAAACTGGTGTACATGAGTAATAATAAAAAATCGGTTTTTGTTAGAAAGCTTAAAAACTACTTATGGATAGCTGTTGTTTCCACATCTGTTAATTTTAAGCAATTGGTTGGCTGAGTTTTAGCAGCGAGTGTCTAGAGTTTCACTACAAAGATCTATACAGAATCAAGTAACTATCCAATGAAACAATTTTTTGCCGAACACGAGAAAGATTTATTATTATGGACTTCAACTCTAATAGAGAGTAAAACAATCATTGCTGTTCAGCATTAACATTGTAGATAAATCAAATGATTTTTCTTTCACATAAGTTTCTGCCACCCTGTATGTAGATTTTAACAGTTGAATCCTTTTGAAGTCCCCCCCTCCCCCCCCCCCCCCGTCTTTCCATACATCCCTATTTCTTTTTCGTGTAGCTGTCACTCGCAGCTGCAACCGATGTTTTCATAGAACCTTAGGGGCAGGTAAAAAAATTTCCCTTCTTGGGCCACATTTTCTCGTCCCGCCTCCCTTCGCTACTCCAATGAAGACAAAAAACCACTGTAAGTAAATGGTCGTTAGATACAGCTATAATTACTCTGAATACTGTAGTGGATTTTACTGAACACTAACAGTGACCACTACTGGGCAGAGGTCCCCCTGATGGTGGCTACCACAAGCATGCCCCCCTTAGACACAATAGACAACACGGGATTCTATTGTAATGAATATATTGCTCTGTTTAAGCAATAAACAATTATAACTGATATTACCGTCGCAGTGTATTTACTACCCCGGCCCTGGGTAGGTATCCCGGGCCGGCATCAAGATGGCTGCCATAGCTTGAGGGAGTAAGCATATCTCAAAAACCTCCAGAGACCGTATCCAGGAGCTGGCTAACCTTCGATGTTGGAAAGTTTGAACCAAAGGCTTGCAAAAGACCAAGGACCATACCTAGAGGAGATATCAACTTATTACTGGACAGCTAGCCATAGACTCCACCCCTTACTCCAGGGCGCCAGTTTACTTTAATCTATTTATTAAAATTTAATAGAACAATTTTATTCTGTATGTTTTGTCTGTATGTTTTGTCTTGCTTCCTATCACGCTTCCTGTGCATGATGGGGAAATTCCAGAGCATTTCCTGCGACTTCCTGTAACTCTGCCTATAAAATACAGAGCCTGCTTTCATATTGCATTACCTGTCAGCCTTACATTGGATTGCCACCTTGTGTCCTGATATAAATAAAGGTTCATACGTATCACTTGAAAGCACCGAGTGTATATGTCTGAGCCGAGGGCTAATTACATTTGCTAGAGTCAATTGCTTGGTTTACAACATGGTGGCTGTGCCATCCCGGCACGGGGTCACCTCTGGGGAGAGGTAGACTGTTGTTGTCAGGCCTAGACAGGCTGATTGTTCAGTTGTGCTGGCAGACGGACAGTCTGTGCAGTGAAAACCCCCTAGCGGAAAGTAGTGCGACATAAAAATCCGCTACAATACTGTAATGGATCTCACGTGTGGCCACTGCGTTGGTTAGCTGCAGGCACAGCTTAATAAACTAGTAGCAATTTTCAGCTAGTATGTTGCTTACCACAGGCGGTGAATCCCTGGAATGCGCTAGCTGAGCAAGTCTGAGTTTGTTTGGTTGATAGCACTGTTAGCTGCGGCAGGAGAAGATGCTAGATGCTAAGCTTAGGGAGTTCCTGCCTTTACTGGATGATTTACCTGCACATTTATGACTAGTTAGTATACTTGTTACTGTTTTGTGTAGCGTCTGCTTACTACTTTGTGTTTTACGGTTACTCATGTATGTATGACCTGATTTTTTTTGTAGCCAATCAGGGGCTTATTCTTTCAACTGATTTAATTACATATTCTCCTGCATAAGTTTAGAGAAATCTGAGCCCAGCGGGCAGATTTGGTTGTGAGCATGGACAGAGAGCATCTAAACAAGCTTTTGTATATTGAGCTTAATGAAGTATTCATAATCTGAAACTCTGTGTGTTTAGCTTGACTGGTTGCCGGATATTGTTAGTTCATCTGCACACGCAGAACTCGGAGCCATTTTTATTACAGATAGCATTGAGAGAGCCATCACTACTTCATAAGTAGCGCTCTGCATAAAGCATTATTGTGGACTTGCTGACTCGGTACACTTCTCTAGTAGCTGTTTCGTAAAGGACTGACAGAATCCTTTACAGTACTACTCCATAACAGAAATGAATAGCTAATATTGAATAAGCAGCAAATCGAATTTCTTGAGCCACATACAACTCTTCATAAGAAACAATTAAGCATAGAATAAACTGGGGAAGAGAGACTACAAAGGCCTAACAACTTCCACTAAGAAACACCATCCAACCGGCCAAACAAGTAAAATACCTAAATATTCCACCTACGAAAATGTCTTCAAATGCTTCTTAACATTTTTTTTTTGTATAAGTCAATATTTGTATACATAAAAAATTACTCGATTTTATTATGACAAAATATTGTGATAGGTTTACATAGAGTGTCCACCACACTAGTGGCCTGCAAGAGAAACTTGCTGGCTGCGGTTAGTAATCCTGCCTAGTATATTGTAACAGTTTTCCCCGTGTGTTAGAGGAGGAAGACGGTTACTTGTACTGCAAGAGTGCTATGAATACTGGCTTACTCTGAAATTCGTGGTAGGATGACTACAGAGTGTCAAGGCAGTATGGTCTCTATGATACGGAGAGTACTGGATGCTGCTAACTAGCAAACACGACTAAGTTCGGCAACCGGCCAAACGGATTTCACAAGTTTGACAGGGTAGCAGTACTTTATTCTACTTGCTACTTAAAAAAGACGCATAAAACTGAATACTAAATATGAGTGTAAAATAACGATAAGTCTCTGAGTGGGTACTGAAAGATAGTCCAATATGTCCAACAGGATAGTCTTCTTGGCTGGTCGTTACTACTCTGAATCCTAAGCGTTTTTTCTCAAGCGCCTTCCAAGGTATTTCTCCTGGTAGTTCCAATGATTCCTCAGCTTCTGAGACTGTGCTGGCTAGCCTTGAACGCTAGCTGAGACACACGAACAATAACTAGACAATACTAGTTCGAGACACGAGCTCTACCTACTAAGAGTATCTAATTGTATCTGCCCTGCTGGGCTGCATGCAGCTCTATATCAAGGAGTTACAAAATCATGGAAGCATAAAAATATATGATTGGCTAAATAGATTGAGCAATAAAACAAGCTAGCATGTGACACGTGTCATAGTTGATAAATAACTTGAAGCGGTAGCTCAGCTGCACTCTCGATCAGTCAGGCATAACTTCTACTAGTATAAGCTGTAGCATAGTCTTGGATATATATGGTGATTAGCATATGTTTAGTAGCACCGGTTGAGATTATTGCAGCCCTGTGCAATTCCATTACAATATTATTTGACTACTAGTGAAGTGAGTCACTGTTAGCCCTAGCTGAACATGCCAGGGATGCTCAGCTGAAAGCTCATCATCTGCCTTTTACAGCCCACCTGCTGCAGTAAAGCTAAGGGAATTTCCCCCTCTACTAACAGCGGATTCCTGGCTACTCGAATCTTGTCGGCTTGCCAGTTTCTAGTGCGAAGGATTACTAAACATTGTGTTTTAACCTATCAGCTTGTTGTGTGTTATCTTTTATGCAGTGTCTGCTTACTCATGTGTGTTATGGGCTGATTTTTTAAGCCAATCGTATTGCTGTATTTTTAACTGCATGCATACTCTATAAACATTGAGATATTTAGTCCAGCGTGCAGAGTTGTTTGTTAGCTTGTATAGTAAGCATCTCCTGCAAGCTTTTGTATTCAACATAATAAAATACTTTATAACTTGAACTGATTGTAATAAGTTAGGCAGGTTGCCTGTAATTTACTGGTTGCCTGCTATACAACACCGGGCAGTCTCTCTCTCTCTAGTAGCTGTCAGTAAAGGTAAAACCAAATTCTTTGCAATGGACGTGCGACCCAAATTTCTTGTTTTATAAAAAAAATGAAATGTTAAGCGCTATGTTTCTAAAAAGTGCTTACCAGCAAATGATCACAGCAAGATTCCAAATTGATGTCATCTATGTTCACAGTAACATACTTGAACCCAACTGTATAAATGTTCCATTCACAGTTTAGGTTATCATCATATAAATCCGGGTAATTTGGGGAAGTAAGAACTCCTGTATTCAAACTGATTATCCCCCCAGATGGACAGCGATTTCTGGCTACAAAAATTTAAAATTAAAGAAGTTTTAACCAAGTTGAAAGTTAATATTTTTTACGAGCCATGTTTTCAGCGCAAAAAAGGAGTTTTTCAATTATCTCTTCACCTTGCCAGTCTTCAGATCCTACACCCATGCTGTAGCAAAAGCATGGGTGTAGGATTGAAGTATGTTTAGGCAATCACAGTCACACATTAGGAAAGAGTTAACATTGAAATACACTAAAATTGAAAAAGTGATCTTGATAATCTAATAGTTAGGAAAACAGAGAAATGAAAAATAACTTCAAACCAACCGATAGGAAATAATCACAATAAAAACATTGATATTTGAAATGCAGAGGCTAGAATTTATACATACAAAGTACCACCTTTGTTCTTATACTGTAAAGTTGAAGCTAGTTTTGCTATAATATTTGCAAATTCAACAAAAATGGCACGGGGTGCCCAAAAAATTGTATCAAAGTTATATTTACTCAATTTGCCATTAAAAAAAAATCGGAAAAAAAAGCTTCAGCAAACCCGCATCTGGAATACAGCTTATTTAGAGTCTCCACTTTAGTGTTCTTCAGATAGGATAGGAACCGAGGAAAACAACTTAAGCTGTTCTACATCTTTAGAAAAACTTAAGTGTGGGTGGTTTGGTGAAATGTTTTGGAAAAATAAGACAATGGTGAGAGGAAACCCAAGAGCTGCCAACAATAGCTTTCTTTTGCATCTTCAGCTTCTTAGGTACTCAACAAAATAGTAGCATATAAAGCAAAATACTAGCACATAAAGCAAATTAGTTGGATATAAACGAACGTGACGAGGTAACATACTGGTAATGTATTCTGAGGTTGTAGTTCCTTCTGTTAGTTCATTGCCATATTGCGATGTGGTAATGGGAATCTCAGCTGGATATACTGAAAAAAGATACACCAAAGGAAACAATTACCAATTTGTCAACATGTTTAACCTAAATGTAGCGAGCTCGTTAACAGTGACCTAAAAAGCGACAACCAAAAAACTGCTTTGTCATTTGATTATTTTTCATAGCTAAACCAGTTTATAGATACAAGCAATCAAAGTATCCACAGGTTTTGGTTGTTGCCATATGACTAAGGGTAGTTTGGTGCGGTAATCGCTCATTTATAGGATACTAGCAGAAATACCCGGCGTTGCCCGTGGAGATTACATAAATAGTGCGAAAACGATGTTAGGGAGATCATGAAGGGCCAGTGTTATGGAGTTTGTCTTCAGTTTTGACTTGCCAGTTGGCTTGAGGATGCTCAATTTGTCTACATGTTTCAATCGTTATGTAACTGGTTATATGTTTTACAAATTGTGCTGTCAGAGCATCTAATAGGTCTTGGAAAATTTTTGTCTGCACTAATTATAACTTTATAGCCGCATGGGTGTGCCAACTTCCCTCTTGCTTCATAACATAAATGAATCTTTGAACATAATCACACAACATCTGAAGAAGTGTAACGGTTGTTCCATGCAACACATTGCTCTCCCTATTGCACACCACCACCGATAACAACTTGCAAAAACGTTGACTTTTCTTTTTGAAGAGTTGAGCTTGCAACTCTTTCGTAATAGCTCAAGTCTAGATATTCCAGGGGGTGAAAAGCATCTTTTTAAGTTTATTTTCCCACCAAAGGCGATCGTCATAAAGCATGGATTATATTTGCAAAAAGTCAACTCAAGGCTTTGCTGTAGTTTCACATTTAGTGAAAAACCAACTCAAAGAATCTGGTGGATATTCAAGTATTTGTATTTTAAATTTCCATATCAAAGCATATGCATAGTGACTGTGCATTGTGCAACCCATTGATCAATATTTCGAAAACGTATTTTAGAATGCTGCATCAACTGTGCAAGTAAATCAGCTAAACATGCGCTGTTCACAGTGTGGCAATCACAACGGAATTGTAACAAAAACTCACAATAATTTTTATTTTCTCTGAATTTTCGTAAACCTTGTGGAGTTGGTGGAAAGCTGTTTGGAATAATTGCGCCAGTTCTTTTTCATGACATGCTGAGCAGCAGGTAAAGTCAAATATCATTAAAATAAACAAAATGTTTACAAATTTTGCACAAATTACGAATTAAGTTCCTCAAATGACTATTTTTGTCACTCTTTTTATGCAATTTTTGTATAATATTGTATAATATTTTGTACCTTTTATCAACCGTTTACCATCGATATTTCAACTATGATGATTATTGCCAATGTTGTGGAGAGACAGGTTGATTAATTATTATTAACGGCAAGAGTAGTAATATTAATGAAAATTAATTATAAGCCTTTAGCCAAAAATACTGCAAGTCTTTAAACCTAGACTCGCTTTGCGCTGCTGTTGTAGACCTACTCATAATTATCAAGTATTTTTTGTCATGGTAAACAACATGAAAAAGCAAAAAAAAAACAAATAAGAAATAGTACTACTGCTGAACAAAGCCAGAGAAATTGAGAACAACTCTGATACATTGGGTTCCTTTTGATTACTTTTCTTTTTATTGTGGCGTTAATCATCATTTTGTATGCATTATCAGTATTGCTCATTCATTGTTGTTATTATTGTTATGGTACACCATGGTTTTTGTTAATAAGTTTCAATTCTTATGATATTTATTTGTATCAAAGTTGTTTGTGTTTAAATTGAGGAATATAATGATATGGAAGAGATGAGAGTATATAGCAGTACTAATGATAATGAGCAGTATTCAACCACAGCATTATTAACTAAAAATGATTTTTAAACAAAAAGAAAAACAACTACTTTTATGCAACAATGATAAAAATAATATGAATAAAAATAGTAATAACAGTAATGATAATAACATTAATAATAATCAATGACTAATAATTAATATTTTTGTCACTTTTAATTTTACTAAATATATAAGAAATACTTTTGTTATTATTATTACTTTTACTATTACTCTATATAGTCATAATAATAATTAATAAAAGAAATGAAAACAACAAAAAAATAACCATTCATAAAACAATAAAAATAATATTAAAAATATTAATAATGAAAATAATAATAGAAATAATAAAAAAAATTATACTGATAACAATAAAAATAATAACAGTTACTCAAGCATAAAAATAACAATGCAGGAGGAGATGGTGTTTATTAATTATTATTTTGATTATTATTAAAACTAACAATTATTTATTGTTGTTATATATTATTCTTGTTATCATTATATTAACCATTTTAATAATATAGCCACGGGCTTCAAGAAAATTGCTAAACAGCAATATCAGCCAGGCATAAGCAATGAAATAATGTTGTTGGAATGTGAAAGGCAAGTGCAGTTGATAGGTGAGTCGGTGGAGAAGCAATTATAAGACCGAAAAAGCTAGCAAAACTATTCTTTTTGGCCAACATATTAATACTTGATTCGTTGTAGCACTGCTGACCAATCAAAAGGCTGCAGCATGTCGGAATATAATCAAAATAAACCGAACATGTTATGAAAGGCAGAAAAATATGGCCGGATATAACTTGGCATAACTGATGAGAATGAGGTTTCTATTGGAAAGATTGCTGCGATCCTCTAGCAAAATAGAAATTCAAGAGTGTTATAACCTAGAGAATGTAATGACGACTCTGAATATGTATTTTTTATTAAGATTGATTCATTAGTGCTGGAGTTTTAAGCTAACATCGCAAAAACCGACTTACATTTATATATTAGATAAATACCACTTTAGTTAAACATAGTTCATTTATAGCTCTAAATAAAAATGGTTAAAATACACTTAATGACTTAATCATTTATGTGGATCCAACTATGTTGGCATTTCAAAATTTTTACTGATTATACAGAATGATATTACTACCAACACAAATTATCGTTGCAACTCTTGTCAGCTTCATTGAACTGTCATTGCAGTGCTTGATATATGATGCATATTATTTGACTTTGCTAAAAGAGGCAACTAAAATGATTTAAGCAAATTAAAGTTCTGTGCAATTCACTTGTACCAACACCTTATTACAATCTCTGGCACATGCTGCTACCATTCTTGTTTTATATACTTGTCTCCAGTTCTTGAACCAAAGTTATCTACGAGGAAGAAACCTTCCCCAAACTAATCAATTTCTACAACTAATTGACACAAGGGTAGGCCCGAATGGTTGATGAAACATTTTCACCAGCCTCAAAACACTAGATTATATAAAGAGTAGTGCTAAAAGTAACAGAAATGTCTTAATAAATAAACAGATTGATAAGAAAGCCTTGCGTTTTGCGTCTGAGTGACCATTTAGTAGTTTCTGTGCTTTGTGGCAACACAAAGGAGCCAAAATGTAGAATCTAGTTCTATGAAAGCCTGTGCTTTCTCGAGTTAACAGGTAAAAGACCCATCGAGAAAATGAAATTTATTTATTTTTCTACTGATTCACCATACTTTAAGGAAAGTGTGCAAGTTAGTTTTATACACTAGTGCATCAGCTCAAAAGAGATTTGACAGGTCGATATAATTATTGTAAGATGTTTTTGTGAGAGAAACAAACTGGTGAGAGAAAACCCTGGAACTGCAAGCAGTAGTTATTTTAGTTTCAGCATTGTTGTGCACATTACAAAATAGAAGCAGATAAAAAAAAATTTGTTGTGCCATACTGGTTGTGTATTCTCCAGTTGTTGTTCCCTCCGACGGCTCATCGGAATACTGCTGTGTGCTCATTGGGGTCTCAACTGAAGATATCAAATACATATTAAATTGTAAAAATGGTCACATTTCGAACTGCTTCAAGTGAAATATTTCATGTCCACTAACAATAAGCTAAGAAGCAAAAACCATTAGACTATTTTGCCACGCAGCTCTTTTAACATGAAACAAATCTGCTTTGAAGAACAAAAGTAATAATGTGATTAAAAACCTTTGCAGACCGGGACTGAATACCAATACTGGTATATTGGAAACTAAAGGTTTATATATCCGCTTTATATCAATTCTCTTTCAGGCAGAGAGGATAATGCAAGAAATAGTGACATTAGTCATCTTTTTTATATACTTGCAAAACCAGTCTTCAAAAATATGTTACATTTGGTGTAATTGAACCATGTATCTCAAACCAGAAACCAAAATGTCACCTATTTAATTACTAGGCCACGATAATATTACAGCACACATTAGGTTCTTTTGGCTAAGTGAGCCCGAAGTACTCTGTGTATCATTAACCGTTCCCAAAAGTGGACAGAAAAAATCTAACAAACGAAGTAGTAGAGAAGAAAAATAAATTTATTGAGTGGGCTCCTTTTAAAGCAGTTACATGCCATGAAAGTTGAAATGATGAAATATTAATATTTCAATAAACAATTATTTCTACTAAGACAATGGAAACAACTGAACAATAACTTTTGGCATTGCCTATGTATTGATTCTGTGGCAGACAGATATTCGACATCGTAAATTATGATAATTATTGTGGCACTGCATAAACAATTGTTTTGTACATAGTGCTGACTCATTATTTTTATTGCTGTATCCAAAGCGAATATAATTATTGCCATTAAATAGCTCTGTTTTTGTTCTTAATGTATACACACAAAAAAGGTACTTCCTAGTTTTTCAAACCAGGATAACTCTCCCAAAAAGTCATGGCTCTACAATTTTTGCGAAGTTGCCGAGTAAAAAAGTGGTACATGTATTTTTCACTCACCGAAATACGAGAACTTCGTTTATTAGTCCCAATCATGACTGAGTTTACCTAGCCGATAGCGACTTTTATCCACTGACAAGTTTTTGTTTGGATAGCAATTTTTCAAACTCACGTTAAGTTCAATCAACATTGAAAGTAAAAGGATAAAAGATTACAGGATGAAAGATTTTAGCAATTGATTTTTGTTTTCTTCAAGTAAACATGAGTATATGACATTTTAATTTTTAGAAGATTTTTGCAAAATCATACCTAGGGAAACATAAAATGGTTCAATTGCTTTTGATTTCAAGATGATGAAACGACAAGCAAAAACATGTTTTGCAATTTTTAGGCTGATGAGCTCATGATTTAAAAAAGTTTTATTCTAGAAAATCAAGGCCAACTTTGAATAAGTAAAGAAAACCTATTTTCTCATCAGTGAGTCCGATTCAACTATGATACATCATGCAATATTAAGAAGTCCATTGAAAATTAGATAACTGTAAGTATAAAAACCTCACTTTCTGGATTTCAAGGTGGTGATAATATTAGTTAGCAGAAATGATAGAAATGATAGAAACTATTATTGAACCAAGATGGTTTCATTGACAATAACATCAAGCGGTGATAGCTAAAATAGTAACATGAACTGCAATAATGTTAATTTTGAAAACTTTGCCCATTTTCTTCCCATCAAAAAAAGTTGACGAAAACTGCCTTCTCGTTTCTTAAATTTGTAACCACTAGTATTAAAATACTTCACAAGAATTAATTAACAATACATTGCTAATGTATGTCATGTTATTAATAGTGTGTTCAGAATTAATTATTTTTTAGGCAAAACCTTTGTTAAGTGCTTTAGCTGATAACATTGAGCAGTAAAATATGGCACCATTGAGCTAATTTGACTTAAATAACAATAGAAAATCAGTTTATTTATGTTAGCAACCAATAACTTTCGCTTGCTATGAGGAACTTCCAACCAAAGGAACTGGAATGCTGATAAAAACTTTAGGGAAAAGGCTAAATTTAAAACAGATTTCTATGACACATGACTTTAAATCTCAATAAAAAAGTTAAAAAAGTTTACCATAAACGAAAATAATCTGTTTTTTTTTATAAAAAAAAATAAGAACCAGATCAGAACCAGTGAAAAGAATTTTTCAAGACTCTTTAAAGAAAAAATTGAACAGTCTGATCAAAACAAACTCAATTTGCTTAAACAGCTTAAGCTTTTTTTCCTCTTACACCTTGCAGCATTTACTGCAGGCTACAAACTGGTGAGCAAGACATATTTTTTGAAAACAGAAAATGGAAGTGGTTTTTGGGTGTTCACAAAATAAATGTAAAGTGTAAACTCACCATCCCATTTCAGGGCCCATCCACCTCTCACAACAGAGCCATCAGTAGTAAACCTAATCTCCATATCACTAGAGGTTATCAGCATGTTATCCAATTCAGTCACCTCCTTTACTGGAAAGCCTCGTGTAATTATCTGCCAAAAAATAAAAAAATTGAATGAGTTAAACATTTAAATAACAAATTTGGATATTATCGAACTCTCATTTGAGATGTTTGTATTCATTATTTTCGATAGGCTGATTGCAGAAATCATTGAATCATTGGCTAGAAGACTACTTTGAGCCTTTTTTGTTGAATTTTAATGACCATCAAGTGTTCGTTAAGGTCCCCCTGACAACTGCAGAGTGTCAGGCATGCCTTCTATGAGTCTGGCACTGCCAAAAACCTTATAAAATGCAGGCATCAAGTCTACTGGCCCTACAAACAGCCCTACTGGCCCTGCAGCTATCACTAATGACCCAGTCAGGGAGAAAAGAACAAACACAACCTGAGAAACCAGACTAGTTTCAAAAGATGCAGAAGCTTGAATACGCAACATAATTACCATCAGAATTGCCAGAAGTCTTGGATCCCAAGCTATAACACCCTAAGAATTTTGCCTATATAGCACCATCACTTCCTGGACTGTGGCTAATCAGTATTGCTTCTAAATAAAGCTCCGCCCCTACTTCTGGGCGCCTTATCTATTTAACTATATTTTCACCTATCTGATTTTTTACTATTTTTTTAATCTGTTTGTTGGTTCGCATATTTATGTCTTAGATATTTGTTATTTGTCACCTCTATTATTGAGCCAATCCCCGAAAGCCACAACACTTTTACTTGTTAGAACTGCCTTGTTTACCTTTAAATGGTCACAGCAAGTTTCCAGCTCAAAGAACTCAACAGTCAGGTTGATATAGTTTCCTTCAGACACTGAGATTGTCCACATGCAATTTTGGTTGTTACCATATGAGCCAGGATAGTATGGTGAAGTTAGTTCTTCCGTGTCGGATGTTATTATATCTCCTGATGGACAAGAAGTCCCTTCTGTAAAACAAAAGAATGGAAATTTTTGTATGAAAAACCATGTTTACATTCATTTTACAAGAGAGGATATAGCATGGAAACTTGTAAAGTACAATGGAAAAATTTTACAGATTATTTTTTGCAGCTAAGTCTCAAAGTTTTACTCTATTGAGTGAAGTTGCAACATACTTGAAACTAGTTAGAATAATATACTTTTACGCAAGATTGCAAAGAAATCACAATAACTTATTTAGGTATTTCTACTCGGCTGTGAATAGCATTCAACAACAGAGAAATGTATTTCATTGTTAGTTATGAGATCTTTAGCTACAAAAAATTGCACAAAAACATCAGCAACAAAAAGAGGCTGGTTTTACTTTTTAAATCCTAGGTTACTAACTATTTTACCTAATGAATGTAGCCATGAAATTGAGCCTGTACTCAGTTAAACAACTTCATAGGAGTCGCATCATTTTTCGAAAGTTACACCAAACAAATTGCTGACTATTGTGTTTCTCAATAAAAATGTGCGACAGTAAGAAGCTTGAAATATGTCCTTACCAACTTGAGAGCAGAATACGGCCATCCAGAGCACTACTAGTTTGGTTACTTCCCTCATAGCACCTCCAGTGTCCATCATACCAAACATATATTTACTCTCCTCTCAGTTGCAGCGCAATTGGTTGGTGCAAACTGGTTAAAACTTGACTATGTACACCAGTGATGTACTTATTGCAAGCAGCTGATTGACAAAACCCCTCCCACCAGCTGATAAGTTATCGTTTACTGCAAATATCCTTTCATTGTGTTACAAAGCCTAATATAGACAGCCAATGAACCGTTGTGTTTACTTCCTTTTATATAACTTGCTGTCACTAACTCAGGGATATTTGCTGCCTTGCCCTTGTATTATCAATTTTTTTCTGGCACAAAAAGTAACAGATAGTACTGTATTGTCGTTAGCATTGATGTTTTTTAGCTGAAATTTGACATCAAATTTTATCGCAATGACAAAACTCCCATCCCAAAATTGATTTACCAAACTACTATGTGAGCTGCTCAACTAAGCCTACTGAGTTTTTAAGAATGTTGCTAAATAGCTCATTGTCCATTTCCAAAGTATTTGGTTCTGAGGCTAGGTTCAGCATATCAAACTGATCAGATTATTATTTATAAGCACATTCTATCATCAAATACATACACCCAGTGAAAAGCACATATTTTGACCCCGTTTTTATCACTTCCTCCAAGCACATTTATTCTTTGTAACCAACTTACTGCAATTTCATGGGCCACAAGGTACAAGTATTGCAAGATTAACCGTAACATAAGCTATACTACAACCCACCAACAACTCTAGATACATGTAAAATCTCCAGTGTGTTAGGTCGGGTAGAAACTACACAATGTGTCTTGTATGAACTCTGACTAAACTCCAATGATCTCAAACGAAACAGGCCAACGATATCTGATCATCCACTTTCAGAGTCTTAGCTGATTTTAGCTGACCTTGTTGACCCCAAGTCTCTTTGTCCAGTCTCAACAATTGATGCCAGTATGGCCAAGTTTAGGGCTCAAAAAAAGCATCATTATTCGGGTATAATTCTACATTGAATCTTGTAGAGAGAAGGGTTTAATAAATAAAAAACTGCTTAACAGATGTTGTGTAAAGCACATACACAGCAAAACAATATTTGATAATCAAACAACTAATGACCAATAAAGGAATGGATTCAGTAAACACCCAGTAACCACACGATAATTCATGAAGATCTGGTGATAACAGACTTTATGATTGGACATATTACTAACTTGACCCAATTTTTCAACCAATAACAGAGTAGGAATCTAGTCACTCTGTACTGATATATCTAGCCTGTAGTTGTGCCACTAATTGATAATTTTACTGTTATATACAGGACTACTGTTAACCAGGGTAGCCAGGAAAATTAGACAAAGTGGAATTTTTTTTAGCTCAAATCCACTTACAGCCAGCATAGCTACATAAACATCAGTTATTCCAGCAATAATTAGTAAGTAAATAACACAAAATTTTTGGGTCAGTATCACTGCTGTTATGTGTCTGTTCTACATAAAATAACTTACAATACCAGACAAGCTAGGAAGCTGAGTGGTGCAGTTTTGGGTTTTTCAACGCTGAGTACCATTGATATAAAAACACAAAAATCTTTCTGGCTGTCTCTGTGTGTGACTGCACTTGTTTTTAATTAATCAATAGACTAAAGCGACGTAAAGGAAAATACATGTATTTATGTTTTTTATACAATTTTCAGCAAAAATTTATTGCGAAAGAAAATTGCATGAGCTGAAAAATATGAACATCATTCCAACTAAGGACAGCACGTCAAAAAACGGTTTGCTCTTTCATTTTATCGATTATTCCAATCAGATTATTTTTCCTAGATAACTTTAAATGCCAAAATATGCATATGCTTAGTTTATTTGCTCATACTTATTGGTAAAAATCGTTTAATAATGTCAGATTTACACACAAACGTCATGTACATCTGTGCCTAACTTTTAGGCGTAGCTGCTTTATTTTGGAATTTCTTAAGCAATGTAAAAAAACAACCTAAAAAATGTTTTATACTTAGTGAGATGGATTAGAGTTTTAGTGTTCAGCATTCTTTCAGTACATAAAGACTGTACTAGTATTAATTGGTTGACACCACACCTGCTTAAAACCAAAGACATGTTGGTGAACCAGTATTAAAAATTATTTAGATAGTATAATTACCAATTGACCGGTAATGTTTAAAGGCTTATGAAGAGTTGAACACTAGTCTGGGGGAAAATGAAAACACACTTTGAATGAGTTTTAATCAGGCAGCCAAGGAAATGTGATCCTAATTTTTTAAGAAAAGGCAGGGGTAGCAACTTCTGATGGAGTTTAACAAATTCTTTTTGTATCGGTTTATATCTATTCATAGAGCTACAGTACTTTGGATACTAGTTAAACATCTGACACATTGACTGAGAGACCTGTCAAATGTTGTTAAGTATAGTCAATACTTTGGACAGACCAGTCCGTTTTAATTTTAATATTTTGTCGTACATAACCTGGATATCTGGTAAAAAACAGATGTGTCAGCATTCTGATAATTGACTGCCTAATGATTGCGTAGGTTGATGCTAATTGTAGGTGCTCCTTTTGCACAGATTTGTCAGGTATATTTTTAATGCCGACAACAGCATTTTGCGAACATCAATTTAGGCTTGTGCTTCAGTTTTTATTCCCAATTTAGTTCCTGTCGCTTCGACTAGTGTTACATTATTTTGATTTGCATCGCTCAATTGAAAATTTTGTTGACGTTTTTGCATTTTTCAAGTATGACTTATTTGTAGTAAGATATATGTAAAATGTTTATAATAGTCGTTATAGTTTATAATTTTTTTTTTAAATGTTTATTATGCTAATGAAATGCACACCTGCATATATATCAATTGCTGCATCAATTAGTTTAAATGACAGCAAACATTCAATGTACTAATTTACCAATAACATTGCCTATATTTTGGTTATCTTGTAGATCAAATGACGTTTTAAAGTTCCGTGGACTTGGAAACGTAAAAACTGTGTTTTATATGGATGGTGCATCTTCGGTGTTTGATGACAGCAGTATCCTTGCTAAACTAGCCTTGGTTCGTTGTTACACCCTAACATCATTTCAGAAAATGAAAACAAGTGTGCTCAAAGATTAGTCTAGGATTGCAGTTAGTACATTTTAAATATTTGGGATATAAATTGTTTAGCCTGGGATCTGTAGTTGGGTAAGTCTTTTTTATTCAATCGAATATGAAAGCAAATGCTTGCAAACCCCTGGTTTTATCTAAGGCTTTGATGGAATTCATGTCTTAACATTCAAAGATTAATCTATCAAATAAAGAGGGCTCTTTGAATTTTGCCGCAGGCTTCAGCTTGAAGAAGACAATTTCTTGATTTTCACTTATAAAACCAGCAAAACAATGTTTATTATTTACAACAAACACTGCAAACAAGCTCAAACCGACATAACCGAAACTGAAATCATGGAAATTTTGGAAACCTATGAAAACTGAAAATAAAGAAAACCATACAGACAACACATCAGAACTTTAGGTTTTACCTGTAAAATCAAAACAGACCCAGCACTAATTATATTTCTACAGAGCTAGAAAATTGCGTGTGTGATCACCAAAAATTTTTAGTAAGTTCTGTCCGATGGTATAAACTCTGATCGGCTGGGCACTCAATCTTTAAACATGTTTGTGATTACTCACAAAGACTTGTTGTTCCTTGATCCATTTACTCCTACTTGCTGAAAACTGTAATTGGGCTGCCAAGTAAAATTGGCATACAATTAATGATTATTAAAGCCATGTGTCAATGGAAAAAATCACTAGAGATACTTCCTCCATTTGGGGCTTTTAATGTTTAAATAATAAGTCACCATCGAGATAGCACAAGTTTGAACATAAGTTTCCTGCATTTCTATGCAGCTCTACATATAGTCTTTTAATAGATAATGCAGAAACTGATGTACAGGAAACAGCAACTGAGAATAGTAAAATCTTGCAGAAAAAGCAGCCACGTCCTGAAGCAATTGTTTGTTTTTTTGATAGAAGACAATTTTAAAAATAACAGACAACTCCAAATAGTTGTTTTAGCAAAAATAGTTCATTTGTTTCACCATTTTTTATTGCAAAGTCTGTAGCAATTTTATACATATATTCCTGCTGGCAAAACCGTCGTAAACAGCAGTGAATGAATATAATAACACAAAGAGTTGTCCTTGTCCCCAACCCATTTTCGCTTAGAAGTCTCTTCCAGTTTTTGCCTACTCATTTTTGTGTCTTCATTCGTGGTCACCTCCTCTAGTGGTTGCCTCCTCCTGCTTTTGCCTCCTTTTGTTTTTCCTTCCTGTTTCTGTTGCCTCCTCCTGCTGTTGGCTTCACTTGTTGTCATTTACTCCTGTGATCCGCCTTCTCCTGTAGTTGCCTCTTCCCGTGGTTGTCTCCTCCCATAGTTGTCCCCTCCCATGGTTGCCTCTTCCCATGGTTGCCTCTTCCCATGGTTGTCTCCTCCCATGGTTGCCTCTTCCCATGGTTGCCTGGTTACATTTTCTTCTTTTCCCATTGTGATCCTTTCCTATTGTCAAGACCTATTGTTGTCGCCTCCTTCAGTAGTTGCCTGCTGGTGTGGTGACGTTCTCCTGTGGTTGCCCTCTGCAGCAGTTGCCTCCTTCGGCAGTCACTTTTTCCTGTGATTGCACTATTCCATGGTAGCTCCCCTCCTTGACCACCTCCTCAGATTTTGTAGAACTTTTGCTCCAAATCATATTTTGACAGCCGCTATCAAAAGTAATCTATTGACAAATGCAAGGCAAAATCATTTGTGGTATTAATAAAGCTAGGAAACACCATCATTCAATAATAACAATAAAATTATATGTTAATGATAATCAAGATTTTTCTGCAACTAATCACATTCATTAAAATATAATTGAATATCGGTCATAATTATTCTACATTTGTTACTAACTGGTGAGCTAAAACACAAAACAAGCAGTGAAATCGCTGCAATAATAGAAAGGTATTTAATTTCACCACTCATGTACGAATTATCAAGATGGAAAAAGTAAATCTAGCAGCCTGTCTCAATAATAACACTTATAAACAATGTGATGTATTATTTGCTCAAGTTGTTCTTCAACTGAAAAACTATGACAAATTCTTAAAATCAATTATTATTCGTCACTATTATCTGATACATTTATTTTTATTGTTTGTACTAATTATTTTATAAAAATATAATTTTATTTTGTGGCCATTGCTAATATCAATAATTTACAATAATATATATTATTCTTTATTCTAAGCATTCCTTATAATAAGTTATAATAATTTTTAGTGTTGGCTAAACTAATATTAATAATTAGTACTGTCTATTCACTATTACGATAATAATAATGTTAAGAATTATTTATTTAATTAGTAACTGATAAATAATATATACGCATCATAGTTACAAAAATAATTTTAATGGTAAGTTTTATACACAACTACTAGAAAACTAAATTAATCTACATGTTGCTGGTGCTATATAGGGTTTTGGTCATTGATACTGTTATCACTTATTTTTTTTAAATATTATGAATAAACAGGATGCATGAATAAAATAATAGCAATGACAAGCAATGTAAGAGTATTAAGTTGAAATGAGAATAAGATAGTGGTAGGTGGATTTGATCAGTGAGTTGTTGCAGACAAAAAGCTGACAGTGGCGTGAGGTAAAAAAATAAACTGGAGACAGTGCACCAAACAAAACAGCCATGTCTCTGTGTGAAAAATCTATTGCAACATTCTGGCCAACTCCAACAGCTGACAATTTGGATATAATTATAAAACCTAAAGTTTTGATTTTTTGGAAAACCAGATCAAAATTCCATCATGGCGGTGACCAGTTTCTTTTTGAAAGGTAGAAAAATTTCAACTTTTAAAATATTCCAGTGTGAAAACAACTAACAAAACCAGACCATGACTTTGCACCTAAGCAATCCTGTAGACTGTTTTTACAACACATTTCCCGTCTTTCAGTGGAAATAGGGAAATGTAGATAGCAAAGAGAGATTTTTTACAGTTATATATATATGGGCTATTTGCCAAATTCAGTAATTTTTCTGCACAATAATATACTGATGAGCGTCTCACAGAACCGCTATCGCAGCGTTTATAAAGTTAACGATTCAAAATACTAGTTAATGATAAAATGTGTTTTTTCTCGATTTCGATTCTCTCATGCAGTTTTGTTCATCAGAGTTTCTTCAAGTAGAAAATGCACCACAACAGTAATTGCATTCAACGCAGACATCGCTAAAATTGTATTTCTTGGTTATCTTGCAAATGCAACTTTCTTTCTGTTGTACATTGTTCAGTAGATCATCCTGTAAAAAGAACCGGGGGCAAAAGCAAACTTAGGTTAAATCAACTGTATAAGCATACTGTAACTGAGCTGAAAATGGTTTGATTTATTTCTTGTACTGCACATATGCAAAAGGGGTCAGCGATAGGGAGTAGGTTGAGTTGTTTAAACTGATTCTGATTGCTGTTTTATCAATTATTTAAAAAGTAAATCAATTACAAGTCATAGTAAACTCTTACCCAACCCCCTTGTTTTTCTATCCATTCATTGATTGTTAATCCTTCCATGTTCTCTTCCCAACTCGGTACAACGGAGTCAAAGTATGACACAAGCCAGTTCAGAACAAGTGAGGCTCCATTTGTATTTCCAGGCATTGGAAACAACTTTCTGAGAATTGTCGTAGTTTTTTCAAGAATAAACTGGAAACCAATTTGAGTTTTTGCAGCGTTCAAGATTGCTATCATACAAACTTTCATATAACTTTTTGCTATCATTTATTTGCAAGTTTATTGGCAACTTAGGATTTTGAAAAATCTTTTATCTTTTGAAATCATGGAATGAGTGCTTGCTGTTTTCTATATCTGTTATTTTGATAGTCAGTTTGGCAACTTTGTATGAATTAAGAAAAACGATTCTTATTTATCTTTTCATCAAACAGGCATATAAAGTTTAATACTCACCTTACACACTCCAGGCCAACATATCTTGGCTCTCTGTTTTATGTGAAAGAGCTGGAATAGTTGACCTAGCAGCTCGTCTCCAACTTCTTTGTGAAGCTCAGGTTTTGGATAACCATGCTTAGAACTCTCTGTGACAAACATAGTTAGTTAATCATTAGTTACAGAGTCAGACAGACTGGCTAAGAATTTCAGACTTTCTCCTTAAGTTTTGAAGTTTAAAGAGTGAGGTGCTTGCATAGGTTATTGTGGAAGGTTCAGAGTTGTACAAGGCCTAGAATACTGTACATTTATTAGAATTTTTATAGCTATTTTTTACATGTGTTCTGGGCATCTTACATTTTAGTTTAAAGGCACGAAAAGGTGATGGAGATGATCAACATCTTCAGAGACATACAAAAAGAAGTTTGTTGTTTGAGGCAATTAAAGCCAGGAGAGATAAAAAAAATAGTATTTTGGGTTTGTGAGGAGAATCCAAGTTTCAATTCTAGCACTGCTTTCCATTGTCATTGCGGTAATACTTTATCTCTCTGAGAGACTACACATACCCAAAACATCATCAATAAATGGCAGTGATGAACAAAGCTGGCTTTGAATTTCAAGTAAATACAAGCTGCGTCGTCAATTTTTGTAATTGAACTGTAGTAGCAACTGCCCTACTGTTTGTAAAGACGTTTTATTACATATTTTTGTAGTTATTAGGTCTGTGGGTGATCTTGCAGGAATTGGTGGGAAAAGAGCACATGTAGTTTATTGGATAAGCTCAGTATTATGGGTGGGTAATTAGAGCAATGACGAAGATGTTACCAGTGGAAGTTGACTCGTATAGCGATCATTACGATACGCTGACATATATAGCCATAGCTCCAAATAAGGAGGATAGGGTTAGATGCCAATTGAAAAAGGTTCGTATATGGGCCCAATGCATAATACAAATGTGTCATTATACATGCATCAAAGCTTATAGATATCAATAAGGATTAGTGATGCCCGTGCAGTCGTAAAACATTTGTGTAGTATTCACACCACAAATAGCAATCAACAGCATCATGGGAAAGTAGAAAACAATTTTTAAGTAGATATACTTGCTGCAGGCCACTCGCATGTTTGTGTGGAAACTCATCTTACTTTCCCAAAATACGGTAGTGTTTGTATAGAGTGTAATCAAAGACAAAAAGTTTCAAGTTTATGTTCTCACTCACGTGTATGGCAGGATGTTTGCATACGTCGGGTTGAAGAAAAATCCTCATGATAGCGGCCATTTTTACCATTGTGTTGATTGAACTCATTGTTATTGACTTTTTTTTCCATAAACAAATGGATAAAATACAAAAAAGGAAAATCTTTAACATCTTCAAGAAATATTCGATAGAAACGGACGAGAGATTTAAAGATATGGAAATAGGATCCCAATAATGATTTTCAATTAGTGATTATGTATGTAAAATGTGTAGAGTTGGTTAAGAAACAATGAGGTCTTTGTCTAAAGACTTTGAATTACTATCTATAGCAATTGACGCTAAAGGAGAGGACTTTTTAATGCAAAGAAATTTGGAAACGTTCCCGAGCCAAAGTAATATGAGGTATTTAAGACTACCAGTAGAGCCTCCAGTGCGGTATCTGTACAAGCCCGGAGAAATGCAGATTGACTTGTATCACTAGACGACAGATCTTATATGGTCTGTAGATACCTATGACATCGACGAGATAAACTTTTTTGAAATCAGCCTTATCTCTATCTCTTTCGAGAATCCTCGGCAGGACTTTTGACACGGAAGAGTTGCCAGTTATGCTTTTGAACACGGACACGGCAACCAAATTTTTCTATTCCATCAGACGCTGAAAACAGAGGTATCGGAGGGTTTATGATATATGAGCAAAACTGATAGGTTGGATAGATAACACACTCTTGTATTGGAAAAATTATGGCGAGGACATCAGAGCGTTACAAAAATAGTACAAATGGGTCATCTTTGGACATGATGCGGTCCACTGCTTTCATGCAAAGAAAACTCTGTCTGCGAAACTTTATAATGTCTCCTATTTCTATTCGATGGATAAAATCTACCATAAACAATTTTCGCACCTCCAAAACTCTCTTCTGACATCTTTTTTGGTGAGAACACTTTATACTCTTTGCAACTATCAAGCTCCTAAGCAGTAGCGTTGAAAAGATCTTGAACCTTTTCAACTCGTACCAAAATTATAGTATACACCCTCCTGCACCAACTTATACATCTGTATCTTACCCATATTCCTCAACCCCTCATTCCAATCAGTCGATTGTTCATCTTCTTTTATCAATGATCTCAATTCTTCATTTTTCATCTAAGAACAACTTAGTATTCCCCTCTCTTTGGGTATGGACCTCTATTCCTCTACACTTGTTTTATCTTTCATGTCCGATTCTTCTCGTACCAAGACTTAGCTACAGAAACTTGGCCGCATCCCTGACCCTGCCCACTGCAGTCTTTTCCTGCTACAAATCTCAACAACCAGTCCTGACCTGCTACAGATCTCAATGGGCGGTTACAGTCTTGCCAGTGTCTTCAAAGCGGTTACAGTAATTAGTTGCAGTTTTTTCTGAAGAAAGTACAGCCATTCCCTTGGCTTTGTAGCACCCCCCCCCCCCCCGCTGACTGTAGTTAACTCCTGGCTTGGATTTACTTTTGCCAATTTGGATTTACAGCTTTTTAGCTTCTGCTCAGAAAGCTGAGTGCTGGTAGGATGCCAGCAGGTTTTGAAGAGGAAGCAGCTTTGCATTAATTGGCTAAGACACTCCAAGGAACGCTGCAACCCCTTTTTCATCCCCATGCCCAGATTAGAGTCGTATGAGCAACTGAAATATTGGCCTCAGCAACCAGAAAAAAAATATACACTACAAAGTAACCATGTCTTCGTTGCTATTAAACTTCAAGGGTTTGTACATCTGATTTAAAACTGTCTGAGCTTTTGCTCAATCCCACCACTGCCACTAATGTAAAGGACTTTTGCACCAACTTTCACTGACACTACGGGAAAGATCACACTGACAGGAAGAAGTTTACTGATGCCTATTAAATTGACTGTGTTCAATTGATTGACTGTGTTCAAATGAACAGTTGAGTTGGATCTCCACTACACACTTGTAAGGCAACCAGCCAAATTAATATGATTCAGTTAAAATGTAGAAAGTTAGTATGTTTTTTCCTATATACACTTAGGGTTTACAGTCAATACACATGTACAAGCATTTCTGGCAAAGCATTGTAGTATGTATAAGTGGCAAAACGTTCTGACTAAGCAATAAAAACACAGACATATTTATAAAGTATGGAGTGCTCAGATATGCTAATGGGCAGTTGAAAATTCATGTGTGCAACTAGGTAAAAAATACACTGGCTGAAATGTAGCTAGTAACTGTAAAAGTTTAAACAAGCAATCTCATTGATGACAATTATCAGCAACCAATCAAACATTATTATCATCTGTAGTGGAGGGATGTCCATCTACCTTCTGCTTCTTGTCTGGCATACCTGCCAGTGGACTATCGGTGGTTGGCTCCCAACCATAAGCTTAGCATATCTGTTGGTATCGCAGTTAATCAGTTGATTCGTCAATCAACTAGTGCATTCCAACAACACATGACCTGCCTGCGATTGCTGTACATAATACTGAACAACTGATTAAC
The DNA here is from genome assembly GCA_945261195.1 of Cryptosula pallasiana. NCBI lineage: Eukaryota > Metazoa > Bryozoa > Gymnolaemata > Cheilostomatida > Cryptosulidae > Cryptosula > Cryptosula pallasiana. The sequence goes on along the minus strand of OX183132.1, from coordinate 53,172,166 downwards.
ACTGCCACTTAGTGGCAAGGCCTGTGAAAATCCACCACAATATGAAAAGGTTTAGCTAGTGCAACTCAATCGGAAGAAAAAAACAAAAAAAATCTTACACTGCTGAAATTGATATCAAATTAAAGACTATTTGTTGTTTATTCTGTTGACACTTAGTTTTTTTCCATAGCTATTATCTCTGAATTTTAAAACATTTTTTAAAATTTAAAAAAAGATATATTACATTCCTGTCTAACCGCAAGCCAAAAAAATGCTCAACTACGCGTAAAATTATTGTCAAAATATACAAACCAGTGCAGATCAATTTTTCAATTTGAGTTTCAGTCAACAAACTTGGTACCAAATTGTAGAGCTAGACATGGCTATCTCTATGGTATAAAAATTACAAGTATAAATGACTTTTTAAATGCCTAAATTCAAGTTTTAATAATAAAAAAAATTTAACAGAAACAATTGTGGTTTGGTTTTTTTGCGAATCTATCGGAAATGATAGCCTAAAAAACTTCAATTTTATTTACCTACATTGTCTCGTATTTATAAACTGCTCACAAATTATTAGTAAGCTTTTGGAAAAAAATTCTAATTGATTGGAAATACTGAACTGAATCAACAAAACAATATGTCAGTGAGTAGGTCAGACATTGGTGTTTCATTTGTAATGGTCAAAAACTATTAAAATTTTCGAGGAAATTCCCACAGGTGCGCCAAAGTTGTGCTATCTTTATGACTAGTTATCAGTGGGTAGAGCACATTTCAGAAGTCTATTGACATACAATCAGATGCGAAATTGTATTGGCTGTTTAAAGAACAAAGTTCTTTCTGATTGGTGGATTAATTGCAAAGTTATTACCAAAATTGTAATTGGACACTTTGAAATCTGCATGAGAGACAATTTAATATATAAATACTTTCACCGCATCAAGTGATATCTGTTGGTTTAGCTGTGCTACCTAAAAGGTTAGCGATGAAGTATTTAATTTCTAAACTTACTAAAAGCAAAAATTGCATCAACTATTGGATCCAGTTTTCTGGCACGGGCGATAATTATTCCTTGTTTTCGTGCTTCATTTGTTAAGTATCCCGCAAACTGTTGATCTTCATTCACCCTACAAGTTGAACGATGCTATTTCAATCATCTATTTTATGTCTTATGATCATTCTAAAACTAATTATAGTGTAGCCACATTTAATTTTTTATTGATTATACTTACATTCGATAAAGGCAGCTGTTTATTATGTCTTCATTTAAATCTGCTGTAGTTCCAGCCATATTTTGGGTTTTTCACTGTGTAAAGATCAGCTATTTTCTTTCACATATTTGTGAAGTCATAGTTCTATGTTGATGAATAGCAATAGTTCAGTCATGCAACTGTGTGAAAGTGTACTTGGATCTTTCCAAATAGAATTAAAGTGTTTGTATCAATTGGCATAATTGTAATAGCAAAAGCTTTACCAACAGTTTTATGGGGTTGTACCTTTGCCAGGCAATGCAAAAACTTGTGAAAAATCAAAATTGCACACTTCAATCTTTCAACAGAGTATTTTAGAATGTGATTACTCGTTGTATGAAAACTCCTTTGCCTTAATTCTAATCAAGACTTTGTCGCACAGACATAGTAATTACATACAACTTTTTCAGTGCTTTGACCATTTGATTTAGGCAATGGGAATATGCACTTCTCCGTATTTGATACATCATTTAGTGGGTGATTCTGCCGAAAGAAGAAAAATGCTAAACCATTCTAGCTCAGCTATTAGTGGCAAGCCAGTACTTCAGAGATGTCCTAAGCCCTATCTACAATCACAGTGGCTTACACTCATGACTGCGTTTCAGAAAAGGGAATTATCTTCATTTGGTGGTCGTTGCACTCCACACAGTTTTCCACTGGGTAGTGCACATGTACAGTTTATAGTGCTTGCTGAGCAATCATTGCTAGAAAAATCTCTGCAAGAAAAGTCGATTAGAAAAAACTCACATCAACAATTATGCTTGCGTTGGAAGTGGTGCACCATGCCAACTTGTCCTTACATTTGTCACACGTAAAATACCTGTCTTCATATTTGAGCATCAAACCGGTCTTCACACCGAACGGACCCTGTTATACTGAAAAGCAGTTCAATCTGTGGAAATTGCACCTAAGAAAAACATACTTGCATTAAAGAGGTGATTGCCACCACTTCAAAAGACAGTTTTTTTGTCAAACATGGAATCGCCTTATATCAAATCAATCATAAACCTATCAGAGTGACAATGAAACATCGAAACATGTACAGCAATAGTAGTACTAGTAGAGAATAATACAGAACAACTGATGGTTGCTGAGCAAGCACCTATGTTGACTTAGTCCATCGGAAGCTCTCAGAAGAAGATGGGCTCTGTGATCGCCTTTATTGTCAAAATTATTGCCAGTCTACAATATGAAAATTTGATCAAGAAGACTTTACTTGTGAACTTATAAATAATAAAAAATAGTTATCATCATCATTTGATGGTGGCGATTATTAGTTTTTGCTATGGGATTGGTTAGACAATTTCTAAAAAAAGTGTTCTGTAAGACAGCGAACAAAAGCCATTGAGCCATCGGTGTCAGAATGCTGCACGAGTTGAGCAATGCCGGAAACTACAGTCCTGAAACTAACAAGATCAAAATCCAAAACAAGTTGTTGAATGCTAGTCTTTCCAAAAATGTTTTGCAAAAAATCTTTTAACCGGTGGAAGTCTGCTGAAGTTTCGGAAACACCGACATCAGCAATTTTAACAGTCTGCTGCCAAGTTTAGAAATATCAATAGTTAGATGTCTCCATCATAGTAAAATAAACGAAAACCTATCAAAATTCCAGGAAAGGAATAATAGAAAATCATGGATTAAAGATTTGTATTACAACCATATTCTGTATACAAACCATGTGAGGAGCTCGAGCTTTGCTGCACGCCCATAAAAAACGAGAAGTCGGAATAGGAGTTTGCGAGTGGTTGAGCGAAGAGGAGCTTACACATTGCACAAAAAGGCAATAACGAAATTTAAACTCCGACAAACTATTGTTACCTGAATAGTGGAACAGATTCAACTTGCTTTGATGCATATACGTTCTTGAACGCAAGAAAACGACAACGCTGCATTTTTGCTGATAGCTGTTCATTGGTTATCCATAAATGTTTGGGCTGTACCACTCATTTCCAAAGTCAGACCCATTGTAGCTAAAAGTTTGAGAATGATACTGAAAAGGAAAACTAGAAGGATCTACAATTGAGTAAAAATAGAAAACTTCACAATCAGCACGTGATAAGTCAGCTGGCTGAGAAAAAAGATCAAGCATTTCATGACTAAAAATGACATGATAAAAGCATTGATGGTGAAGTGTTTCTACAAGACATTGAAAAGAAAGACCAATATTTGATGTACAAAGATGATAGCAGGTACAACAATGTCTTGCCTCTGATAATCAGACCAGCTCATACATTGACATGAGGCGCATGGCTATTGCAATGAAACCCAATATCGTCAACTTTCAAAACTAGGACCATGCAATAGCTGTACTAGCCTGCAGCATTCTACTTACGGGCCCAGGTCAACATGGCCACCATAGCAAGGCATCCCAAGACAACCTTAGCCTTAGCTGGCCACTTCCACATGCTTTAAGCTTTTTAAAGAGACTTAGAGACTGGGAACTGTACCATAGACTCCAAACTTTGCCCTTTAAGTGCTGTTTCTGTTTAAAATTATCGGCTTTGTATGATCTTTATGTCACTTCCTGTGCGTGTCAATGGTTGTGTTGTCTATGTGCCAAGTGCTTCTTGTAAGCATGCCTATGTAAGGCCAGCACTGTGCTATGTTCAGTGTTTTATCTACTACTGTCTTCACCGCAAACATTGTTAGACAGTTGTCTTCCTAGAGAGTATTGTTTTTTTAGATTCTGTGCAACACGGTCATTATACTTAACGTTGAACAGTTGGTTTTAGCCACGGATCACCTTGCGTTGTGTAATTGCGCGATTAACTTATCTGTAGCCCACTACGAGCCCTATGTGTTGTGTTACATCTTGGGTAGGGATGTGATAAGATGTGCCACAAGCAGTGCATTAGTGGATGGTAGTGGAATGCTCAAGTCAAAATCCACTACATTGTGATTCATCATTGATTAGCTGTATCATTAACTGACGTAAAACTGTCATCTAGTACAATATCAGTCATAAGCATGCTCCGATTGGTGTGATTTAGCTAGTATTTAGTCAGGTTTGTATTTAGATTTATGGATCTTAAAATAATTAATACTTGGTGAGAAAACTGTTCTTTGTTGTAGTACATGGTATTGTGCCAAAAGAATACATATGATGTCACAACTATAAATACTAATGACAAAAATAGTTTATTGCTATAATTCACACTGTTATCATTCGCTGGTAGCTCTACTGGAATAAAATTATCATTCAGCCATACAGAATTATAGCAAGCTCATTATTATTCAACTGAAAAAATATATTGGAAATTTCCAGCTGATAACCTGCTATGTAAGCTATGTAATCTGCTGAGACTGGTTTGGTTTATTATTATAATATTAACATCAAACATACCCAGACTGCTCATTATTTCAAACTGTAAAAGCAGAATATGCTTTAAAAATTGCTATTCCTATCAAAATTGTCTACTTGCCAAAAATTTGCATAAGATTTGCATATGGAGACTAATTTCTGTTTTGTTTTGTCCAAGCGCTTATGAATATTATAGCTGTTTGTTTGACAGTAGATGTGGCGACTGATGTGAAAACTTTAGCGGCTGAAAAGGCTATTTGCTCAGCAGAAAAATGAACTAACAAGATAGATCATAGAGCAGCCATCTTTTACATAGAATCTCAGTCTATTAAACTTTTAGCATGGTGGGAAGGGGGGTATATGCAAGCCAACTGCCTTATCACAGCAGAGACCTACACAATACGTTCAAAGTTATCTTTGACCCTCAGTGCAGACTGTTACATAACTTATATGTATCTATCAATCATCGCTTGCTAGCATCTGGGTTTTGTCCGTCTGAAAGTGAAATACTTTCTCTATTTTCTGATAACTTACCAGTTATTACCAGGCATAACGCACGTCTAACAAATAGATGACAGGAGACCTTCAATGGAAGTGCTCTATATTATTCGTAACGAAGTGAACACACAGAAAAACTACCTTTTAACTGCGGCTGTCTATGAATTATGTTTGTTTTTGATGTTCAGAATTATAACAATGTAAGCATGTAAGGAATTTTTACAGGTAGTCTAGCAAAAGAGCACAAAGTCTTGTTTGGTTAAAAAAAATGTGTATTAATTTTAAAATCAGTTTTATGATGAACAAGATTTGAGCTTTACATTGTTTCCTTTATATAATAAGTGTAGAAATGATCATCCAGTGTTGGTATATGTTGAGTTTTCATCAACCATCTTTAACTCTTCTGGCTTTCAATATCAAATTTCTTCAACAAAACTAGCATTCTCCCAACCAATACAACGGAATTCTTTCTGGGAGAAATATGAAGGATCAATATAATGATTTACATCAGTTTTTTAGGGCATGGAACTATAACGTAAAGTAATTGGAGAATTATCTTTTTTTAAAGTTTAGTGTTGGTTTACTATGTTCAAAACTGTGGTGGTGAATGGATGTTCTACTGGCTATATCTGTTTATTCCTAGTGACACAATTCTTAGCTTTGTTTCTGTTAGGCCCACCACTTGTCATAATTTCCGTGTCATTTTCGTAATTGCAAGAATCTTTATGTCATAACAGGAGCTATACTAAAAATGCACAGATCTACCGAATTAAAAAACTGCCTTCATATCTGAGAGAAAAATCACACCAGACAATTTTTCAATCAAATTTATAAATTTTTTGAATGGCCATGAATAAACTGTCCTTTCACAAACTTAATTTTTCTTTTCGTTTTGCTGGTCCTTTTTTTCTTTTTCTTCTACCTTTAGCACTTTATGGTGTTAATTATATACCATTTAGCTACAATGGCACTGATATTATCTTGCTGTTTAAGATACAAAAATTTCTGCAAGAAACTTTGTTAATAAAATAAAAAATAAAGTGTCATTCTGTAGCTTCAACGATGATGAAGCAAAAAAGCTTCCAGTTAAATTCTTTTGAAAAAGAAGTGTTTTTTAATTGCAATTGAATCTGTTACAAATGGAAAAATTGTTGTATCAGTAGAGGCAAGTTGGTTCTAACCAGTGAAACACACTGGCTGACATCTGAAGAGTGCTACTAAAAACTCTTATTGAGATGAAACATAAAATAAAATTACCATAGCACAAAAAAGGTAAAAATTCCTTAAAGTTTGAAAATGATTGGTAAAAACTTTTTAAAAGATGGAATTAATAAAAAACAATGTAATAGTGTATTGATGACCTGCCACCTCTAGCTGCTGGAATTAAAACAAAAACCGTAAAATTAAAACAAAACATATTTAGTATTTAAATATAAAAACTCAAAAAAAGAAAAAGAGATGATTAATACTACAACACAATACGTATGTCGTTTAAAATAATCGAACCTAAAACATTATCAAAGACTAAGAAATACTTCAGAGTATCAATTTTGGAATGGTTGTGCACATGTAGTAGCAATCCACTTGATTTTTTTCAAAAGCATATTTTTCAAATTTAGACTCACGTGTTGTGAGCTTGAAGGGGTAAGAAACAAATTACACAGCAATTTGAGGAAAAAACAAAAACTTGCTTGCCAAAAATAATGGATTAAGCTGAATACAATGCTTAACCAGGTTTATACAAAAGATTACGCAAGCATTATGTAGCGTTTTCAAGTAAGAAATTCAAGGGTAAATTTCTCGTAATGCATTTATAAACGTTAGTTTCAGTTGATGCTTACTAAAAAATAGTATTTTATCTGTAATAAAATCTGAGCTGTCGTCAAGAACCGGTGATTAGAAAAATATGGGCATAGAAGGCTTGTATGGGCAATTGGTGAGAAACAAAATTTCCGGGAATAGCCGAAATAAAATTAGATATCTCAATTTCACTTGTTGATTCATTTCATTGAATATTACTCAAGACTAAAAACTGGAAGCGCTATGTTTTTAAGAAAATATAAGTTTTAATTCATAAAGAAACTGCTCAATGAACTGTTTTGTGGTGAATCCTGCAAAAATTTCCAGTAAATGCTTGTTGGCTCATTTTCTTACATTTTTGGTTTGTCTTTAAGATAGTTTTGCATGCCTTTCATTTTCAATTGTGTCAAAAATCGAATGCTGTTATGAAAGGAAACGAACTAAAGAGGGTACTATTATGAAATGTATCACAACAGTGTATTTCTGTCCAAAACCATTGTGGTACACATAATCGAATGAGAACAGCGACAGCTGTATGCGTTAGGCATGTTAACTTGTGTCATTTGCATACAAGACTAAAACTCTATTCAGTAAAAGAGTTTGCTAATAGAAAATCAGCGAACAAGGGCAAGAACAAGCTCACCTCCCCATCACAAAAGCCATCCGTCCTCTACCACATTTACATCCGTAATAGAGCTTATCCTTACTGTGGCATTACCGATTTTTGTGGTTTTGTGGTTCTTTTTTCTGGAGCACTAGACGAGTGAACTTGAAAAATGTACAAGTTCTTAGGTTGCTTCTGATGCTCGTGTTACAGAATTTGGGTTTTGTCTTTCTCCCCTCAGCATGCGTTCATAAGACTGCACAGGTACACACTCAGTCACACATATGTACAGGGGTCATGAACCTCCTCATGCTCATTTGAAACTTATGAACGCAGCGGCAGTCAAGGACAGCATAGACTCAAGTCATATAAAATAGTTCAGTGCAGACTGTAGGCACACCCACATGTTCGTATAGGAGCGCAGTAGCCAGTCACTGAAGCTTGCCTGTGATCACGAAGTCATTTTGTGATTTTTTGTCCTAGTTTTGTTTTCCATCAAGCCATATGGTCAGCAGCTATATCGAGCATATAATTTTATCAGACCCATATTTGTGTGGTCATTTAATTATATATCTATAAAATCTTGTATTCATTTGTTCTTATGGATGCTTGTAGTCAAATAAATAGTTAATAGTAATAGAGCACTCTAGCTTTGGATGACGGCATGCTTTGATGGAATTATTTGTATCATTGCGAGAGTTGCCACTCTTGCCAACATCTATACTGGACTGATGAGGCAAAAAATGTCAAAACAGTTTCTCTCCATAGTTTGAGTATACATATACACACATATGTTAAAATATGTTAACCCCCACTGCCATTATATGTTAACAACCACTGTCGCTTTATGATAACTATCGCTGTTGCTATATGCTAGCTATTACTGTTACCATGTGTTAACCATCCCTGTTACCATATGTTAACCGTCGCTGAAAATATATGTTAATCATCACTATGTGGTTACTATCATAAATATATAATAATATTATTTGTTATATTGTTATTTATTGTTACCATGGGCAAAATAATAAAAATCTTAACTTTTGTTGTATGGTTGTGTTGAGCTATATTATTATAGCAGCAGTAGTGGATGTATTTAATTTTTAAATTATCAATAATTATAATTACAACCAAATGATGGTTGAAAGAAACAAAATTTATAATAATAACAATGAGTATGGACTGACAACACAGTTTTTCAAACTGATAAAAACTTGTTATTATTATTTTCGGTATTGTCATTATCATAATATTTGAATAATTGTCACTATCATTATTACTATTGTCATTATTGTTGTTGTTATTGTTGTTATTATTGTTGTTGCTATGATTATTGTTAGTGTTGTTGTTATTATTATTGTTATTATTGTTGCTGTTGTAGTTTTGGTTATTGTTATTGTTATTATTGTTGTTTTTGTTGTTGTTTTTTTTGTCGTGACCATCATCGTCTTCGGCGTCGTCTTTGTCATCATCATCATTTTTATTACTAATAAACATGTGTACACTCAACTGACAGCAACAACAATAACATCATCATCGTCATCATCGTCATCAGTCTTGGTCATCGTCATCATCAATCAACATCAATAATCATTATTATTATTACAAGCCCTTCGGGCTTAGTCTGCGACTCAAGTCTCATTGCAGTATTTGCTCAATTTTTTTGTAATAATGGTTATTCCCGATTTGGATGCACCATGTACATGACCTCTGTTGGTGAGGTCATGTTTGGGAATTCCATCAGGAGTCGTGCTCCCTTGTATTGAGGAGACAACTCCAGGTCCAGGAAGCAGTCCCAATGCATTGTAGCCCGAGTTCTAACACCCGTCAGTAGTAATATATGAGCAGATCTCCCTACCAAGTGTTTTTTTGTGGTTCTGGTCTTGGGGGTTATGCAATGGGTTACGGCGTTGGATGAATTCGCCGAGTTTATATTGTATTTCATTTGAGGGGTACTTGAGTGGCATTTGAGTGGCATTTGAGTGGCATTTGAGTTTTGATTATTTTTTTACTTGATTTGAACTCATATGGCAGCTAGATTTTGAATGTATGGCATTTAAGTTTCGATACTTTTTCACATAATTTGAACTCATATGGTATCTTGAGAGAGAGAGGAGAGAGAAGACAGAGAGGAGAGAGGAGAGAGAAAGGAGAGAGGAGTTTTATCTACATTGAATAACTATATTGATCAAAAATGAAACATTTTATGATTATATACATTGATTACATAATAAATAGGGAAAATCTTCCTATATAATATAGCTAGAGTCAGTAAATACTAAGTAATACAAAACAATACAACTTGTAATGACAATCAATGTATACATACATATGGTATCTTGAGATAAAAAAAGAGAGAGAGGAGAGAGGGAGAGAGAGGAGAGAGGAAGAAAGAGAGGAGAGAGGAGAGAAGAGATATATCTACATTGAATAAATATATTGATCAAAATGAATCATTATATGATTATATACATTTATTACATAATAAGTATGGAAAATCTTCCTATATAATATACCTTTACAATAATGTTTTTGATGTACTGATGTTTGGTAAAAAAACTACATTAGTTAAGTTTTAAATTCATATGAAAAAAATTTGTGTCAATTTAGTATCTACTCCCAGGACTGATACTCCCCTAAAATAACCCATAAGGCTCAGCCTAAAAACAAGTTTTAGGGGGTGTTTTTGTGCAAGATACAATAAAAATAACTGTGTTTGTATATATCTAGAGAGAGTGTTTAGAGGAGAGAGAGAGAGAGGAGACTTGAGCATAAATATTCCTGGTAAATTATTTATTTACAATATTATTTGTAATTATTAGTGAAAGAAATTATGAGCAAGGTACAATAAAAATAACTGTGTTTGTATATATCTAGAGAGAGTGTTTAGAGGAGAGAGAGAGAGAGAGAGAGGAGAGACTTGAGCATAAATATTCCTGGTAAATTATTTATTTACAATATTATTTGTAATTATTAGTGAAAGAAATTATGAAATACTGGCGAGTAATTAAGTAATTCAGTAAGGAAATTGGTTGGAAACGTAGTAATATTATTTAAATACAACATTGCTTTGCAACAATGATTAATAAAAACAATTATGGATGTTGGTGAGTAATTAAGTAATCTAGTAAGGAAAACTGATTGAAAATCACGGTAATATTTGGTAAAAGATACTTGCAACATGTTTTATCAGCGAAAAAATCAAACAATTTTCAAATGTTTACGAGTACTAAGCGATTTAGTAGGAAAAACCAACTGAAACACGCATTTCAAATATTTACGCGTAACTAGGTTATTCAGTAGGAAAAACCAACTGAAACGCGCAATATCCGTTTTTGAAATATTTACGATAAACATAATTGGGATATTACTGTTATCAAAGAAATCAAGCGAGTATCAAATGTTTACGAGTAACTAAGTATTTAGTTGAAAAAAATCGATTGAGATCGTGTGACATCCGTTACAAAATATTTTACGTCAAGTTACCAACGAGAAAATAAATATTTCTTAGAATATCCGCTATAGCGAGTTACGATAATTTTTACGCACCTTGAAGGTTTTCAGTCCATTTTCAGTCAGATCAAAATTTATGCGAGACGTTTTAGGTATTATTTCAGTCGACGTAATGTTACCAGTTCATTTTTAAAAAGTAATTAATTATAATATCACGCAAGTGCCCCGCAAGTGTCATTTTACTAATAAACTCATTCCAGAAAAGACATTAATCATCATCTCGCTTAATCCTATATGTTTTGATCTTTTTAATATCAAGTGTGTCGCTCGAGAAAAGTCATTAGTTACACCTAAGCACTATTCATTATCATGCTCTATTTAAAACAAAAACAACAAACATCCATAGATGATGGAATTATAGGTCGAATTCAACCTAAAAAGGAAGAGAACTTGATTGCATCTATCTCCTGTTTTTTATTGTTTCATTACATATTAGTTAATATAGATACAGCCTTCCACCAAAACGGATTTGTGGTTTTACTTTTAATCCTAGGTATCTCCGCTATCATCTAAAAAAACATGAGCAAAGCATGACTTTATCCACTTGTTTTATTAGTTAGACTGTTACTTTTTTTAAAATATCTCATTGTTTTTTGTGTGAAATACAAATAATATTTCAACATACATTCCTAACTCATACTTAATGTTGTAAACTATAATTGGAGCTCTCACATTTTAATTTACTGTCTGTTGATATAAAGATGGAGCTACACTACATCATTGTTTTGCTGATGATGTATCTATATGATTGTTTGTGGTAGTGTGTGTTATAGTAGAGTATATCAATAAACTGCAATTGAACTAGTTATTAAATGCTATCAGTACCTGTAAAGTATTTTATTACATTCCGAACTCACGCTTAATGGTTTTGTGTGAAATACAAATAATATTTCAACATACATTCCTAACTCATACTTAATGTTGTAAACTATAATTGGAGCTCTCACATTTTAATTTACTGTCTGTTGATATAAAGATGGAGCTACACTACATCATTGTTTTGCTGATGATGTATCTATATGATTGTTTGTGGTAGTGTGTGTTATAGTAGAGTATATCAATAAACTGCAATTGAACTAGTTATTAAATGCTATCAGTACCTGTAAAGTATTTTATTACATTCCGAACTCACGCTTAATGGTGTAAACTATAATTGAAGCTCTCACATATTAATTTACTGTCTGATGATATAAAGATGGAACTACATCGCATCATTGTTTTGCTGTTGATGTGTCTATATGAAAATTGTTGCTATAAAAATATGTTTGAAGGATGTGAGTTCTCATTCAAATGAAATGTAAGTTTCATCCTAGCTAGTTATATTTAAAAGAGGTTGTAAAATTTGTTTATCCAACGCTCTACATTCAAAAATTTTAGCTAGATGGAAAGACAGTTTACAGGAGTGTTTGTGGTGGTTAAGCTTATTAAACTATTTAATCTCTATCTTCCTATTTTTTTAACCAACTTCCTAATCATCTTCCACTTTTTTAAAAAACAATATCATTTATCATAGTAATAATCAGAAAATCAGTCTACAAATTAATCTTGATAAATGACTTCAATGTTTTGTATATAAGAGAAACTATTTTTTTAAACAGTATCAGTTTTCATTTATACTACATCATCTGCAACATCTACACATCTGCAAAACAACAATGGCTAGCAATATCCCTACAGCAAATGAGTAAGTTATTTATACTATCTTTTACAATTTTGTTGCAGTTACATTTATAAATTTATACAAATGTATATATATATATATATATTACTTGTAGGACTACATCCTCAAATGATGCATTAGAGATAAATATAGACGAAATAGATTTCAGTACCATGTAAGTATATTATTGAAACTTTATTATTCAACTGTATTATATAGAGTTTTTAATTAATCACAATCTTGTTTTATTGCTTTATTAAGCTCTACCGATGATGAAACAATGAGATGGTTGGACGAATGTTTTAAGGAAACGGAGAAGCCAAAAAATAAGCCTACCGCGCACATTGCTATGAGTAAGTATTTTTCTGTATTATGAAAAATGTAAATTTTTCTGTAGGTAAAATAATAACGACTCTACATTTACTACGTTATTTTTGTAGAGAAAACATCTACACGATTCATTGCAAGCGCATGTTATGTAGGAAAAGATGAAACATTTCTCTCCTATGATCGTCACACATTTGAATGTAAGTATGATAAAAATATTATTTACTACATACTCATTCAATTTTAATAAATTTTTTCAAAAACTAACATAATTACATTCATATTTTCTATTTTAGTTCAAGCAGAGAACCTGCAGCTAGAGCAGTACAGAAGGAGCAGTGTTATAGATGGAGAGATAAAAGATGATAAGGAGTGCTTCAAGTGTAAGTGATACGCGTTATCTTTATATACATATACCATACTCAAGACAGTTATCTATATATATATATATAATGAGAATTTGTTTATTTTGCTTGTAGATATCGATAACAAAAACACAAGATATTTTCTTTCAGTGCTTTCGTTGCTGTTGATATCGTATTGCACAAAGACTCTGAGCGAAGCACTGAAAGAAAAAAAAGACAGTATTCCGTGTATATTTTGTGGTAAGAAGTTTAAATTAGGGAAGATGCATGAGCCCGGTCGAGTTCTTTCAAGACATTTTTTTGCTCACTTGTTTATTTTTTATTGTTTATGCGGAAAATCACATACAACTTTGAGAGAACTCCAGCAACATACTTGTATTTTGAAAACTAAAATGTTTTTTGTTGTTGATATTGCTAGTTATGATAATTTTGTTTTATTTATTAATAAAAAATATTCTGAGTTAGTTATGAACATTACTTTTCCCAAAAATTTTATGTTAGTATATCTCTATCCAATAGAAGGTTATTTTTCTGGAAACATCGATTTAGATTTTGAGGGATTAGGGTGTAAATGGTTGGCAATAGCTAAAAAACCGGTTGCTGGAGATCAAAAGCTTTTACTTAAAACCCAACGTAAAAAAATGAGAGCGCTTATATCTTCAGATTCTGATTTTTCAGAAACTGAAGAAAGTAATAATGACTTAATTTCTGTTGCTAGTTCACAGTGCAGTCCAAAAACCAGTGTTTTAGAATCTAATACAACAGTTAACCCACAAACTCAAGTAGATTTAAAACAAAGCCAAAAGATTGATATAACTTCACTGAAATTAATTTTGAATATAAAAGATGGACTGAAAAAAAAGGGTTTTAATGATTGTGTTAAATTGAAATTAGCGTCTATTAGACAGAAAATGCAAAAAAATTCAGATTTTTCTCAAGAAGAAATTCTTGTATTAACTGCACTCTTAGGTGAGTTTTAAAATTTTTATTTCACTATATTTTTTATTATTATCATGGCTCTGGAATAGGTCTTATGCAACTACCCTATTTTATAATTTCTTACCACAAAATATATAGTGAATAGGATGTTTTTTTATAAATACTCTCTATATATATATATATTATATATACAGACAATAGTCTGTGTTTTTTATGAATACTTTATTCATATGTATACACTTCATGTAGAATTGTTCTGTCATTAGTTTACCTAATGTATTATTTTTGTTTGTTTTGTGGTTGAAAACTCCATACGCTTCATTCTTACTGTATTACTTTGCATAATATTACAAAATAAATATTACATCAACTACCTTCAAACTGCATCCAAGTGATGAAACAGTAAATTTCACATCTGTATTACTGAATCTATAGCATTGTTATGAAAAAGACTGTAATTACTTAATTATTATGTCATATCGTGACAAACTATCAACACCCAATTCACAAAACTGTAAAACCTAAAGTATAATGCTTGTGGTTGTAAAAAGTCTTCTACTGTTTTGGTTTCTCAAACAAATTATAAAACATTTTCACAATTTTTGTGCAAAAGCGGAGTTGTCTTACCATTTTGACACAATGTGCCGACAACTTTTACATATTTTTTCAAAAACGAAGTTTAGAAATTATAAATGGGAGTTGTCTTAACATTTTTGAAAAATGAGACGATAACTTGAAATATTTATTTTTGTGTCGGAACATTGAAATTTTGTAACATTTTAGAGTTGTAACCCCGAAAGTTTTACAAATTGGCTAAATTACCAATGTTAAATATGGATAAAATACTTTATTACACTAAATATATACAAATTATTGCACAATACAAATAACATGTAATTTAATGTTTATGAGTTGTTGCTGATAGATTTTGGCGAGTCGTCGGTCATTCACTTGTACACGTATTCTATCTAAAAGCATACATAGATGTCGTTATAACAACTACATTATACTATGGTGAAAAATACGGCTATTTGTAGTTACTTATTACTAGTGAAGATTAACATACCTTAATTAAATTTCCGATATTGAAATCCTGCTAGCTTCGCTTGAAATGTGTTTGTCATCTTCATTGCTTTTCTCACTATCATTGTCGACAACTTCATCTTTTTCCTCAAATTTTTTGTTCTCAGAGTCATCATCAGTCATATTATCATCTTCTTCATCAGTATAAGCATCATTGTCATCATCATCATCATCATCATCATCATCATCATCATCATCATCATCAGCAGCATCATCAGCGGCAACATCATCATCATAACTTTTCATCAGCTCAGCATCGTCAAATAGAGAAAGTCTGAAAGCTCTTCCTTTTTTTTCACTTGAAGTAGATAGAAGCATCAAAGCTTCTTCAACACTCAGAATCGTGAGAATGTGTTTCTTTGTGCCGCTTTCAGTTGTCATCGTACTTTTATAGTGGATCATACCGCATTCATGATTTTTGATCTTCAAAACGTTCTCAGGAGGGACAACAATCTTCCCAGTCATCAAAGATCCGTCATTCATCATGTATCTGTAAGTGACAGTGTGAGTGATACGTAAAGGCGATGTATCTTGTTTTCGTTTTCGCTGCTTCGACTTCAAATTTTTCCAAACTGAAAGTCTAGTGAATGTCAGAAGAGTGTTGACAGGAATATTATCGAAAGTGATGATATCAAAGTATGCTTGCAACTGTTTCAATGATTTTTTTCTCAAGATTTTGGCTATAACTCGTTGTTTTAGCCCTTGATGATGATGATTATCTCCTACAATACGTAGATCGGGTTGATTTTCTTCTAGCTTTCCCATGTACACTACGATTTGTGAAGAGCCGGGATCAAGTTCCTGTAGCTCCATCGTAAGTTCTTTGTCAATCAGTGATTTGACTCGAATTCGATGATTGTTTTTTAAAACATATTCATAGTCCAATATACCATAATCTTCAACGTAATTAACATCGAAAACCTCCAATATCGTAGGAATTGGTAAATCCAACAAACTCACAAAATTTCCGATTTCCAACATTCCTTTCTGCATAGCTCCTGTCATTATTCCAGCCATCTCGAGCAATTCAAACTCTCTAAGTTTGTTTGCGGTATTATTCTTGCAGTTGCTGAATAAAAAGGAAATTGAAGCTTGAGATAATGTCACTATCGGTTTTTTGATATCCTCCGTTCGTTTGCCTTCACTGTTCTCATGCAGATATGTGTAGTCCGGTGTGGGACTCAAAGGAGAGTCAGCTGAAACTACATGATGATTCATTGCTATATCAGCATGAGCATTGGTGTTTGAGCGAGAAGATGTATCATTAAAGGTGTTAGGATTGGATCTTCTATCATCAATGTGAATGCCGTTGGTGGTGGAAATGATGGTTGTAGTGGAAATAGCGTTAGTGTTGTTGGTAGCTGTGATTGGTTCAATATGGAGCTTAGGAAGTGCTTTGGAGTGTGATGTCATCATACCTGCAAAAAGTAAAAGAACTTAGTTTAATGATGTAAATATACTGAAACTATTGTTTTATTAAAAGATTGTTTTTAAAAACTAAGATTCAAAAACCTAGATGTTTCAATTAATTAAAAACAAATAATTATTTTAGTGCTTCTTACCTTGTTGCTCTCCTAATAGCTGTAGTAGATGTTGCTCCTCTGTTAGTCGCTGTAGAACTGGATGCTTTCTGTGTGAAAACTATGGTTCTTATATAGCTAAAGTTGTACTGATTAAACCCTATGAATACCATCTCGTGTCAATCTCTATGAATCAACATTTGTTCACGCGAAGGAAAGTCAATGCTTTCGCGGGAATAAATGAATTATTTTCACGCGAATACAAACCAATGCTTTCGCGGGAATAAATAAACTATTTTCACGCGAATGGAAACCGTTGCTTTCGCGGGAATAAATAATTTATTTTCACACGAATAGAAACCAATTCTTTCGCGGGAATAAATACTTTATTTTCACACGAATGCAAACTGTTGCCTTCGCGGGAATAAATGATTTAATTTCCCGCGAATGGAAACCGTTGCTTTCGCGGGAATAAATATTTTATTTTCACGCGAATAGAAACCAATGTTTCGCGGGAATAAATGATTTTATTTCCCGTGGATGAAAGTCAATGTTGTCGCGGGAATAAATACTTTGTTTTCACGCGAATGGAAACCGTTGCTTTCGCGGGAATAAATACTTTATTTTCACGCGAATACAAACCGTTGCTTTCGCGGGAATAAATAATTTATTTTCACGCGAATAGAAACCAATGCTTTCGCGGGAATAAATATTTTATTTTCACGCGAAGGCAACGTTGCTTTCGCGGGAATAAATATTTTATTTTCACGCGAAAGCAACGGTTTCCATTCGCGTGAAAATAAAGTATTTATTCCCGCGACAACATTGACTTTCATCCGCGGGAAATAAGATCATTTATTCCCGCGAAAGCATTGGTTTCTATTCGCGTGAAAATAAATTATTTATTCCCGCGAAAGCAACGGTTTCCATTCGCGGGAAATTAAATCATTTATTCCCGCGAAAGCATTGGTTTCTATTCGCGTGAAAATAAATTATTTATTCCCGCGAAAGAATTGGTTTCTATTCGCGTGAAAATAAATTCTTTATTCCCGCGAAAGCATTGGTTTCTATTCGTGTGAAAATAAATTATTTATTCCCGCGAAAGCAACGGTTTCCATTCGCGTGAAAATAGTTTATTTATTCCCGCGAAAGCATTGGTTTGTATTCGCGTGAAAATAATTCATTTATTCCCGCGAAAGCATTGACTTTCCTTCGCGTGAACAAATGTTGATTCATAGAGATTGACACGAGATGGTATTCATAGGGTTTAATCAGTACAACTTTAGCTATATAAGAGTCATAGTTTTCACACAGAAAGCATCCAGTTCTACAACAGCTATCAGAGAAGCAACATCTACTACAGCTATTAGAAGAGCATCAAGGTAAAAACTTAATAAATTACAGTTTTTACTCATATATTATTTATTATACTAAAACAACTGAACAAAATTAATCATCTGTTTTTTTTTGTTTTTTTTCAGATTCAATGACAAAAAATGGAAATAGTTAACAACACAGAATCAGAAACTCAGCCTAAATCTTTGACTCAAGAGGACTTGATACTTCTACAAAACATATGCAATAAGAAAATTGAAGAGAGAGTGCGAATTATCTCAAACAATTGTAAATTCATACAGAAAGACTTGATAGAGCAGCTAAATAGTTTTCGAACTGAATCTTTTCTAACATTAAAGCTCTTAGGGAATGATGTTACGTCAGATATTCAGAGATTACATTATGTATTACAACAACGACAATATCAACTACAACAGGTAAACACACCAATTTCTATCGAGTGTGCTCGTAAAGAACTTGCTCTAAAAAGAAGAAACATGCAGCGACAGTCCGCTCAAAGACAAGCTAGAAGGGTAAGGACTCAACAACGTAAGACACGAAAAGCTACAAAAACATCCGATTAACAGTCAATTTTTGATGATAAGGTAATAATTAATAAAAAAATACTATTTAGTAACAGTTTGTAGTTGTTTTAAATTTCTGTTTAACCATTCTATACTAATACATAACTTTTTATTTTAGTTCATTATGGAATCAAAAGTACATAGAACAGAAGTATTCCTTCCTAAGTTTGTATTATTTAATATTTACTGACTCTAGCTATATTGTATGAGATTTTCCCTACTTATTACACAATAAATGTATATATTCACATATTGTTTCATTTTTAATCACTGTATTTATTCAATGTAGATATATCTCCTCTCTCCTCTCTCCTCTTTTTATCTCTCCTCTCTCTCAACATACTCTCTCCTCTACCAAATACTCCTCTCTCCTCTCTTGCAGTTATTTCCCAAATACTGTAGATTTTAACCATCTAGAGGTCTAATTTGGTAATTTTCCAACATATTTTATAGCATTTAATATACTTATTATGTAATAAATGTATATTATTCAATGATGTAAATGTAAATATATCCATAAATATGTACATAATTATCCATATATACATAAATGTATAAAAAACTAAAAAAAATCTCTCCTCTCTCTTCTCTCCTCTCTCATCTCTCCTCTCCCCTCTCTCCAGAAGATTTTCCCTACTTATTATGTAATCAGGTATATAATCATATAATTTTCATTTTTGATCAATATATTTGTTCAATGTAGATATATCTCCTCTCTCTATGTAGATATGAATATAACCATAAATATGTACATAACTAACCATATATACATGAATGTATAGAAAACTAAAAAATCTCTCTCCTCTCTCATCTCCCATCTCTCCTCTCTCCTCTCTCCTCTCCCCTCTCTCTCAAGATACCATATGAGTTCGAGTTATGTAAAAAGTTATCAAAACTTGAATGCCATACATTCAAAATCTAGATGCCATATGAGTTCAAATCAAGTAAAAAAATAATCAAAACTCAAATGCCACTTAAATGCCATTCAAATGCCACTCAAGTACCCCTCAAGTAAAATACAATATAAACTCGGCGAATTCATCCAACGTCGTAACCCATTGTCTCAACCCCAAGGTCTAATCCACAAAAAAACACTTGGTAGGGAGATCTGCTCATATATTACTACTCCCGTCGGGTGGGGCGAGGTGGTTCAGGTACCCACCCAGCCTCAGCTTGGAAATTGAGGGCATGAGGCTACGGTCCGCCAACATAGCCCGAGTTCCAACACCCGCCAGTTGGGGTGGGGCGGGTCGAGTACCCACCCCACCTGGGGTGGGGATTCAAGGACCTGAGGCTACGGCCCCGCCCTGGCAGCGATGCTGGGGGACCCGCTGCCGGAGCCCAGGGACCACCTGGGGCCGAAAAGCAGACCGTCAGAGTTGTATCATATATACCGGCTATTCGACCATTTGACCCCGTTTACTATCGGAAGTGTGACACACCCAGTTCCAACCGGAAATGGGCAACGCCCGTGACGGACATACAGACGGATGGACAGAGGGACACCCCTTCGTCTTTTGTAATATGATTAATAAGCAAGTGTACACTCAACTGACAGCCACAACAATCACATTGTTTAGTAATGAACTTTGTTGCAATAGAAACTACTGCAATTTTTTATTTACACATGATTAATATTATTTTTTACCGTTATTATTTCAAGTAAAAAATAACTGGTAGTTTGATTAATATTAATGAAGTATTAAGCCTATTTTTATTATTTTTATTACTTCAAGAATAATAATAAATGTTAGTGTTGTTGCAGAACAAGGCAGTTCGACTAGCTTGGGCTTGCTAGCTATTTATTATCATCTAGTTGTTTTAGGCATCTCTTTCTGCAGTAACTAAATCTAACTCAATGCACATGGTATCAGTTTTAGGCCATCATCTGCAGATTTGAGGCAAGCTTTGTTTACTTATTCAGCGATGACTCCCTGTCTTACCGTCAGGATTTCACAGCAAGGTTCGACTTGAAAGAACTCAACAGTTAGGTTGATATGCTTTCCCTCTGACACAGGTATGGTCCATTCGCAGTTTTGGCTGTTACTATATGAATCAGGGTAGTATGGTGACATTAGCACTCCTGTGTTGGATGTAATCATCTCCCCTGATGGGCATGGATTTCCAGTGGCAGCAAATGCTACATATAAAAATTCAAGTAATTTTATGACAATGTGTTGCTTCTTTGAAATGAGAAAACAAACTTACAGCAGGAAGATGGCAATATATAAATATATATGAAGCAGAAGTGGCTGACCATTCCATTTGAGGACCCAACCCTTGCCTACCATAGACTGATCTGATGTGAATCTAATCAACACTGTGTTGGCCTCTACGATTATCGATTGTGGATTTATGACTGTCTTCAGCAAAGCTCCTTTCACCGAGTAGACCTAAATAAGAGTTTAAACATGGTGCAGTGCAATAGTCTTACAAACCAGCAATGTTGTGAGGAAATCACGTGAGCAAATAGCTTTATAATCTTGTGTATCCACCCTTGGTCTTTGTATCCACACTTTTGAGCCTCCCCCCTCCCCCCACATTTAAAGTGGATGCCCATCCCAGCCTCCCCCAGTGCCTATGTATTTGTTAATTGTGCCTTTCCACCACCTGCCTCTGATAGATGTGCTGTTTGCAACAAACACCACATCCTAGAGCTCTCTTGCCCTTTCCACCTCCATCCAGGCTCCTGCTCCACCCCCAGACCCCCAAACCCATTTAGTTTATTCCCCAAGATTATCCCACTTCTTCTCCAACAAGTTTACAATCCCTATTGGAAAACAGACAACCCCCAGCGTCATCTAAATGTCACAAAAATTTACACTAGTTATACTTTGGAGTTGTGCTCTCCTGAGTGATAGAAGACACCTGCAAATGTGGCAATTAAGCACTGATAGAGCACCAATAGAAACTCCTGGCAAGGGTTGAACCAATGAAATGGGATCATTTGAACTGTTTTACTGCTTTAGTTAGTGCTTAGTGCCATGTTATGTGGGCAATGAGTTGAGAGCAAACTTTACATCACAAAGATATATACTGAATGTTTTTCATTTTTAAACTTAGTTATTTGACCAAATTTTCATCAGGTATTGGGCATCCGGCTGGTAGCCTCAGTTTGATGTGGCATTGCTGCAGTATATATATGCATGAAAATTTCTACTTACTTCGAGGCGGTCACAACAAGTCTCCAGCTGAATGAACTCAACAGTCAGATTGATGTACTTTCCTTCAGTAACATTAATGGTCCATTCACAATTTTGGTTGTTGTCATATAATCCAGGATAATTTGGAGAGGTTAGTTGGCCTGCGTTAGATGTGATTATCTCCTCTGAAGGGCAAGAATTTTTCCTGCAAAATAGTTTAAATTCGGTTTGTGTTTGCATTTAGTGGTTGATCAAAGCTTTTCTTATCACGTTTTTTTTTCAATGGAAAAAAAGTGCAGACAAAAAATCGTCTCTGGCTTCTTATAAGTATGAGTTTACTAGTTATTCATAAACCACCTTGGCGCTTCATCGTTAAAATCAAAATAATTGAAAGAAATAATTAGAGCGATTACGCCCAAAATTACTCCTCTATTATTAAGCTTGTTTTATATTCATTGCAAAGTTACAAAATTTAATCCTGTACATGCTAAATTTAATAAATAAAGCTCATTTCTGTCAAACACGTGATCTGCTGTGGTTTATCTATTGGAGGTTAATCGACCAGTATTATGGTACATGCAAAATGGGAGATGGCATTGGTTATGAATGCTTTTATGCTTTCATAAAAATTGTTTCAGGTGAAAACTTCTAACATTGGTATTATATCTATAAAATATTTGTCTCAACCTATAAAAAAAATTTGTTCCGCAGCCTGGGCTGCTTAACTGAACTGAATGCTGAGCTGTACTTGGCTGCTAGAAAAACAAAATGATTCACATCCTGCTTCTAATTTGAATTGTTTTAACCATTGACCTGCTTTTGAAGTTTTATGACCAGAATGTTTGAACCCTCGTATTTTATTTTGGAAGTACCGTGGTAATGAGCAAAAAATGAAACTAATTTCTTCTAGAAAAATCCAAACTTGTGTTTTCGAGCTTTGTCTTAAAATTACAATTTGATGAAATAAAGTGAAGGGTATTACTTACCATGTGTGAGGCCTAGAGACAATGCAGTGTACTTACCATGTGTGAGGCCTAGAGACAATGCAGTGTACTTACCATGTGTGAGGCCTAGAGACAATGCAGTGTACTTACTATGTGTGAGGCCTAGAGACAATGCAGTGTACTTACCATGTGTGAGGCCTAGAGAAAATGCAGTGTACTTACCATGTGTGAGGCCTAGAGACAATGCAGTGTACTTACCATGTGTGAGGCCTAGAGACAATGCAGTGTACTTACCATGTGTGAGGCCTAGAGACAATGCAGTGTACTTACCATGTGTGAGGCCTAGAGAAAATGCAGTGTACTTACCATGTGTGAGGCCTAGAGACAATGCAGTGTACTTACCATGTGTGAGGCCTAGAGACAATGCAGTGTACTTACCATGTGTGAGGCCTAGAGAAAATGCAGTGTACTTACCATGTGTGAGGCCTAGAGACAATGCAGTGTACTTACCATGTGTGAGGCCTAGAGACAATGCAGTGTACTTACCATGTGTGAGGCCTAGAGACAATGCAGTGTACTTACCATGTGTGAGGCCTAGAGACAATGCAGTGTACTTACCATGTGTGAGGCCTAGAGACAATGCAGTGTACTTACCATGTGTGAGGCCTAGAGAAAATGCAGTGACAAGGATCACTTTTACCTGGAACGATAAAATCATAAATATCGTATAATTTAAAGCTCAGTCTGAACTTGGTGGTAGCAAACAAAATTAGGTAATTTCAACAAAAACGATAATACTCTTTTGGGTATTTTGTGCAAAAGTTATTAATGGTTGCTTAGATAAATGTGTTATGTAAAAATATATTGGTAACAGAGTCTACTAAAAGTGCTCAAATAAAAACGTTTCTCCCAGGTATTGCAGCGAAGTGTTTAAATATCACTTACTAAAAGTGGTTTTGCAGATTGCGTGTTGCGAAGTGACTGTCTGTCCAGCTAGTGACTAAATACAGGCTGATAGAATGGGTCGTCATTGATACATTGCCAAATTAATTCATGGAATCCTCTTTCTGAAATAATCAATTGACATTGGGCTTTGTTTATTAAACCGGGTTTTCATTATATGCCGGTACATTGACATAGCAGTTTGATCCGCTATGATGCAACTTATTGCATCCGCTTGTTGCTAGCTGTAAACATCTCATTACTTTAGTGGTTGTGGTCTCCATAGTAAATCTTTGTTTGCAGTAGGCAGTTGGTCCTTTAGCTTTCAGGCTAATTGGATAAAAAAAAAACTGTGAAAGATTTGTTCAGGAGATGGTGAAAGCTCATCATCATATAGAAATTAGAACACATGTAACTACTTTATTGAATTTAAAAAAAAATCATGTTAAGCATCTAATCTAAACAAATTTTGACACCAACTTTATATTTCAGTTTGTTTGGGTAATTAGCATTTAAATTTAAAAAACATGACAACAAACGTTTTCTTACAGATCAAAAAAGAATGTGACATGTCCTTCAATAGTATAATTGTGAAAAAATTGCACAACTTTGCAGATGGTTGAACTTCCCTAATGAACAGCTTACACACAAAAACTCATCATGAATGAGCCACTTCATACAAAGAATGATTACTTTAAGCAATTATTTGGCAATGAACCATAGTGAGAGATGATGTTGTTGTATTTTATTCTACGAAAAGATTTTATGCTTCCCACACAAACTTAAAGATTAATTAACTACCCTAACAGTTTAACAGATTTAAACAAAAGCTTATTGCTCAATTGAAACAGTCATGCTATGAACCAACTAAAAACTCTGTGTTGTAACCAGCACACAAGGGCCTCAGGAAGATTATGTTACCACTACTGCGGCTTCAGTCATGCGGCTACAGTACATTTTGCTTTCTATACCAGTGAATGATTTTTTTCTCAAGTACAATAATTCTTTGTTGGTTTGTAATAAGAGCTAGTTGGAAGGAGAAGTAGCGCAATTAAATGCCTCACATGTGTTCTATTTTGACCTTACGATTGACCAACAAAAACACCGATACTATCAGAGATCTTTTTTACGGAGGATATATCTGAAACAACATTTTAGAGCTAGAACGGTAAGTTATGACAACAATGTGTCACATTTTTTATTAAATAAACATGTGGTTAAATCTATAACATTTATCAGTTCTTAAAACTTTTGTCATTTACACTTGAGTCAGCTACAAGGAGTTAAAAATTCCAAGCTTGATTATAGATTGATTGTTGGGGAGCTAACCAGTTGATAGAATTACTGGAAATAACGATGCAATCAGCGATATAAATTGTAATAGAATCACACTAACTAATATCTTTTAGTAGACTCTCTTTTCCGTTGATTCAACTCTTGGACCACTGACCACTTGTAGGTGATCCCCCAAAGTCCGTTGCTATCTCCCCACATGCTTACCGCCCTTTCCGAACTCTCCCAACTTCCCAATAAGTACCTTTGAATCTTAATTTGTTGTTATCAGGAAGTTACCTGCACGGCATCGTATAAAGATTTGGAGTTGCTTCCCTTAAGTTAAGCATTTACTTCATTCTCTGTTGACTATGTAACACACTCACAACTAATGCCCTACTTTCCACCCTCTCATTTCTGACCTTTCTCAGTTGCATTGATAGATAACTGCGCTGAAATTCTCTACAATAACTATTGATTTTGTTCTATTCAAGAGTTCTTTTAGCCAGTTTTACATTCAGTCAACACACAGAAAAAAGTGGAACATTTGGGATTAAACAGGTGATTAAACGCTGTAATGATTAATATAAGAGTGCAATCTGGAATCATTAGGGGTGATATCTGGTATTTCAGTAGAAAATTTGGGAGTTTTTGCTGGAAGGAGTAATTAAGGATTAAAATCAGACAATAAATTTGCCAGAAATTGTGGGTAGGTCAATAAATCACTCTCAGGGGATTAAACTCTGGTTTTAATCAGCTAGTAAGAACTTTACTCCTCAAGCGACTACAATGTGGTTCTACAGTGTTGTTATTCTACAAGTCCTTAATTGTTAGCTTTACTGACCCAGTAAGAACTTTAATCCCGAAATGATTGAACTATGGCTCTTATCTTCAAGTTGGATTTTACTCCTGATATGATTAAAATGGAGAAAAGCCTTGGCATTTATAGTATGATTACCTAATAGCAAGTGGGGGTATCACTGATCGCTTAAGCATACAGTTTTATTGTCCCCGAATAGGCTATTATTTTCCCGCTTCAATCACTAACAAAGAGAGCACAAGAGGATGATGAAAGCTTACACAGCTGTCTCAAAACTCTAAGTTAATGATGACACAGAAGCAGGTAAATAAGATATACTATGAATACACAATTGCTTGTGTATTGATTAGTAACTAAGTTAAAATACTAAACTGAACAAATGATGTTGAATGTTGTTTAGTAACTAATTGATTGTTTTCGTTTTTGTCACATTCAAAACTTTTGAACTTGAAGTGGCTGCAAATAAAAGTTGCTACTATATCATAATTCTGCATTTTAGAACAGTCACCTACTAGAGATGTCCTTCTTTAAACAAAATTGAATATACATGAAGTCAAGAGCTCACAGGTGATGAACAAACAGCTGTGATGTGGCCCAATCTTCCATTTCAACTTCTGAAGGTTTGTTGGATTCGGTTTATTTTTTATTTTGGGATACCTTCTTAATGTAAAATGTGCCTAATGATGTCACTCTTATTTTAGGAGCTTGAAGATCAAAATCAGCCATCATCTCTCAGGATCAACTTGGAATCTACATTGCATGTACGTGGAGTGTACCCCACTGGATCTATGTCCTAATAAACTATACTATACTAATCATCATTCAATAGAGCCAGTTATTTTTATCGATTTATTTTCTATCTTCTTAGTTGGTTTTATGTTGTAATCGCTGTATTTCCTTTTTAATGGTGTTGTACTGATCTCAGTTTCTTCGTTCAATACAAGTTGCCATTACATTCTGAAATAAGCTTTGTCATTTTCTACCAGCTAGATTCAATACAAAAGAATTACCTCCAATTCAAATCGCTTTCATTATTTAATCGCTCTCAAAGAAAAACCGTACCGACATAGCACTCAAGGAAGATTAATATTGATCCTAACTTTAATCAATGACCGGACTAGCAATGCTCCAAATACAATCATCATGCGATTAACAATATGCATATACAGTGATCAGAAATGCTCTTGTTTTTATTCCTTGGGAGACTAACTCAATCCAAATTTTAATCCTAAAGTGATTGAATACGGACCATTAACCAGTGCATTGGCTGTGGTAATAAATCACTCCCTGTTTAATCACATTTCAATCGCTCAGGTGATTACGTTCGTGGATAGTAAGAATTGATTGAAATAGGATTAAAACTCCTCCACGTTTTGCTGTGTGTGAAAACTGGTTATCAACATTTTTTCTGTCAACGACGAGAGCTAGAAACAATTTCTTGTTAGCAATTTTGTTATTTACCAGCAAACACAGCCACTTACTTATTGTGTTATTTTTGTTATTAATAGTCGAAGCCACTTTTTCTTGAAAAAATTAGTATCAATAATTAGTATTAATATTAATAATTGCCGTGTGAATACTTTTGCGCGCTATAGTTGATTTGGCAACAATGACACAGTAGCTAACTTGAAAGCATTAAAACTTAGTACAGACTGTTGTGTTATTGTGGTAGGTTTTTATGCACCAAACCTGCAAACCTTGCCCTTCACAGGCGCTTAGCTACTAGAGGCTATCTCTCTGGGCCAGGGTCGCCCCTTTAAACCGCATGTACATAAAGCGATTACTAAGCGATTTCCTTAGCGGTGCATGATTTTGCAACTTCTGTTTCCTGCAAAATCGCTAAGCAATCGTCAGCATTTTATTTGAGGTTATTGCAAGGTTTTGATCGAGATCAAAAAGTCGCCAGCTGATTCCTTGATCAGCCAATCACAACGTAAAAAAATTTAACCCTTGTTTCCAATAGTGTCTGGTAATATTCAGCGCTCCGATCTATCAACAATCCTATAATAAATTAAAGGCTATGCTTTGTAACAGCGAGCTTGACCGGAATCGCTTAAGAATGGGTAGTAGTGAATAATTGCGCAATTTGGGGGAGGGAATTCCCCAATCGCTAAGCAAAATTGCTAGCACAATCGCCATATGAACATGAAGTATAAGTGTTGATTTGACATGAGCAACAGTGAACTGGTTGTCCCTGTTGCAAGCAGTAGAGCAAGCAGTGTTGCCTTTCACTTGACAGGGCCAGTAGTAATCTTTACTGGGCCGGTGGTGACCTTGACCGGGCCGGTGGTAATCTTACTCGGCCAAGGTCGAAAGAGTGGTTTAGTCTAAGAACTCAAGAATAGATGTGGAGTTACAGAAGGCCAAGTTTGTAACCTATCTACCTCTAAAAGCCGAGAAAGAAGGACACCAGCTTATAATACAGCCCTTGGACGTACAAGAAGATGGGAACATATATCAGCAGACATTCAACCAATTAAATCCACCCCTTTATCATTGAGCGCTTCTTTTATTTAACTGTTTGCAATGATCATCTTAATTGTTACTATATTTAAGCCTGTATTGTCATTTGTCCAAATCACTTCCTGTGCACCTAATTGGTTGTCATTTGAATTCCAAGCATATGATTGGTTTGTGACAAGGTTAGCTTTCTGCGCTGCTGCCTATATAAGGCTGGAGCTTGAATACATTCTTTGCACTTGTACTATTGTGTCTACTCTTGCCACTTCACTCTAGTGGACTACCTCCCTCGAGCAGTATACATATAATAAATGTATTTATATCAAAGCAACCAGGATAGTTCGTCTGAGCCGTGGGCTCTCCCTACTAGTTGTTAGAGTCACTTGGACGAGTGCACCGGCTATACTGACGGTGTTTCCTCTGGAGAATTAAGAGAACTCAAGCTTAGTAGGATTCGGTTTCATTACACTGTTGTAGTCCAAAAAATCCTCGCTATGCAAACGAGTGATTCTCTACTTAATCCCGTTTACAGCACGGTATAATTATTTTGTGACTTCAAAACAGATCATGTTTAGGTGTATTCTAGTTAGGTCTGTCACTGGTATCAAGATGATAGATGTTTGCTGTATCAACTTTTCCCGGTACAGAAAAACTGATATATTTTCATGGCGCTTAGTTGCAAAGTAATAAAGTCATATAAATAGGTTTTATCGAAAATCGTTATTAGAATTGTCGAGTGATTTGGATTTTTTTAATTTTTTTAGTTTTGGAAATGTGTTTTCAGCCATGGCGGTGGTTTTATCTACCATTAGCTAGCATTCTTATGTATCCATACATAATAATGTAATGGTATTATTTGCCAAAAATTAAATAAGATAAGAGGCTTTTTTAAAAATGTGCTTTGCTAAAAAACTTTCAAAGCCAAAGTGAGCGCAGTTGTAATGTATTGATGCAACTGGGCCATGGTTTCGGCTTTTTATTTGTCCTTACAGGCATCAGAACTCTGCTCAAAATCACCAGCTCTCAGTAGAATTATAAAACAAAATTGGTTTTGTTGCAGTGTTTGCTGTAAAACAATGGTCATTGAAAATATAAGTGTTATATCTGTGAAGAAAACTGAATTTTAAACCTATTTGATAAAAAAACAGTCTTTTCAGCCAAAGTAATATCCAATGTAAAGGAGTCGCATGAGCAACTAGTTCATGTAGACCTCTGTATCCACTCCTGACCCCTATATCCACCCCTGGCTACCTATTGCTACCCCTACATCCTTACAGGCCGAAGCGCCTCTCTACTTGATAATTGTCCTTCTCCAAACTGTTCTAAGCAAATGAGTTGTCTGCAATCAGCATCACATCTTAGGGCCACTTGCATCTATGTACCAGCTCCTTACCTGGCCCCTACACCACCTTCTCCCCTCCCCCCCCCACTGACCCAGTTTGTTTTCCTGAATACCTTTCTCCTCTGCAATCTTAGAATCTCTACAAGAAAGCAAACAGTCACTACCCCAGCATACGTAAACTTCATTCAAGTACAGATTGACACCACTTGGGAGTTGCTCTCTCTTGATCATATAGGATGTTACGCAAATTCTTGTGTATCGAGGAAGCACATGGATCAAGATGAATGGACTGTTTGAGTTATTTCTTTTGACCACTTTTTCAGGGCTAAGTTATGGTTAGTTATAAGTTGAGCATGAGACCCGATAGCACAGACTTCCACACCATACTTTATATTGACATGCTTTACATCTGTGTGCCTGGCTGGAATCGTTAATTGGGTATATGCATTGTTAAAACATTTAGTTGGAAGCTGTAGGCATTGTTGATGAGTACAGTTGGACAGTGCTTACTGATGAAAAGGGCCACAACTCCAACATAATTGTGAGTTTCATCAAAAGTTATTTTTGTATGCTAAAACATTAAAGTTATTAGTATTTTTTAGGTTGAAGTTTGCCATTGATGAAAGTTATTCAACATTTGTAAAAAAAATGTTGTCATAATTATTTACATATTCTATGGTAAGGAAATGCTCAAATTAGATTTAAGAATTTTCTTTAAAAAAAAGTTACAATGAGAAACATAAAATGATAATTGTAACTGCTAAAATTGGTTTGTTGCACTCTTCTACATATGTTTTCTGTCAATAGGAAAGACAACTCCAAAGCAAAAGAATTTTGTAATAATTTCTAACTTCTTTACTTTAACACTTGTATCACTCATGTTGTAGTTTTGGTGTGCAGTAAAAGTTATCTAGCTTTTGCTTGAAAATTGTAAACTGTAGAAGCAATCCAGTTGACTATCCTAACTAATTTGTTACCTGGTGAATTTCATGCACAGCTTGTAGCGTGAGCCTTGATCTTTCTGATTTTTACAGATTAAGATCAGCAAAGTGTGTAATTTTAACCTTATTCGAGTAATTTTCAACTTTGTAAACTACACAATATAATTTATATATTTTCTAAAGTAGTGTTTCCACTGGCAAAAAAATAACAATAAACATAAAATGCAGCATCATTACTAAACTACAACTGAAACTGTCCATGAACCATTTGCGGTAAGGACTTATTTGTTATTTGTGTTATCCTCAAAAATTTATAATGTCATTCAGTTCGCCCATCTAACCAAGGAAATGTAGGACGAGGAGTTGTCACATCAATGCTAACACAACTACCACTTTCTGTTTTCTTGTATCCTGCGCTACATACACATTGATATGATCCTGCTGTGTTTACACAAGTTTGTCCTTGACCTTCACATGTCCTTACATATCTGGACTCGCACTCATCAATGTCTAGAAGAAAGCACACATGCATGTTTAACAAGCCTAAAACCACAGACAGAACAGTTGAAAAGTATACGCCAAAACACCATGCGTAGATAGTAACTACATTAAACTGACCTGTACACTCATACATAGTTCTTCCTCTCTCGTATCCCTGCAGACAAGTGCATTGGTATCCATCTTGCATATTGTAACATGCACTTGTTCTTGGATCGCAAATGTTATTTTTCTTGCATTCATTTTCATCTAAAGCAACCAAAATACCACATCAACAGCTGGACATGTTAATTCAAAATAATTGAAATAAATGATTTTTTATTTTATTTTTAAGCTAAATTTTCTCTGGGCCAGATGAGGGCAGCCTTCACCAGCCTCCCCCACCCCCACCTCGTCTCCTCTCCACTGGCACTTGTCTGGATGTTAACAATTTGGTGAACAAAAAATGAACTACCCTACTGAGAAAAATTTTCAGATAATTAGTTTTTAAGCGGCTCTTTACTTTGTACTCACCCACACACATCAATCCATCTCCCTCAAATCCTTGTCTACAGACGCACTTAAACCCTTCATCGAACACACAGTCAGCATTTTCTGAGCATAAGTTGTTTGCTCCTGGACACGGTTTTCTTAAATCTGCAGTCAAATATACAGCAAATCAATACGAACCAATGTTATTTAGAATGATTGCTTTTATTGATAAAAAGCATTGAATTCGTCTCTCTATTAATAAACAAAAAGTATTCATACAATCTTCTGGGTTGTTTGAATTATCAAGCCTGTTGGTTTTTTCATCCTTTTCTTCAGTAGATGCAAAATATTAGTTACATACCTGTGCAGACAACTCCGTCTCCAGTAAAGCCAGAATTACAAGTACAATAAAACCTGAATGTATCACTGTTGTATCCACAAGTGGCATGTACTGAACATTTGAACTGTTCATCCGGGCATGGCAGACCAGCTGTAACAAAAAAAATGTTTCAAATTAACACCAATCCCGTCGCTTAAAATTATTTAGGAGCCATCAGACTTGGAGAAGAAAAAACATTTTATGTTCTACTGAGTTCATACCATGACAAGTTAAACCATCTCCAGTATAGCCCTGGTTACACTCGCAGGTAAAAGATCCATCAGTGTTAACGCAGTGAGCATTGCTGTTACAGTTGGGTGAGTCCTCAAAACATTCATTGATGTCTGCAAAAAATTCACACAAATATACTTTAATGTGTGAAACTACTTTCCATAGTGATCATTTTAACATCAAGGCGGCCAAATATATTGAAAACAGATTTACCAAAAGAAAATTGAAAATATTCGTTTACCTGAGCAATAGTGTATTCCATCACCAGTATAGCCAGGAGGACAAATACATATGTATCCACCATTGGTATTATTACAAGTACTTCCTAGTTCACTGCTGCAGGGAGATGAGGCACACTCATTTGTATCTGTAAGTATAGTAGCATTATCTTTCTATGCTGCTTGGAAGTTTAAAATATATATTAAAAAGGTTATTTCAAATAGGAACAGTTGTAAACTAACTTAAGTATTACATTATTAGTGAGATTTTGGTAAACTAGCCAGATAGCATGAGTAGTTCAATGAAGTCATAGTTATATACAAATAAACAATTTAATTAATTTTTCAAAATTAAAATACTTTCGATTGGCATTGAAAATAAAAAAGATGGTATCGTGTTTTTGCAAAATAGTTATGAGCATAATTATACCAAATTTTATTACTCTTCACTGTTTCTAGCAAGCCTTATTACGGAAATAAATTAACCATTGTTTACTTTTTCAGGAACAAAAATATTATTAAGTTACGATAATAAAAACGCACAATGTTGAAGTTGCAATTTAAATTTTGGTGTTGAATGGTAACAATGATATTACATGCTACAAAAATATTTCACAATGATCGAAAAATACTTTTCTAACAATGATAAAGATTGATTAAGTAACTACAAGTTTAAAGTGAGAAAAGTGAATTGCACAAAAGAGTATAAGCTAATGAGCACATGGCTTTGATAACACTTTTTACAATTTCTAATACACAAAAGAGACCCTGACAAACACAAATAGTTTTGTTTTAGATATCTTTCATGCGTTAGCGGTTTAAGATTATTACTTACTCGCGCCTAAAAAGATTTAAGTTACTATACTAATTCTTGTTTCGTTTCAAGTTTTTCATAATGCATAAACCAACAAACAGAAGCTTTACGACAGAATATTCACATGTTTGAATGGTCACAGCTTTACCTAGACATTGATTGATCCCGTCTCCATTGTTGTATGCTTTTGGACAGATGCATCGAAAGCTTCCAATTGAGTTTTCACAAGTAGAGTTGAGCGCAGCAGAACAAGGGTTGTACAAACACTCGTCCACATCTGAAAATCAGAATAATTATTAGTTTTGCTTTGTTTTGAGTTTCTCGGAGACAATTTTTAGCACAATATGGTTTAAACAATCTAACCAGAGCAAGTTTCTATTCCATCTCCGTGATAACCCGGTGGACAAATACATCTGAAGCTACCATCTGTGTTCTCACATGTGGAGTTCAATGACGAATTGCAGACGTTCATCTCGCATTCATCCACATCTAATGGATAGATAGAAAAAGTAAAACGATTAAACATTCAAAGAGTTTTGTCAAATCTGGAACGCTCTGATGCAATAAATTATTCTGACAATTTTTTTTTGGTGATCTAAAATTTTGGTGGCTCAGAAGTTTTAGTGTTTCGCATTTTAAAACATTTTAACAATTTTCAAACTGTTAAAACGCTTTTG
Organism: Cryptosula pallasiana; assembly: GCA_945261195.1. Lineage (NCBI taxonomy): Eukaryota > Metazoa > Bryozoa > Gymnolaemata > Cheilostomatida > Cryptosulidae > Cryptosula > Cryptosula pallasiana. Next base: position 53,138,256 of record OX183132.1, on the reverse strand, counting down.
AAATGGTCTGAAAGTTTGCATATCTTCTGGACGCTTTGTGAAAACGTTCATACGCTTTGAAAACTCGAAACGATTTGCTGGCTTGCTCTATCGATCATAGATCTCCAGTCCATGTTTCTACTAAACACGAAACAGTCAATTTTATTTATAATTAAAAAAAAATTATTCATTAAATATCGTTTGTTTTATATTATTTTAAATAGCATATACAGCCTAAGTATGTTTGTGGAAAACTAATCTTAGTGATTAAATTCAACAATACTTTATACAGTTATTCACTTTGCTTCATGTCTATTGATCTACGTCTATGTTGTTGAGGTTGCATAGAAGCTATAAAGAAATTGAAGGCGGTCGTTTTTGGTTCGAAAGCATTACCAACTGAATCAAAAAGTTTAGATTATTTTAAACAGTTCAGACTCTACCAAAATAGTTCATACGGCTTTTATATGGTTCATGATTTTTTTTCTAAAGCGTTCATACGCTTTTTATTTTTTTAAATGATCCGAATCATTTCTTAAACGTCTGAATTATTCGCAAAACAACTATACGCTTTGGAAATTTACGGTTGTTAGACAGGAAATACAGTTTTGTCGCAAAAAACACTCCATTGCTAAGGCCATCAACTTATTTATTATAATCAACACGCACATTTTTTAAGTATGATCTTTCAGGCTATTTTGCTACAATTAGCAATTATTTCCAATCTAAAAGATGCTTTGCAAACCGCCTAGACTATTTCGAAATCATTCATATGCATTGAAAACAAAGACATCTGACATTATGAGTCGTCATATGTCATATTGAAGTATAAGCTATCACATAGTTCTCTAATCTATCTATCACTTATTGTTCACCTGTGCAGTTGAAGCCATCCCCAGTGTATCCTGTCGCACAGCTGCAGTTGTATGACCCTAACCTGTTTGTACAGTATGCGTTTTCTGAGCAGCTGTGCGTGTCTTTCTTACATTCGTCTATATCTACATCAAATCACAACAGGTGTATAATGTATTAGGTCACAGCAATAGTGTGAGCTTTTCTGTATTCACCTACAATGGCATGGTAATCTTCATCTGTTAGCTGGAGAATTCTGTAAATACTTACAGTTCCATTAGGTAAATATTATGCTACAGTCCACATTTGTTATTTATTGTCATAAAAGACCACCTTTCCCTTGCCTCATCACTCCAAAGGTTACATAATTTTAAAGACTTGGGTAATTACTGATGACAAAGTAAGCAATTAAACACGCACTCATAAACCAATATTTCTACACTAATGAGGTTAAAAAGAGACCGCACCTGTGATATTGCTATGGGCAAAAGTCTGTTATCAACTTGTTATTACTATTATTTGAGATCGCTGCTAAGTTGTTGGCAATATGCTGTCACTATTCATTAGAAACTAGGACAGGCATCTCTTACGCAGGAAGTCCACACACTGTTTGGAATGCTTGCCAACAGTGAAAATATGTTGGTTGCCAGCAGCAATAAATTTATAACCTTTGTATGTATGGACAAACGCTTGAAAAACATAATCTGGAGATGACGTATGAGAAAACAAACTTAATTTTCAGCAGTTTTTCTTAAAATTGTGTTCAAGATATGAGGAACTTATATCAATTAGTATTAGATTTCAGCAAGGCACTAACCTAAACACAATACACCGTCTCCTTCATACCCTTCCATGCAGCCGCAGAGAAATGATCCTTCGGTGTTTGTGCAGTTGGCGTTTTCATCGCAGTTATTGGTGTTATTCAAGCATTCGTTGATGTCTGAAAGACAACTAATGTTAGGATTGATGTTGAAGAAAACTGAGTTCTGTTGAAATAATATGTTTTCATTTTCTTACCTGCGCAAATTTTTCCATTGCCAGAATATCCAGGTTTGCAAGAACAATAGTGGTAATGTCCGCTGGTATCAAATCCACAAGTACCATGTATGGAACAGACCAGATCTTCATCTCCACATGGAAGTCCAACTAGGCAACAAAAGATAATCTCCAATATTTATCTTTGGTGAAAGTAGTAACTTTTTTATGCAGCATACAGATATACAAGTGGCATCAAGCAAAACAGTCAAAGTCAGCATGAGTCGGCATAAGTCAGCATGATCGAAGTCACGAATTTTCCATTCCAATTTGCTAACTGGTACCACACCTGTACAACTAGCTATCATCATAGAAATGACATCTTGCCAATTTATGCTAAAACCATCTGCTGAAAACTATTGAAGTATGATGTAGTTACACTACCGGCAAAAACTTGACAAGAATTTATTAAACTGTAAAAAAAACTATATTACTGATTATTAAAGTAATTACTACCGTCGCATTCCAATCCGTCTCCAGAATAGCCCTGATTACACTTGCAGGTAAAAGATCCAACTGTATTGTAGCAGGTTGCATTGGCACCACAATTGTGCCTGTCCACTTCACATTCATCCAAATCTGTGAACATAAATGTATCAGAGTCTATTCACATGGTCATTGCAAATATTTTATGCAAAATTTTGAAAAACTTTTATGTTGTCACATGTAACATTCATGGCTTCAGGTTTTTACACCAGAATTATTATCAGAATGTTCAACAGAATCAATTTAGTTCAACTGAATTACTTTTTCATGTCCCGAAAGCCTGGTTTGTTCTGATTGGCTGCCATATTTCAAAACATAACTTGTCAGGTAATTGATAAGCAATTGCTGTCACTCAACCAGCCAGGATGTAACTTTTTAATTGTTTTTTTTATGGAACAGTAACTGTTTTATATGCAGTGTGTAGCTGGTTTACCTGACCAGATTACCTTTACCACCATCAGGCCATTTAAATGAGCTGAGAAGCCTTGTCAGTCTATTTAAAACAATTAATGTTGTTTTCTTTTTTAATTAAATGAATAAAAAAGTTTTCCAGCGCTTGAAAATTCTAAAAAACTTTGAAAGCCATAGTATGCATCACAAATCTATGAGAGTCAGGCTTTGATCAAATAATTAATTTTTTTTTAAATCAAATTTAAATGCAAAGAAAAACTTTCTCTAAATTTTTTTCAACATGATAAAGTTTTTAGCAAAAACATTGCTCCATCAGTTTAAACAGGCAGAGATCAACAACATTTGATGATAAACATAGTATTGATTATTTATATGCAAGATACTTCACCAGTGATTACCTATACATCAAATATAAATTTAGTTTATCAGTTCATTATTAATGATAAAAGTCTGATACTGGAAATGAAAAAAATTATTTGCTGTAGCGTGTTCTTGAAAGGAGCTCCCTTACAAACTTTGTTCATTTGAAGCCATATTACCTTTTTGCATAATTAGGCAAATTTACCTCATAATTTATTTTATAGCACCAAGAATACATGTTACACATAATAAATTTTCTGCGAAGTTTTTTTACCTTGACATTCCTGCCCAGTTCCTGTATAGCCATAATTACATCTGCATTGAAATGATCCAACAGTGTTTATACAGGTTGCATGTGCATCACAGCTGTACCTCCAACTCTGGCATTCATCTATATCTACATTAGAGAGCATTGCAATAACAGGATGCCAGCCAAACCAATAACAAGTTAATTGATATTTAATTAGTAAGCCAAGCAGTATTGGTTATGCTTTGCACAAAAAAACTGTAGCTTTAATGACTGTACTTGTGGTGAGGTTCTTAGGCTAAAAGTTTGTCACATATTGGGGAGGTGAACATGCCAACCACATACCTTATGAAACTGGCTATACACAGTGGATTTTTTACTCAGTTCAACTTATGGTTTTAATTGCTTTAAAAACACTTTGAAAAGTTTTTTTTATTGTTTCATTTCCACATAAATTGTTTTATCCAGTTACAAACGAAAGACAGGCTTGAAAAATAGGTGAACATTTTTTTGTCAAGTTACCTGCACATTGTCGTCCATTGCCCACAAATCCATCTTTACACCTGCAGTAGTAAGATGTTGCCGTATCTATGCACAGTGCGTTGACATCACATTTACCTGTACCTGCGCTGCACTCATCTATTTGAGCTATAATAATTAATCAAAAACTCTTTTACAAATCACAGCCGCAATCCATTATTTGGGGTAATCAAAGAAGGTTTAGACACGTATAAACAGGTATAAACATGACATTTCATCTCCTATCAGGTGTATAAACAAAGCCAGATAGCTTATAAGTAACTCATTAAATTTAGTCAAATTACTTACTCCTCCAACTCATCCTCCAACCAGAATATACATTAACTACGTCGGTAGTAAATCTCACAGTCACTCTGTTTGAGTCTACTTCCACTTTTTGTGGTGCTATTAGCTGCTTTGTAGCTGCTTCTGATTCAATCTAAAATGATTTCACTCTTTTTGCATGTGGCTAAAAATTATTCTAATGACTAAAGAAAGGGGCTTAAGAAGGAGAATATCACATACCCAAAGATGGTCGCAGCATACTTCCGTTTCTATGCGCTCCAAGTACAATACTATTTTGTAGCCCACCGGCTGAGATATTATCCAGGTACAGTCGAGGCGGTTTATATAACTGTTGGGGTAGTAAGGGGAAGTAATAGTCCCACTCAATGTTGTAAACCAGCCTCCAGTCGGGCAATAAGAAACTAAAAAAATAAAACTTGATGCTTTCATTTATGCTGCAATCTAGGCTGAAAAGGCAAGCAAGTTTACAAGATTATTGCTATTTACACTGACACCTTGTCTTTCAGACTAAATGGAACCAAGTTAGCGATGTAAAAATTGATACGTAACCACAAATCAACTGGCAGCAACCAATAAAAGGTTTTTCCGTTACTTGCAGAAACCTTTCACTTTCTACAGAAGAATTTCGGAAAGCTAAAGCCAACTTTTACTTTTAAACAAATGTGCACCTCCACCAGGTATTTAGTGTCAGACTTTGGTCTCAGACGTGCAGAAGCAGCTAAGTATGCAAATACTTACCAGCTCTCTGAATAGGCGCTATTAGCCAGAACACAAGAAATGTCATCATCACATCCATTACTGTCTTTTTTGACTAGTTCTGTCACCTCTACCAGCAAAGAATATTCATATTTAGCCACACTTATGTTTTCAGGTTTAGTAGGCAAACGTAAAGCATATTAACATTTCAAAAGGTCAATATTCAGTGCTCTTCGCTAAAATTAATGTGGACACGGTGTTGGAATAGTTTTTAAAATATTTTTTTGATTTTTGTGAATGAAATAAAACATGAACTCCTAAAAAGGATCTGACTCACGACACCTGCAGAATCAAATTCTTCTTTTTTGAACTTGTGGAGAGTAATGCCGCTGCTCAACTAACAGGTGTAGCTATGTATTTTAGCTTTTGCATGCTGCTGATTGGCTGAGCAATAAGTGAAACAGCAGTTACATACTTGCTTGCTTTATCAACAGTTTAATGTTGCTCCTAGGAAGGCAAATTATTATTGTGTGCAATCAACGTGCTGTTATAAAAAACAGCAAGGTTCTACCCAGAAAAGTAGACATATCATTGTTAAACAAACAAACAAATATTATCCGGCTTAAGAAATCTGCAAACTAGTAAAAATCAATGATATAGAAAGGAAACTACAAAAATTTTCAAAAATAAATCGAACGATTGGAATTCTTTTTGTTTATAAATTTATGTGCGGTTTGTTGTGTAGTGGTCTTTGAATAGTTTATATAACCTTTGACCTCTGTCCTGGGCGGCGTTGTCGTGCGTAGCTTACTATATAATGTACTGCTCGTGCCATCGTTAATTAGTATGAATCAGATTGAATTAGCGATTATTATATCGGACTGGTCTATGTCAGCTGTTATCATGTAACAAACACCAAGTTGACATTTATTATTAAATACCCTGTAATTCCCGACTGCTAAGCGAGTATTAGTTGAAACACACAATAAAAAATCTGGCAACGAGGATGGGTTTAGCTTTGTGAAATTGGAAAGAGAAGACAACTTACATTAATAACCAATCAAATAGAATACAATTTGAACAGAATCTGTTTCAAAACTCTCACTACTCAGTAAACGCATCTGCTATAAAATTTTGATATTATTTTTTTATTGAATGTTTGATAGTCAGAGCACACTGCAAACTCACAATAAAGTACCACTGGGTTTTATTTTTTTGGTATTTAGAGATCAAAATTTTCCAAGCAATTTCTCAAATGTTTAAGCGTCTTAGGTAAAAGTTGAAACTTCTTTTTTCATAAGTTACCCGACTGCCGAACTTTTTTCCTTGCACCTTGACCTTAAGTTTCTCAAGGACACTCCTCACAGCCCACAGACTACTCTTTTCTCGATCTGAGCTCATTAGGCAAGTTTTGTCTGTAAAAATCTGCCAAATACTATGGAATGATCTTATGTTAACTTCAATCAACTATCTTGAAATAAAAATCACTAAAAGATAAACTAGCACGATTTGCAGCTCATTAGCGGTAGAGGTTAACAGTTTGTGTCTGATTTATTAACCAGCACGAGGTAGTATAAATACTATTACTGCTACTGATACAATCTAATATAACATGACATTCCATTTGGTTCATAAATCAACCGTTTCCATTGTTATGTGAATGCCCATTTAACATTCAACATTTAGCTTTATTTTCGGGATCAAAGTTTTTTCTTTTACATAAAGTTGATTATTATTTATAGAACTTGGTGTCAAGCTCTGATTTAAAGCCTGCCTCAACTATTCTAACAGTTGCTGGTCTTGATTGATCTGATGGTACAACTTGCTTCTCGTACAGAATTATCAGTCCAAGAGTGGCAGTAACCAAAATAAAAAAGCCAAGACCAATGCTCCGTTCAATCCATTGACCTGAAAAAGTGTGGTAAATAGTACTTTTGCGGGGAAAGAAGATGGTTGTCATGTGCAGGAATTTAAATGCAACTCAGAAGGCTTTGAGCAAAACATTATCGTCAAAAGCGTCAAACTGGACTTTACAGTTGATGGGTAACCCAGGCATTCTCTCAAAAGTAATTTCCAGGAAAGAATTACACCAGCTCATGATTATCAGAGGTAAATAAAAAAAATAGTACTGCACTTCGCACCTGGCGTGGCGACTCACAGCAGTGGCTGGAATATAAAAAAGCATCATTTCACAGCAAAGTAATCGCAGGAAGCTAAATTTGTGAGAGCTCTGCACAAACCAAGTGATGCTTCAAGCTTTAGCTAGTTAATTTTTCAGTCAGTGACTGATAGTTGTGGCAGTGAAGCTAGTACACGCTATACAGTTATTGTCTAATTTGATAGGCCTAAACTTGCTTCTCAAGTCTGAAAAGTGCACAAGTGAATGATTCCACAAATGACGGCAAATGCTTTTTTCATCAATTGATAATGGAGTTTTGTATGATTATCAATCATTTGTTCCACCATCTTTTAGGTAATATGCGAAACCACACATTTACATACAACAGCTGCATCACTAACATGACATGTTACGCAATGTTTTACCTTTACGCGCAATGATTACATCAGCAACATAATTTATTGTAGTGGTTGATGTACTTGTGCTGTGATGGTGGTTGGTGGAGTGACTACTCCACCGTTTCTATTGTCTGAGCACCCATTGGTTGATGATGAAACACTAGCTGATTACATGGGTATGGTATTCGTAGAAGTGAACGATGCTGCAAAATTATCATATTTTAGTGATGTTTGCTGGTGTAATAATGATTTTCTTTCGGTAGTGTTTGGCCCTGGGATGTTGTTTTACCCGTGTTACTAGCTGTAGCTGGTTGTGTTGTACTAGTTGGTGTTTCTGTCTTTGTGGTTTCTCTTGATTCAGTAGTAGTAGCTAATGGTGTAACATTAAGTATGTTAGAGATTGTTTGTGCGGACTTGGAAGTGAAAAGGTTGTTCCTGTCAAGGTAGTTATTGTTTGCGTACTGTTTTTTTTTTCGTTAGTATAGTGGTGGTTTTTGGTGAAGAGATGGTTGTTCTTTCGGCTGTTGTGCTTTTTTGTTGTGTAGTAGTGTTTGATAACGATGTAGTGCTATATGTTGTTGGTGTAGTAGTAGTTGTTCCTGGTGTAATGATGGATACTATTGGCAAAGTGGAGGTTGTCGCTGGTGTAGTGGTGGTGGCTTTTCTTGTTAGAGAGGCTAGTGTAGTTGTGATTGTGGTCAGTTTAGTAGTAGCTGTTGTTGCTTTAGTGGTTTTGGGGATTGATGAATAGGGAGTCGTTGATGTCGATAGGATTGGTTTTTTGTTCAGTTGCAGATTCGATAAAACAGTTCTATATTCATAATCTGTATTAAAACCAATATTTATCCCGTACACAACTGGATGTAAAAGTTATATAAGACAAAGACTGAGTCTAGGTGGCATGCAAACAGTCATTTCAAGTGCCCTGCATAATTTATTAGGGGCATGAGATGCATATATTACTGATTAGCATGTGGACCTGAGTTACAGACAAGACAAATAATTATATCATATACAAAATTAAAAACAGAGCCAAAGAATGAAGTTATCTTCCTTATTAGGAGATTTAAACGCTTGACTGTGATTGGCTGATACCATTGGCTGCATGTTATTACATTATATAATGTTTTTTGTTTTTGATTGACTGTGCTTTATTTATTTAGACGTGCTAGTGCCCTTTTACATTATATATATTGTAGTAAGTATTTGTATACAGAGCCACATGGAAACTTATGGCTAACTTGATAAGAGACTCTCTCTGCAGTTCAATAAAACCCTAATGCGCTAAATAATATTCTAAATAGGGTCCTGGTTGTTCTTAGCATTTTTATTTATGACTGATATTTCCATTTTGAGATTAGACACCATGCAGAGCCAGAAAGGGTGAGACAATGTCAGCATTGATCCTTTCAATGCCAGGACTGACTTTTTGCGGACCGGTGAGGCTGGAGCAAGATGGCTGCGCGAGCCCATGGTCATGGAACTAGTCCAAGTGATTCAGAGGACTTTATCTGGGATTTATCTACCTCCAGATAAAAAAAAGCCCAAAATCAAATTTATAGATTACTTCAAAACCTATTAGGAGATGGGGCGTTATACACAAAACACTCAACCCAATAAGAGTATTCACGACATGCTTGTCAAACAAAGTGAAAAAAATTGTTGGTGTTTGTAGTTCAATATGCCGCGAATAGAGTGGATCATTAGTTTAGAAAGTTACAGTTATTCAATAAAATGTTATAGTTTACCCACCAAATCCTAAAGAAGATAACCCCCAATTTTGATCATAAAGAAGATAACTCCCAGTTTTCAAAATAATCAACAAAATACAAAAAACTGAACCATTACAAACGAAATTCAGTAATGCAATGATTTGGAACTAATTTTTTAAGGATATTGTTATGCGTTCCAGTCTGGTTACCACGGACATCCAACTAGTCTTGAGTATTATACCTCTCTCCAGAGGGGACACTGTGCTGATTGACAGCGACAACTGTGTTCAGGCAACCGAATTACCCGGTATAGCAAGAGCCCATGGCTCAGACAAACAATAAAGCGTAGTGCTTGTGTAAGTGGCTATATTCTCAAGACAAAGTCCTAAAGGGTAACTTTCCTCTAGGATGTTTGTGGCAAGACATGAGAATGAATGCAAAGATTAGAGTAAAAGTCTCTCATTTTATAGGTGAGCTCACAGGAACTTAGTTAGCATAAAACATATAAGAATAAGAGCACAGGAAGTTGTCTGACCAATGCAATGAATTATACAAATAACCAGCTAATCATACAATCAATAAGGGTTAAATAGTTAAGGCACCAACTGGCAAAGGGCGGAGTCCTGTCTCCTATTGTCCAATCATGCTGTTCTACAGGGTCCCAAAGCTCTGGTTAGCTTGTGGTCCTGGTTACCACGGATGTAAAGGTAGGTAGCTTTGGTTCCTGGCTTGGTGGAAAGTCCTAGCTGGTTTCGGAAATCCTCAGCTATGGCAGCCATCTTATGCCGGCACTGAGTCATCATACCGGCCCTGTAGAGGTCACTACCGACCCTGTAGAGGTCACTACCGGCCCTGCACCGGCCCTGTATACTGTGCTACCGGCACAGTATGGCTTTGCTACCGGCACAGCATCTCACCGATGGTTGTAGGTGCATTGCCAGCGTACTGAGTTGAGAAATGGTGGAGCAAAGTCTCATTTTACTGTGAACACTCACCAAAACCTACCACAATATCAAACCATCTATAAAAATAAAACAAAAATGAACTCTCTTGTTATAATTTATTTAATGTCCAGTTTCACTCCTGAGCTATGAACTATATAAAAAACTACTAGTTGATTATGTTTTTTATTTAGTAAACCACTTTTTGTTGACTTGACCCACTAGTTTTGAACAAAATGATCATTTATTGATTAAATTTCTTTCCAGTCTGATTATTTATAATGCAGTTTGGGGTTGAGGCTGCCAATACTCTTATGAGCTCTACCCATTTTTCAGCAGGCACTCAATCTGTTCAGATACCCGCGTATATCATCTGCATTATTTGTTGTTATTTTTAATCTTGCATTGTTCGTCCTCTAAGCCTACTCTGTCATCAGTTGTGTTATATATTATCTAAGGCATATGCTCTTTGAAATCCAGCCATGAGACAGAACCTTGATCTGTGCATAACTATATTACAAATATACATTACAATGCTGTGCGCCGTTTTTGAAAAGCAATAGAAGTGATTTGGTTCTCGATCTTGTCACAGTTATTGCTGCATGCTGTTCACAGCAAACAAATTAAAAAAAACTCAATCAGTCAATTTGAATAAATCGAAATATCTAATGTTATGAACCATTAATCAACAAAAAAAATGATTTATTTGTTTGTTTATTGTTTAGGAAGGATTTTGTTGAAAGTAATATTTAGCTGAATTTAAACGGGCAATCGCCAAATTCTCAATACGGTTCTGTCAGACCTCCAAGATTGATAGATGTCATTGAAGCACTTTCAACCGGTTCTGCAGCTTTTATCTCATATTGAATTTACAAAAAAGAGAGAAAGTTTTAATTTGGCTTCCAATCTCCATTATTGAATACGACTTTGTTGTTGTAGTGTTTCTGCTTTCTATAGAATCCTATTTATTACACAAAGTTATATAAAAAATTATTAGTAATGATGACTCTCACAAGAAAACTGGGAACAATAGAAGATCAATGTAGTTGAGGGCAAATGGATAATTAGTGATACACAAGATAATAAAACTTAGATTAATAAAGATAGAAAATAAATATATCGAGTGGTGTGTGTGGGTGTTTTTTAATGTCATCATGACAAACTCATTGCAAGTTGTTCGATTTTCCAGAAATTTTTTTAAAATTGTTTTGTTTGCACACTATTTCTTCTATTTTGTGTAAATAAATCTTCACTTAAGAAATTTTCCATGCATTATGAAGGTGGCAGCTTTTCATGACCATATTAGGAGATTAGCAAAACAATGATGCAACCAACATAACTATTGCGAAATTTTCCATGCTATTTGTTCAAAGTTTAATAAAACATAATAAATAGATGATAAATAATAAATGGAGCTCAGAATTTGTTGCCATATGCTTTTCATTTTGTTGATAAAAATACTTCGGTAATTTTATTATAAAAAACGAAACAAGTTTGAATAATTTTTAATTGACCTACATTTTCAACAAACTCGTGCGTAGTAATCAAGTTTTCCTTTTGATTGTATCCGTAGTAAATGAGGACAGAGGGCACACCTGAAAAAAGGTAGGTTTCTACCAATATAGAACAATGTTAACTTGATTTTAAAAAAAAATTATGAACAGTCATACACAGTGATAGTGTTATAACTTAATTAGTAGTATGTATATATCTCCAAGATTATTATTATTATCAATTAAACAATAAGTTTCACCAGGTACTTGTTTGTTTAGAAATTACTAATTGAACAGCAAAAAAAACGTATTAACACTTTAATCTAAGTACGTTGTTCTTCTAGTAGCCACTTCACACTTCATTGATAAAAAGAATATTTGCAAAATTCTAGTCGAACGGATTATAAAATATAATATATGTTGATAAATCAGTTAGAACTCATATAAACTGGAGCATTCGTTTTGAGCTTTATTATAATCTTAAATATTCTGATTAATTACCAAAAATCTATGAAAAAAAAAATTTTCAGTTTACAATGTGCATGTGAAAAAAATTAAAATTGCGACAGTGTAAAGCAACTCTGGTCAGTAAAATTCCTTTATACTGGTTTTCCATGTTATAGTATTTGCTAGATAACTGCCATTTTCAATTAAAAAACTCTCTCTATTACAATGAAAAGATTATACTTTATTCGGTGTTCCGTTTCAGTTTGGCCTTACAAACAAATTAAATTATTATTGCGTTTTTACAAATCTGCTTACATATGTAAGGTAGAGAATTTTTGTCAAAAGAAGTTTATAAAGCATGTTTCTCTGATTTTATGACAATCAAACACTCAAACGTTTAGACATATCTAGTATCAGGCAGCATGGTAAATATCTTCTGCTAAGATATTTAGACACAGTCAGCAGTTCATTGCTCAGTGCTACTGAATTGGCCCATCATAGTCTGCTGCAATATGGATTTAATTATTTTTTACTTCATGAGTTATCTCCCCATCCGAAGTTTTTTGTCATACGGGGTAAACTCTGCGATGATTTTACTGACTTTGAGTTCACCAAACTAGTTGAAATTAGTATAAAGTTGTTTGTAAGACGTTCCTGCAAAGAACTAATGTCATGTGTCACAGTAGCGCTGTGTGCCGGTGCTAAAGTTGACTGAAGTCAGTTAAATATATCTTACAGTTATCTGTGTTGGAGCCACCCCAGTAGATTGGTGCATTGAAAAAACGAAACTGAAATTTTTTTTTGTCAATGAAAACTGATAGTGCACTGAATCTGGAAAACTTATAAACTCCAACCACTGGCAGTGTAAGTGTGTTGATGGTGTAAGTGTGTAGGTAGATATTTAATGTAAGCAGCTATCGACATGCCAAAAACACATGGTTTGAGGATGACTCCGCTGTCATTTCTTGCACAATGGATAATTATGGTAGATAAAATATCAATTTTCCAGAGAAATAAAAAGTTGTTGTCTATTAGAATTTTAGTATTGAGGACAGAGGTAAACTAATCAGCTATCATAATTTAATGAACGCAATTTATGAGTAATGCGTTTTGTTAACACTTGCAAGTTCCACTTGCAGTTTGCAAGTAATTCAATGCACTAAAATGCACTGATAGATTGTATTCTATTAAAGGAAGTAGAGATGAAGTGACTGGCGCAGATGAAGAGTGGATAAAAGAATAGATTAAGGTAAAATGGGAATGATAAGGAAGATGTCAGGAAAATATTACAGCAGAAGAACTGAAGAGTGAACAGTGTGTTTTGTCTTGCTTCTGAAGGTTAAGCTTATTTCATCCAGTTATGTTGCAATGGAGCTGCAACGACAAGTGTGCATTGAAACCAGTTTCCTCACTATCCACAGGTGGCTTTTGAAACTCTTGCAAAACCCATGTTACTCGATTCCACCATAACACCTACTTTTAAAACCCACAAGTATTTCCAGAGAATCTTTGTGAAATATGAACTCCACGTAAATAGGAGTTGTTTGCTGAACAATATCAGAAAACAAAAATTTATACGCCGCTGACTTTTCCATACACCGCTGTTCTTTAGGAACCCTTTAACTTGATATTCTACTCTTTCCTTGATCATTCTGCATCTAGTTTTCAGCAACCTTTGAAAGCCTCGCCTATAGCCTGAGAACTCGAAAATCATCTTTGCTGCAGCTGTACTGATCATGTTACACAACCCGCAGATACTGACTCACCACCTGTGATGCGACTTACTGTTCGATATCACCCACTGTATCCTGTAGGACATTCAAGCAACTAATCTAAAGAGGAAATTGTCAGTTTCAATATTTGGTAGTTATCTCCCACATAGACTACCAATTATAGTGAGCAATTATTGACAATTTATGATTTATAAAGCAGTCACTAAATTACATGTTAGCAGTTGTTCATGCTCAGGAACCAGAGGTGAATGGTAGGTACATAGTGTATGGAAAAGAGAAAGCCAAAGAAAAAAATACATACTTTATGATCTGTGCTTAAGGGGAGCCAAGTATTGTATAAAAAAACCACCTGCTATTTGATATTTTTCAGTTAGTAAAAAAGTGTTTATAGCTCTCTTCCATTGGCTCGCCCTAAACTGTTACAATGAGCTGGCCTGTTGTAGAGCTTTTTATTACGTAAAGCAACTTGAGGAAGTTATTTTTTTACATCGAAAAATAAATTTGGTAATTTTGAATGGCATTTGTTGAAAACAAGATTTTAGATAACTTCACTACTTGGCTGAAATAAATTTGCATACTGTTACAATGAGCTTGCCTGTTTTACAGTTTATGTTTTTTATGTATAGTGACATAAAATATTTCATTTTTTTTATATCGCAAAATAAATTTGTTAATTTTGAATGGCATTTATTTTGAATAACTTCACTACTTGGATGGAATAAATGTGCAACAGAACATATCTGTTTTTGATTGCGTCATGAAATAACTTATTTTATTTGCATACTGCTTTCAAAGAAAAAGCTTGTTTGTACTCATCAAGGTGGTTTTAATGATCTTATTGTATTGTGCCGCTGACTAATTGATTATACTGGCTGCAGGACAGATGAGAATAATTTGTTCTCAAGTTTAGAAAGTTTCGATATTCGTTGCGGGGACATTTAGTCAAAAAATAATAACAGTATTCTTGACCTGTTCGTCGAACAAAATATAAAACATAATAGGTGTTTGTAGTTCAATACGCCGCAAATGCAACGGAACATCAGTTTAGGACAACATAAATATTCAATGATATATTCGTTTCCTGGACAACGCATTAAGAAAATAACTCCCAAATTTTAAAATGATTAGAAAGTAATGAAATTTGAACTGCTATAAACTGGGATAGTTATTAAAACTGCCCTTCAATTTAGTAAATTTTGAACGCTTGCAACTATTTTTAACTATTTTCAAGGATATAAAACCGGGCTATGAAATTGAAAAAAATCTACTTGCTCGTTATTATTTATTTAGTGTTCAGTGTCATCTGCAACCTACAAACATTATAAATAAACGCTCGTAGATTATTTTTTTTATTCAGTGAACTACTTTTTGTTCACCCACACGTTCCGAACAAAATGATCATTTATTAATGAAAAATCTATTGCCGGACTGATTATGTTTATTGCAATGTTTTCATTGATCAGGCCTGCCTACTTATATACTTGGCGATGCTTTTGCTTGATTATTCCAGGTGTTTCGGCATTCATTAATGTTTACGTTTATTTCTATGTCATATAGGGTGTATGTCGGCATATCATTCTTTCGTATTCATTTATTTTAAATCTCAAATGAATATAAATGCTGTTGTTGTTTCTCCTGTTTCCCACCATTGACCTTTGACCGATCACAAACATTGTTTAGCTGCTTGTACATACACACTACATCAAAACTTACAACTATGAGTGGTTCAAATAAATGCACTGAAACTCAGCACACTTCAATGCCTCACTTAAACCATTAAATTTTTCAAATCTGAATTATTTTATTGCATCAATTTAAATAAAATCACTCTTTAGACGTAATTGAAACACATATAATTTTGAATTTTCCGCAAGTATGCATACTTTAAGGAGATATTATTGAGTTTTTTTGAAAAATTGAACATTTTAAAACTATATAATCAACTGGGTACAAGAAATTTGAAGAATTATAAAAAAAAAAACTTCTGCAATATCTTTACTGCCGGGTAAATCACTAAATCATTCAAAGCAGTATGTCTCGCTCAATCATCTTGATACTTGGTTGAGGGTCCATATGGTTGTTGCTTGTCATACACATCTCACTACAAAATAAATTTTTGTCAGGTGAAAATCCTCACAAGTGCAAAGAAAAACGCTGAAAACAAATATTACGAAATGAAAATAACATAGTAATCAATGGTCTGTTGAGCTCTTTTCATCCATTTCCAAACTCTGTGGTTGAAAATCATTGCAAAAAGTTATTTTATTTCGATTATGCAGAGAAAGTTATTTTTTAGTTTATTTGCTTTCGTACCAACAATAACTTTGAAAATGATTTCAAGTGAACTAGAAACTTTATTTATTATATTTTGAAACTGAACTTTGGAAGTTTTTAATGTTCAATGTTAAACCATCAAAGTAGAACAATAAATGGAATTTAGAAGTTACTTTGATACGTTTACAAGCCATCAGTGTGTGGTGTAGAATAAATAGTTGCTCTAAAAATTTCAGCAAAAAAATATTGGCTGTGTTAAACTTGTATGATTAAGTACCGTCAAATGAGATGAAGGCAACTTACTACTTCACAATACAAGCCAAGCATGTTGGCACAAAAAAAATAAATGGTTGATAGATTTTCACCAAACCTTTATTTATTTTCCTTTAGTATGACTCGTACTCTTAGCATTCTCAATAAAAACAAACTAGTAGGGCAATGTTACATAACAAATATTCCAACTCACCGTTTGTACAGCTCCTTTGATGTATGCCTCAAGGGTCTTGGTATCATTTTCTTTTATTTGTACTTTAAACTTGATTAGATATATGTAAAGGCGTTTTGGTGAAAATGGTTCTGCGGTGGTTGTTAAAGTTGGTTTTGCAGTGGTTGTTGAAGTAGGTTTTGCAGTGGTTGTTGAAGTTGGTTTTGCAGTGGTTGTTGAAGTTGGTTTTGCAGTGGTTGTTGAAGTTGGTTTTGCAGTGGTTGTTGAAGTAGGTTTTGCAGTGGTTGTTGAAGTAGGTTCTGCAGTGGTTGTTGAAGTTGGTTTTGCAGTGGTTGTTGAAGTTGGTTCTGCAGTGGTTGTTGAAGTTGGTTCTGCAGTAGTTGTTGAAGTTGGTTCTGCAGTAGTTGTTGAAGTTGGTTCTGCAGTAGTTGTTGAAGTTGGTTTTGCAGTGGTTGTTGAAGTTGGTTCAGCGGTGGTTGTTGGTGCAGAAGTTGTCAACAGGGGAGCAATTATTTTCTTCACTGCTAGTCCAGAGGCACTTGTATTGAGAGCTGTTGGGATGATTACAACAGTAGCGTTTACATGAGTAGAAATCACACTGTTACTATTCAGCCCATCTACCCGACCCACAAAAGCTCTCACTTCACCAGATTTTGTTGAATCTATTTGCATCTGCAGCTGACTTATTACAGTTTGAGCTAGGACATCTCTCACATGTGAATCTTCTGCAGTCATCGATGTGCAGTCCAAGTCACATTCATACTGCGTGCTGTCTGTTGAGCGGCAGCTTACGTATGTTACGTTTGCGGAAATGCTTTTGAAACCCTCCTCTAGCTACAAGCAAATTTATTGTTGGTGTAAGAATAGCTATTGATGAATCAGCATTAACCACTGCACCAGTTTTATCATTAAAAGCACTTGAGGATTTATAAATGACCACTTTATGCCACAAATGTGATGGAATGTAACAAAAAACATTTACTTGAGCTTAATAGAATAATACGACTTAATAAAGTTAATTTATCTCTTAGGTAAGTTTTTAGCTACCGTAAAAACATCAATTGTTACAACATTAATACACATGCTGAAGTGAAAATGTTGGTGATTCAATCCAGAAAATATCCAAAAAGCCTGTGCAATAATGTATTTCGCTGCGTTCAAAAGTTTCATGGCGTTATTCACATGTTGAAGCGTTCTGTTTTTCTCTGTAAAATTTAATTATCGGTTGGTGTGTGAACAAAGTGCTCAAAGTGTTTACTTGTTTTTTTCTTTGTTGATATCAGGTAAAAGTTACAGTTTAAACAATAAAGGATACTGAAGCAGCAGTTTAAATAAAACACGCACCGACTTGATTACAGCAACACGATACACAATCCATTCATCCTGGGTGATGTTACTGACAACTTCTGGTACGCTGATGGAGTACTTGCGTTGTTGGAGCTCGACAGTCTCTCTTACTGTCACAATCAAATCCGTTTTGTTGAGAGGAGTTGAAGTCTTTGGGATGTTTGTTCCATTACCAGCATACATCCGAGTATTGCTGAGTAAGTTTGTCTTAATGGCACCAACAAGCCCAGGTGGAAGTGGTAGTGCTTGTCTGCGGAATCTTCTAGAGATCGTTTTTACAACCTCACATTGGTACTTGGTGACTTGTAGTGAAGCACAGTTAACAGCTTGAGTTTGACTTGTTGGCTTGAAAAATTCTTCCAGCTACAAAAAATTATTTTACTATCAAACAAGACCAGCTATTGTTTTCTGAAGTCAACAATGCTTTTAGTAAAACATGCACAGGCAAAGAAAATTTTTCGAGTGGTACCGTGGAAAAAAACATTGGCACACCCTATTACAGGCCAAAATCGTAAGACATTTGTAGTTATTGTTATTGACTGCATTTCATTTTGTTCACAGAAAATTTAAAAATCACGGAACGTAAAAGCATATAGTTTGCAGGGGAAAAATGTTGATTTCAATGAAGGTTTGAAAACATTGTTTTCACATACATAAGAGAAGAAAGGTTTTAACTTTAAAACAAACCTACTTCATAATTTAAAAAAACGTGTTTGTGTAGAATAGAGAAACTTTGACTCACTGTTAGTACAACTCCTTTAGCGTAAGCGTTTAGTGTCACTGTGTCTCTTTCTTGAATCTGTACTGGAAAGTGAATCTCATACACGTTGAGGACTTTTAGTGGAGCAGTTGTTGTTGTAGTTATCGCCGTGGTGGTTGTTGTTGTGGTGGTAGTTGTTGGAGAGGTAGTAGTTGTTGGTGTGGTGGTAGTTGTTGGTGGGGTGGTAGTTGCTGGTGTGGTGGTAGTTATTGGTGTGGTGGAAGTTGTTTGTGTGATGGTGGTATTTGGCATGGTTGATCGAGATCTGGTGAAACAAATAACAATAGCACCAACTTAATATTTAGCTGTTAAATTTTCTATTTTCTCACAACATTAAAGAACTGTGAGCACATGCTCTAAATCATGTCTAAATACTTCTCAGCTCAATTATCAATTGTTATTTTAATGAAAATTCGTTGGTCAGTAATCTACTACCGTGTTTTGTCTGCTCTGATCATACATTGTTAGAGTAAGACTTTCTTGTTATCATTACCACTGAGGCCAGTCACATAAATGTTGACTTCCTTGTTAGTTTCATAATGTTTGAATAGCAATAAATGTTCAGCGATAGTTAACAGCAGGTAACTAGAGGGTTCAGCTAAAATCCATAGGGATCACGTTCAGAAAACTTTGTATGACCAGTAAATAAGTTTAATAAACAGTAACTTTACATTGGAGAAGCATATGTGGGATCAAGTTTTGACATTTTAGCGTGGCAAATGAAAAATTGGCTTAGATGGTATAAATCCACGCAATCGATTCTGCATAAATGCTGTAACTGAAGATGTACTAACAACTTTACTTCGCAACATTCCCTTTCAGTTCATTGCAACAAACCTCGATGAAACAGAGTCTATTTCCTTCACATCTAGTCCAGAGGCACTCTTGTTGAGAGCTGTTAGGTTGACTATGATGGTTACGTTACTGAAGGATGAAATCACACTACTGCTATTGCTCAGCCCATCTACTCGACCCACAAAAGCTCTCACTCCACCAGATTTTGTTGAATCTATTTGCATCTGCAGCTGACGTATTAAAGTTTGAGCTAGGACATCTCTCACATGTGAATCTTCTGCAGTCATTGATATGCAGTCCAAGTCACATTCATACCGAGTGCTGTTTGTAGAGTGGCACCTCACATAGGATACATCGGTAGAAATATCTTTGAAACCTTCCTCTAGCTACAAGCAGAATTATTGTAGTTAGAACAAATATAATCAGCATTCAACACTGCACCAGTGGTATTTTTGAAGGCACTAAAACAGTTTTATGTGAGAATTACTTACGCAGATTCATCAGAACTTAAGAAAAACTCATTCCACTTTAGCCAAATAAGATAATACAGCCTAAGTAAGTGGGTAGGTAGGTAGGTTTTCAGCTACCTTAAAAGTTAAGTGGTAGTTTTTAACATGAATATATATGCTTTTGCGAAAAAGATCTAAGAAAGCTGTGTAATAAAATTGCTTAGTCAAATTCAAAACATTTAAAAGATTATTACCACTTTTAAGCACTCCGCTTGCTACGGTAAACTCATCCGTTGTGCGCAAATGAATTGTTTTATGTAAGGTCAAAAAGCTTATTTGTTTCAACTTTGATGAAAATGTGGTTAAAGTTACATTGTAAGTAACTAAAGATACCAAAGGAGTTCCAATTAAATGCTCACCGATTTAATTACAGCAACACGAATTACCGTCCACTCCTTCTGTGCGAGGTTACTAACAACTTCTGGTACGCTGATCGAGTACTTGTGTTGTTGGAGTTTGACAGTCTTTCTTTCTGCCAGTTGGTGCCGCACCGGCTAAAATTTTTACATCGAATTTATAAACAGACTAATTCTGTGTCAAAAAAACAGAAATAGGAAGGCCCAACCTGTTGGGTTTAAGGTTTCAATACTCAGCCTTTCTTAGGTTTGAGTATTGCAACATTTTCTAAACTGCCAAAAGCACGAAAGTAGTACTTGCTGGCTGACAAGACACTAAAATTAGGTACCTACACTAACAATGTTTTTTACGAATAATAAAGAATTCATTAGTACGATTGTGCAGTTCAAATAACGAAATTTATAACAAAACTTCCTCCTCACCAGCTCTTTGAGGTGAACTCCATTTTGTAATGCCAATAAGGAAAAAGAATTTTAGTTTTGTCATGTTAAACTTGGTTTTAGAGCATTATTTTAGCCTGATAACTGGGTGATTGGAAGTAAATTATTTAAGTAAAAAGTCAAAGCATATGCATCTCAGTTTTGTGTTTCAAATGGCCCGTAATGAAAACAAATCAGCTCATTTTGGGTTTTTTTTTTAACTTTATCGACAAAGATAAATACTTTTACATACTAGTAATATCATTATAACTAAACAGATTTGTTGACGGCAATTGATTGAACAGAAACCATATTTAGAGTATTTGCGATGTGTTCATTGAACGAAGGATGAAAAGTAATAGGTGTGTGCGATACGATGTGTCACATATGAAACGGGACATTAGTTCAGAGCATCATAACTATTCATTGAATTGTTTTAGATTACCAAACAAATCTTGAGAAAAATAACTCCTAATTTGCAAATCAACAATTGAGAAAAAGAAATCAAAATGTAAAAAAATTAAACGGTACCGCTATAGCCTATAGGAGTCTTTGAACTTGCCTTTTTCCTTTAGTAGAAACTGACTAACCGTAATATTTCAAAACATTTTTTAAAAATTTAAAACCGGTCTATTGAACAAACTACACTACTTCATTAAAATTTATTTAGAGTTCATTTCATTCCCAACCTACAAACAATAGAAATAAATGCTCCTTGTTCATCGTTTTCAAGTTCTTAAAGATATGATTATTTATTGATTAAAGTTATTGCTGGTCTGATTTTTTTCATTGCAGTTTGTTTGGCCAACATAGGCTAGCAGTACTTTTAATGATAGCACTCATTCACTGCTACTTGAATCAACAGAGTTTTTTGTGGGCTAGTTATTTATTTCAATTCTTAATAACTGTTTCTAATCACTAGTTATTGTTGTATCTACCAGTGAAAATAATTATTTTTTGCTCAGTATTTATTGCATTGACTTGAGTGGTTTTATTCAATACGCCATGAATGCAACGGAACATCAGTTTAGGAGAACATAAATATTCAATGAAATATTAGTTTCCTGTACAAATCATAAAGAAGATGACTCCCAAATTTTAAACTAATTAAGAAAGTAATAAAACTTGAACTGCTATAAACTGGAATAGTTTGTGAAGCTGCCCTTCAATTATTTTCAAGGATATAAAACCGGACAACAAAAATGAAAAAAATCAATTCGCTCATAATTATGTATTTAGTGTTCAGTTTCATTCGCAACCTACAAACAATATAAATAAATACTCGCTAATTAATTTTTTATTCAGTGAGCTACTTTTTGTGATTGTGTGGCAAAAAAATGATTATTTATTGATTAAATTTATTGTGGTCTGATTATATTTATTGCAATGTGTTCATTGATCAGGCCTGCCGACTTATATACTTGGCAATGCTTTTTTTATCATTCCAGGTGTTTCAACAATCATTATTGTTTATGTTTATTTCTAAGTCATATAGGCTGTATGCCGCCATATCATTCTTTCGTATTCATTTACTTTAAATCTCAAATGAATCTAAGTGCTGTCATTGTTTCTATTGTTCCCCACAACTGGCCTTTGACCCATCACAAGCAATGTTTAGCTGCTTGTACATATAAACTGCAACAAAAGTTACAACTATGCGTGGTTCAAATGAATGCACCAAAACTCAACACACTTCAAAGCCTCTCTTAAACCATTAAATTTTTCAAATCTGAATTATTTTATTGCATCAATTTGAATAAAATCACTCTTTTGACATCAGTGAAACACATATAATTTTGAATTTTCAGCAAGTATGCATTATTTAAGGAGATATATTTAATTTTGTTTTATAAACTGAGCAAGCTAAAACTGTGTAATTAACTGGGTACAATAAAGTTGAAGATTTATAAAAAAAACTTCTCCAAGCTTTTTGTTGTCAGGTAAATCACTAAATCATTCAAAGTAGTATGTCTCGCTCAATCATCTAGATACTTGTTCGAGGGTCCATATGATTTTTGCTTGTCATCCAAATCTCACTACAAAATAAATTGTTGTCAAGTGAAAATCCCCACAAGTTCAAGGAAATTGCTGAAAACAAATATTACTAAATGAAAATAACATAGTAATCCTGAATACAATGGTCTGTAAAGCTCTTTTTCATCCATTTCCAAACTTTGTGGTTAAAAATCATATAAATTTTATTATTGCAAAAATTTATTTTCTTTCGATTATGCAGAGAAAATTATTTTTTAGTTTATTTGCTTTCGCATCAACAATAACTTTGAAAATGATTTCAAGTGAACTAGAAACTTTATTTATTATATTTTGAAACTGAACTTTGCAAGTTTTTAATATTCAATGTTAAGCCATCAAAGTACAAAAAAAAATGAAATTTAGAAGTTACTTTGATACATTTTCAAGCCATCAGTGTGTGGTGTAGAATAAATAGTTGCCTTAAAAAAAATCAGCAAAAAAATATTGGTTGCGTTAAAATTGTATGATTGAGTACCGTCAAATGAGATGAAGACAACTTACTGCTTCACATTTTTTTTTGAACCGTCTACAAGCCAAGCATGTTGGCACAAAAAAAAAATCATAATTGATAAATTTCTCACCAAATCTGTATTTGGTTTCTTCTGGTTGTCATAGTAGCAGCTGAGTCAATGAGTTGATAAAGTTCGTTTAAAATTAACTTTATTGCTCCCTGTAGGTGTGAGTTAAAAAAAACGGCTCTGTGTTTGATTAAAATGAAAAAAGTTACTAATTTCATAGCAAAAATTAAATAGCAAAAAGCAGTCTAAAAATTTTTTATCACCTGCAAGAAGCCCAATGTATTATACAAAAAGCGTTTATTTTGCACCATAATGTGTTCGGTAGCGAAACAGGTGCTTTTGGCTAAGCTAAAGAGAAGGCACGATCATGACGAATGGGTGAATGTTTCTTATTTCGGTGGAAAAGAAATAACAATTATTTACACTATTGTTTTGTGAAAACCAACTATGTGTGTGAGAAAGAACGCTTGTCTCAAGTTTAGGAGTTGTCTTTTCTGTACTCATGCGTTGCTATCAATAACAGAGTAGTTTTACAACAATCAATTTTTCTATCTTCGATACAGCAACAAAAACAATGAGTTGTCCTCATGCAAGGAATGCTCTTTGATGCAAGGCCATAATAATTATGATAATTTATCGTATCGGAGATGGTAGTGTCAGGATATTAGCAATGCCAAAAGTAATTGTTTATTTGTTTGAATTGTTTCGGCTGAAAAATTACTTATTTTAGTGATAATAATCAATATTATTTTATTATTACTAAATTTTCCTCATCATTCACCCTTTACAGCATATAGCTGTTGTAAGTGAAGACGACTCAAGAAATGTACTTTTTGCTCGGCTACAGGTTTTGCTACAGGTTTTTTGAGTCTAGATATGAAAATGTTTACAATATTACACTGTTGCTCGCATTAATTTAGCCAAAAACACCTGATGTTAATCACCTTTTCCGCTACCTCTGGTTCCGATGACCTAAATTCTTTTAGTCGCACTTCTTCCAGTTATTTGTGTAAGCTGGTAGGATATTCGTGTTGTATTTTCGTTGTGGCTGGCTTCTAAAAGTAAACAGTTATGTTGTGAATAAATGTAAATCGTTATTTGACTTCCATGAAACTGAGGTTAAACCTTAACATACTTTTGCTGTTTCTTTGTTTAAGACAATAAAGAACTGCTAAAATAACAGTTGTCAGCAGTATTGCTACCGCAGTACCACTGAGGGTGCCAATCAATACTGGAGAAATTCCCGTCTTGCCACAGTCTTTGCGCCTAAAACATTAGAATGGTAATCAAAACCCTTTTAAGCTATTCGTAACTCATCGATAACCAAAATCAATAATCCATATTCTCACTTGCTGGAACTGGTTGTTGTAAAAGCCTGAGCATTTGTTTGAGTAGCTGTTAGCGTTTCAGAGCTGCAAATGTGTGTTTTAATAATTATTAATTTTACTAAGAAATTATGTGAAATAAGTTTTATTAACAATGATCAATAAACTTTGTCATTCGCTATGATTTAATTGATTTGGTATGTATTGATCATGTAAAAAAGTTTTCATTTTGTTATTTTTACATACCTTGTAGTTTTTGTACCACTTTTTTCCACTTTCAGTTTGGCAGCAATATCCTTGAGTTTCATTTTGTCTATCGTTATTCCTGCTGTACCATAGCTTGAAATCACACTACTGTTACTGTTCAGCCCATCTACCCTTCCCACAAAAGCTCTCACTCCACCGGATGTTGTTGAATCCATTTGCATCTGCAGCTGACTTATTAAAGTTTGAGCTAAGACATTTCTCACATGTGAATCGTCTGCATTCATCGGCGTGTAATCCCATATGCAGTCATAATGTGTGTTGTCTGTGGAGTGGCAGCTCACGTAGGATACATTGGGAGAAACTTTTCTGAAACCTTCCTCTAGCTAAAAGCACAGCATTGTTTTAAACAAAAATATTCTTGAAAGCCTCAGGTTTTGTGACAAAATAAGACAAAAATTTACGATATTTTGATAGCATTTACGTGACGGAATTGGAAGGCTAAAGCAAAGTACAATTTTGGTAAAACGGGACTATTTTCCTTTTTTTATTTTTCCCTGCATGAAGCTTTTAACTATTGTTGAAAATGCTGTGACCAACAGTTGAAAATGCAGCTTTGATAATGTAATCAGAATGAGCACTTTACTGTTTTGAGCTTTGTACTAAATCGATCCAATAATCTGTTCAAGGATATTAGCTTGCTTTCATCTCATTTTTCATTCAACACACCAGCAGGGGCACCTGATTAAACAATTTACTTTCATAAAAATTGTTTTCATTTACAAAACAAAAAATTTTAGAATCAGCAACCAAGTTTGATTAAATGAAGCACTCACTGACTTGATTACAGCAACACGATACACAAACCATCCATCCTGAGTGATGTTACTAGCAACTTCAGGTACGCTGACGGAGTAGTTTTGCTTCACAAGGTTGACAATGTCCTCCAGTAGTGCAATCACATCTGATTCACTGAGAGGAGTCGAAACTGGAGTGACCGTACCGTTGGCGAGCATTCTTGTTTTGGTGAATATGTTTTTCAATGTAAAAGCAGCAAATCCAGGTAGTACTACCAGTGGTGCCTCCCGGTGAACTTTTTTAGAAGTTGCTTTTACAACATCACATTTATACTCTGTGACTTCAACTGCAGTGCACCTTACGGCTAGTGCACCTTGACTTGGTGTCTTGAAGTACTCCTCCAACTGCAAATATCAACACTTGCTTTTGTGAATCATTATCATTTCGCAACTAAACAGCTGGCACGAGCAACTGGCAATGTATAAAAACTCATGAATTATTGAACAATTGAAACTGTTGCTCTAATTAAAAAAACTTTTATTTGTCTGTTAAATAGCTCCTTTTTATAAAAGACTACATTCATAAGTTCTGTTAAAGTGAGATGGGATAAATAAATTAACTTTAACAAAACAACTTGCTTTAAAATATCACCAAAATATTGTTATTTTTGCCAACGAAATGTAAATTGTAAATTGTAAATTGTAAATTGTAAATTGTAAATTTTATCGTGCAATCTATTCTAAAGCATCATTCGTATTCTTAGCATTCTCAATAAAAACAAGTAGGACAATGTTACATAACAAATATTCCAACTCACCATTTGTATAGCTCCTTTAACGTATGCATCAAGGGACTTGGTATCATTTTCTTCTATTTGTACTTTAAACTTGATTAGATATATGTAAAGGCGTTTTGGTGACAAATTAGAAACGGTTGTTGGTGCAGACGTTATCAACGGGGGAGCAATTATTTTCTTCACAACTAGTCCAGAGGCACTCTTGCTGAGAGCTGTCGGGATTATTACAACAGTAGCATTTACATAAGTAGAAATCACACTGCTGTTTTTGTAGAGCCCGTCTACCCGACCCACAAAAGCTCTCACTCCACCAGATTTTGTTGAATTTATTTGCATCTGCAGCTGACTTATTAAAGTTTGAGCCAGGATATCTTTCACAGGTGAATCTTCTGCAGTCATCGATATGCAGTCCAAGTCACACTCATACTGTGTGTTGTTTGTGGAGTGGCAGCTCACGTAGGATACGTTGGGAGAAATGTTTCTGAAACCTTCTTCTAGCTACAAGCAAATTTATTGTTGGTGTAGGAATAGCTATTGATGAATCAGCATTAAACACTGCACCAGTTTTATCACTAAAAGCACTTGAGGATTTATAAATGACCACTTTTTGCCACAAAGTTGATTGAGTGTAACAAAAACCTGAAATATTTTAGCCTAATAGAAGAACATGACATAGTAGAGTTTATTTATCTCTTAGGTAAGTTGTTAGCTACCGTAAAAACATCGATTGCTACAATATAAATAGACATGCTAAGGTGAAAATTTTGGTTATTCGATTGAAAAAACTCCAAGAAACCAATTATTTGGTTGCGTTCAAAAGTTTCAAAGTGTTGTTCACATGTTGAAGCATTTTGTTTGTCACTGTAAAATTGTATTATCGGTTGGTGTGCGAACAAGCTTTTTCATGTCAACTCAGAGTGTTTACTCGTTTTGTCTTTGATGGCAATAGGTAAAAGTTACAATTTAAAGCATAAAGGATACCGAAGCAGCAGTTTAAATAAAACACTCACCGACTTGATTACAGCAACACGATACACAGTCCATTCATCCTGGGTGAGGTTACTGACAACTTCTGGTATGCTGATGGAGTACTTGTGTTGTTGGAGCCTGACAGTCTCTTTTACTGACACAATCAAATCTGTTTCGTTGAGAGGATTTGAAGTCTCTGTGACGTTTGTTCCTTTATCAGGAAACCATAGAGTATTGTTGAGTATGTTTGCCTTAATGGCATCAAACAGCCCGGGTGGAAGTGGTAGTGCTTGTCTACGGAATCTTCTAGCTATTTTTTTTACAGCCTCACATTGGTCCTGCTTCAGCTAAAATGTTTACATCAAATTTAGAAACAAACTATTTCTGTGTCAAAAAGACACAAATATGAAGGCCCAGCCTGCTAGGTTTAATGTTTCAATACCCAGCCTTGCTGAGGTCTGAGTATTACAACATTTTATAAACTGCCAATAGCAAGAAAGTAATACTTGCTGACAAGAAATTACAAATAGGCACTTTCACTCACAAAGCTTTTTGCGAACAATAATAAACTCATCAATACGACTGTGCAGTTCTGTAACCAATCAAATAACGAAAAGTATAACAAAACCTCCTCCTAGTCAGCTCTTTGATGTGAACACTATTTTGTAATGCTAGTAAGGAAAGAAGAATTTTAGTTTTGTCATGTTAAACTTGGTATTATAGCGTTATTTTAGCCTGATAATTGAGTGGTTGGAAGTATATCATTTAAGTAAGAAGTCAAAGTATCTGCATGTCAGACTCATGTTTTGAATGGCAGTAATAAAAACAAAGTGGCTGATTTTTTTTTATTTTATTGACAAACATGAATACTAGTAGATTCACACGTTCACGGACAACATCTTTTCATGTTTATACCTATAAAGGTTAGGAAATTATTCACTTTCCAAGATGGCGCTAAATCAACAGTAACCACCTCAAATGGGGCTCAACCTAATTGAAATGTTTAGTTTTCAAACTCAAGTTTCCAACGCTCATTCAAAGTTGAATCCTTCCCTACGAGAATGTAGTTGTAGCTAGCTGTAGCCCAAAAGCTGTATTGGTAAGGTGTGTGAGCTGGGTTAGTGAACACAAGAAAAAATATTGGTGGAACAGTCTTTAGGGATCCAATACAGGCAAATTTTGCAATACGTTCAGCCAATTGTTGAATTCATCGCCCAAAAGAACACACGTTACTTTTGTTTTTGAATAGATAGTGTGTTTTCGTAGTTTCGTAAATTTTTTTTACTGCTGTTCATTATTTTATCCAACTATTGAGCTGTGTGGCTCAATATATTTTGGATTTAGTAATCTAAAAGTTTTTTTCTTTGGAGATTTTTTGGCAGATTCAGGGTCAATGTTATTCTTTTTTTATCTCATGTTTCTTATGACCAAAATGACTTCCAACTCTCAAACACACCTATATAAAACTGAATAAAGTTTTGTATGAGTTAACTCATGGAATAGACTTTCAGTTGCATTTCGAAAAAAATGCAGATGTTGGGGCAAGTTCTATTTGATGTTAGCTTATAATTTCACAGGTTTTTCTCATGGTCCACATCAACACTATTGCAAGCTCTACCTTTTTACTAAGTGATAATAATATGTGTCTATCATCCTATCGCAATAGTAAATAATTGCATCTTGAGGTAGGCAATGACCCCATCTACAGTTTTGGCTGCCAAGATTTTTTTGGAACTTGAAATAATAGGTTGGCATTTTCAAATGTTTCAACAGTAAAAATTTTGAATAACTATTACCATTGTTGAACAAACTTTACCACCTGTCATTATCAACTAAAATTCTCATGTTAAAAAAGTTTATTATAACATATCAGGTTATGACAAAACATACTTGCTCGTGTGATACTGATATTTTGACCAGAATAAATACCTATACAAAAAACATATCATGATTGGAAAAATCAACTGAAACTAAAATGTATTGACTTACTGTTTTGATCATCCATTTTTTTTTAGCGCCGATTACTCTTCTATCATTACCAGCAATTTGATCTTGGTCACTGCGGTTGTAGACATGGACTAGTTTTGGACCCTTTGATGCATTAGTGGTAGCTGATTCCGCTACAAAACATTAATACAACCTTATACAAGCTTTCACAATATTACTCATTTTCTCCAGTAAAAACCAACCACTCGTTGACATGACACTAATCCAAAACACTTACCCTCATGAAGTTGAATAATAAACACAATTGAAGTTAAGACAACAGATGCTCTAATGGAGAACTGCATAACCAGGTGTTTGCCTTGTCGTTCGTGTACCAAGAGTTTTGTATAATGAGCCTTCTGCTTAAGTACCTCGTTCAATCTCAGATAATATCTAGCATTGTACTGCTCTATAAAATGATGGGAACCGGTGGCCAAAGATTGATATTACATTGACAGGTGTGAAACAACAAATGAAACAAACAATATCAGATACGATTCTGTATTGAAAACAATTGTGAGAATATTGATTCAAAGGATATGCTAGTCCAATGGTTGTAGTTGAATGTCTTTTGAACTTTATCTAGTGCACTCAAGTAGTGTGATATCTCATAGACAAAGATAAGTACACATAACTGTCTCATGGGGACACAATATTATCTTTTGAGGAGTAAAAGCGATGATGGCCAGTTTTTACTTATGTTACTGAGGAAGAAATGTGGCACAGTCTAACACATCATATCTAAGTATTTTATACAGAGTTCACTCTGTTGGTGGGAACTCATAGAGCATGTTTCTATGATGATCTTATGAGTGGAAACTAGATATAATTGAACTAAACCAAATCCCAAGGTGCAATTCAAAGGTGCAAGGTCATGGGTCTTTTGTAGGAGTTTTTTTCTCATTGTTGTTAAATGGTGCTGCATAGTCATATTCAAAGAACTGAAATCAGTTATAAAGTGACTAATTTTTATTTTGTACTGCTTTTGAAAATGATTATCTATACACATTTTATATTGCCCGATTTTGTCAGCCAAATTATTTTTTTTTTAGATTTGAGAAATATTGTTGCTGCTGAGCACAGCAATGATGCCGGAACTGGTACTTTGGCATTTTTTTTCACAATAAATTACAAGTTATCATAGTTCGAACTTTTTGATGTTATTCGAGTTGATAATAATTTCAAAAACGTAATATTGCATAAGCTTTCTAGGTGTCGGCCTTGCTTATATCCATGTACTCAAGTGTGTGGATAACAGCAGCTTCGGGGATGATTAATTGTTGCTGACTCGACTGAAACATTTTCAAAATTTCTGAAAACAGTCTCAACATAATTAGTTTATGCTCTTAAAAGTCTCTGCACAACGACTATTTTTGGGAAGCCCCAATACCAATGCACTAACTAGCCCATTTCTTTCAACAGCACTTTATGACTTTGTATAAGTTTTAAGCAAATCTAGTGAGAGCTTCAACACAGGAAATGTTGGAACTGCAAGGTGGTGAGGTACAGACACCCACCGTCTATCCACTATAGTAACTGGGCTTGCAATGGAGATGACAACTGCTATGTTTGGTTGCTCAATAGGTTCGAGAAATAGATAATCATCAAAAATCGAAATGCAGTTGAAACGTACCAGCCAGCGGCAATTTATAATTACTCAGTTTCCAGAACAGAAAGATGATCAAGTTATTTATCCAACTGCAGGTTAAGTTACTCAGACAGCCACAGTGTTTGACTAATTACAACACTCCACAATGTCATCACAATACTGTAAGATGCTCAACGTATGCAGAATGGACTTGGTCACCAGTAGACAATGTTAGGGTTTACCGAGATAAATCAGAGTCAGCAATTCTGCGACAGCAATGTGTTTGCATAAGAAAGAGAACGAATTATTATCACTTTTTTGCTGAATGACATTTGATCGAACCATTTACAGCATTAATTGTTTAAATTTGACTCTAGATACTTTTGCATTTGAAACCGTGATAAAATTTTTGCATTTTTTTTGCAATTTGATGTCATTGCAGTTATTTATTAAATTTTTTGTTCATGTACGGTGGTTTTTTGTTTTATTGGCAGCCAGTCAAAAACCTGCAATTCAATTGTGCCTCACCACTAATAGTTAACAGCATATTATTTTTAAGAACATTTTATTGTTGTCACATAGAGGCCTGATTTGCAAGTGCAAAAGCTTGCAGCTTTTTGAAGACAACTAGATTGGAATACGGTATTGGATTTACGCTTTAGTAATTCATTTCCTATGTGTTCGACTTGAATAGCAATGATAACGACACTAAGTGCACACCAGTAATATCATTATAACTAAAAACATTTCTTGACGGCGATTGATTGAACAGAAACCATATTAAGAGTATTTGCAATGTGTTCATTGAACGAAGGATGAAAAGTAATAGGTGTTTGCAATACGATACGGCTCGTATGAAACGGGACATTAGTTCAGAACATCATAATTATTCATTGAATTGTTTCAGATAACCAAACAATACATGAAAAAGATAACTCCTCATTTGCAAATCAGCAATTAAGAAACAAAAATCAAAATGTAAAAAAAATTAATTGGTACCGCTTTAAACTAAAGAAGTCTTTGAACCTGCCTTTTTAATTTAGTTGAGTCTGACTAACCGTATTTATTTCAAAATATCTTTTAAAAATTTAAAATCGGTTTATTGAACAAACTACACTCGCTCATTAAAATTTATTCAGAGTTCATTTCTTTCCCAACCTACAAAACATATAAATAAATGCTCATTGCTCATTGTTTTCATTCAGTGACCTACTTTTTGTTGACCCACGAGTTCTTAAAGATATGGTTATTTATTGATTAAAGTTATTGCCAGTCTGATTATTTTTGTTGCAGTTTGTTTGGCGAAAATAGGCTACCAATACTTTTAATGCTATCACTCATTAACTGTTACTTGAGTCAACAGCATTTTTTTGTGGTGTATTTATTTATTTCAATTTTTAATAACTGTTTCTAATCACTAGTTTTTGTTGTATCTACCATTGAAAATAATTATTTTTTGCCTAGTAACTATTGCATCGATTTGAGTGGTGTTATTCAATACGCCACAAATGCAACGGAACATCAATTTAGGACTACATAAATATTCAATATAATATTGGTTTCCTGAACAAATCATAGATAAGATGGCTCCCAAATTTTAAAATAGCTAAGAAAGTAATAAAACTTGAACTGCTATAAACTGGAATAGTTTGTAAAGCTGCCCTTCAATTATTTTCAATTGTTTTCAAGGATATAAAACCGGTTAACAAAAGTGAAAAAATTCAACTCACTCATAAATTATGTATTTAGAGTTCAGTTTCATCCGCGACCTATGAATAATATAAATAAATACTCGTTTCATAATCTTTTATTCAGTGAGCTACTTTTTGTGATTGTGTGGCAAAAAAATGATTATTTATTGATTAAATTTATTGTGGTCTGATCATATCTATTGCGATGTGTTCATTGATCAGGCCTGCCTACTTATATACTTGGCGATGCTTTTGTTTGATTATTCCAGGTGTTTCAACAATCATTATTGTTTATGTTTACTTCTAAGTCCTATAGGTTTTATGCCGCCATATCATTTTTTTATGTTCATATATTCTAAATCTCAAATGAATCTAAGTGCTGTCATTGTTTCTACTGTTCCCCACCAATGACCTTTGACCCATCACAAGCAATGCTTAGCTGCTTGTACATATAAACTGCAACAAAAGTTATAACTATGAGTTTTACAAATAAATGCACTCCAAATCTGAATTATTTTATTGCATCAATTTAAATAAAATCACTCTTTTGACATAGTTGAAATGTATATAATTTTGAATTTTTCACAAGTATGCATACTTTAGGCAGATATTCTTAAATTCATATTGAAAACTGGACATGCCAAAACTGTATAATCAACTGGGTACATGAAATTTTAATATTTATAAAAAATAGAGATACATCTTCAAACTTTTTGTTGTCAAGTAAATCACTAAATAATTCAAAGCAGTATGTCTTGCTCAATCAACTTGATACTTGGTTGGGGGTCCATATGGTTAGTGCTTGTCATACACATCGCACTACAAAATAAATTTTTGTCGGTGAAACTCCCCACAAGTGCAAAGGAAAACGCTGAAAACAAATATTACTAAATCAAAATAACATAATAATCCTGTGATCAATGGTCTGCTAAGACTTTTCATACATTTTCAAACTTTTTGGTTAAAAATTATATAAACTTTATTACTGCAAAAATTTATTTTATATCAATCATGCAGAGAAAGTTACTTTTTTAGGAAACTTTAAGTTCATTTGCTTTTGAACCATAAATAATTTTGAAAATGATTTCAAATGAACTAGAAACTTCGTTTATTAAACTTTGAAATTGAACTTTGGAAGTTTTTAATGTTCAATGTTAAACCATCATAAGTACAACAATGAATGAAACTTGGAAGTTATTTTGATACATTTTCAAACCATCAGTGTGTGGTGTAGAATAAAAAGTTGCTATAAAAAAATTCTGCAAAAAAAAATTGGTTGCGTTAAAACTTCATGATTAAGTACCGTCAACTAAGGTGAAGACAAATTACTTCCTCGCAATATTTTTTGAACCGTCTACAAGCCAAGCATGTTGGCACAAAAAAATCATGATTGATAAATTTCTCATCAAATCTGTATTTGGTTTCCTCTGGTTGTCCTAAGTAGTAGCTGAGTCAATTAGTTGACAAGGTTTGTTTAAAAGTAACTTTATTACTCATTGTAGGTTTGAGTTGAAAAGACGGCTCTGTGTTTCATTAAATTAAAAAAATATTTATAGCAAGATTTTAATTTTATATTTTATAGGCGTTCGCTGGCCAACGTGCACTGTAAACTCGTTGACAAACAAAAAAATGAGCGTTGATGCGTGTTAAAAAAACTTGCTACAAAGGTGCTGATAATCCCTTGACAAAAAACTGCCGTTGAGGATTAAATGTAAACGTTGAGCACCCTGAAAACGCCTAATGAGTTGATAAGGTTTGTTTAAAAGTAACTTTATTACTCGCTGTAGGTGTGAGTTGAAAAAAAGGCCCTGTGTTTGATTAAAATGAAAAAAATTGCTGATTTGATAGCAAAACTTAAATAGCAAAATGCAGTATAAAAATTATTTCTCACCTGCATAAACTCAGTGTGTTTCACAAAAAGCGTTTACTTTGCAACACTATTGGTTTGCTAGGGAAATAGTTGCTTATGGCAAAAGGTAATGCGACTGCGCGATCATGACACATGGGTGAATGTTTCTCGTTTCATGGATAAAAAAATAACAATTATTCACACTATTGTTTGGGAAAACCTTTTTACCAATTGGGTGTGTGAGAAAGAATGCTTGTCTGAAGTTTAGGAGTTGTCTTTTTTGTCCTTATGCGTTGCTATCAATAACAGAGTAGTTTTACAACAATAAATGTTTCCATTTTCAATGCAGCAACAAAAACAATGAGTTGTCCTCATGCAAGGAATGATCTTTGATGCAAGACCATAATAATTATGATAATTTATTCTATCAAGGATTATAGGTGTATTTGTGACCTGGATCGATGAACATCTGCATTTAATTTTTATCATAAAATAACAAAAAAAATATCAATTGACCCGGATCAGACGTGAGGGCATAAAATTCCAATGTGCATTGTAGCGAGCATAATTATTTTCACATGCGTAAGCATTTCATCAATGACGGTTATTGTGTCGTTTATTCTTCATTGGCACTATTAGCAAGATGCATCGGTATTTAGGAGATAGTGGTACCCAGTCAAAGAATAAACAGCTTTATACTTGTCCGGTTGACAACGTTTATTTCAAAACAATTCATTCCTGATTAACTATAACATTTATCTTTATCTTTATTGTCTTAACAAAATACGTATGTGTTTCATTATTGTGATCAATCTATTTCCAATATTTCAATATTGTACATGGAGATCACGGTAACTAATAATAATAAACCCTATGTATAATAATTAATAATATACAGCAATAAAATAATAACAAAATAATAATAAATGATGCCAAGAATGAACTGCTTTGAAACAAACTTCACCCTCATGGGTATATATTAATTTTTATGTTATGGATCGGTAGTTTTCGCGACCTATGAGTATGCCTCGCAAATTAATATTTTTTTTGCTTGTGGTGATAGTATTTTGTGAGCCATCAAAAACATTGCTATTTGCATTAAAAAATTTGCGAAAAATTTTATTTATTAAATTTATTGTACGGATCGATCCAGGTCGCAAACATACCTTATGGTGTCAGGATATTAGCAACGTCAAAGTAATTGTTTAATTTTTTCGAATTGTTTCAGCAGAAAAACTTACTTGTTTTAGTGACAATAATCAATTTTATTTTAATGTTACTAAATTTTTCCTCATTGTTTACCGTTTACAGCATATAACTGTTGTAAGTGAAGACAACTCAAGAAATTTATTTTTTGCTCGGCTACAGGTTTTGCCATATTTTCGTGAGTCTAAATAACAAAAAGGTTAAGAATTGCAGAGTTTCTCGCATCAAGTTAGCCAAAAACACCAAATGTTAATCACCTTCGCAGCTACCTCTGGCTCCGATGACCTAATTTCTTTTAGTTTCACTTCTTTGTGTAAGCTGATAGGATACTTGCGTTGTATTTTCATTGTGGCTGACTTCTAAAAGTAAACAGTCATGTTGTGAATAAATGTAAATCGTTATTTGACTTCGATGAAGCTGAGTTTAAAGTATAACATACTTTTGCTGTTCCTTTGCTTAAGACAAGAAACAACTGCTAAAATACCAGTTGTCAGCAGC
Organism: Cryptosula pallasiana; assembly: GCA_945261195.1. Classification (NCBI taxonomy): domain Eukaryota; kingdom Metazoa; phylum Bryozoa; class Gymnolaemata; order Cheilostomatida; family Cryptosulidae; genus Cryptosula; species Cryptosula pallasiana. The sequence goes on along the minus strand of OX183132.1, from coordinate 53,102,154 downwards.
ATTGCCACCGCAGTACCACTGAGGATGCCAATCAATACTGGAGAAATTCCCGTCTTGCCACAGTCTTTGCATACTTGGCACCTAAAACATTAGAATGGTAAACAAAAACCTTTTAAGCCATTCATATCATAGAATTGATAACCAAATTTATTAATCCATATTCTCACTTGCTAGAAGTAGTTGATGTGAAATCCTGAGCGTTTGTTGGAGTAGCCGTTAGCGTTTCAGCACTGCAAATGTATGTTTTCATAATTATTTATTTTACTAAGAAATTATGTGAAATAGGTTTTGTCATTTGCTATGATTTATTTGATTTCGCATGTATTGTTCATGTAAAAAGTTTTTTATTATGTTATCTTTACATACCTCCTAGTTTCTGTACCACCTTTTCCCACTTTCAGTTCAGCAGTAAGATCCTTAAGCTTTTCTTTGTCTATCGTTATTCCTGCCGTACCATAGCTTGTAATCACACTACTACTACTGCTCAGCCCATCTACCCGACCAACAAAAGCTCTCACTTCACCAGATTTTGTTGAATCTATTTGCATCTGCAGCTGACTTATTAGAGTTTGAGCTAAGACATCTCTCACATGTGAATCTTCTGCAGTCGTCGATGTGCAGTCCAAGTCACATTCATACTGTGTGTTGTTTGTGGAGTGGCAGCTCACGTAAGATAAAATGGTAGAAAATTTTCTGAAACCTTCCTCTAGCTACAAGCACAGCGAATGTTTTAAACGAAAATATTCTTGAAAGCCTCAGGTTTCGCGACAAAAATTAGGCAAAAATTTACCATATATCGATTGCATTTACGTAACAGAATTGGAAGGTTTAAGCAAGTTACAATTTTGGTAAAACGGGATTCTTTTATTTTTTTTCTTTTTGCCTGTATAAAGTTTCCATCTATTGTTGAGAATGCTATGACCACTTTACGCTTTTGAGCTTTATACTAAATCCATCCAATAATCTGTTCGAGTCTATTAGCTTGTTTTTCTTTCATTTTTATTCAACACACTAGCAGGCACCTGATTAAAGAATTTACTTCCGTAAAAATTGTTTTCATTTAGGAAACAAAAACTCTTGGAATCAGCAATGTAGTTGGATTGAATAAAACACTCACCGACTTGATTACAGCAACACGATACACAAACCATTCATCCTGAGTGATGTTACTGGTGACTTCAGGTACACTGATGTAGTACTTTTGCTTCACAAGGTTGACAATGTCCTCCAGTGTTGCAGTCACATCTGATTCGTTGAGAGGAGTTGAAACCGGAGTGACTGTACCATTGGTAAGCATTTTTGTTTTGGTGAATATGTTTTTCCATGTAAAACGAGCAAATCCAGGTAGTAGTACCAGTGGTGCTTTCTGACGAACTCTTTTAGAAGTTGCTTTTACAACATCACATTTGTACTCTGTTACTTTAATTGCAGTACACCTTATGGCTAGTGCACTTTGACTTGGTGTCTTGAAGTACTCCTCCAACTGCAAAAATCAACATTTGTTTTTGTGAACCATTATCAATAATTTATTTAAGTAATGGTAACTAAACAGCTGGCACAAGCAACCGGCAATGTATAAAAAATCATGAATTATTAAAAAATTGAAACTGTTGTTCCGATTAAAAGAAACCTTCTATTGGTCTGTTCAATAGTTTTTTTATGAAATACTAAATTCTCAAGTTCTGTTACAGTGAGATGAGATGAATACATTAAAACTATGTTTCAGTTTCTTCAAATGAGTTTTTGCTTGTTGAAAACAAAACTCTGAAAAAACAATTAATTTTAAAGTATCACTAAGGTAATGTTATTTTTTGCCTACGAAATGCAAATTGTATTGCTTTCCAATTTTATTGCACGATCTATACTAAAGTATGACTCGTAAGTAGTAATATATGAGCAGATCTCCCTACCAAGTGTTTTTTTGTGCATTTGATCTTGAGGGTTACGCAATGAGTTACGTCGTTGGATGAACTCGCCGAGTTTATATTGTATTTCATTTGAGAGGTATTTGAGTGGCATTTGAGTGGCATTTAAGTGGCATTTGAGTTTTGATTATTTTTTACTTAATTTGAACTTATAGATTTTGAATGTATGGCATTCAAGTTTTGATAATTTTTTACATAATTATATACATAACTTTAACTCATAGAGCATCTAGATTTTGAATGTATGGCATTTAAGTTTTGATAATTTTTTGAAATTCGACTCATATGATATCTTGAGAGAGGAGAGAGAGGAGATATATCTACATTGAATAAATACAGTGATTAAAAATGAAACAATATGTGAATATATACATTTATTGTGTAATAAGTAGGGAAAATTTCATATAATATAGCTAGAGTCAGTAAATATTAAATAATACCAAATACTACAACTTGTAATGACAATCAATGCATAAGCTTTTACTAAAACTATCTTGAAAACCTTCAAAACATCATCCCAAATGGAAAAAAATGGATAAAGTTAGATATTCATCTATTTGTTTACATCTACAAAAAAGAGGTATTTTGGTGAAATATTTTTTCATTTTATTCAATTTTCATTAATTTTTTACAAAAACAAATCATCCTATAAATGGTTAAATTTCATCTAATTGTACAAATTTACAAAAAAAAACAAGGTATTTGGTAAAATATTCTTTCATTTCATTAAATCTTCAATATTTTTTATGCAAAACAGAAATCATCCTTTAAATGGTTAAATTTTATCTGTTTGTATATCTTTACAAAAAAAACAGGCTATTTGGTAAAATATTTCCTTTATTCTATTCAACTTTCATTAATTTTTTCAATAATTGCTTAAATATAAATTATTCATTATTTTCTTATTATTAGGTAAGCAACCTATCATACAAAATTAGTTTCTTGAGTGAGAGTTTTATCCTGCATTTTCCTTTGAAAATTTTTTCAAAAATTTACCATATTTTTCAAAAACAATCATTTATATATACAATTTCCATTATTTTTTTAAACAGAACAATCTCTATCTCTGAGAGGTTGGAGATATTGGGGTAGAAAACTTACACATGTTGATGAGAAAGTTATGGATTTTCCCATTTAAGAACAAACCATTTTCTATGGCAATTTCAATTCTGAAAACTAAAACAACGTAATTTGTTTTTCAAAATGCAATCATCAGAAAGCTTCTGTCATGATGAGGAGGAGGCTATGGATTTACCCATTCAAGAACAAACCATTTTCGACGGTGGCTTCAATTTTAAAAACGAATTAGAACTGAAGTATGTGGTATTACGTAATAATTTTTTTAAAAGAGAAAAAATTGTTTTTCAAAATGCAATCATCAGAAAACTTTTGCCATGATGATGAGGAGGTTATGGATTTACTCATTCAAGAACAAACCATTTTCGATAGCAACTTTAATTCTAAAAACTAAATCAATGTAACTTTTTTATTCTTTGTCTCCCATGAAATTGTTCAAAACGAATTAGAACTGAAGTATGTGGTATTACATGGTAATTTTTTTAAAAGAAAAAAACACATCAAAATCGACAAATTACTCCTCTAGATAGTTTAAGTTTACAATATTTGAGAATTAATCACAATAGAAACATTAAGCCTACTTGATAAAAAAAGAATTTGACTGTTAAATTTAACTAATTGATTCAATGTTATTATTTGAATCTTTTGAAAATAAACATTTCAATGAAAACATCATATTTAGTCTTTGACAGACTTGAAACCATTTTCCAGTAAATTTCACCAACAATATTTTAGAAATGGAAAATAAACATTTCAATGAAAATATCATATTTAGTCTTTGACACACTTGAAACCATTTTCCAGTAAATTTCACCAACAATATTTTAGAAATGTTTACTATATATTTACAAGAAAAATGTGGTATTTTGGTAAAATATTCTTTTATTCCATTCAATTTTCAATATATTTACAAGAAAAATGCAGTATTTGGTAAAATATTCTTTCATTCCATTCAATTTTCATTAATTTTTTGAGCATAGGTTTTATCCTACAGCATCCTTTTTAATTTTTTATGTTTTAAAACAGGGTTTTATTACAGAGTTTTTTTGTTTTTCAACTTTTTAAAAAAATAATCATTATAATATACAGTTTTCGATATTTTTTTAAAAAAATAAATATATATATATATAGATTTTCACATTATATTCTTTTATTCCATTCAATTTTCAATAATTTTTTGAGTGAGGATTTTATCCTACACCTTCCTTTTAAATTTTTTATGTTTCACAACAAGGTTTTATTATATGACTTTTTTTCTTTTTTTATTTTTTTAAAAAATAATCATTGAAATATATAGTTTTCGATATTATTTTAAGAACAATATATATATATATAGAGATTTTCACTTTATATTTACAAAACTTTGGTATTTGGGAAAATATTCTTTTAATTTCATTCAATTTTCAATAATTTTTTGAGTGAGAATTTTATCCTACACAATCCTTTTAAATTTTTTATGTTTTTTTTGAAAAAATAATCATTGAAATATATAGTTTTCGATATTTTTTAATTTTTTTGTACTTTTAACTTTTTAAAAACTGTCAAAAAATCACCAAATTACCTCTCTAGATGAATAAATTTTACAAGTAAATAATTGTAATAGAAAATATCATATCTAGTTTTTACATTCATAAAACTGTTTTAAAGTAAATTTTCTGTAATACAAACTACTATAGCTTACAATATCAATGGTTACAAAGCGCTTTTCTTGAACAATATCTTCTTTGATGTTCTTCTGACATATTATTAGACCCAGAGAGGAATTCTTGTATTCCGTATTCTTTGTGATCCAATAATTGACTAAAATACAAAAGTTATTCATTATATAAATAAATTTTACCGAATTTAAATTTTACTCTTAGCTACATTAGATAGTTTACATTATATATAACAGGAAAATAACTCACTGAGTTACATCATTCAGCTCATTATTTTTTAGGGAAAGTTCTTTACTCTGTTTTCTTTTTACGATATAATGGACTAAAATAAGAAGTGATGTATTAGTATAGCATGATTAAAATTAATGTAAAATAATTATAAACTTTTGTTATTTTTTCAACTTCTATGTAAAAGAAATACACTGATTACACACGAAAAAGTCCTTTTTTCATCTGGATTCGGAATGTATAAATATAAATATATATACATATAATTTTAAAAATGTTTTACAACAAACACTCATGAATAATCCATTTATGTGATAAAACGTGTTATTTACGTGAGAAATTAAGCATTTTTGTAAAATAATTATAACCTTTTGTGATTTTTTTTCAACTTCTAGCTAAAAAAATACACTGATTACACAAAAAAAAACCTTTTTTTAATCCGAAATAAATATAATTTAAAAATGTTTTACAAAAAATGTTTATGAATTGATCATTTATGTGAAAAACTGAACATTTTTGTAAAATAATTATAACCTTTTGTTATTTTTTAAACTTTTATGTAAAAAAAATGCACTGATTGCACAAAAAAGTCCTTTTTTTAATCCGAAATATATATAATTTAAAAATTTTTTACAAAAAATGTTTATGAATTGATCATTTATGTGAAAGACTAAACAGTTTTGCAAAATAATTATAACCTTTTGTTATTTTTTAAACTTTTATGTAAAAAAATACACTGATTACACAAAAAAGTCCTTTTTTTAATCCGAAATATATATAATTTAAAAATGTTTTACAAAAAATGTTTATGAGTTGATTATTTATGTGAAAAATTGAACATTTTTGTAAAATAATTATCATCTTTTGTTATTTTTCCAACTTTTATGTAAAAAAACACTGATGACACAACAAAATCCTTCTTTTATTCGAAATATATATATAACTTGAAAATGTTTTACAAAAATGTTCACAAATTTATCATTTTAAGTGGTTTTTTATTGTAAGAATACACAAAATTTTCACAAATCAACTTTTTTAAAATTATGGTAAAAATTAATAAAACTCACCTATAGTGATATGAATCCCTTGAGTTATAGATTAGCTTCTCGAGAGTTTGTTCTCCACAGTTTTCTTTTTCAGCATCATCGAAGTGGTTGAGAAAATCCTCAGATTTTGGATTATCAGTCAGTTCCGAGGCTTGGACGAAGGCTTGATGAGCTGCGAGTACATTGATGTTGTAGAAAATTGAATTGTCTGCGTTTCGACTCAGACCCTTGAACAGAATCACTCCAACTCTCTCCGATGTCACAGCAGAAACTATTTGATGAGGAATGCGCATATCTCCGATCAGTAATTCTTCATCTACAACACTTCTGTATTGAACTAGAAGAGTCTCTTCATTTCCATTCCATCGCCTGTCAGATTTTGTTATAACTTCAGGGTTTTGGAAACATATGACACCATCTGTTGGGAAATCCTGAAGATTAGCTACTTCGAAATAAGCATTGATTTGTCGCATACTTTTTTCTGGTAATACATCAAACGCATTCTTACACCTCAAAGTAGTTCCTGTTTCTGTAGCAGCACGAAAAATTGCTTTTCCAGTCTTTTCAACACCCATGTAGATCAAAACCAGTGGTCTTATTTGCGAAGCTTCATTGACAAGTAATCCTGCTGCTAATGGAATAGTGCTCTTCACTCTAACTACTTTTCCATCCTTTTTATAGTTGTAGATGATGATGCAGTTCGTTTCATCATGGAGCTCAACGGTTAACACCTGCATAACTGTAGGTATTGGTAAATCTTCAACTTTGACTATGTTTTCAATGTTTCTTCTGGAAGCTGGAGATAGAGTACTTAACAGAGAGGCGCTTTTGATGATGAGAGTTGCCAGAGTATTCAGACTGGCGCTTTGAAAGGGAATCGTAGTGCGTTGAAGAAGTACATTGTCATCAATCACCTTCTTATCTTGTGAAGGTTTTGGTTCTTTATTCTTCAGTTGTTTTGTATTGACTTGTGTCGACATTCTAAAAGATAAAGTAAAAATCCATGTTATGATTTTTTGATTTCTTTTTCAAACCAATTTGAAGATATATATATATACATATATATATATATATATTTACTCAATATCATACCGCTGTTAGTATCTAAATCGATAAAAATAAAATTTATACTCATACAAGTTGACTTACCTCCAAACAAAAAAGTCCTTCTAGCAGTTGTAGTAGATGATGTTGTAGTAGATCTTGCTCCTTCAGTTGCTAATGTCGAAGTGACTGCTTTCTGTGTAAAAACAGTGCTTCTTATATAGCTAAAATCATGCCATTTATCATAAGGTTAAATTAATGAAACATTATTTTTATGGAAGAACACCAATGCTTTCGCGGGAATAAATAATTTATTTTCACGCGAATACCAACCAATGCTTTCGCAAGAATAAAAATTTTATTTTCATGCGTATACAAACCATTGCTTTCGCGGGAATAAACTTTTTATTTTCACGCGAATGGAAACTGTTGCTTTTGCGGGAATAAACATTTTATTTTCACGCGAATGGAAACTGTTGCTTTCGCGGGAATAAAAATTTTATTTTCCCGCGAATACAAACCAATGTTTTCGCGGGAATAAATAATTTATTTTCCTGCGAATGGAACCTGTTGCTTTCGCGGGAATAAAAATTTTATTTTCCCGCGAATACAAACCAATGTTTTCGTGGGAATAAATAACTTATTTTCACGCGAATGTAAACCGTTGCTTTCGCGGGAATAAATATTTTATTTTCCGGCGAATGGAAACGGTTGCTTTCGCGGGAATAAAAATTTTATTTTCCTGCGAATACAAACCAATGTTTTCGCGGGAATAAATAATTTATTTTCCTGCAAATGGAACCTGTTGCTTTCGCGGGAATAAAAATTTCATTTTCCCGCGAATACAAACCAATGTTTTCGCGGGAATAAATAACTTATTTTCACGCGAATGGAAACCGTTGCTTTCGCGGGAATAAATGTTTTATTTTCCCGCGAAAACAAACCAATGTTTTCGCGGGAATCAATAATTTATTTTCCCGCGAATGGAACCTGTTGCTTTCGCGGGAATAAGAATTTTATTTTCCCGCGAATACAAACCAATGCTTTCGCGGGAATAAATAATTTATTTTCCCGCGAATGGAACCTGTTGCTTTCGCGGGAATGAACATTTTGTTTTCCCGCGAATACAAACCAATGCTTTCGCGGGACTAAATAATTTATTTTCACGCGAATGGAAACTGTTGCTTTCGCGGGAACAAATATTTTATTTTCACGCGAATACAAACCAATCTTTTCGCAGGAATAAAAATGTTGTTTTCCCGCGAATACAAACCAATGTTTTCGCGGGAATAAATAACTTATTTTCACGCGAATGGAAACCGTTGCTTTCGCGGGAATAAACATTTTATTTTTACGCGAATACAAACCAATGCTTTCGCGGGAATAAAACATTTATTTTCACGCGAATACAAACCAACGCTTTCGCGGGAATAAAACATTTATTTTCACACATTTACCTATATAAGAGACAACGGTTTCAGACAGAGAGCATCCAGTTCAACAACAGTGAGCAAAGGAGCAACATCTATCTACTACATCTTCCATTGCAACTACTAAGAGTTCTCTCTTCATAAAGGTAAAACTTAAATTCATTTATTTCCCCTAGCTAGCACAACTATCTGAAGGCTTTATGACATATCTATCTTTAACTTGATTATAAAGAATTGAACCAATTTTTTCTGTTTTTCAGAATGAATACTCAAGACGTAGGAAGTCAACCATTGTATCTAAAGTCGGAATCTCAGCCTGATGAAAAGGTAAGAATTAATAAAAAGTACTATTTAACACCTGTTGAAAACCTTTAATTACCTTAGTTATCTAATTATCGCTTGTATTTTAGAACAAAACAACAACAAATCCAATCTACTTAAAAGACTTCCTTCCAGAAATGTATCATAACTATGTGATAAATAATGATGTTGTTGAAGAAAAAGCTGTAGAACGTTTGACATTTCAAGTTATATTATTTTGTATAACTCAACACATGATGAGTATGGGGATGTGTTGTAAGAAACATGATATATCTACAGGACGTTTTGATGACATTATAAAAAACGGTTTCGAAATCGTTTTGTCAATGGTGGAAGTCGTTAATATTAATAATTTTTTAAATGAAATTGAAAGAAGTGCTTGGAATCAAATAGTTTTCAAAAAATTATACAACATGACGTGGAACAAAAAAACTTTTTATAAATTCAGAAAGCATATTTATAATTACGTCCAAATAGATAAAGCTCTATCCTCTTCTGTAGGTATTTTAGAACTAATGTTAGAAGCGTTTCATACATATTTATGAAAAATTTTTAGTTGTTTTTTATTATTTTACAATATTTTGTTGAAACTATTATATTTTATTTCTTACCAATTGAGATGTTAAAAGCGGTATGATATTAAGTAAATACATATATATATATATTTGGATGCATCCTTTGTTGTCTGTCTCCACATCCCAATAGTTTAATAAACACATTCTCAATCTACCATAACTCTATGATCTTAACTGCTTTTGGCATAAATACATATATATATATATAAGACACTCTAAGTAATAAATACACTCTTAGCCACTCATGCAAATATTACCCTCTTATTTTTAGAATGTTATGGATGCTCTTTCTGAAGAGCTCCTTAGCACAGATCCATATCCAACAGAAAATAAAATGAAAAACGGCAAAACAACTCCTAAGAGAAGGAAAACTGCTCCAAAAAAGCGAATAGTAAGGAAACGAAAACAAATAGTGAGAAAACAAACTACTTCCGTTGATAAGCAAACAATGGAGAGTGCAGCTATAACTCATTTAACAGTTGAATGTCTCAACGAAAGGAGAGCTAGGGAATTAGAAAAGTCTAAAGGTTTTCAAGTGATTGACTCACCAAAAGTTCCGATTTGCAAAACATTTGAAGATCTTCCTATCCCAAGCATTATGCGAGTGACTGGTGTGATACATCCATCAAGTAAGGAGAAGTGTAGATATTCTCAAGTGCACTACCATGATCCTTCAGATATAAATGAACTCGAACCCAAAATACTCCTCTGTCCAGTTGAAATAGCTAAAAACTTCAACTGTGATAATTACCCCCCTCCGTTTAACGTTGTATATTTGGGTAGAAAGGGAAAACCAAAAAATAAAAGCGTTCTTTGGTATGATGTCAGACGTGTTACCAGACATCCTCTAAGCAAAAAGAAAGCTGAAGAGGAGTCACTATATTTTAGTACATTGACTAAAGGTCAGCTCAAACGCTTCTTGAACATCAACACCCTCAATAGTTTTCAACCCGGCGCTATTTTTCCTTACCAAGATGTTGTTGATAGATTCGTTCCTCATCGATTTAAAGGAGGGCAGTCGAATGTAATTTGTATCCGTTATAGCATTGAACAATGTGGAGAAACGCTTTTGAAGACGCTTGCCATACCAGACAAATATGCTTCAGAAGCTAACCGATATACTCCAGGTGTGATGATCTACAGAGGAAAAACAACCCACGGAAAATTTAAGACAGAATACGATCTTTCATTTTGCTCTCCATACAGTCTCAGTCGAATGTATTGGAAACAATATTGTGATCAAGCAAAGCACAACAAAACAATATTAGAAATTGATGATGATGATGAACTTGAAGATTTTCTACGTGGAGACTTTGATGATTTTGAGACAGGATATGTTGCTGAAAAAAAATGATGAGTGTTTTAGCGCTTGATAGTCTCTAATTCAAAAAACAAGTTGGACAATGTGACTTGGTGAGCTATTTCCCTTTTCTATATAATGTAAACTATCCAATGTAACTAAAGCTATAATTCAAATTCATGTAATTATTTTAAATTTTTGTTTAATCATGCTATACTAATACATAACTTTTTATTTTAGTTCATTACGAATTCAAAAGCACATAAAACAGAAGTCTCCCTTCTTAAGATATAACATCACTACATCAAAGACATCATTGTAAAAAAAGACTATGTATTAATTGTTATTACTTAGTATTTACTGACTCTAGCTATATTATATGGAGAGATTTTCCCTACTTATTACACAATAAATGTATATATTCACATATTGTTTCATTTTTAATCACTGTATTTATTCAATGTAGATATATCTCCTCTCTCTCAAGATATCATATGAGTCGGAATTACAGAAAATTATCAAACCTTAAATGCCTTACATTCAAAATCTAGATACCCTATGAGTTATAATTATGTATACAGTTATGTAAAAATTATCATAACCTAAATGCCATACATTCAAGATTTAGATGCCATATGAGTTCAAATTAGGTAAAAAAATAATCAAAACTCAAATGCCACTTAAATGCCACTCAAATGCCACTCAAGTACCCCTCAAATGAAATACAATATAAACTCGGCGAATCCATCCAACGCTGTAACCCATTGCATAACCCCAGATTTTAACCCCACAAAAAAACACTTGGTAGGGAGATCTGCTCATATATTACTACTCTCGTATTCTTAGCATTCTCAATAAAAACAAACATGTAGGGCAATGTTACATAACAAATATTCCAACTCACCGTTTGTACAGCTCCTTTGACGTATGCATCAAGGGATTTGGTATCTTTTTCTTTTATTTGTACTTTAAACTTGATTAAAAATATGTAAAGGCGTTTTGATGGAAACTGTTCTGCAGTGGTTGTTGTGGTTGGTTCTGCAGTCGTTGTTGGTGCAGAAGTTGTCAACAGGGGAGGAATTATTTTCTTCACATCTAGTCCAGAGGCACTCATGTTGAGAGCTGTCGGGTTGATCACAACAGTAGCATTTACATAAGTAGAAATCACACTGCTGTTATTGTTCAGTCCGTCTACCCGACCCACAAAAGCTCTCACTCCACCAGATTTTGTTGAATCTATTTGCGTCTGTAGCTGACGTATTAGAGTTTGAGCTAAGACATCTCTCACATGTGAATCTTCTGCAGTCATCGATGTGCAGTCCAAGTCACATTCATACTGTGTGATGTTTGTGGAGCGGCAGCTCACGTAAGATACATTTGTGGAAATGCTTTTGAAACCTTCCTCTAGCTACAAGCAAATTTATTGTTGGTGTAGGAATAGCTATTGATGAATCAGCATTAAGCACTGCACCAGTTTTATCATTAAAAGCATTTGAGATTTTATAAATGACCACTTTTTGTCACAAAGTTTATAGAAGGTAATAGGGAGTTTGCGAAAGCCCAACGAGGCCGTTAACGAGTACGTGAGAGAGGTCACCTGGTACCACTAGAGCGGATTATCGGTGATTATCTGTCTCGTCCCACGTAGTACCTCTGGTAAACGTGAGATTTTTTACGTCAATTTACTGTTTTGACGGAAGGGAATATTTGGTACGTGAGGCGCCTCTTTTACACTGGAGGGAATTTTGTTACCGCCATCGCAAATTGTATTATTAATTATTATTTTTATCATTGTTGATTGAACGCCATAAAAAACATCAAAATTACAATCACTCACTGGCGTATATACATTTTGAATAAACATCAGTTAGGCCAGTAATCCATGTACAGGAAGCCACCACCATTCATAATAAATAAATACAGCTGTGTGTTAATAGTAACTTATAACTTTGTTTGGGAGGCCATTATTAGTAAAATAAAAATACAAAAGGTGTAACTGCTATCGCTGTGAAAACGGAAATGATTTTCAGTCAGGGAATTGGCTCGCTCGGCGAGATTGTCGCAACGTACTTGGTGAGCTTATCCCAGAACTTAATAATTTGGCCAATTGGCGCGTACCCTACGTTAACGTACTCGTTAGTCAGGGTTTTTCGCAAACTCCCTAATAAAAACTCAACTTACTTGAGCCTAATAGAATATGAATACGACAAAATAAAGTTAATTTATCTCTTAGGTAAGTTTTTAGCTACCGTAAAAACATCAGTTGCTACAATATAACTACACAAACTAATGTAGAAATTTTGGTGATTCAATTAAAAAAATCCAAGGAATGAATTGTTCAGTTGCGTTCAAAAGTTTCATAGAGTTATTCACATGTTGAATCATTTTGTTTGTCACTGTAAAATTGTATTATCGGTTGGTGTGCAAACAAACTCTTTCATGTCAGCTCAAAGTCTTTACTCATTTTTTCTTTGATGAAAACAGGTAAAAGTTACAGTTTAAACAATAAAGGCTACCGAAGCAGCAGTTTAAATAAAACACTCACTGACTTGATTACAGCAACACGATACACAATCCATTCATTCAGAGTGATGTTACTAGCAACTTCTGGTACGCTGACGGAGTACTTGCGTTGTTGGAGCATGACAGTCTCTTTTACCGTCACAATCAAATCTGTTTTGATGAGGGGAGTTGAAGTCTTTGTGATGTTTGTTCCATTACCAGCAAACAGCCTTTTATTGTTGAGTAAGTTTTTCTTAATGGCATCAAACAGCCCCGGTGGAAGTGGTAGGGCTTGTCTACGAAATCTTTTATCAATTGTTTCTACAACCTCCCATTGGTGCTTGTTGAGCTAAAATGTTTACGTCAAATGGTAAAACAAACTATTTCTGTGTCAAGAAACACAAATATGAAGGCCAAGCCTGATTGGTTTAATCTTTCAATACTCAGCCTTGCTGAGGTCGGAGTATTACAACATTTTCTATACTACCAAAAGCAAGAAAGTAATACTTGCTGACAAGAAATTAAAATTAGGCACCTACCCTCAAAAGTTTTAGTAGATATAAGTAAATTTATTAGTACGATTGTGCAGTTTTGTAACCAATCAAATGACGAAATTTATAACAAAACTGCCTCCTCGCCAGGTCTTTGAGGTAAACACCATTTTGTAATGCCAGTAAAGGAAAGAAAAACTTTAGTTTTTTCATGTTAAACTTGGTATTAGAGCGTTATTTTAGCTCAAAAATTGAGTGGTTGGAAGTATATCATTTTAGTAAAAAGTCAGAGCATCTGCATCTCAGTTTTGTGTTTCAAATGGCCCGTAATAAAAATAAATTAATTTATTTTGTTTTCTTGTTAATTTTATCTACAAATTTAAATACTCCTAGATTTGCATACTCACAGACAGAAACTTTTCACATTTATACAAAACTAGCAGAAATACCCGGCGTTGCCCGTGGAGATAACATAAAAAGTGCGAAAATGATGTTAGGGACCCCAAGAGGGGCTAGTGTTATGGAGTTTTCATGAAGTTTTGCCTTGCCAGTTGGCCTGAGTGTGCTAAATTTGTCTACATGTTTCAATCATTATGTAACTGGTTAAAATTTTTACGAAATTTGCTGTCAGAGCATCCAACAGTTCTTGGAAATTTTTTGCTCGCGCTAATTATAAATTTATAGACGCATGGGTGTGCCAACTTCCTGTTGCTTCATAACATAATTGAATCTTTGAACATAATTACACAGCATCTGCAGAAGTGCAACGGTTGTTCCATGCAACACATTGCTCTCCCTATTGCACACCACCACCCATAACAACAACTTGCAAAAAAGTTAACTTTTCTTTTTGAAGAGATGAGCGTGCAACTCTTTTGTAATAGCTCGAGTCTAGATATTCAAGGAGGTAAAAGGCATTTATTTAAGGTTATTTTCCCACCAAAGGCGATAGTCATAAAGCATGGATTATATTTCCAAAAAGTCAACTCAAGGTTTTGCTGTAGTTGTGCATTTAGTGAAAAACAAACTCAGAGAATCTGGTTGATATTCAAGTACGTGTATTTTAAATTTCCATATCAAAACATATGCTTAGTGACTGTGCAACCCATTGGTCAATATTTCGGAAATGTATTTTAGAATGCTGCATCAACTGTGTAAGTAAATCAGCTAAACATGCACTGTTCACAGTATGGCAATTGCAACGCAATTGTAACAAATATCCACAATCATTTTTATTTTTTCTAAATTTACGTAAACCTTGTGGAGTTGGAGAAAAGCTGTTTGGAATAATTGAACCAATTCCTTTTCATGGCATGCTGAGCAGCAGGTAAATTCAAATATCATTAAAATAAACGAATTGTGTACAAATTTTGCACAAATTAAGGATTAAGTTCCTCAAATGACTTTTTTGTCACTCTCATTATGCAATTTTTGTACAACTTTGTATAATATTTTGTATCGGTTATCAACCGTCTAACATCGATATTTCAACTATGATGATTATTACCAATATTGTGGAGAGATGGTTTGATTAATTATTATTAAATGGAGGGGTAGTAATAATAATGAAAACTACTTAAAAACCGTTAGTCAAAAATATTGCAAATCATTACACTTAGACTCGCTTTGCGCTGCTGCTGTATACCTACTCATAATTATTAAGTATTTTTTTGTCATGGTAAACAACTTTAAAAAGCAAAAAAAACAAATAAGAAAAAGTACTACTATTAATAATAATAATAATCAATGACTAATAATTAATATTTTTGTTATTTTTGATTTACTAAATAAATAAGAACTACTTTTATTATTATTATTACTTTTATTATTACTCTATATAATCATAATAATGTGCAGGAATTTTCTATAACTGTTTAGTAGTTATATCGGTAGCTACCTGCACTACCTCTAGGCAAGAGAGCTACTCGTCCGTCTCGACAGTCTGTTGGTCAGGTAGGCTTACTGGCGTCCACCCATCAGCATGTCAGCTGGGGGGAAGAGCACTAGAAGTTACTGCCTGCCGAACAGCTGCTGTCGTCTGGCTACTGTCGTCGGATAACACTGAATGCTACTTGGACCTGTAGGTCGTAGGAGCGGTTATCTTGTGAGCAGTCTAGTCGTCTGTTATAGTGTATCAAGTATAAGCTTGAAAGAGTGAATGCTGCTTGTATTCTGAATAGAATAAAACCAGTTGAGTCTCCCCAGGGATACTGCCTTGTGAGGAGACCAAACTACTTATATACACAAGAGGCGGTGCCAAAATACAGCCTCGTGATAAATGGATAACATGTGATAAATAATAAAAATGGCCTCGAGACTATAACAGCGATTGTTGTATGCACGTGATAAAATAGAACAAATGTAATAATTAGAATCGTTACTGTCTCTTGTTTCTGTTTACAGAGTGTTCGCAGTTCTTCCCGTACAATAATAATAATTAATAAAAGGAATGAAAACGACCACAAAAATAACCATAAAAACAATAAAAATAATAATTATAATAAAAATAATAATATTAATTATGAAAAAAAATAATACTACTGATAACAATAAAAATAATACAGTTACTCAAGCATAAAAGTAACAATGCAGGAGGAGATGGTGTTTATTAATTATTATTTTGATTATTATTATTAAAACTAACAATTATTTATTGGTGTTATCTATTATTATTATTATCATTATAAGAATCATTTTAATAATATAGCCACAGGCTTCAAGAAAATTGCTAAACAACAATATTATCAGGCTGGCATAAGCAATGAGATAATGTTGGAATGTGAAAGGCAAATACAGTTGATAGGTGAGTCGGTGGAGAAGCAATTATAAGACCGAAAAAGCCAGCAAAACAATTCTGTTTGGTGAACAGATATCAATACTTGATTCGCTGTAGCACTGCTGACCAATCAAAAGGCTGTAGCATGTCGGAATATAATCAAAGTAAATCGAACATGTCATGAAAGGCAGAAAAATTTGGCCGGATATAGCTTGGCGTAATTGATGAGAATGAGATTTCTATTGGAAATATTGCTGCGATCTTCTAGCAAAATGAAAATTCAAGAGTGTTATAACCTAGATAATGTAATGACGACTCTGAATATGTATTTCTTGTTAACATTGATTCAGTAGTGCCGGAGTTCTAAGCTAACATCGCAAAACCCGACTTACATTTATATATTAGATAGGAAATTATTCACTTTCCAAGATGGCGCTATATCAACAGTAACCACCTAAAATGGGCTCAAACTAATTCAAATGTTTAGTTTTCAAACTAAAGTCTCCAACACTCATTCAAAATTGAATCCGCCCTTATGGTAAGTTAGTTGTAGCTAGCTGTAGCCCAAAAGCTGTTAAGGCAGGGGAGTTGGTTAACTGAACACAAGAAAAAATATTGGCGGAACAGTCTTTAGGGATCAACGGCAGGCTCATTTTTCAATAATTTCAGCCAATTGTTGAGTTCATCGCTGAAAGAAAACACCCATTCTTTTACCGAATAATGTGTTTTTTAAATTTTGCAATTTTTTTTCCTGCCATTAATTACTTTACCGAACTACTGAGCTGCGTGGCTTAACATAGTTTGGAGTTAAGTGATCTCAGTTTTTGTTTCCTTGAAGGTTTTTTGGCAGATACAGTATTACGGTTATTCTTTCCTTTACTTCTCTTTTTTTTCAGAGTTGAATGACCTCCAACTCTTGAACACACTTACATGAAACTGAATAAAGTTTTGTGTGAATTAATTCATCGAATAGACGTTCAGTTTCACTTTAAGGAAAATTCAGATGTTGCAGGATGTTCTATTTGATGTTAGCTTATAATTTTAAAGGATTTTCTCATGGTATGCATCAACATTATTGCAAGCCCTCTCTTTTAACTAAGTGATAAAAATATGTGTCTGTCTACCATCCTATTGCAACAGTAAATAATTAAATCCTGAGATAGACAATGACCACATCTACAGTTTGGGCTGCCAATCTGTTTTCGGATCTTGAAATAATAGGTTAGCATTTTCCAATGTTTTAAGAGTAAAAATATTGAATAACTGTTACCAGTGTTGAACGAACTTTACCACGTGCCTTTATCAACTAAAATTTTGATGCTAACAAAGTTTATTATAACATATCAGGTTATCACAAAACATACTTGCTCATGTGATCTTCATATTTTGACCTGAATAAGTACTGATACAAAAAATATATCATGATGAAAAAACTCAAGTGAAAATAAAATATATTGACTTACTGTTTTGACCATCCATTTTTTGTTAGCGCCGATTACTCTTCTATCATTACCAGCAATTTGATCTTGGTCACTGCGGTTGTAGACATAGACTAGTTTTGGACCCTTTGATGCATTAGTGGTAGCTGATTCTGCTACAAAACATTAATACACCTTATACAAGCTTTCACAATATTACTCATTCTCTCCAGTAAAACCAACCACTCGTTGACATGACACTAATCCAAAACACCTACCCTCATAAAGTTGTATAACAAACACAATTAAAGTTAAGACAACAGATGCTCTAACAGAGAACTGCATAACCAGGCGTTTGCCTTGTCGTTTGTGTACCAAGTGAATTGTATAATGAACCTTCTGCTTAAGTACCTCGTTCAATGTTAGATAATATCGAGCATTGTACTGCTTTATGAAATGATGGGAACCGGTGGCTAAAGATTGATATTAAATTGACAGGTGTGAAACAACAAATGAAACAAACAATATCAGATACGATTCTGTATTGAAAACAATTGTGAGAATATTGATTGAAGGATATGCTAGTCCAATGGTTGTAGTTGAATGTCTTTTGAGCTTTATCTAGTGCACTCAAGTAGTGCGATATCTCATAGACAAAGATAAGTACAAATAACTGTCTCATGGGGGACACAATATTATCTTTTGAGGAGTAAAAGCTATGATGGCCAGTTTTTACTTATGTTACTGAGGAAGGAATGTCTAACACACCTGTATCTAAAGTTTTTAAACAGGGTTCAGTCTGTTGGTGGGAACTCATAGAGCATGATTCTATGTTGTTCTTATCAGTGGAAGCTAGATATAATTAAACCATACATACTCCAAAAATGCAGTTCAAAGGTGCAAGGTCATGGGTCTTTTGTCAGAGTGTTTTTTTCATTATTGTTAAATGGTGCTGCATAGTCATATTCAAAGAACTGAAATCAATTATAAGGTGGTTCATCTATATTTTTTACTACATATTCTATTGCCTGATTTTTGCACACAAACACCTTTTTGTTTAGATTTGAAAAATATTGTTGTTGCTGAGCACAGCAACTGATACCAGAGAAATGGTACTTCGGCATTTTTTTCACATTAAATTACAAATCGTGATAGTTTGAACCTTTTGATGTCATTAAACTTGAAAGTAATTTCAAAACTCTAATCTTGCATAAGCTTTGTAGGTGTCGGCCATGATTTTATCTCGAGTACTTAGGTAGCTTCGGTAATGATTAATTGTTGCTGACTCAACTGATACATTTTCAAAAATTCTGAAAACAGTGTCAACATCATTATTTTATGCTCTTGAAAGTCTCTGCAGAATGGCTATTCTTGGGATGCCCAAATACCAATACACAAACAAGCTCACTTTCTTCAATAGCACTTTATTCCTTTGTATACATTTTAAGCAAATCTAGTGAGAGCTTCAACACAGGAGTTGTTGGAGCTACAAGGTGGTGAGGTACAGACATCCACCGTCTATCCACTAGAGTAGCCGGCCTTGCCATGGAGATGACAACTGCTATGTTTGGTTGCTATTTAAGGCTGGTTCCCATAGAGTCGTATCAGTCGTAGAAAAGACGGCGACTGGTCGTAAGATCGCAGCAACAAGTCTTTGTGAACCACAATCGTAATCAGCTTACGATTCACTACGATGTGTTACAACAATCGTAAGGCCGTAAGATCAAATCGGGAAAGTTTGAACAAGCCAAACTTTTACGACTAGTTTACGACCTTACGACTAGGATAGTTATGCAACAGGTCTATGTGAACCAGTCGTGCGATTGCATCAGATCATCATCAGATAGTGTAACCACAATGCACTTGCTGGTTCCGCTTTATTTCCACCTGGCAACGAGCAAGCAGTGGTTTCTTTTTTTATTGGTATTTTGAAGTGTGAAATACTCTCTTTGATTATCTATCGTACCGCTATCCTAGTCAATGCATCAAGTGCCAGTCAGTGTAAGTAGCAATAGCTTCTATAACCTTCGTTTAGAACAATTGTGCAGGATTTCACTGTGGGGGTGTGAGGTGATAGCTCGGCCTACCTGCACAACCTCCCGAACTGTATGGCAACTGTGTCTAGTGCTCTAGCAATACAATCCTTCCACAGGTCGACTTAGTAGGCTGAGAAATGGTGATTAACCATCTCAGTTACTAGTGAGCTGCCGATTGCGTTAGCTGTTATCAGTGTGTATAGCAAGTTCGAACTTTGAAGGGCGAACTAGTCAAACTAGGTTCGGCCAGCAGAGGTTCGGCTGTCTTGTTTCAGTGCTGTGCAGAGGTCGAACATTGAAGGCAAATTTAGACAAGGCTAAGTTCGGCCAGCAGAGGTTCAGGCTGATCTGCTTGTATATTACTACTCGAGTAATGGTGCACAGTGAAGTTATTTGTAAGAACAAAGAAACTTCTGAGAGTGTTCAAGCTGACTCTGCTTTATTGATACCAAAACATCCATATTTATGTACACTGTTATGTAATAAAAGTGACAGACAAGTGCTTAGACAAAAGAGGCCACACCTGGCACAATTGATTGGCCAGCGTGGGCGAATAAAATATAAGAGGTGGTACATTAGTAAATGCATGGCTACACTCACATGGCTAACATATAAGATTGTATGATACAGTACGGTAAAATAATAATAATAAAAGGTACATAGAGCTATTGGCTCTAAAGTGTATGCATAGAACAAAGATGTACGCTAAATAGATTCGGTAAGTGTCATAGAACGGTTCAATGCATAGAACTGATACTAGTAAAGTGTCACAAGATGGCGCCGTCCTTCACACAATCATAATAGTTAGGGTAATAGTAAAAATTAAGGCTTTCAAATTATTTAACAACAGACAGTAATAATAATAATAAAAAATAAATATGTTATTTATTTATTATTATTGTAATTATTATTTATATTAATTAATTATTAATAATAATTAAATTAGATCCTATTTAATAATATTGTTATTCATTGTTTTATTATTTTTCTCAAATACTATCATGATTGATGCACAGTGAGTCACGTATGATATGATTATTATAATAATTATTGGTAACAAACAGGAATTCCTGTTTGTTATCCATCATACATGGCTCACTGTGGATTGATGTTGATAAACAACTGTCATTGATGAGATAAGTAAATGAATTGAAACACACATATATATATAATATATGTAAAAATAATAATAATATATGTACTGTACATACATATATATAATTAATAAATGTAATATTGTACAGGATTTCGTGTCTGGGTGGTAGCCACCTGTACACTATCCCGATGTGCTCTGTTCGACCCGAAGTCAGTGCTTCAATAATACGCTTATTATTGTTCACAGTGCGGACATTGACTGGTGCAGTTTTGCGTGCAGCCGAATCTGGGGTGGAGTGAGTGCAATAATTAGTGGTAATTATTGGCTGTGTCCGAACCTTTGCAAGGCCCGACAATAATTGTGAATTATTGTCTAGTTTATAGTTTGTTTCGAACTGTGCTCTGACATTAATTCCTCAGGAATTACTTGTCTAGTTTATAGTTTGTTTCGAACTGTGCTCTGGCAATAATTATGCTGAAGTGGTAGCCGAATCTGGGCTCAGCCGAGATCGACAGGAACTTCCTGCAATTATTGTTTGACTAGTTTGTTGGATTCCCCGAATCCGAATTTGATATGTCGAACTATTAGTGTACTAGGCCGTGTGTTGTAATCCTTGCCTCATGCAAGGGTATACACAGTGATAGGGCGTACCGTTCTCACTTTCCACCTTAGCGTCGTACTTGCTAATAGTCGACTTGTCCAGCGCTGGTAGTTTTGGTGCTCGTAGCTGTGCTTGCTTCAAGAGAAATAGATTCTTCTGAGAGTCAGGCTAACTCTGGTTTTTTATTGCATGAACATCAAGTTAAATACAGGGAAGGCGGGTACACATTACTAACCACGCCTGAGTAAAAATACTGGTGCAAGCCACGCCTTGCCCTTACATCAACACCCACTTTGTAATAATTAAAACGTGGAAAAAGATATAATAAATTGTAGTAAATAATTATTTGGTACAAGGTAGAACGCACTAAATAGTATCGTAGGCACATGTAAACAATAGACTCTTGCATAGACATAGACAGCGTGTAGCGAGTAGACATAAATGTAGACAGTGAGTTATTTCGGAGATAAAAGCTTAACTCGTCGGACAAAGGAATAGAACAATGAGACGCAGGCTTAGACGGTAATTGTGAGAACGTATCTTACTAAGTAGAGAATATCCATAGAGTATGAGATTGTACTGGCGTCCCTCACAATATGTATGTATATATATTTTTCTTCTAATAATTATTATTCACTCATTTATTATTTTGCATTAGTGAATTATCGTTAATAATAATAATAATAATTATAATAATGTTGAATTGTTTTGATGATAAAGCAATAATTATAATAATATAATACATATTATTTGTTTTATGTATGTATGTATATTTATCATGAATAGTGTATGCATGTAGTAAAGTGAACAAATTACAATGGACATAAATTATTTGTTTATTTTTTTAGCAAATTATGATGATCAGTATCCTGAGGAAGTTGACTGCAAGCTGGGAAGCCAGTAACAACTCTGGATGAAACACCGAGACACTAACACAGAGACTTTAACTACATCTGCTAGGTTTTTTAGTTTGAAAAAATTTATAATTTAGTTCCAAACTTTTAGTGCTAATGTTATTGTGAGTCGCTTCGTTGTCCACTTTATGTATAATACACAAATAAATATCATAAAACAAATGTTATATTTTTAATTTTTAAAATTCACAAAAGTTGCAATTTCATTGGCCGCCTCTGATGATTGTCTAAGATAGTCTAAGACTGTATGTGAATGTGAACTATGTGTCTTAGATAGTCCCAGACTGTCTTAGGACATCTTATCTTATCTTAAGATATCCTAAGAAATTTTTTCTATGGGAACCAAGAGTCTGAGACTGTTTAAGATTGTCTCAGATTGTCTCAGATCTGTTATCTTAAACTATCTGCAACTTGTCTGGGATCCCTTAAAGCCTATGGGAACCAGCCTTTAGATTCGAGAAATAGATAATCATAAAAAATCAAAAAGCAGTGGACACCTATCAGCCAGCAGTAGTTTTTGTTTATTTAAGTTTGATAACAAAAAGATGAGAAAAATAGTTATCCAACTGTCGGCTAAATTACTCAGACTTCCACAGTGTTTGACTAATTGCAACACTCCACAATGTCATTACAATACTGTAACATGCTCAACGTACGAAGAATGGACATTGTCACCAGTAGACAATGTTAAGGTTTACAGAGATAAATCAAAGTCAGCAATCCTGCGACAGCAATGTGTTTGCATAAGAAAGAGAATGAATTATTATCACTTTTTTGCCAAATGAAATTTTGTCTATCCATGTGCAATACTAATTAACTAAACTTGATTGTAGACAACTTTGGATTTGACACCGTGACAAAAGTTTTGTATTTCTTTTCAATTTGATTTCCTTGCAGTTGTTTATTCAATATTTTCTTCAAATACAGTGATTCTTTTTGTTTTATTGGCAGCCAGTCAGAAAGGTGCAATTCAATTGTGCCTCACCACTATCGTTAACAGCATATTATTTTTGTTTTATTGGCAGCCAGTCAGAAAGGTGCAATTCAATTGTGCCTCACCACTATAGTTGATAGCATATTATTTTTGTTGTATTGGCAGCCAGTCAGAAAGGTGCAATTCAATTGTGCCTCACCACTATAGTTGATAGCATATTATTTTTGTTGTATTGGCAGCCAGTCAGAAAGGTGCAATTCAATTGTGCCTCACCACTATAGTTGATAGCATATTATTTTTGTTGTATTGGCAGCCAGTCAGAAAGGTGCAATTCAATTGTGCCTCACCACTATAGTTGATAGCATATTATTTTTGTTTTATTGGCAGCCAGTCAGAAAGCTGCAATTCAATTGTGCCTCACCACTATAGTTGATAGCATATTATTTTTGTTGTATTGGCAGCCAGTCAGAAAGGTGCAATTCAATTGTGCCTCACCACTATAGTTAACAGCATATTATTTTTAAGACTATTTTATTGTTTTCGCCAAGAGGCCAGATTTGCAAGTGTAAAAGCTTGCAGCTTCGTGAAGACTATTAGATTGGAATGTGGAACTAGACTTATAAGCCTTAGTAATTCATTTCCCATGCGCTCGACATGTACTAGCAATGATAACAACACTAAATGCATGCTAGTAATATTATTGTAGCTAAAAAGATTTGTTGATGCTGATCGATTGAATAGAAACCATATTAAGAGTATTTGCGATGTGTTCATTGAACGAAGGATGAAAAGTAATAGGTGTGTGCAATTCGATATGGCACGTATGAAACGGGACATTAGTTCAAGTATCATAATTATTCATTGAATTGTTTTAGATTACCAAACAAATCTTGAGAAAGATAACTCCTCATTTGCAAATCAACAGTTGAGAAAAAGAAGTCGAAACGTAAAAATTATCAAATGGTACAGCTACAAACTAAAGGAGTCTTTGAGCCTGTGTTTTTCATTTAGTAGAGTTTGACTAACCGTAATTATTTCAAAACATTTTTTAAAAAATTAAATCAGTCTATTGAGCAAACTACACTCGCTCATTAAAATTTATTCAGAGTTCATTTCATTCCGGACCTACAAAAAATAAAAATAAATGCTCATTGCTCTTTGTTTTCATTCAGGTAGCTACTTTTTGTTGACCCACGAGTTCTTAAAGATAAGATTATTTATTTATCAAAGTTATTGCAGGTCTGATTATTTTCATTGCAGTTTGTTTGGCAAACATATGTTAGGAATACTGTTAATGCAATCACTTATTCACCGCTATTTGAGTCAACAGCATTTTTTGTGGGGAAATTATTTATTTCAATTCTTAACAACTGTTTTTAATCACTAATTATTGCTGTATCTACCGGTAAAAAAATTATTATTTGCTTATTATTCATTTCATCGATTTGAGTGTTTTTTTTCAATACGAAGCGAATGCAACGGGCTATCATTTTAGGACAACATAAATATTCAATGAAATATTAGTGTCCTGAATAAATCAAAAATAAGATGACTCCCAAAATTTAAAATAATTAGGAAAGTAATAAAACTTGAACTGCTATGACCTGGAATAGTTTGTAAAGCTGCCCTTCAATTATTTTTAATTATTTTCAAGGATATAAAACCGGTCAACAAAAATGAAAAATAAAACTTGCTCATAATTATGTATTTAGTTTTCAGTTTTATTCGCAACCTACGAACAATATAAATAAATACTAACTGATAATTTTTTTAATCAGTGAGCTACTCTTTGTGATTGTGTGGCAACAAAATGATTATTTATTGATTAAATTTTTTGCCGGACTGATTATATTTATGGCATTGTGTTCATTGATCAGGCCTGCCGACTTATATACTTGGCGTGCTTCCGTTTGATTATTCCATGTGTTTCAACATTCATTAATGTTTATGTTTATTTCTAAGCCATTTCATTCTTTCGTATTCATTTAGTTTAAATCTCAAATGAATCTAAATGCTGTCGTTGTTTCTACTGTTCCCCACCATTGACCTTTGACCCATGACAAACAGTGTTTAGCTGCTTGTACATACACACTACATCAAAACTTACAACTGTGAGTTTTTCAAATAAATGCACTGAAACTCAACACACTTCAATGCCTCACTTAAACCATTAAATTTTTCAAATCGGAATTATTTTATTGCATCAATTTAAACAAACTCACTCTTTTGACATCAGTGAAACACATATAATTTTGAATTTTCTGCAAGTATGCATACTTTAAGGAGATATTCTTAATTCAGTTTTAAAAACTGAACAAGCTAAAACTGGTTAATTAACTGGGTACAAAAAATTTGAAGATTTATAAAAAAAACTTTTCCACGCTTTTTATTGTCACTAAATTGTCACTAAATCATTCAAAGCAGCATGCCTCGCTCAATCATCTTGAAACTTGGTCGAGGGTCCATATGGTTGTTGCTTGTCATACACATCTCACTGCAAAATAAACTTTTGTCAGATGGAAATCCCACAAGTGCAAAGAAAACGCTGAAAACTAATATTACGAAATCAAAATAACATAGTAATCCTGAATACAATGGTCTGTAAAGTTCTTTTTCATCCATTTCCAAACTTTGTGGTTGAAAATCATATAAATTTTATTATTGCAAAAATTTATTTTCTTTTGATCATGCAGAGAAAATTATTTTTAGTTTATTTGCTTTCGCACCAACAATAACTTTGAGAATGATTTCAAGTGAACTAGAAACATTATTTATTAAACTTTGAAACTGAACTTTGGAAGTTTTTAATGTTCAATGTTAAACCATCATAAGTACAACAATAAATGGAATTTAGAAGTTACTTTGATACATTTTCAAGCCATCAGTGTGTGGTGTAGAATAAATAGTTGCTTTAAAAAAAAATCAGCAAAAAAATATTGGTGCGTTAAAATTGTATGATTGAGTACCGTGAAATGAGATGAAGACAACTTACTGCTTCACAATACAAGCCAAGCATGTTGGCACGAAAAAAATCATAAATGATAAATTTCTCACTAAATCTGTATTTGGTTTCCTCTGGTTGTCATTAGTAGTAGCTGAGTCAATGAGTTGATAAAGTTCGTTTAAAATTAACTTTATTGCTTCCTGTAGGTGTGAGTTAAAAAAAACGGCTCTGTGTTTGATTAAAATGAAAAAAGTTACTATTTTCGTAGCAAAAATTAAATAGCAAAAGCAGTCTAAAAATGTTTTATCACCTGCAAGAAGCCCAATGTATTATACAAAAAACGTTTATTTTGCACCATAATGTGTTCAATAGCGAAACAGGTGCTTTTGGCTAAAGGTAATGAGAAGGCACGATCATGACGGATGGGTGAATTTTTCTTATTTAGGTGGAAAAGAAATAACAATTATTCACACTATTGTTTTGTGAAAACCAACTATGTGTGTGATAAAGAAGGCTTGTCTAAAGTTTAGGAGTTGTCTTTTCTGTACTCATGCGTTGCTATCAATAACAGAGTAGTTTTACAACAATCAATTTTTCTATCTTCGATACAGCAACACAAACAATGAGTTGTCCTCATGCAAGGAATGATCTGTGATGCAAGGCCATAATAATTATGATAATTTATCGTATCGGAGATGGCAGTGTCAGGATATTAGCAATGCCAAAAGTAATTGTTTATTTCTTTGAATTGTTTCACCTGAAAAATTACTTATTTTAGTGATAATAATCAATATTATTTTATTATTACTAAATTCTCCTCATTATTTACCCTTTACAGCATATAGCTGTTGTAAGTGAAGACAACTCAAGAAATTTACTTTTTGCTCTGTTACAGGTTTTGCCATATTTTCGTGAGTCTAAATATGAAAAAGTTTAAAAATTGCAGAGTTGCTCGCATTAATTTAGCCAAAAACACATGATGTTAATCACCTTTGCAGCTACCTCTGGTTTCGATGACCTAATTTCTTTTAGTCTCACTTCTTCCAGTTATTTGTGTAAGCTGATAGGATATTCGTGTTGTATCTTCATTGTGGCTGACTTCTAAAAGTAAACAGTTATGTTGTGAACAAATGTAAATCCTCGTATGACTTCCATGAAACTGAGTTTAAAGTTTAACGTACTTTTGCTGTTTCTTTGCTTAAGACAATGAGCAACTGCTAAAATAACAGTTGTCAGCAGTATTGCTACCACAGTACCACTGAGGGTGCCAATCAATACTGGAGAAATTCCCGTCTTGCCACAGTCTTTGCATACTTGACACCTAAAACATTACAATGGTAATCAAAAACCTTTTAAGCTATTTGTATCATAGAATTGATAACCAAAATCAATAATTCATATTCTCACTCGCTAGAACTGGTTGTTGTATAAGCCTGAGCATTTGTTGGAGTAGCTGTTAGCGTTTCACCACTGCAAATGTATGTTTTAATAATTATTTGTTTTACTAAGAAATTATGTGAAATAGGTTTTGTCATTTGTTATGACTTAATTGATTTTGTATGTATTGTTCATTTAAACAGTTTTTTATTATGTTATCTTCACATACCTCTTAGCTTTTGTACCACTTTTTCCCACTTTCAGTTCAGCAGTAAGATCCTTGAGCTTTTCTTTGTCTATCGTTATTCCTGCCGTACCATAGCTTGTAATCACACTACTACTACTGCTCAGCCCATCCACTTGACCCACAAAAGCTCTCACTTCACCAGATTTTGTTGAATCTATTTGCATCTGCAGCTGACTTATTAGAGTTTGAGCTAGGACATCTCTCACATCTGAATCTTCTGCAGTCATCGATGTGCAGTCCAAGACACATTCATACTGTGTGCTGTTTGTTGAGCGGCAGCTTACGTAGGATACGTTTGTGGAAATTCTTTTGAAACCTTCCTCTAGCTACAAGCAAATTTATTGTTGGTGTAGGAATAGCAATTGATGAATCAGCAATAAACACTGCACCAGTTTTATAATTAACAGCACTTGGGAATTTATAAATGACCACTTTTTGTCACAAAGTTGATGGAAGTTAATAAAAACCTAACTTACTTGAGCTTAATGGAAGAATACGACCTGATAAATTTAATTTATTTCTTAGGTAAGTTTTTAGCTGCCGTAAAAAACATCAGTTGCTACAACATTAATACACACGCTTATGTGAAAATGTTGGTAATTCAATCCAAAAAAAAACCAAAGAAATCTGTGTAATAATTTATTTAGTTGCGTTCAAAGGTTTCATGGCATTATTAACATGTTGAAGCATTCTGTTTGTCACTGTAAAAAAAATTATCGGTTGGTGTACGAACGAACTCTTTCATGTCAGCTCAAAGTGTTTACACGTTTTGTCTTTGATGAAAACAGGTAAAAGTTACAGTTTAAACAACTAGGCTACCGAAGCAGCAGTTTAAATGAAACACTCACCGACTTGATTACAGCAACGCGATACACAATCCATTCATCCTGAGTGATGTTACTAACAACTTGTGGTACGCTGATGTAGTACTTGCGTTGTTGGAGCTTGACAGTCTCTCTTACTGTCACAATCAAATCCGTTTTGTTGAGAGGAGTTGAAGTCTTTGTGATGTTTTTTCCATTACCAGCAAACAGCAGAGTATTGTTGAGTAAGTTTTTCTTAATGGAATCAAACAGCCCTGGTGGAAATGTTGGTGCTTGACTACGGAATCTTCTAGCGATTGTTTTTACAACATTACATTGGTACTCAGTGACTTGTAGTGAAGTACAGTTAGCAGCGAGAGTTCGACTAAGTAGCTTGAAAAACTTTTCCAGCTACAAAATTTACAATACTTTCAAACGAAAACACCCTACTGTTTTCTGAATTTGACAATGCTTTTAGTAAAACATGCACAGGCAAGGAAAAATTTTTGAGTGCCACATTGGAAAAAAACATTGCACACCCTAATTACGGGCCAAAATCATAAGTCATTGGTATTGAAATAATTTTTTTTGTACATTTTAAATGCTTATTCAAAATACATCAACAACAAAAAATAATGGCTGCTATATTCAACAGCATCATATGAAAATTGAACAAAACGTAATAGTCATTTTACATATGTTATGCTTCGGCGTTGCGGCACAAGTTGAAGAAAATTTTTTTGCAACTTGCAACTACAAAATCGAAACAAAGCTTATGGTTTCTAGAACATTCAAATTACATTATACTACTTTAGTTTGTGTGCTACAGTTTATATATTTCTAAACATCGTTACACGCCTAACCTGAATTAGATTTTTTCAAATCACCCAACAGCCACATCCAGGTGACATCTCGAAGGTAACTATGGTGACCCATTATTTTTAAGAACAAGCAATTTTCTCCAAAGTAGTTTGTTTATAATAGTTAATAGCAATTTCAGCATGTAGTACTTAATTTTAACTGAAAGTGAACTAAAATCATTCTTAAAAACAAAGGTCACAGCTTCCGTTAATGGTTACAGTAATAAATTACCATAAGTTTGATGATAATTTTGTAACGAAACTGGCAAAATATGTGTATTTTATTTCAACACATTTGAATTTAGTTTTGGGAAATAGACAGACTACAAAATAATTATCCTGACCAAATTAACACAATTATGGTTTGAGATTTACCTCAGCCTCCGTGATATTATTTTGATGAAACAAACCAGCTCTGAGTTAATTCCTCTATCCCTTAGCTTTTGCCAAAGAGATGAAATCTACTAGATTTTTACAGCCTTACTAATGCGAATTTTTCAAAAACTACACATGGAAGATATGCTTTCATTATGACAAGGTTATAAGTATTCATACAATAAAAAGCAACAGCTCTAACTTATTATAATTGAGGTTTTTTTCAACTTAACATGCTGAAGCATCCATACAAGTTCACCTTCGTAAAATGAAATAAAATTTGAAGTACAGTACAATGAAGCACAGTTAACACCCTGAGTTTGACCAGGTAGCTTGAAAAAAACTTCCAGCTACGAAAATTATTTTACTATCTAACAAGACCACCCTATTGTTTTCTGAAGTCGACAATGCTTTTAGTAAAACATGCGCAGACAAAGACAAATTTTTGAGAGGTACCTTGGAAAAAGCATTGCACACTCTATTACAGGCCGAGATCGTAAGACACTTGTATTGAAATAATTTGTCGTGTACATTTTAAATGCTTATTCAAGTTACATTGTTAGACCTGATGGTTTAAAAGGATTAAAAGAAGGGATTTTCTAAACTCATGCTTTATCAAAATGGTATTTACTTCGCAGAAGAACTTTAAAACTCAACATTTTGAGAAGATACTGAAGAACATGTGAGAATTTATTACAGAAAGTCAAAAATAGAAATGCAGGTGCTTTATAATCAAGGAAGTCAAATTCGTTAGGAGAATCAATAAAAACCAAACTTACCAACTTCATCATTTTTGTAATGCATAGTTGCCGGTTTAATTTTGTAAGATGGAGGTTTTTTATGTAAGATCATTGTATGCAGTTATTGTTATTGACTACATTTCACTTTGTGCACAGTAAAATTAAAATTCATGGAACGCAAAAGCAGATAGTTTGCAAGGAAAAAAAATTGACTTCAATGAAGGTTTAAAAACATTGTTTTTACATACTTAACAGAAAAAAGGTTTTAACTTTGAAACAAACTTACTTGGCAATTTAGAAAAAAAAAGTGTTTGTGTAGAATAGAGAAACTTTGACTCACTGTTAGTACAGCTCCTTTAGCGTACGCGTTTAGTGTTTCTGTGTCTCTTTCTTGAATCTGTACCGGAAAGTGAATCTCATACACGTTGAGGACTTTTAGTGGAGCAGTTGTTGTAGTAGTTATTGCTGTGGTGGTTGTTGGTGTGGTGGTAATTGTTGGTGTTGTGGTAGTTGCTGGTGCAGTGGTAGTTGCTGCTGTGGTGGTAGTTATTGCTGTGGTGGTTGTTGGTGTGGTGGTAGTTGTTGGTGTTGTGGTAGTTGCTGGTGCAGTGGTAGTTGCTGCTGTGGTGGTAGTTGTTGGTGTGGTGGTATTTGTTGGTGTGGTGGTAGTTGTTGGTGTGGTGGTAGTTGTTGGTGTGGTGGTAGTTGTTGGTGTGGTGGTAGTTGTTGGTGTGGGGGTAGTTGTTGGTGTAGTGGTAGTTGTTGGTGTGGTGGTTGTTGGTGTGGTGGTAGTTGTTGGTGTGGTGGTAGTTGTTGGTGAGGTGGTGGTTGTTGGTGTGGTGGTAGTTGTTGGTGTGGTGGTAGTTGTTGGTGTGGTGGTAGTTGTTGGTGTGGTGGTAGTTGTTGGTGTGGTGGTAGTTGTTGGTGTGGTGGTAGTTGTTGGTGTGGTGGTAGTTGTTGGTGTGGTGGTAGTTGTTGGTGTGGTGGTAGTTGTTGGTGTGGTGGTAGTTGTTGGTGTGGTGGTAGTTGTTGGTGTGGTGGTAGTTGTTGGTGTGGGGGTAGTTGTTGGTGTAGTGGTAGTTGTTGGTGTGGTGGTTGTTGGTGCGGTGGTAGTTGTTGGTGTGGTGGTAGTTGTTGGTGTGGTGGTAGTTGTTGGTGTGGTGGTAGTTGTTGGTGTGGTGGTAGTTGTTGGTGTGGCGGTCGTTGTTGATGTAGTGGTAGTGGTTGGTGTGGTGGTTGTTGTGGGAGTGGTGGTAGCTGTTGGTGTGGTGGTAGTGGTTGGTGTGGTGGTAGTTGTTGGTGTGGTGGTAGTTGTTGGTGTGGTGGTGGTTGTTGGTGTGGTGGTAGTTGTTGGTGTGGTGGTAGTTGTTGGTGTGGTGGTTTTTGTTGGTGTGGTGGTAGTTGTTGGTGTGGTGGTAGTTGTTGGTGTGGTGGTGGTTGTTGGTGTGGTGGTAGTTGTTGGTGTAGTGGTAGTGGTTGGTGTGGGGGTAGTTGTTGGTGTGGTGGTAGTTGTTGGTGTGGTGGTAGTTGTTGGTGTGGTGGTCGTTGTTGGTGTAGTGGTAGTGGTTGGTGTAGTGGTAGCTGCTGGTGTTGTAGCAGTTGTTGGTGTGGTGGTTGTTGTTGGTGTGGTAGTAGTTGTTGTTGGTGTCGTGGTAGTTGCTGGTTTGGTGGTAGTTGTTGGTGTGGTGTTAGTTGTTTTAGTGGTGGTAGTTGTTGGTGTAGTGGTAGTTGTTGGTGTGGTGGTAGTTGTTGGTGTGGTGGTAGTTGTTGGTGTGGTGGTAGTTGTTAGTGTGGTGGTAGTTGTTGGTGTGGTGGTAGTTGTTGGTGTGGTGGTAGTTGTTGGTGTGGTGGTAGTTGTTGGTGTGGTGGTAGTTGTTGGTGTGGTGGTAGTTGTTGGTGTAGTGGTAGTTGTTGGTGTGGTGGTAGTTGTTGGTGTAGTGGTAGTGGTTGGTGTAGTGGTAGTGGTTGGTGTGGTGGTAGTTGTTGGTGTGGTGGTAGTTGTTGGTGTAGTGGTAGCTGCTGGTGTTGTAGCAGTTGTTGGTGTGGTGGTTGTTGTGGGAGTGGTGGTAGCTGTTGGTGTGGTGGTAGTGGTTGGTGTGGTGGTAGTTGTTGGTGTGGTGGTAGTTGTTGGTGTGGTGGTGGTTGTTGGTGTGGTGGTAGTTGTTGGTGTGGTGGTAGTTGTTGGTGTGTTGGTAGTTGTTGGTGTGGTGGTAGTTGTTGGTGTGGTAGTAGTTGTTGGTGTAGTGGTAGTAGTTGGTGTGGTAGTTGTTGATGTGGTGGTAGTTGTTGGTGTGGTAGTTGTTATTGGTGTGGTGGTAGTTGTTGGTGTGGTGGTAGTTGTTGGTGTGGTGGTAGTTGTTGGTGTGGTGGTAGTTGTTGGTGTAGTGGTAGTTGTTGGTGTGGTGGTTGTTGTTGGTGTGGGGGTAGTTGTTGGTGTGGTGGTAGTTGTTGGTGTGGTGGTAGTTGTTGGTGTGGTGGTAGTTGTTGGTGTGGTGCTAGTTGTTGGTGTGGTAGTTGTTATTGGTGTGGTGTTAGTTGTTGGTGTGGTGGTAGTTGTTGGTGTAGTGGTAGTTGTTGGTGTGGTGGTAGTTGTTGGTGTGGTGGTAGTTTTTGGTGTGTTGGTAGTTGTTGGTGTGGTGGTAGTTACTGGTTTGGTGGTAGTTGTTGTTCTGATGGTTGTAGTTGGCATGGTTGATGGAGATCTAGTGAAACAAATAACAAATAGCACCAACTTAATATTTAGCTGTTGAATTTTCTAATTTCTCGGAACATTAACGAACTGTGAGCACATGCTGTAAATCATGTTTACATATTTTTTTCGGTTGAATTGTCAAATGTTATTTTGATGAAAATTTGTCTATCAGGAATTTATTACTTTGTTTTGCCTGTTCTGATCAGACATTGTTAGAGTAAGACTTGGTGGTTATTTTTACTACTGTGTCGTGGCACATAAATTTTGACTTCATTATCAGTTTCATAATGTTTGAATAGCAATAAATGCTCAGCAATAGTTAACAGCATGTAACAAGAGAGTTCAGCTCAAATCCATAAGGATCACGTTCAGCAAACTTTGTATGAGTCGTAAATAACTTTAATAATCAGTAGCTTTACATTGGAGAAGCATATGTTGGATCAATTTTTGACTTTTTAGTGTGGCAAATGACAGATTAGCATAGATTGTTTAAATCAGTGCATTTGATAGTGCATAAATGTGGTAACTGAAGAAGTGCTAACAACTTTAATTCGCAACGTTTCTTTCCAGTTCATGGCAACAAACCTTGATGAAACAGAGTCCATCTCCTGCTCAACTAGTCCAGAGGCACTCGTGTTGAGAGCTGTTGGGTTGACTATGATGGTTACGTTACTAAAGGATGAAATCACACTACTGCTATTGCCCAGCCCATCTACTCGACCCAGAAAAGCTCTCACTCCACCAGATTTTGTTGAATTTATTTGCATCTGCAGCTGACTTATTACAGTATGAGCAAGGACATCTCTCACATGTGATACTTCTGCAGTCATCGATGTGTCCCACATGCATTCATACTGTGTGTTGTTTGTTGAGTGGCAGCTCACATAGGATACATTGGGAGAAATGCTTTTGAAACCTTCCTCTAGCTACAAGCAGAATTATTGTAGTTAGAACAAATATAATCAGCATTCAACACTACACCAGTGTTACTTTTGAAGGCACTAAACATGTTTTATGTGACAATTTTTTATAACGCAGATTCATTAGAACTTAATAAAAACTCATTCCACTTTAGCAAAATAAGATAACGCTGCCTAAGTGGGCAGGCAGGCAGGCAGGCAGGCAGGCAGGCAGGCAGGCAGGCAGGCAGGCAGGCAGGCAGGCAGGCAGGCAGGCAGGCAGGCAGGCAGGCAGGCAGGCAGGCAGGCAGGCAGGCAGGCAGGCAGGCAGGCAGGCAGGCAGGCAGGCAGGCAGGCAGGCAGGCAGGCAGGCAGGCAGGCAGGCAGGCAGGCAGGCAGGCAGGCAGGCAGGCAGGCAGGCAGGCAGGCAGGCAGGCAGGCAGGCAGGCAGGCAGGCAGGCAGGCAGGCAGGCAGGCAGGCAGGCAGGCAGGCAGGCAGGCAGGCAGGCAGGCAGGCAGGCAGGCAGGCAGGCAGGCAGGCAGGCAGGCAGGCAGGCAGGCAGGCAGGCAGGCAGGCAGGCAGGCAGGCAGGCAGGCAGGCAGGCAGGCAGGCAGGCAGGCAGGCAGGCAGGCAGGCAGGCAGGCAGGCAGGCAGGCAGGCAGGCAGGCAGGCAGGCAGGCAGGCAGGCAGGCAGGCAGGCAGGCAGGCAGGCAGGCAGGCAGGCAGGCAGGCAGGCAGGCAGGCAGGCAGGCAGGCAGGCAGGCAGGCAGGCAGGCAGGCAGGCAGGCAGGCAGGCAGGCAGGCAGGCAGGCAGGCAGGCAGGCAGGCAGGCAGGCAGGCAGGCAGGCAGGCAGGCAGGCAGGCAGGCAGGCAGGCAGGCAGGCAGGCAGGCAGGCAGGCAGGCAGGCAGGCAGGCAGGCAGGCAGGCAGGCAGGCAGGCAGGCAGGCAGGCAGGCAGGCAGGCAGGCAGGCAGGCAGGCAGGCAGGCAGGCAGGCAGGCAGGCAGGCAGGCAGGCAGGCAGGCAGGCAGGCAGGCAGGCAGGCAGGCAGGCAGGCAGGCAGGCAGGCAGGCAGGCAGGCAGGCAGGCAGGCAGGCAGGCAGGCAGGCAGGCAGGCCGGCAGGCCGGCAGGCCGGCAGGCCGGCAGGCCGGCAGGCCGGCAGGCCGGCAGGCCGGCAGGCCGGCAGGCCGGCAGGCCGGCAGGCCGGCAGGCCGGCAGGCCGGCAGGCCGGCAGGCCGGCAGGCCGGCAGGCCGGCAGGCCGGCAGGCCGGCAGGCCGGCAGGCCGGCAGGCCGGCAGGCCGGCAGGCCGGCAGGCCGGCAGGCCGGCAGGCCGGCAGGCCGGCAGGCCGGCAGGCCGGCAGGCCGGCAGGCCGGCAGGCCGGCAGGCCGGCAGGCCGGCAGGCCGGCCGGCCGGCCGGCTGGGCGGGCGGGCCGGCCGGCGAGCGGGCGGGCGGGCGGGCCGGCCGGCGAGCGGGCGGGCGGGCGGGCGGGCGGGCGGGCGGTAGGTAGGTAGGTAGGTAGGTAGGTAGGTAGGTAGGTAGGTAGGTAGGTAGGTAGGTTTTCAGTTGCCTTAAAAGTTATGTGGTAGTTCTTAACATGAATATATATGCTTTTGCGAAAAAGATCTAAGAAAGCTGTGTAATAAAATTGCTTAGTCGAATTCAAAAGATTTAAAAAATTATTACCAGTTTTAAGCACTCCGCTTGCTACTGTAAACTCATCTGTTCTGCGCAAATGAATTGTTTTATGTAAGGTCAAAAAGCTTGTTTGTTTCAACTTTGATGAAAATGTGGTTAAAGTTACATTGTAAGTAACTAAAGATACCAAAGCAGTTCAAATTAAACGCTCACCGATTTAATTACAGCAACACGAATTACCGTCCACTCCTTCTGTGTGATGTTACTAACAACTTCTGGTACGCTGATCGAGTACTTGTGTTGTTGGAGTTTGATAGACTTTCTTCCTGCCAGTTGGTGCTGCTTCAAATAAAATTTTGACATCGAATTTAGAAACAAAATATTTCTGTGTCCAGAAACACAAATATGAAGGCCCAGCCTGCTGGGTTTAATGCTTCGATACTCAGCCTTGCTGAGGTCCGAGTATTACAACATTTTCTAAACTACCAAAAGCAAGAAAGTGATACTTGCTGACAAGAAATTGAAACAGGCACCTTCACTCACAAAGCTTTTTGTGAATAATAATGAATTCGTCAGTACGACTGTGCGTTTCTGCAATCAATCAACTGACCAAATTTATAACAAAGCTTCCTCCGAGTCAGCTCTTTGCGGTGAACACCAATTTGTAATGCCAGTAAGGAAAGAAAAAATTTTAGTTTTTTCATGTTAAACTTGGTATTAGAGCATTATTTTAGCTCAATAATTGAGTGGTTGGAAGTATATCATTTTAGTAAAAAGTCAAAGCATCTGCATGTCAGACTCATGTTTCGAATGGCCAGTAATAAAAAATAAATTAACTTATTTTGTTTTTTTTAATTCTATGGACAAAGTTAAATACTCCTAGATTCACATACTCACAGACAAAAACTTTTCACATTTATACAAATTAGGAAAATATTCATTTTCAAGATGGCGCTATATCAACGGTAACAACCTCAAATGGGGCTTAAACTAATTCAAATGTTTAGTTTTCAATCTAAAGTCTCCAACACTCATTCAAAATTGAATCCGCCCTTACGGGAATTTAGTTGTAGCTAGCTGTAGTCCAAAAGCTGTTAAGGCGGGTGAGTGGGATAACTGAACACAACAATAAATATTGGCGGAACAGTCTTTAGCGATCAACGGCAGGCTCATTTTTCAATAATTTCAGCCAATTGTTGAGTTTATCGCTATAAGAAAACACAAATTTTTTTTACTGACTAATGTGTTTTTTAAGTTTTGCAATAATTTTTTTCCTGCCATTCATTATTTTATCGAACTATTGAGCTGTGTGGCTTAACATAGTTTGGAGTTAAGTGATCCCAATTTCTGTTTCCTTGGAGGTTCTTTGGCAGACACAGTATCACGGTTATTCTTTTCTTTTCAGCATTTTCTATTTGATTTTAGCTTATAATTTTAGAGGTTTTCTAACGGTAAGCATCAACACTATTGCAAGCCCTCCCTTTTTACTAAGCGATAATAATATGTGTCTATCATCCTTCCGCAATAGTAAATAATTAAATCCTGAGGTAGACAATGCCCACATCTACAGTTTGGGCTGCCAATCTTTTTTCGAATCTTGAAATAATAGGTTGGAAATTTCCAATGTTTCAACAGTAAAAATATTGAACAGCGGTTATCATTGTTGAACAAACATTACCACCTGTCATTATCAACTAAAATTTTATGTTTACAAAGTTTATTATAACATATCAGGTTATCACAAAACGTAATTGCCCATGTGATATTGATATTTTGACAAGAATAAAGACTGACGCAAAAAAAAATATCATGATGGAAAAGCTCAAGTTAAAGTAAAATGTATTGACTTACTGTTTTGGCCATCCATTTTTTGTTAGCGCCGATTGCTCTTCTATCATTACCAGCAATTTGTTCTTGGTCACTGCGGTTGTAAACATTGGCTATTTCTGGACCCTTTGATGCATTAGTGGTAGCTGATTCCGCTACAAAACATTAATACAACCTTATACAAGCTTTCACAATATTACTCATTTTCTCCAGTAAAACCAACCACTCATTGACATGACATTAATCCAAACCACCTACCTCCATAAAGTTGAATAATAAACACAATTAAAGTTAAGACAACAGATGCTCTAATGGAGAACTGCATAACCAGGCGTTTGCCTTGTCGTTTGTGTAGCAAGTGTTTTGTATAATGAGCCTTCTGCTTAAATACCTCGTTCAATCTCAGATAATATTGAGCATTGTACTGCTTCATAAAATGATGGGAACCGGTGGCCAAAGATTGATATTACATTGACAGGTGTGAAACAACAAATGAAACAAACAATATCAGATACGATTCTGTATTGAAAACAATTGTGAGAATGTTGAGTCGGAGGATAAGCTAGTCCAATGGTTGAAGTTGAATGTCTTTTGAACTTTATCTAGTGCACTCAAGTAGTGTGATATCTCATAGACAAAGATAAGTACAAATAACTGTCTCATGGGGACACAATATTATCTTTTAAGGAGTAAAAGCGATGATGGCCAGTTTTTACTTTTGTTACTGAGGAAGAAATGCGTTATAGTCTAACACACCCTATCTAAGTATTTTATACAGGGTTCACTCTGTTGATGGCAACTCATAGAGCATGTTCCTTTGATGGTCTTATGAGTGGAAACTAGACATAATTGAACTGTACTTAATCCAAAGCGCAGTTCAAAGGTGCAAGGTCATGGGTCTTTTGTCGGAGTTGTCTTTTCATTATTGTTAAATGGTGCTGCATAGTCATATTCAAAGAACTGAAATCAATTATAAAGAGACTCATCTATATTTCTACTACATCTTCTATTGCCTGATTTTTTCAGTCAAATACTTTTTAGTTTAAATTTGAAAAATATTGTTGTTGCGGAGCACAGCAATCATGCCAGAGAAATGGTACTTTGGCATTCTTTTCATATCAAATTAGAAATTGTGATAATTTGAACCTTTTGATGTCATTAAATTTCAAAGTAATTTCAAAACTGTAATATTGCATAAGTTTTTTAGGTGTCGGCCATGATTATATCATATGAACTCAGGTGTGTGGATAACAGCAGCTTCGACAATGATTGATTATTGCTGATTTGACTGAAACCTTTTCAAAAATTCTGAAAACAATGTCCGCATTATTATTTTATGCTTTTGAAAGTCTCCGCAGAATGGCTATCCTTGAGGTGCCCCAATATCAATACACAAACAAGCCCACTTTTTTCAACAGCACTTTATGACTTTGTATAAGTTTTAAGTAAATCTAGTGAGAGCTTCAACATAGGAATTGATGGAACTGCAAGGTGGTGAGGTACAGACACCCACCGTCTATCCACTAGAGTAGCTGGGTTTGCCATGGAGATGACAACTGCTATGTTCGGTTGATCATTAAGTTCGAGAAATAGGGAATCATCAAAAATCAAAAAGCAGTGAAACCTATCAGCCAGCAGTGGTTTATGATTACTCAAGTTCCATAACAAAAAGATGACAAAAATAGTTATCCAACTGTCGTCTAAGTTACTCAGACTTCCACAGTGTTTGACTAATTACAACACCCCACAATGTCATTGCGGTACTGTAACACTATCAATGTATGGAGAATGGACTTTGTCACCAGTAGACAATGGTAAGGTTTACAGAGATTAACCAGAGTCAGCAATCCTGCGACAGCAATGTTTTTGCATAAGAAAGATAATGAATTATAATCCTTTTTTGTTGAATGACATTTGATCGAACCATGTACAGTACTAATTATTTAAATTTGACTCTAGATACTTTTGCATTCGACACCATGGCAAAATTGTTGTATTATTTGGCATTTTGATGTCCTTGCAGTTATTTATTAAATATTTTGTTGAAATACAGTGATTTTTTGTTTTATTGGCAGCCAGTCAGAAAGCTGCAATTCAATTGTGCCTCACCACTATAGTTAAGAGCATATTATTTTTAAGACTATTTTATTGTTGTCTCCAAGAGGCCTGATTTGCAAGTGTAAAAGCTTGCAGCTTCTTGAAAACAAATAGATTGGAATGTGTAACTGGACTTACATCTTAGTCATCCATTTCCTATGTACTCGACTTGAACTAGCGATGATAAAGACACTAAGTGCATACTAGTAATATTATTGTAACTAAAAATAATTGTTGATGGTGATCGATTGAATAGAAACCATATTAAAAGTATTTGCGATGTGTTCTTTGAACGAAGGATGAAAAGTAATAGGTGTTTGCAATATGGTACGGCTCGTATGAAACGGGACATTAGTTCAGAACAACATAGTTGTTCAATGAATTGTTACAGGTAACCATGCAATACATGGAAAAGATAGCTCCTCATTTGCAAATCAGCAATTAAAAAACAGAAATCAAAATGTAAAAAAAATTAAATGGTACTGCTTTAAACTAAAGGAGTCTTTGAACCTGCCTTTTTAATTTAGTAGAGTTTGACTAACTGTAATTATTTCAAACATTTTTTAAAAAATTAAACCAAAATTAAACTCGTTAAACTTTATTTAGTGTTCATTTCATTCCCGACCTACAAAAAATAGAAATAAATGCTCATTGTTCGTTTTCATTCAGTGAGCTACTTTTTGTTGACCCACGAGTTCTTAAAGATATGATTATTTATTGATTAAAGTTATTGCTGGTCTGATTATTTTTAGTGCAGTTTGTTTGGCAAAGATAGGTTAGGAATACTTTTAATGCTATCACTTATTAACTGCTACTTGAGTCAACAGCATTTCTTTCGCGGGGGTATTATTTATTTAATTCCTAACAATAATTTTTAATCACTAATTATTGTTGTATCTACCGGTAAAAATAATTACTTTTTTGCTTAGTATTTATTGCATTGGTTTGAGTGGTTTATAATGGTGTTAGTATACACCTGAAAGTGATGTTCTCTGTAGCATATGCAGAAAAATTGCACTACATACATACTACCTGTCGACACTTGAAGGCAGTTAGCTGAAAAATTGTAGCCGTGTCTATTACGTTGAAACTAATTTGTGACTGAACAAGCTCTGCTGCTGGTACTGGAAGTGGATTGGTATATATTGCGCAGACTGGAAGTTGTTCCTTCTACATTGTATGTAGAAACTTTTTACCCTACATGTACAACAGACACAGAGTTGTCTCCCCTTCTTTGTAGGACTGGTTCATGTTAATGAATATTGGGTGTAATGTGCTAACCAGACAGAAATTAGCTTAGCTTTCTCTCTAGTTAACAAAGGGTTACCTCCCCCAGAGTTCAGGTTCATTTTACATTGTTGTGTATCAGCAACTATTGCAATTATGCTATAGTTAGAATTGACAAGAGCACGACCCAACAAAAAAAATGTTCTAAAAAGTCACTTGATTGATATATATACTTGGCATTTGATTCAGTCATTTTTCTACGTAAATAGGAGTTGTCTGCTCAAGTTATAAAAAATCTTAAGAGTTTCCTTGTTCAAACATGTCATGCAACTTACCTTCTGACCACACCCTTGACCCTGGGCAAGTCCTGAATTTAAAATCTCTCCCATCTCATCAAGTTGCATTATTGATGGTTAATCCCAAATCGGCAAACAATTTCCATATTCAGAATACATGGAAGCTTAATAAATATTGAAATATTTATTATTCATCAAAACATTTGCAAAACAGCCAGATACCTAAATAGGCGTTCAAGTGAAGGACCCAAAAGTGATTTGTAGATAATAAACACATAGCGATGTATATGGGAAAAACCAACATAAAAATGAGGAGATTTCAAATAATGACACCTGTACAGAAGATAAGCTGTCTATTGTACAAGCTGGCACATTAGTGCTACTTGTTTTGTTCGGTTGGGCCTACGTACACTACTATAATGAACCTGCTCCATGTTAAGTTTTATGTTATATTTTGTGTAAAAAAGTGGTTGGTCACTTCGAAATGAGTGTGTTTGCCTATGTTTGTTATAGGAGGAATAGTCAAAGCAAAATACTTACAGTTTCTATCATCTTACATTTTCAGTGACTGTGAGAAGTTTTCTATATTTACTATAAGTGTTGTTTGTTTGAATGGTGGCCAAGAGCTGCTTTGATTAACCTCATGTTCCAAGGCATTCTGCAGGATCTAGGATAGCAACCCGGGATACGCAAGAATACTGAAGAGAATTGGAGTGTATGTTCTGTTTTTATCTACTGTCCCAGTGGCAATAAGAGTGTCATATGGCAGAGGTTGTTTAATTAACAGAATTCCTCTCTATGCCAGCCAAAGAATGTTTTTAGTCAGCTCGACTTAAACTTGACCTAGACTCGACCTCCAAGCAACTTACTACCAACTACCAGATTTTACTAATGTAACTTACCAGACAAACTAGCACATGATAAAGCTCGATATAATTTTTAATGAGCGTAGATACAAAACTTACAGTAGAAAACTTTCCTGTAACAAAGCGGTCAAAACTATTGCGCTCCTAATTATGGAGTTCAGGTGCACTTGAATATCGCGCCGTCTGATTCGCTCCTTCTCAGGTGGGGAATTAGTGCCGTGTATAACTCCTTCCATTAATTATCTGCTTATTTAGTACTTATACACCCAATCTTTGCTTTTATATCTATCCTTAACCATCTAGATTCCAGTACTTTCCATCCATCTACTTCTAACGAGTTGCGCTGTCTAAGAGGAGAAGAATTAGGTAAAGCCAGTTACAATTTCTACCATTATTTGGCCGGGATATGGGTTGGGGGCTTTTAATTATGCGAGCGATTGAAACTCAGGAAATTTGAAGAAGAGAAAAGGTGTTTTGACTGTAGAAGTTTCACAGGGTTGCGTTGTAAGGGGAGTAGATAAAAACTCAGGGATTTAAACCATTGTTTTGCTGCTGGATTAGGTTGTAAGACAAGCAACGGAGAGTAGAGAAAATTCTTGAATACTTCTGTGGGGATGGGGATGCTTGGGAGAAGGTAAGAGGGTGGCAGGGATGTAGAGCAAGGAGAGGGGTAACAGGGGTGTAGAGAAGGGTTGACATGGGTGTAGACAAGCAGAGGGGTGATAAGACAAATGAAGAGGTTGACAGGAGTGTAGACAATATATGTGGACGCTGAATTCTATCATTAAGAGAAGGTTCGGTAGGGTAACAGATAGCAAGTGGCTGAGCCAGGAGGAAGGAGCAAGGAGCAAGGAAGAAGGAGGAAGGAACAAGGAGGAAGGAGCAAGGAGCAAGGAGGAAGGGGGAAGGAGCAAGGAGCAAAGAGCAAGGAGCAAGGAGGAAGGGGGAAGGAGCAAGGAGCAAGTAGCAAGGAGCAAGGAGCAAGGAGCGAGGCGAAAGGAGGAAGGTTAGGACACCGGTATCTAGATCAAGAAAGTGTTAAAAGACCAGGGGTGGATATAGGGGGCTGGAGTAGATTCAAGAAAGATTTAAAATTGTTTTGTCAAACAAACTCACTACAATATTTCAAAATATGGCAATTGGCAGCAGTATTGCAATTAAATAGTTAAATCAAAAATTATCTATCAAACCCTGTTATGTCACAAGGTATACTAGTCAAGTCTGAGGATGTTTGAAATTGTTTGACAAGAACATTGGGTGTTTGAGCTAGGATAGTGCAGAGTCATGATTGTAGTCGATAGATAAATTTATCTTGTGCAAGCAGATAAAAATTAGGAATTTTTCGTATGCTGCTTCGCAGAAAAGTTTTTACAAATTTGATAGCAAGAAACCAATTTTTTAAAAAGTTTCTGATATAATTATTTTCTGGATTTATGCATTGCAAACAAAACAACAGTTCAATGGCAATCAGTATATTTTCAATACACATTAGCGATCCCAAAAGTAATTGTTAAATTAATTTCATTGCTTTATTCGAAATAATCATTTGTTACTGTAAAAAGTATTTTATTAATATATTTGTTAACAACTTTTTTTATTTTTTTTTCTCCACGGCACATGTTTGTGGTCATATATGACAATTCAATGTTTTTTCATTTTTCTGCGCTGCTATATGTTTCGCCAGATTTTCTTTAACAAATCTGTCCAGAGGTTAAATATGCTTGAAAATCATTCAAGCCCCTTTTGTTAACTTAGCCGAAAGGGCCTAGTGTAGCCTTTTGACAGCAGAAGATACACAGAACTACAGTTCAACTGAGCAGAGTTTGCGCTACAAATATTGAGATAGGATTAAAATTTACTGGAGTGAATTTCTGGAAAGTGATAAGTAATATATGCACACATATGGGCATCAGTAAGAAGGTTTTTAGTTTAGTTCTCTTTTCTTTCAATGTCATCTTGGACTGGAAAACAGTTTCACTAATCACTCGTCCTTTTTTAGCAGTATCTCTTTTGGATCAGTAGCCATTTTGGATCAGTAGCGTTTTTTGGGGCAGCAATTTTTTTTAGCAGAGTCTTTTTTGCAGCGGTGGCCTTTTCGGCGATAAAAAAAGCCTAATAAACAAAACTTAATAAATCTGTGGTAAGTAATCAAAATGATGAGCAAAAGGATCAAAATGATGAGCACAAGGACTCAATTCCTAAGCACTTCAGTGATTCACTAACCATTTTGTAACAACCCTTGACTGTGGTTCATAGCATACAAAAACTCTAAAATATGCTTTTTCTTATGTTAGTGAAGTTGTTTCTGCATTGACTAAACCCTTCATCAGAAAAATATGTGGCAATTTTAAAAAAAATTGAGAAACGATTGCTGTCATTCATTATAGGAGATTGTTTGGTGTAATGTGGTAGATTTTGGTGAACATTCATAGTAAACTGGGAGTTTGCTCCACCATATATCC
Organism: Cryptosula pallasiana; assembly: GCA_945261195.1. Lineage (NCBI taxonomy): Eukaryota > Metazoa > Bryozoa > Gymnolaemata > Cheilostomatida > Cryptosulidae > Cryptosula > Cryptosula pallasiana. The sequence continues at coordinate 53,057,431 of OX183132.1, read as the reverse complement.
ACTCAGTGTTCTGGCAGTCCACCCACAGCCATCGGTAAGATGCTGTACCAGTGACAAAGCCATACTGTGCCAGTAGCACAGTATACAGGGCCGGTAATGACCTTTGCAGGGTCAGTAGTGACCTCTACAAGGCCGCTATGCTGACTCAGGGCCGGTCTAAGATGGCTGCCGTAGTTGAGGACTTCCAAAGCCATCTAGGACATTCCACCAAGCCAGAAACCAAAGCTACCTACCTTAACACCTGTGGTAACCAGGACCATAAGCTATCCAGAGCCTGGGGACCCTGTAGGATACTCTGATTGGACAGAAGGAGAAAGGACTCCGCCCTTAGCCACTTGGCGCTTTATTTGTTTAATCTGTATTGACTGCATGATTGGTTAGCTATTAATTTGTACACTGGTATTGGCTTAATTACTTCCTGTGCTCTCACTGTCATGGGCGTCACCAGGGGGGCTCTGGGGGTCTCTGCAGAGCCCCCCTAAAATAGATGGAAACAAAAATTTTTAAGCAATTATCATTTAACATTGTATAACTGTGATTCAGCAGGAGTTATGTTCTACTGTATGGGCAGTTTGAGCAACATTTCGAAGTGAACACTTTTATAACCTCCTACTAAAGAGACTGGTTGGCCTGTGTTCTTAGGCTGTTTCTATCAAGTTTTTATTAAATTACTGAATCACAAAACATTCTTTAGAGCTCAATCTACAATGTTCTGCACCAACGAAATGTAAGTTTCGGTAGATAGAGACTCAATCAATAGTCACAATCACTAATTATACTTTAGTGGTTACAATCATCATGCAGAGAACTTTAAAAGTCTTTCTGATCCAAAAACAAAAGCCAGAGATAAGGTGAGCCTGCTTTGTATGATGATGATGATGTTGAACTTGGACTTACATAGAAGAATAGCAATAGTATTAGTCTGTCTTGGTATTATTAATTAAAACTTGACTAAAAGTAGTAGTCAGTCTAATAATTATTATTTTATTATGATAATTGTAATAATGATTAAATTACTCTTATTAATTTAATTATTATAGTAATTATTATAATAATAATTTTAGTTTCTTTTCAATTATAATTGATGTTAATAAATAATAATAATTAATAACAATCTAAAGAATTATAATAATAATATAAAACTCATAACAAACAAGTAAATAAATAAATTATAATTGTTATTATTATTAATTATTATTATCTTTTTTAAATGAATTATTAATTGAATTTACTAATTATAATAATAAATTATAATTATTATTAATATTATGATATTAATAGTTTAAATTAATAATTCAATTGAAAAAGTAACAATAATTTATAATTATAATAATAACAATTATTTGTTTGCTTGTTGTTAGGGCTTTTATGTTATTATAATTGTTAATAATTATGATTGTTTTTGTATCTGTTCATTGGGGTTTAATGATTTTAAAGTGTGTAAATAATAATAATTATTATATTATTATTACAATTATAATAAATGTAAACGAACAATAATAATAAATAAATTATTAGTATATAATAAGTTATAATGCACATTCACTGTGACCAAGAAATTGATATTCAAAAAACTGTTGACAAATTTTCAGTTCTTCATCAAAGGCGAACTATTGCATATTTTTAGATGAGAGGATCGGTCATAAATTCATACCAAGCTAAGATACATACATGTATTCCAATGTTTAGTATATTTAGTACCATTTTAAAACTTATATTTGCGTTTGATAGTGGTGTTTTTAATTCTTATAGTTCGAGTTGACAATTTAACTGTGTATTAATTTTTAAATAGATGTGGATGGATAAACTATATTATATAGCCCATCTTTATCACCTTTAGGTTTTTGGTTTGATTGAAAGAGTTTATTTCATCACAGCAGGATTGTTCGCTATTAAAATTCAAGGAAGGTAGTGAGCTGTTTATGGGGATAATAATAGTTTCAAGAGCTGGATTAATTTTTTACCACAACTAATTTTGATTAAATATTGAAGTTCACAATTACAAAGAGACATTTGAGCAATCAACATCTCAAATTTGAATAGCTGTTGATTGTAAGGGTCAGCAAAATCTATAAAAATCAAGTTGACTGGATTGTTTGCAAATGACAAAAAATTTACTTCAAAAGTTGATCTTTATGCATGCTTAAAAAATTTCATCTAAAAAACTCAACTCTTACATCAGTTTCTCTGGATGTTTGTGTTGCAAAGTAATGTATGTTATCAAAAACATTTGGTATCTTAGACGGCATTTCTAGACATCTCAGAAGAGACATTTCTCAAGTTTTCCGCTAGCGCGGGGCCTTTGCGGGGGAGGGGTGCCCGCACCCCACCCCTCCCCCGCACCCCCTCCCCTCCCACCCTCATTTTTAGAGCCCCCGTTCAAAAATCCTGGTGACGCCCATGCTCACTGTTATACACTTCATGTTACTTCGTTCCTGTGAGCTCTTCTATCAAAGGAGAGACTTTTGCCACAATCTTTGCATTCATTCTCATATCTTGCCACAAATACACTAGAGGAATCATTACCCTTTAGGACTTTGTATAATGAGAATACAGCCACTTATCAAGCATCACCTTGTGTTGTTTGTTTGAGCCATGGTCTCTTGCTATTCCGGATAGTTCGGTTGGCTGTTAGCACAGTTGTCACTGTCGAGCAGTACAGTGTCCCCTCTGGAGAGAGGTATAATACTTGAGACTAGTGGATGTCCGTGGAACCAGACCGGAATCCATTACAGTATCAAGAAACGTTTGCATTTGTTTCTATGCGTGCACTTGCTTAATAAATGTATGATGCTGTAGCAATATGTAATGTAATGAGAAGTGCCTTTGTACCCACATGTAATAGAGTTCAATAAAAATATTATTACCCCTCACCAACTCTTTTCTTATTCCACGCTTCCCTTTTACATCCTAAGACATCTCTACTCCTGTTTTCCAAGTGTTATAACAGCCATCAAATACCTTTCCACTACCTTCCCCTGTCTTATAACCTGTCGACTAATCTAGCCTGCTTTTTGTATTTTATGTTGCTTACACTCCCCTCCCCCTCCCCAGCCAATCACCCACCATCCTTGGAATTTTCTGACTGTCTAAGAGTTATCTACTCACGTTAAAGAGGACACAACTCCTGAATTATCTACCCTAAAGAAGATTAAAGTACAGATGTACCAAATACTGCCAAAGTTTGAAAAATGACTTTAGCAAGCTGATGCTTTAGTAAGTGATAGATTTTTAGGTTACTGCTACACCTGCTTACCAGGAGCCAATGAAAATTTGTATTTCAATCGTACACAGTATCTATGTAAATAGAGCCCAAGTTATTTTGCTCTAGTCTTTATATTGATGTGATAATGAACAGATATTCTTTGCACATTTCATCCAGGAAACTGATGTGTGAGTAATTTTGCTTTTGCTATAGTGTGTCTGATCTGCTACCAGTGTTCACTCATGGTATTTGTTGATGTGATGACCCAGTAGTTGGTAGACATCAAGTTGCTTGGTTGCTGGTTGAGTGAAACTGGAAGTTGGTTGAGCATACTCAGATTTAAAGTCAAGTTTTCCAAAAATGAAAAATTTACACTCACCAAATACTTGTGAATGGTGTTTTTAATATAATTAAGCCTTGCATATCCAATACCAGCTGCTCTCTGCTATAATGGCCAGGTTACTCAATCGTTTATTTCACACGAGTCATGGGTAATTTACGATGACCACATCGTATCTTTTCTTATTAGCCAGGAAAAAATTCGATTTTCTGAAAATCAACGTGTTAAAATTTTACTATGTGCTACGCTTGCTGCGCAGTGAATAACTGGTTGTGATTGGCTGCTTCAGTGACTCGTTCTCTTGAAGCTTAGGATTGCTTCATTCTTCATTCTTCGCATGTATGATAAGTTAGCTGGATGTTCATAGTCAATATAGCTAAATAAAACCACCAGAGAAGTTGTCAAAAGACTCTCCACAGCAACTTGCATGAAAGTATTCCATTTAAAACTTTTAGCCAACCTCTATTAGTTTATTATATCAAATTTTTTGAGAAGATACATGAATTGAATTATTGGTTTACGTTACTTAAAATATATGGCAGCAAGAATTTGCCTCAAGTATATGTGCTTATATAGAAAAATTTTAAATGCGCTTTAAAACAAAAATATTGTTTAATCTCTCTATCAACTACGTATAAAAACTTTGAAATGATCAAAAAAGAGTTTTACCAAACTTTTTATTGCTTTCAGGTACTGATCATTAAATTGTTTCCTCTAGTTGGGTTTTTTTCGATCAACTTTAAACTTGGTTGGCGATCAATATAATGGCAGCTAGTCGTTCATGTCTCACTACAAAATAAATGGTTGTCCGGTGAAAAATCTCACCAATGCAAAGGAAAACATTGAAAGCGAACAGAAGTGAATAAAATCAATGTAGCTCTCCACATTCATTGGAATAGTGTGAGGGCATTCATTGTTTTCCATTCTCTTTTCAAACAAGGTATGGAAAACTTTGTTGGTAATGGCTAATATGTATTTAGCTATCATCTTCTTAATGACTAAACTTTATCGTTGAGAAAAAGTAAAATTTTTGGAAGAACTCACGGTGTATTCGGGAGATGGATTGATCCATACAATAAAATAAATAATGTTTCTTTCAACTTATTTAATACAAAGGGTTTATGTTTAGTGGGTCACAAAAAACCACCTCCATCGGTAAAATAAAATTATAAAGCAGTTAATTCTAGGTATTTTTGTTCCGTCATTGTTTATTACTAATCTAAATGATATATGTTGTTTATTATTATTATATAATATGATTATCATATAAAATAATAAGGTACTTTAAACAAACTGATCATAATAATAAAAAATCAGAGCCATTTTGTTAAAACAATAAGAAATAAATTTTTTAATTAATCAAGAATGAATTGCTCCAAAAAAAATATTGTCAACCAGACAAGTGTAGAGCTGTCTGACCCACTATCACTATCTGCTACTTCCTGTAACATCATGCTATTATTCATAGTAATGAATCAACGACATGAAAACCATAGTTAATAAATTGCTTAAGGGGTGGCTACACAGGCCGATGTTTTGCATCGGAAGGCCCTGCGATGGGCGTGCCTGATACTTCAGCACATCATGGGGCCTGTTCGTGAGCATAACCAACATGAGGGTCTAAGCCCGATGCCGAAGAAACATCTGCGTTCTCTGATTGGTTGAAACCCAATATTTTACCAAGCTCATCAAGTTTAACCATTTACAACGCATTTCGGTTAGAATATTTCTCAACAATGAGCATCCACTACAAACTCCGAAGGAAATATTATGTTATAATAAAGTTTGAACAGTGAATTAATTTTACACGGCTCATAGAACAGTGGTAATTGATACATTCAACATTACTGAGTATAAATTTAATAATAATTAAAATTAATAACCGGTGCAACAAAATATTATTATTACATCATCATTTATTTATAATGGTTATCATAACTAATGAATAATCACAATAATATCTGGAAGATTTAATAATAAACAGAACCAAAAAAAATATTGAAAGCCATGTTTTCATGGTGAACAAGACCAGCCATACATCACAATGAAATAGCTCTTCAGTTATTATTGTGCTTATTGTGATGATTATTATATCAGGGAAACAGAGAGCTCGTTGTCGGAAATGAAACAGGCAAAAAGCCGGCACTTTGTGCCGTATGATTGGCTAGTTCAGTTGCAGCTCACCGATGTGCTCGAGTACATCGTCAAGCTACTTCGGCCTGTGTAGCCACCTACACATAGCCACGAACCATCGTATAGGCACATCGGTATCAAAACATCGGTGCAGGGTAGCCAAGCCTTTACTCGTATGAAAATAATTATGCTTGCTGCAATGCACACGCGAATTTTATATCTTCACATTCAGATCCGGATCGAAGGATATTGCTTATTACTATATAATAAAATTTAAACGCCTGGATTGATGCTTTCGCTGCCCATCGATTTGGTTCTCAAATATAAATAATAGCAGGTGTTCATCGATCTAGCCCGGGAATACACCTTTAAGCTTCTTGGGTTTACTTTGGGAGACGATAATTGAAACCAATTGTTAGTATATGTAACAATTTTACTTAATATTATCTGAAACAGCAACTTCGACAATAATTACTGCACAAGCCCTTTTTCCTACATCATACTCTGTAAATAGCAAAAACAATAATCGATAAAAGAAAAGTATAATTCCTTTGACGTTTGGTTGAGAAGTAATTGCTACAATAAGCTAAATTCTGCAGAAAAATGGTTTTGCTACAATTTTCAAAGCATGGAAAAAAGATAAGCGATTATTTTGTATATTTGACTTTGAAAGTACCTTCTCAAAAACAAAGCTAAAACACCTAAAAAGACAAACACCACCGACAATTTTCCAATAAATAATGTTTTTTATTTTTCTCTTAAGCAATTATTTGATCAAGATGATGTTAATGGGGCTTTTTTTTGTTGAGAGAAAAATAGTTACAACAACAATTAAAGTAGTAAAATCAATTTTGTATTATGGCAAGTTTTTACACAAAAAGCATTGATTTAGGAACGCTATGGATTTGGTACAGCACCAATACTCACCCACTCTGCTGGGTCTTGATTGGACAAACTAACTCTTTTCATTTTCCCTTTTTCTGTGTCATCTATTTTAGTAAGCTGGTAGGGTCTCTGTGAGCCCTTTTCATCATCACTAATTTCTTCAAGTAAACAGAAATGTATTTACAAATGTTAATATTAATTAGAGCATTGCAGTAAAACTGAGTGAAAACTTTTGCATACTTTTGCTATTTCTTTTGTTACGATAGTAGACGAGTCCAATAATACCCGCTATCAATAGTACAGCTACTCCGGTACCGGTTACGGCGCCAATCAATACAGTAGAGTTGCCCGATCCTTCACAGTTTTCACCTTCTGGACACCTGAAACATCACATTAGTATTCTAAAACATTTTTAGCTCTCTTTATCACAGAATTATCTCAAAATTTGTCGTCAGTGTTCTTACTTGCTAGGAGATGTGGTGGGTGCAACTTTGTTAGTGTTCATTGGAGTTGTTTTTAGTTTTTCAGTGCTGCAAATGTAAAAAATTGTTTCAATTAGTATTCATGCAATAATATGCGCAATTCCAATTTTAAACATTAAGAGTATTCAATACCTGTTCGCCGAACAAAATGCAAAAGATAATAGGTGTTCGTAATTCACTACGTCGCATATGCAACAGAACAATAGTTTAGAACAACATAATATTCAATGAGATGTTGTGGTTCACCAAACAAATCATAAAGAAGATAACTCCCAGTTTACAAGGTAATCACAAAAGTAAAAAAATTTGAACCGCTACAAATAGGAATAGTTTTTCACGCTGCCTTTCAATTTAGTAAATTTTGAACTCTTGCAATTATTTTGAATTATTTTTCAAAGATATAAAACCGGTATATGAAAATGAAAAAAAAACTCGCTCATTATCATTTATTTAGTGTTCAGTTTCATTCGCGACCTATGAACAACATAAATAAACACCTGCTGATTATTCTTTTATTCAGTGAGCTACTTTTTGTTGACCCATGAGTTCCGAACAGAATGATTATTTATTGATTAAAATTATTGCTGGTCTGATTATTTTTATTACAATTTGTTCGGCGAACAGAGGTCGTGAATACTCTTATTGTTGCATGCACTGACTTCATTTAATTCGTATAAAATATCAAACGTATAACTGTCGTTGAATTGCCCGTTACTACTTAGACACAACTGCGTTGATCAAGGCCATCACAATCTGCCTTGCTATCCCGCGCTGAATAATGGTGACGGACACCGAGTCCGTCTGCTACCACTTCAAGTACAGCCATGGCTGCTGTAAGGCAAGGTCATACAGGGGTTTAAACCCTGCCCTGTGTAGCTGCTTCTAAGGTGTGGCCGACCCTGCGCACCTGCTACTAGACACTGGGTCGGTGTTGGTACCGATCAGTCACAACTGTAACTCCTTGTAACAAGGGAAGTGAAGAGAGGGTGTGTTGTTTACAATCCAAGGTTTATTATGCAGTTCCTCAAACAATGCCATTACACGACTTATTATAAAATACAATATACATTTGCCATAATGCACAACCAATACAAGTAGTAATATATGAGCAGATCTCCCTACCAAGTGTTTTTTTGTGGATTAGACCTTGGAGTTTAGGCAATGGGTTACGACGTTGGATGAATTCGCCGAGTTTATATGGTATTTCATTTGAGGGGTACTTGAGTGGCATTTGAGTGGCATTTAAGTGGCATTTGAGTTTTGATTATTTTTTACTTAATTTGAACTTATAGATTTTGAATGTATGGCATTTAAGTTTTGATAATTTTTTGATAGCTATATATAAATATATAATACTTATGAATACATTCATGTCTACATTGAATAGAAATGAAACATTGTATGATTGTGTATATTTATTATATAAGGAGTGTATATTAAAGATTATAAACTTGATAAAGCTCTAACATAGACTCAAATGAAAAAATTGATGAAGTGATACATTCATCTGTTTGAATATAACGTAAAATATTGGTCTTAAACTCACATAGTAGTTCTTGAGTCCATTCAGCTTTAATTAAACTTTGGGTGAGATCTTGATCCCATGCTTTTTTTTTAATTTTTTTTAAAAAATTGTTTATTTTCACGATTTTAGACATTTTCAAAACTGTCTCAAAATTGTTTTGAATTGTTAGACGTAATAATGTTTCTTGATTGACATCATTCCGGTGTAATGTACGTGGTCGGTATTGTATTGGCGATAGCTCTCCATATAATGATGCTAAAGTTAGTAAATGCTGTGTTATACAGAATGCCACAGCTTGTATTGTCAATGAATATTTCGCCTTTTCCTGTACTTCAACATTTTCTTTAATATATCTATGGTATATCTTCGGGAGGTAGTCTTTTATTGTATATCTTTTTGAACTCATAATGAACTAAAATAAAATATTATGTATTAGTATAGAATGATTACATGTAAACAGTTAAAAAGTTATGTGTTAGTATAGGATGATCAAACAGTGTTGTAAAATAGTTGTGTTGTAAAATAATTACATTTTAACTTTTATTAAGTAATTTTTCTATTAATTCTTACCTTATCACCAAGAAATCAGCTGTAGTAGTTGATGAAATCAGTTGTAGCAGTTGATGAATCAGTTGTAGTAGTTGATGAAATCAGCTGTAGTAGTCGATGTTTTATTGCTGGAGAGAATGATTTCTATGCAGAGAGAGCTGTTCTTATATAGTATAAGCCACTCCTACTCATTTAGCTTATAGCCATTAAAAACACTCACGCGAAAACTCTATCAGAATAGTGTTATTCGCGTGAAATATCCCTGTTTTATTCGCGTGAAAATAAAAAATTTCATTCCCGCGAAAGCAACGGTTTCCATTCGCGTGAAAATAAAGTATATATTCCCGCGAAAGCATTGGTTTGTATTCGCGTGAAAATAAAATTTTTATTCCCGCGAAAGCAATGGTTTCCATTCGCGTGAAAATAAAATTATTTATTCCCGCGAAAACATTAGTTTGTATTCGCGTGAAAATAAAATGTTTATTCCCGCGAAAGCATTGGTTTGTATTCGCGTGAAAATAAATTATTTATTCCCGCGAAAACATTGGTTTGTATTCGCGTAAAAATAAAATGTTTATTCCCGCGAAAGCAACGGTTTCCATTCGCGTGAAAATAAATTATTTATTCCCGCGAAAACATTGGTTTCTATTCGCGTGAAAATAAAATGTTTATTCCCGCGAAAGCAACGGTTTCTATTCGCGTGAAAATAAATTATTTATTCCCGCGAAAACATTGGTTTCTATTCGCGTGAAAATAAAATGTTTATTCCCGCGAAAGCAACGGTTTCCATTCGCGTGAAAATAAATTATTTATTCCCGCGAAAACATTGGTTTGTATTTGCGTGAAAATAAAATATTTATTCCCGCGAAAGCAACGGTTTGTATTCGCGTGAAAATAAAGTATTCATTCCCGCGAAAGCAACAGTTTCCATTTGCGTGAAAATTAAATGTTTATTCCCGCGAAAGCATTGGTTTGTATTCGCGTGAAAATAAAATATTTATTCCCGCGAAAGCAACGGTTTGTATTCGCGTGAAAATAAAGTATTCATTCCCGCGAAAGCAACAGTTTCCATTCGCGTGAAAATTAAATGTTTATTCCCGCGAAAGCATTGGTTTGTATTCGCGTGAAAATAAAATATTTATTCCCGCGAAAGCATTGGGTTGTATTCGCGTGAAAAAATGTTGATTCATAGGATTTAATCAGTGCAACTTTACCTATTTAAGAGCCACTGTTTTCACACAGAAAGCATCCAGTTCTACAACGACTAGCGGAGAAGCAACATCTACTAAATCTTTCATTGCAACAACTAGGAGCTCATCTTCTTTATAAAGGTAAGAGTAAAAATATTTATTTTTTGTTAGCTAACGCTACTAGCTGAAGGTTTATGACCTTTATGATCTTTTAAAATTAATTACGAAAAATTAAACAAAATGTTTTGTTTTTTTAGAATGAATACTCAAGACGAAGGAAGTCAACCGATGAATGAAGAAGCAGGATCCCAGCAAACCCTTTCCCCATCACCTTCTCCTATCTTTGATATGGCAGAAAGTCAATTGGTGGTTGATGAACCAGAATCCCAACAAGATTTTACTTCATTCACATCTCCTACTAACAAGCTGTCTTCAAAAAGAACATCGATGAGGAAACGATCTTTTATTGATTTGACAAAAGATGAGAATGAAACTGGCTCGAAGTGCAAAAAACTAGTTTTGACGGATGTTGGAGATGAAACGCTTTTTCGTCACACCAGAATACCCTTTCAAGATGCTGGAAGTAATGAACTAACCACTCTCACCTACAAGAGCGCTGGGTTAATAAACTCTCTCTCTCCAGATAGTCTAGAAAAACTTGAAGAATCCATGGAAATCCGAGAACTACCAGTACCAACAGTTATGGAGGTGTTGTCTGTTGAATTTCGTGATGAATCAAAGTGCACCATGATTTACAACTACCGAAAGGATAAGAAGATAACTCGGGTGAAGAGTGATGTTTCAACCGAAATAGGACTGCTTGTTAATAAAGCTAAGCAAACACGTCCAATTGTTTTAATTTATATGGGAGAAGGAAAGACAGGAGATGCGATTTTTCGTACTGCTGAATCTCATGGATGTAATCGAAAGATCAACGATCCATTCAACTCATTGTATGGCAAGAGTTTGAGACAAATACAGGCTTATTTCAGTGTTGCTCACCTACACGATTTTCCGACAGGAAGTGTTATAGCTTATGAGAATCCTGGAATGCTAAGAAAATGTGATACTCGTTGGAACAAGACTGCTGATGTTATAGTGGCTAATTACAGATGTATGGTGAAAGGAGAGCTATTGATTGGAGATCTTAGCATCCCTGCTCAAATAGCTTCATCTGTGGTGGCGGAAAAAAGTGGTGTAATCGTATTCAGAGGACTGAAACAAAATACTAACAACATGATTTCCTACGACATCATTCTACTCTCAGCTCTTCAAGCTTTCATTCAAGTCTCAGAACTGTTTGATACTTCGCTGCAGCACACCTGTCTCTCCTACTTTGATGAAAATGAAAAAGAGAATTGTCCAGAACAGCATATCAGAGCCTTAATCGATAACACAAAGGATGTGACTCGTCTTCTATGATGGTAAGTTTCATATCTATTTAAAGAAAGATCTGAAGTATTTTTGTAAAATTAATTCATATAACTATGTATGATAGAGTCATTAGTTACTATGTCTTTTAGATATAACTAAAGAGCGCTCCTGAGGAAGAAAATGAGAAGATCTTATTTACTTCTTGCTTGAAACATTACAAAATAATAGTTTTTATAGGTTCTGTAGTGTTTAGCACAAATAATGAGATAAGTTGTATTTTATTCATTATATTTGTTATATCAAATAAAAATCAATTATAATAATTTATTTTAACAATTTACTTAGTAAATTAGTTCCTTGTATATGTACACCATCTATTCCTTCTACTGTATCATCTTCTATGAACTCGAAGTTAGGATAGGTCTGTATGATAAATCTCCGTATTGAGTGATCTCTCATCTCACTATCTCCTATGTCTCGTAAACTTCTAACAATTTCATCCATACTCCATCCTCTACTTCTCAGTAAACAAAAGTATACACAATAGTCGCCACATACAGTTGACAAAAAACTTTGTAGTTGTGTTTCATTACTTTGTATTGTTTCATATCCTCCATGAATACTTAGTATTTCATTTACATCCGGATAAAAGGAAACAGAACGTCCAAACGAGTCAAAAAAATCCACCTCTGAATCATTAGCGTACACAGCCAACCAATGCTCTCCGGGTTGATGAGAATAATGGGTGTTGAATACGAAACATCCTGTTGGAAAATTGCAAATTTGCTTCCAAAACTGTTCTCTAGCTCCAACATGAATCCCTACGCTTTGACATAAAACGTCTGAAGATAAGATCGAACGAATTTGTATGGTATTCATCTGTAACTTTCTGTTTAAAGCACTGCGTCACCTCCGATAGTTAATTGAAGAATGCTATCCATCTCCAACACACCGTCTTTTACAAAGTATGCTACCAGGGATAATCCATCCGTCGTGTTAGCGCTAAAACGAATTTCCACACTTGTTGTGACATTTTTCATAGAGTGAAAACCTTCTTTAAGAAAATCACCGGTCAAATCAAATCCATAAAGTGTAGTACCATCAAGGTATTGTTCTTTCGTAATACCGAGACTATCGCCTTCAAGCAAAGTTCCGGTAGCGTGTAGAAACTGATGATATTCTCTTCCAAAAATTCCTCTAGCATAATTTGGTTCAAATCTCCTTCCAATTGGACAATCACCAATTCTCAATACAATACTATCAACACTAGCATGCTGCATTCTATATGGATTCAAGGCGAAACGTCCGTTCATTGCGTTGTGATTAACTAAACCTAAATAAATTTGTTTAGGTTTTTGTTTGTTTTCTTCCAAAGTGATGTCGATCTGCGCAACACCAGCACGAATTCCATATAGTTTTATCCGTTTTCGATCAACAGGATAAATGTAGTTGTGACCTTCCAATGCCAAGCTGAGTTGGGAGTTTTGTATTGTAGGATTCACCTTAACTTTACAAAGATGAAGTTCAAATTTATCAATTCTAATCTTTGCCCCTCCTGCAGGCGCCTCATTCGCAGCAAACAAAGCTAGTTTGCCAGAGGCACGCTCAAACTCCAGCTGCATAGTAGGACCTGGTATTATTAGTTTTTTCTGCTGAAATAATGCGAGATGAGGTTTTCCAGTTAATTCTATTGTCTTTCCACCTATGATTAGAGCTCTCCTCTTTTTCTTATCAGCGGTTTTGTGATCAGTAGCGTCTTTGCTAGTTGAATCATCATACAACCATCCTTCCATCTTACCTTGATATTTCTTTCTTTCTGCACTGTTTTCGAGTAGTTGTGAAAAGTAGGAGCGTAAACCGTAGTTGTTAGCGTATTCAACGGTGGTTCCTTCTATCGACATTTTCAACTCACTGAATAATGCATGCATTGAATCCCCCATCCACACAACTGCATCATCATCATTACCTGAAATATTGGTTCCATCATCTTGAACAACCGTGGCTTCAACTTGCAGAAACGAGTTGTAAAGATCTGTGTAATGTTCAGTGCTCCCTGACAAGGTTAACTCAATACTACCATAAGGATCTAACCTATCAGGTCTGATGACAACATATTCCGATCTTTCTACCGATATGTTTGTTGGTTCCGTAGCAAATACATCCAACGTTGGATTTATGTTGTAGGAAGAACCTTCCAACTTATTACCTGTTGTTCCATTTAGGCTAGCCATCTTTTGCGAGTGATGAATGCTTGAAGCGTTACCGCTTAATGAATATAGATATCGAGCTCAGCTGTCTTTATACCGGATTCTACTGCTATTAAAATATACCACGATTACCAACACCTCTCCTCTTCTTTCCACCTCTTGTTTTTCTCATTTTCATTCTATCTGGACGGACTGCATTGAGCACATCTCCCCCCAGATCATTCAACTCTGCCAATCCCCTCTTCTTTGCTGACGCTGCAAAACTTTGACCATCGATGACATCACGCGCTACATTTCCACCTACAGACAATGCTCTTTTCCCCAAACTAATTGCTCCTCTTTTCAGCATTGGTGCTGCAGATTTAAGTAAACTTGAAAAAATACTACCAAGTCCATTTCCTCTCATATTAGGCATCACTCGTCGTCCGCTATACACTCCAATTCCATTTCCAGCTTGCATCTTGTAGTACTCATCAAAAAAATCTTTTGAATCCTCAGGGGTGTATCGTACCAAACTCATTATAATTCTTTCTCTCTATAGTGAACCGTCAACACAACCTTTCCACCATCAAATGGTATTCGTTGACCGTCGTCACTCGTTATAAGTACTTTAATCATATCACTATTTAGTGATGAAGCGTCAACATAGTGAGGATTTTTAAATTCTTGATACACAACACTATTCTTCTTTCCTTGAACTGGAACTACTCTCAATAAAGGTACATTCGTATCTCCTACCATTCTATTATCAACAATGTTGGAATAAACATACAGGGATGTTAAACCGGAATTTATATCAGGAGGTGTGATATTATTGTATCTACCACGAGGGTATGTAGTTTTTGATTCAAATCCAAAAATATATGCTATATCTTTGGAAAAGCTTATGGCAGTATCAGGATCACTGTTAGTTAGTAAAGCGGTGTTGGTGATCTTGTTGTAGGAGATGGCGAATTTCTTGTCTAAATCCATTTCATTCATTCTCTTTCGTATAATCTCCTCCAACTCCTCTATACTATCATATCTTCCATTACCGATTAGGATGAAGGACTTTTCGCTTTTACCGGAGACATTAGTCTTTTCTAGATATATTTTCCCTTCGGTAACATTTTTCCAATTATTAGAATAAGTCATATCTAGCAGAGCTACCTCCCATTTACCGCCATTGATAACCAAATATTTATACAGTCTCACTGTAAATTCGGAATTGTTATTATCAGGAAACTCTTCACCACTAGAGTTTGAGGGTAAAGTTATCAGCATCGACATTTTCCCAACGTATGATGATTATATCAAGCGTTCTTTCCTTATAAACTATTCATCTACCCACTCGTTGAACTTTTCTCCGTATCCTAACCACTTAACCAGAATCTGTCTTTTACCTCTTTTCATTCTTCTTCCCAATATCTTTTCAATTCTGAAAATCGTGGGTTTTTTTACTTTTTGCAACTCTTTTTCGTAAAAGGTGCCATCAATCATCTCCTCAGCTAAATCTTTTACCCTATATACAACAGGTTTTTCATCAATAAGTACATCAGTGATTATAAAAATCTCAATCGTCCAATTCGGAGTGTATCCTCTTTCAAACGCTCCTCTTGCCTTACTTATTCTCACATAATCCCCAACCTTTAGTTTTGCTTCTTGAGTTAAACTATGTTCACCTCCTTCATACACACGATTCCATACAAGTTCTTGATTTTGAAAATTCACATCATTTGGTCTCATACCTATAGCACCATGAATTGTGTTGTTGTATGCATTAACCATTTCTGGTAAAGCATCAATGTATCTATCATCATCTTTATATGTCAAATATCTATATATCTTCTCTTTTAAAGTTCTGTTAAAACGCTCCACCATTGATGCCTTTATCGTTTCATTTTCGGTTGTAAAGCGCTTGATCTTTTTTTCCGCTAGCAGAGTCTTGACATTGACGTTGTCAAACTCTTTACCTTTATCAGATTGTAAAGCTTTATAATTTTCCCCTTCTAGTATTCTTCTCAATCCTCTTGCTACTACCGGTCCTGATTTGTTGATGAGCGGCACAGCCCAACCTTTTCTAGATAAAGAATCAATAGCAGTCAGTAAAAATGCTGTATTATTATTTTCATCTCTTCGAGATCGAACATCCATCAAATCTACCTGTAGCTGCTCCCCTATTCCAGCTACAATTGTAGGACGACGCTTAAACTTGGTTACAACTTTTTTATGTAACGTGTAGGCATCCTCACCACTCAACCATTCACGGATTCTTTTTTCTCCCTCTCGTTTTCTACGAGCTTTCAGTAAAGCTCTAGCTCCTCGTAGAGATGTATGTAATGCAGGATTGTAATACAACTCTTTTAGCGTGTCGATGTCCATGAATTAGTACCGGGAACGACCAACTTTTTCTTCTGAGTACGTGTTCGATGCGGGGATTTTCTGACAGTTGTGATTCCTTCATCAGTTAGCAGGCTTTTAAATCTACTGTAATTGGTATTTCCCGATTGTATTTTACCTCCTTCGGTTAGAACGTCTCGTAGTAAAGTTTTGGAAGTCCTAGGATTCAACCAATGTTCTCCAATTTTCAGTCTGTCCTTCTCCGAGTCGAATCTACCAATTTTACTCAGATTATTCAACATTTTGACAGCGATCGTTTGATCACTCTTTTTTTTTGTTAAATCAGCTGCTTTTTTTTCAAAATCTTTTAAATTTTCGCTTTCACTATCGTGCTCATCTTCTCCATCAGTAAGAAATGTACTTCCTAGTAAGGTTGTGTCTTCAGTATCAAACAACCTTCCTTTTATTAATTCCGTCCCAATATCATCATCATCATCAACCATTTTCACTGATTCTAACTCATTGTCTTTATCAACATTTGGTGAAAAGACATTAGGTTTATTATCAATAATTGTGCTATTGGCCAAAGGAAAAGTAGACTCTGTCTTTTTTTTCTTAATGAGATTCCAACTATCCTTTTGTGTCTGGTTTTGGTTATTTTTAATCTTTTTGACATCAGACAAATACCTACGTAGGTTTTCAACATTTTCATCTAACTTTTCGTATGAGGATAAGTCAGAATCATAAGCCGTTTCCAGTAGATCATTTCGCTTTCGCTTCATATTTCTCACTGTTATAGCTTCCATAGGATTATAATACAATGGAGGTCTGGCTTTCTCTTCCTTTACCACTGTTTTATCATCCTTTCTTTCTGTTAATCTATAGTATTCATCTTCAGTGAGTATAAAATTACGTCTGGAGAATGTTAAAGGCTGTCGATTCATCTTTTTATTGATGATAAAACAGATACAATAGGTGTTATAATAGCATCCAAAAGATTCCCTCTACCACTCTGAATCAAAATTTTACGCTTATCATCAACTCTCCCTCTACCACTAAGTTTATGTAGCTCCTTCTTGTAACGCTGCAACTCAATAAACTGCTCAGAATCAAGAGGAACATTACCTAATATAATATTTTTAACACTTTCTATCAATGATTGAAACAAATCTGAGTTAGCCTTTTCGACTATAGCGATTTTCCCTTTCTTACTCAGATCATCCAGAGCTAAAATCGCCATTCTATTTCGCATCATTCGTGTTGAGAGTTTCATCTTTATCTTCTCCCTCCGCCTAGCACACTTTTAAGTAACCCTGGAACTATATTGCTGATGATAGGTCCTAGTAGAGCGCCTAAAAATTCTCCTTTTTGCAATACAGCTTTCTTATCATCTAACGTTGATTTTCTTACTAAAGCGCTAATATCCTTCACGTTTCGCTGCAACTCATTATACTGAGATGATGTCAATGGTATCGTTCCATTTATAATAGCTTTAGCACATTCCATTAGAGTCATAATAAACTCCTTTTTGGCTTTGGCTATAACAGACTTTTGAATAGCAAAGGTTGTATTGTTGAGCGATAACAACACAGCTGCATTTTTTGTTAATTTTTTCTCCAAAGCTTTAGACATTATAATGCTTTCGTGTTGCGTCGTTGAATAACAAAATATGATTGAGGTGAAGTGAATAGTAATTGTATTTATATCCTTTTACTTGGGTACATATAATATCATAGGGAGAACTGATGTAAAATTTCCCAATAGTCTATGTTGATCATTCGTTTGTTGAGTCGTATCTATTCGTAAATAAGAGTATGGTTTCTTTGTCGCGTCTTCAAAAGCCTCTTGTACATATTTTATTTTTGATGGAAAACATTGTCGAGCCAAATAGGAAATAGAAGAAGCATCTCTAGGGTTTTTAAAAAGAAAAAAATAATGACTATTCAAGGAAATTGTACGATTTCCTTTTAAAAACAGATTCTGAACAATAAAAAACACACTTATGTTCAAATGATGACTATGTTTTGTATACAAAGCATTAGCATCAGCTTTACCAGAAACTTCATCCATGAGATCATCAATTATCAGCCATCGATTTTTACCATCTCTGGGAAAACTCACTGTTATATCTATCATGCCTTCATGAAAAATCACTCCTGATACATCATCAAAGGCTTTTTGGTAGGCTCCATAACAGTAGTGAATCTCTGTTGGTGGAGGGTGTGCTATAGTCTGACTAGCTTCAATCATTCGAAAAATCGCTTGCGTCTTTCCCGATCCTGTTGGTCCTGCAATCATTGCTGTAAAAGGAGATCGCATCCTCGGGTCATAATCTTCAGGTTTCCCATTCATCATAAAAAGATGTTCATCAATCAACAGTAGTTTCATTTATGGTTCCAACAGGAGAGTTTCTCGCTTTTTGTATTTTTTCCATAGCTTCTTCATACATACTAAACTCAGTAACACCTCCAAAAGTGGAAAGCCCTACGACAAATACCAAAATTATCATAATTATCAACGCTTTACGCTTCATACTCGGTAAAACATCTATCATATCACGTTCAGTACCATCAATAGTATCAACTTCATTCATCGGTCTCATCTCAACATCATCCTCTGTCGACATCTTAACTTCCAATAACCATACAATCTTATCACGTTTTCATTTATATACAATGTTAAAACTATCAAAAAAATCAAATGCCATACATGCAAAATCTATATGCCATATAAGTTCAAAATAAGTAAAAAAATAATCAAAAACTCAAATGCCACTTAAATGCCACTCAAATGCCACTCAAGTAGCCCTCAAATGAAATACAATATAAACTCGGCGAATTCATCCAACGTCGTAACCCATTGCATAACCTCCAAGGTCTAATCCACAAAAAAACACTTGGTAGGGAGATCTGCTCATATATTACTACTAATACAATATCAAAAGTCATTCATGCACAGCGCTATTTAGCCAATAATAGAATTAGCTTAAGTTTTAGGTCAACATTTGAGACATATGTGTACGTTCGTGGAAATATAAATGAGTTTATATTTCAATGTGTATTATGCTCAGAATATGCTGCGCATTTTTTTATTGGAGCCTCATGCCCTATTGTTACCTTGGCAACTTTTAAATGAATTTCATTGGATGTTTGGTTCAGTGGGCGAGGTTTTTTGTGCGGGTTTTTTGGCCAAAGTTGAAGGAACAGCTTCGGCGACCAAATGGTCGCCGTTGCAAAGATTGTAGTATACATTAATTGTCCTCTTTGGCCCATAGCTTGATCAGCTATGTTTTGCTTTTAGCTTTTTATTAGACCCCAGTTTTTTCTCGGCATTTCTTATTATTGATATTTAATATTATTATCAGTTATTAAATATTTTAAACCTGGCACCAACAGAAAAAAGTTTAAAAAGTTACAAAAATTATTTTTATTTTCATTATTTGTATAATAATTTTTTCAGATAATTATTTTCAGGAGATACTGTTGATCAAATTACCCTTATCCCATCATTAGTGTATGTTATATATTTTGTATTCCCCATACAATACAAAGCACAGAACTTTATTTTGCTTGTGATTCTTCATATCCATTACCAACAATAACTCCCGACCATATAATTATTATGGTGTGAATAACAATAAAATGTTAAATAATTTTATACAAAAAATAAGAACAATATATTAAATAATATTATACAAATAATGACAATATAAATAATTTTTTTTGTAATTTTCTAAGCCTGTCTTTGTTGGTGCTAGCTTCAAAATAATTAATAACTGGCAATAATAAATATCAATAATAAGAAAAGCCGAAAATAATCTGAGGTCTAATAAAAGGTTCAAAGCAAAACATAGCTGGTCAAGCTATGAGCCAAAGAGGGTAGTTAATGTATACTACAATCTTTGCACCGGTGACCATTTGGTCGCCGAAGCTGTCCCTTTAACTTAGGCCAACAAACCAGCACAAAGAGCCCGCCCACTAAGCCAATAATCTAGTAAAATCCATTTAAAAGTTGCCAATATAACAATGGGGCATGCAACTCCCAATAAAAAACACACACCGCGTTCCAAGCAAAATACACATTTATATTTCAACAAAAAAACACATATGCCTCAAATTTTCGCCTAATAGGCTATAATAGAACAGTAATGCAATTATTCAAATCATTGTTTGCTACAGCTAGCATACTCTTTCTCCTTGACTGGCATGTAGGCCAAGCCTGGGCCTTCTGCTTAAAGGCGTGGCCGCACCTCACCGATGTTTTGGTGTCAATGCACCTATACTATGGATTGTGACGTTGTGCAAGTGGCTACATATGCCGATGTAGCGTGACGATATAATGGAGCACATCCAAGTGAAGTAATCGTTACTTCACTTAGGAGCACATCGGTGAATTGCGATTGATCTAGCCAATCATACTGCACAAAGTGCGGGCTTTTGCCTGTTTCATTTCCGACAACAAAGTATTTGTTTCCCTGATATAATAATTACAGTGAAAACAATTTTACTGTGATGTATGAGTGTCTTTTTTCACCATAAAAGCTTTACTTTCAACAATTTTTTTTTCATTTACTATTAAATCTTCACTATTTTGTGATTATTCATCATTTATTTACATACATGTATAATAAATGAATTTTATTTTATTGTTGTACATGATGATAATTTTAATTACTATTACAATTACACTCAGTAATGTTGAAATTATCAATTACCCTATTTTAAGAGTCATGTAAAACAAATTCACCGGACTGAATTCACTGTTCAAATTTTATAACATAAAACGTCCTTTGGAAGTTGAAGTGTATGGTCGTTGTTGACAAAAATTTCTAACGGAAACACCTTGTAAATAGTTAAATTTGATGAGCTTGGGAAAATATTTTGTGTCAACCAATCAGAGAACGCCAATGTGCCTTCGGCATCGGGCATAGACCGACATGTCGGCTATGCTCACCAACTGGCCCAACAATGTGCCGATGTATTGTGCACGCCATCGCAAGGCCTTCCGATGCCAAACATAAGCCTGTGTAGCCAAGCCTGCACAGTAGTCTCTGCTAGCAACACTTCTTGTAATTCATGCATGTTTGGACTTGTCTTTGACTCTACTGCTTGGCTGTGCACAAGTATGTGAATGCTGTTCACTAGCTACAAACGGCTACTACCTCTACTGAGTCGTGTGTATTTAACAAATTCCCTCACATAACTTGAGGGAAACATGTCAATCTAAAAACTCATTCCTCGATGCAACATACCTTGTTTGTGTTATGCCATGTTTTACCACAAGGCCAGCAGCAATATCATTAAGCATTCCTCTGTTTAATGTGATATTTGCTCCGCCATAGGATGAAATCACACTGCTGCTACTGTTCAGCCCATCTACCTGACCCACAAAAGCGCTCACTCCATCAGATTTTGTTGAATCTATTTGCTCCTGCAGCTGACTTAGAGTTTGAGCTAGGACATCTCTCACATGTGAATCTTCTGCAGTAATCGATGTGTCCCAAATGCACTCATACTGTGTGATGTTTGTGGAGTGGCAGCTCACGTAAGATAAAGTGGTAGAAATGTTTTTGAAGCCTTCCTCTAGCTACAAGTACAACCATAGTTCAAACTGAAAAAAAGAGTTTAAAAGCATTGTCGGAGTTAGTTTTTTTTAAAACTTTTTATTACAAAATTGGAATGCTTCAGCGTATTAGAGAGTGGAAAATTCTTTTAAAACCATCCCTTTATTGAAAAACTACAGCTATCAATAGGAATGAAACATCCGTCGAGGTTCCGCTTCTGCTTTTGCGATTTTAATTTTCAAAACTTGCAGTAGTCACTTTCTTAATACTGTTGCAAAGTTTTTAAAAGTCAAATACAAACTTTGATCATCCATATTTTTTGCATTGCTATGTATACAAATAATGCCAAAAAAATTTGGCAGCTTGCTTAAAAATAGTGTCAAGTTTTGTAAATTCTTGTCATATTTCGATTACTCTGATACTTAAAAAACTTGTTATGCTTTGTTGCTTTCAGTACAAACTTCAAGCTTAATTAAGTTTACTCAATTTAATTCACACTAGCTTAACGATCTCCCACAATTTTACTGCTCAATAGTTTGATGTGATTTGCAATATATACAATGGAAGGTACAGTGTGACTCTGGTGTACTTAGATTAAATAAAACACTCACCGACTTGATTACAGCAACACGATACACAAACCATTCATCCTGAGTGATGTTACTAGCAACTTCTGGTACGCTGATGGAGTACTTTTGTGGCTGCAAGTTAATATCTTTTCCAGGGATGAAAATTACATCCGTTTCACTGAGAGGAACAGCAACTGGTGTGAGTGTGTTGTTGGTAAATGACTTTGTATTGTTGACCAATGTTTCGTTAATGAATTTCAAAAGACCAGAGGGTAGTGATGACACTTGTCTACGGAATTTGTTACCGGACACTTTCACAACATCACATCTGTACTCCGTAACTTCAACGGAAGTGCACCTCACAGCTAGTGCACGTTGACTTGATGTCTTGAAATACTGTTCCAACTGCAATATATAGTTTATACTTTAGATAGCTGGTCAATAGTAGATGTGTTCAGTAACAAATCGCACACTTCATATTAAAAATCGTTTTTGATTTGAGGACTAGTGCATAGCAATATCAATAACTTTTAGAACATTTTGTGACTGTATGCAGAAAGAGAGTATGAAAAATTGAGTTGGCGCTATAGTGTATATTCTCATTTGGACAATGGTAATTTTTGCTTTCAGTAGTAGCAACTTTGTATATTCATTGAAATTGTTATCTCAACAAAACAAAAAAACAGTTTATAAAATCAAAATGTCAAAGAAAACAGTACTATTTCATGTCAAGCTGTTTATTTTGCATTTGAACAGTTTTTTTTGGTAGACGTAACAGGTGAACTTTTAAATATATCTTAGATTTTTACAGATTTGAAAAAGAAAAACAAATTGAAGTTCATTCTTGGAACTGCTCCATCAGTTTCTAATAAGATAGAATTCTGTTCCAAAAAAGAGAAGCTTCCAAAATTTGATAGGGCCGCATCCTGTTCAAAGTCAATTTTTCATTTACTAGCAAAAAGAGCCAATCACATATCTAAAACAGTTTTTTGCTTCTCATTCTAGGAGTTTTGATTTGTTTGTAGTTCCCAAAACCAAAACAGTATTTTTGAAAACTCAATTTTTGCCATTCAGAAAGCTCTAGTTAATTGTTTCTTTTTTTGTGGTTTGATAATAAGAAAAAAACTGTCAATTCAGTTTGTTGAACTTCTCTTTGAATTTATGTAGTATAGGTTTTATCTAGAATGTGTACAAAAACTGATGATAACAGTAATAAAATAAAAACAAGCAAGACTCTCTACTTCAGTTCCATCAGAGTGAAAACAACAGCATTTGAGTAATGCAAAATGTGGAACAAAGAATTCACAGAGAAGTTGAAAGATTTAACCACTATGTTTTCAAATTTTCCTGCAGCTTGAATACATACAAGCTTGATCGTCGTTATTTGTTCAGTTATTACAAAATTTCTTACTGCAAAAGATTCCATTGATGTAAAAAAATTCTAACGCTATTATTGACCTTGACCTTTAAGCCGGTGGACACTTTATTTAATCATCAAGCTGCTAAACGAAATACACATTAGCGATATCACTCACAGTGGACATTTACAGCTTTTTAAGTACATGCCCATAATTCTTAGCTTATAAATTGTCAAGAAGCTTCAGGACAAAGTGAACCTGTAGATGAATTCAATTTTATACATTTCAACCATGTCTAATAACTTACAATATTTCCAACTTTGCCTACATTCTAAACAGAACTAGAATTTTGGTAACTTTTATGAAATATTTTAATAAACATGGTGTGTTTCAAAATTAAAAGGTTTAAAGAGATTAATTTCAAGCTGTGAATGATGTAATTGGTATTGGATACTTTCTCGATTTTTCAAGTTTTTGAAAACTAAAATGGTATAGTGTTTGGGAAAAGAATTTTGCTATAAAAAAGTGCAAACTGTAAGAGACTAAAGCTTGCCATTTACTGATTATACAATCTGAATTTGGTAGTTCTTCAAAAATTTTTTAGACTTAATTAATGGTTCAAAAAGATTAAAAGGAAAGATTTTTCAAACTCTTGTCTTATTAATTGGTTTTTACTTTGCAAAGGAACCTTGAAACTTGCCCTTTTGGGAAGATATTGAAGAACATTTGAGAAGTTATTACAGAAAGCCAAAAATAGAATTGCAGGTGCTTAATAATCAAGGAAGTCAAATTCGTTAGGAGAATCAATCAAAACTAAATTTACCAACTTCATCGTTTTTGTAATGCGTAGTTGCTGGTTTAATCTTGTAAGATGGAGGTTTTTTATGTAAAATCATTGTATGTAGTTATTGTTATTGACTACATTTCACTTTGTTACAGTAAATGTAGAAATATGGAGCGCAAAAGCATATAGTTTGAAGAGAGAAAAAAAAATTGATTTTAATAAATGTTTGAAAGCAATGTTTTCACATGCATATCATAAAAAAAATTTTAGCTTTAAAAGACAACGATTTCAGCTAATTTAAAAAAATTAAAAGAATTTTTGAAGAATAGAGAAACTTTGACCCACTGTTAGTACAGCTCCTTTAGCGTATGCCTTAAGTGTTTCTGTGTCATTTTCTTGAATCTGTACCGGAAAGCGAATCTCATACACGTTGAGGACTTTTACTGGAGCAGTTGTTGTAGTAGTTATCGATGTGGTGGTTGTTGGTGTGTTGGTAGTTGTTGGTTTGGTAGTAGTTGTTGGTGTGGTGGTAGCTGTTGGTTTGGTGGCAGTTGTTGGTTTGGTGGTAGTTGTTGGTGTGGTGGTAGTTGTTGGTGTAGTGGTATTTGTAGGTTTGGTGGTATTTGTTGGTGTGGTGGCAGTTGTTGGTTTGGTGGTAGTTGTTGGTCTGGTGGTAGTTGTTGGTGTAGTGGTATTTGTAGGTTTGGTGGTATTTGTTGGTGTGGTGGCAGTTGTTGGTTTGGTGGTAGTTGTTGGTCTGGTGGTAGTTGTTGGTGTAGTGGTATTTGTAGGTGTGGTGGTAGCTGTTGGTTTAGTGGTATTTGTTGGTGTGGTGGCAATTGTTGGTTTGGCGGTAGTTGTTGGTGTAGTGGTAGTTGTTGGTGTGGTGGTTGTTGTTGGTGTACTGGTAGTTGTTGGTGTGGGGGTAGTTGTTGATTTGGTGGTAGTTGTTGGTGTGGTAGTAGTTGTTGTTGTGGTGGTACTTGTTGGTGTGGTAGTAGTCGTTGGTGTGGTGGTAGTTGTTGTTGTGGTGGTACTTGTTGGTGTGGTAGTAGTTGTTGGTGTGGTGGTAGTTGTTGATTTGGTGGTAGTTGTTGGTGTGGTAGTGGTTGTTGGTGTGGTGGTAGTTGTTGGTGTGATGGTAGTTGTTGGCATGGTCGATGGAGATCTAGTGAAACAAATAACAAGAGCACCAACTTAATGTTTAGCTGTCAATTTTTTTAATTTATCAGAACATTGAAGCACTGTGAGCACATGCTCTCAATCATGTCTGAATATCTCTCTGTTCAATTGTCAATAGTTATGTTAATGAATATTTGTCCATCAGAAATTTATTACTGTATTTGCCTGCTCTGATCATACATTGCTAGAGTAAGACTTCGTGGTTATCATTACCACTGAGGTCTGTCACATAAATGTTGACTTCCTTATCAGTTTCATAATGTTTGAATAACTATAAATGTTCAGCGATAGTTAAGGGCACATGACAAGAGGGTTCAGCTAAAATCCATAAGGATCACGTTCAGCAAACTTTGTATGAGTGGTAAATAACTTTAAGAACCAGTAGCTTTACATTGGATAAGCATATGTTGGAGAAATCTTTGAGTTTTTAGCGAGGCAAATGAAAAATTAGCATAAATCGTATAAATCAACAAAATTGATAGTGCATAAATGTGGTAACTGAAGAAGTGCTAACAACTTTACTTCGCAACATTTCCTTTCAGTTCATTGCAACTAACCTTGATGAAACAGTGCCTATCTCCTTCACATCTAGTCCAGAGGCACTCTTGTTGAGAGCTGTTGGGTTGATTACGATGGTTACGTTACTAAAGGATGAAATCACACTGCTGTCGTTGTAGAGCCCATCTACCCGACCCACAAAAGCTCTCACTCCACCAGATTTTGTTGAATCTATTTGCATCTGCAGCTGACTTATTAAAGTTTGAGCTAAGACGTCTCTCACATATGAATCTTCTGCAGTCATCGATGTGTCCCACATGCACTCATAATGTGTGTTGTTTGTGGAGTGGCAGCTCACGTAGGATACAATGGTAGAAATGTTTTTGAAACCTTCCTCTAGCTACAAGCATCATTATCATATTTAAGAAAATTAGATTTTCACTATTTTACAATCTAAACGTTTGAAATTTGTTGCAAGAGAGCTTGTGATTCAAAACTGGTAGCTTCCAACTAACTGTTTTTGTAGGAAAGCTTATGGTGAAGTTTTATGTTCAATTTTTTAATAAAACAAAAGTTTTTAGGTGATCAATTTGTAGTTTAGACAGTCCTAACCACGATTTCTAGACTACCCAGTAAACAGCAATTCAAACAGTCACAATAAAAGCTATTTATCATAATCCATTGGGTAAGCAAATGTGCAACCCACATGCTATAGATAACGAAGACAAAGTTAAAGCTGCTATTTGTTCTCAGTAAACAAACTAAATAATAAATAAAATTATAAATTTCATTATGCTGTCATTTAATTTTTTTTCAAATTTTTATTCCCGATAGCAAAAAATCTTCGAGCCACCTTTTTGATAATTGTCTAAAGAATTTAACGCAAGAAAATATCTCAGCCACATTTAGAAAACCTAAAGCACTCACCGACTTGACAATTGCAACACGAAGCACAATCCATTCATCCTGAGTGATGCTGCCAACAATTTCTGGTACGCTGATGGAGTAGTTGCGTTGCTTTGATTCAACAGTTGGCCCAGTTGTTGTGCTTGGACCCAGGATTTTAGTTTCCTTTAAAGATACTTTCAAATCCGTATCATTTAGAGGATTGGAAATCTCGGTAATATTTGTATCATTCTTAGCAAACTGTCGTGTATTGTCGATTAGCTTGTTATTAATGACATCAAGAAGACCAGGTGGAAGTGTTGATGCTTCTCTACGGATTCTTCCAGAAGTTGTTTTCACAACATCACACTGGTATTCTGTTACTTGTAATGACGAGCATGTAACAGTTTGAGTACCTTGACGGGATAGCTGGTAATACTGCTCAAGCTGCAACATTTGACTGTTTATAAAATTGTGGAATAAAATTTTTGAATGCTTAACAAATATCCCAAACAATCACAAAGGCAACAAAGAGGCAGAGAGATAAGTCTATTTTGATTAGGGAGTGTCACCGGCTTTAATTATTTTTTCGCACCACCAGTTTTATATTCATTTGTGAAGTGGTGGCAGAAATCTGTACAATCTTCTAGCTATGTGTAAATTGTGAGCCTGAAGGCAAATGCTGCAACATGGACTAATTCACCAGTGAAAAAGCTACCAGTAGAGTTTTTAAAACCTGCAAACCACTCAAAAAATATTCATGAATGGCATGAAAGGATTGCATATGTTCAATAATGCAAACGATGCACTTTGAACCATGAAGTGTGAGCTGATGGGGTATGTGGCTGCCTCGCTCTCGATTCTGGCAGCGCTGCCACTTTAGATCAACCATAGCTCAACACCTGTGCATTAGTTGCTCTGTTATCTTAATGGAATCACTATCTTATCAAACCATGACTCGAGTGTCTCCAAATAAACACTTGACAAAATAAAAATTGGCTTATTTTTAAGTCGCTGACATCATTTAAGCATTTCTAACTTTCTGGGTGTAATCTTGTTGCACCGCGCCCATCTTTCCCATTTATCTATTGTAATACCGCTGACTATCTTAACTAGCTTTATTTATGCATTCCCGATCCGTAAGTGATCAACTTATTGTTATCAGTGAATGAATCTTATCGGTCATGCGCTTATAATGCATTCTACTGACATGTTCAGTTTACTGGTTGACTGATACATAAAACAAGAGGTCAAGTGTTCCACCCGGACACTAAATAATGCTTAAAAAAACTTGAGTCAGTTTTGTATAAAATGGTTTTAGAAGGTTAGTTCTACAGTGTACTCGATTGCCGAAAGTTCTTTATTCATTTTAGAATCTCGGTAAGGACACCGGTTGTATTTTCCCTGACATGAATGTGATTTAAAATTTGATGCTTATAATCAATATTTTTTTGCTAATTTGTTCCATTAAACAAGTATCTTGTTGGCGATAAAAGTCAGAGCAAGTAACTTTTTTTGTGCGAATCATCAAAGATAGCAAAAGCTAAGTAAACACACCAACAATTAGCAATTAATGATGAAATACAATCAAATTTTCAAGTATTTCACTGGTGATAGTACAGTCTAGAAAGGATATAAATGATTAATAACTTGTTCACCGCCTAAATAAAAATTACTACCAAAACAATTTAGAAGTTATCACATTAATGTAAAGCTTTGGTGGAAAAATAATCTGTAGAGATGGTCTTTATATACATAAAAACTTAAATTACTTCCAGGAGCCAAATTTAAATTTAAAACTTCGTCATTACATCGATTATACATTTTCAAACTTGTAGGCTTTTCGATAAACAGTTTTTTGTTTCAAACTTAGCAGAGTTGTCTCTTCTTAAAAATACACCATGCCAAATTGTTCATGTAATGTTGTGTGTAAACCAAACTCAGACAAGACTAACTCTCATAGAGTATATAATTGTTAACCCAACTCACTGTGAACACAGTTCCTCTGGTGTAACATTTGAGGGCTTCGGCACTTTCTTCCTCTATTAGTTTTGGGAACTCGATAACATAAGTGTCAAGAGCAATTGGTGACGAGACATTAGATTTTATAGCCAGAGTAGAAATTCTCTTTGCTTCCGCTATGCTCACTAAAACAAGAGTGTTTCGCAAAATAAGCTATTATAACATAGTACATGCAAACACCTTGCATTTCATCTCGACTTAGCAAATTTTGAAATAAAACACAGGATTGGGAATATATATCAGGTATATAAGGAAGCACTAGGTACTTTTTATGCATTGTGTTGGTGAAACTAAGAGAAGAATAATTCATAGGGATGTGAAAATAAAGATGAAGCTCTATTTTAAAAGAATATTTCCTGCGTGCCTAAGGTGCTTCGTTACAGATATGAAATGATTCTTCAAAAAATATAATCGTTTTCATAAAACTTACCAATGTACTGAAGAAAAATCAATACGATGAAAATGAAGGAAAGACCTGCCCTTGTTGAGTTTGCCATGACTTGATTTCTCGACTAACTTTGCGGTATTGTGCAACTAGAGCTTAATGCTGTTATCTCATTTCTTAAGAATATGATATCATATTGCACCAAACATTCTATCTTTCACCAAACAACAAGAAACTTTGTGCAAGAGATAAAGTTTTCTGTATTACGCTAAACAGCGATAACATTTGAAGGCACACCTTGTTAGTCACGTGTAGTTGCTGAGCAGGACTTGTTGTAATGATGATGATGAAAAGATTGTTTGCGCAGAAGGGGAAGTTTCATTCTTATCACATAAACACCTGCAGAATCAATAATCGCCTACTTGGATTAGGTATGTCACGTTCTAATGAGTTGTGATGGGCGATGAATGTCTAGTGCGCTGAAACTTTATCCGCTACAATAATCTTTGGGGAAGGATTCAATGTATTGATTAAAAAAAGATTTTAGATTTTTTGATAAATTGCGATGTTGCATAATGAGCTTTGACTATTAAAGTTTCTAAGTTCTGTTGCAGTGTCAAAACAAGTTGTCATATTGGCATGTCAATGTTGTCATTTGTTGTAGCTAATTATTTCCGTAAGCGCTTAGGTAATTATAGACCTATTAACCTGACATTCAGCTGTATTTGTTAGGTAGGAAACCAGTTAGAGAGGTGGATGAAAATTATGTCAATTTTTACCCTTCCTCATGACCAGCTGGCTTTTGCACATGTTTAGTCAACCTTACAATCCACCACTTTTATAAGCCTTGAACAATTCTTTGGTACAATATTGAAAGATTACAAATTAACATAGATAAAATATGGCACCGCTATTGTGGCTTTGGTTTCTTCAAAATAAATGAATTATTTATGTGAAACAATGCTCAAAGCTAGCTCTGCATGTGGCGTTATCATAAATGTATGTACAGTTTTTGTGTTATTTGGCATCTACTTGGAAGGCATAACATTTTTTGACTTATCTGGTGTACTTTTTTCTTGTCAATTTGTTATTTGGTCGAATGAAAAGAGAGTTTGTGGCAAAAAAGTTATTCAACTCTGAATACATGACACATAAGTATCAAATCAATTTTAAAACATCTGTTTGGGAATGGTTGGCTTTAGAGGAAGAAAGTTCCGCCCAGCATAATAAAAGCTTTATCAGCTGTGCAAACAAAACTGAGTCAAATACTTCACATAATTTTATTCTCAATCACTCCAACTGAGCTAGACACTTAAATCCACAATTGGCTCGTGGAAGTAATTTTTTTAAAATCTCTTTCACTCTCAAACTCTGTTTCTATTTGCGTGATGTCTGGCAACCATTCAGTGTATCGTAAGAACCCCCCATAATAGTGACGCAGTAGCAGAAAAGCTCAGTTGCCCATTGGTGAATCCTCACTTTTCTGTATTCTTAATTTTATGTAGACACTTTTCATTTTTCCATCCTGCTATGGTTAGATTATATCTGGAAAATGATGGTTTTGATTTTGCCTCATTTTTCGTTATTGTCTTCCCACTTTTAACATGGTAGACAACTCCAGCGCAAAGGGCGAAGTTACACTGCAACCACAAGCAACACTATTATTCTTTTTCAAAAATAAAGATAAATTGGAAGCTAAAGTTGTATAAAGAGACAGGTATGTAAAGTTTGGGAGCTACCTGCACTCGATCTCTAGTAAAATCAAAACTATAGGCTACAGGAAAGTTGGTATGACCGTTGGTAGAGATGAATAGTAACTAATCATTGTAAATGTGGGGGTTGTGCCAAAATTATTTTACAGTTGGAGGCAATCATTTTATACTTCATAGTGAAACTTGTCGACTTGTGTAATTTATAGTAGTTACCCACATACTTATTTTTGAATGATTCGATGCTAATTAGCATATTTTTAAAATATATTTGTGCGATGTAAAAAAACAAAGTGGCTGGTATTTAGTTTGCAGCTGCTGTTACAACAGTTTCACAGACAATAAAGTTTAGCACTGTTTTTGCGTACACCCTCTTTCATCCGTTTATTTATGCCAGTTAGCATTCAAGGATTTAGAACGTTACAGGAAATATCCCAGAACAATCATTTCCACAACAACTAATAGCCTTTGCCTTCATCCTTCTCCTCATGTCCACAAAGGTCACACCAGTTTTCATCATTAGGTTCAACTTGGTACCCTTTAAAAATTGTCTCCATCAAATCCAGCAACTCATAACTCCACGAAGAATCAAAGAGCTTCAACATAACAGAATAGCGAAAGAAGTTACAGCTTTTATTGCATATCATTATCATTGATAAATAAGTTACTGGAGCCATGAAACCTTTTCCTATGGTCCAAAAAATGTTGTCTTATTTCTTAACTATGCATTTGAACCTTTTATCTTATAAGGTAGTCACTATTCAATAACCAGATAAGTAACAAAAAACCATCGGATTACAGGACAAACATATAGCATGAATTGGTTTGAATTTGATAAGAGTATTCGCGGAGCGTTCATCGAACAAAGGACATGTAGGGGTTAGTAATCCAATACGTTGCGTCTGAAATAGAACATTAGTTCAGAACATCATAATAGTTCAATAAATCCTTATTGATTACCAAACAAATCATAAAGAAGGTAACTCCCAATTTTTAAATAATCAAGAAGAAGTAAGAATTTCACCGTTATAAAAAATAATACTATTTAAAGTCACATTTTGGATTTAGCATAATTTTGCCAGCGATGGTATTATTTTGGCCAGCATAAGAAAATTAACAAAGTGGACTCTCTTGTTATGATTTATTTCTTGTTCAGTTTCATTTGCAACCTACAAATCATATTAATAAATGCTTGTTGATTAATTTTTTTTCTGCTCAGTAAAGTTCTTTTTGTTGACCTATTGGTTCTGAACAAAATGATTATTTATTGATGAAATTTATTGCTGATCTGATTATTTTTATTGCAAGTTATTTGGCAACCAGAGTCCACTAGTACACATATTCATTCTATATTTTTAAAAAATTTGGTATGGAGTCTTATTAATGTATTGCCTTGTCTCCTGTCTCTTTTTCTGGCGTCTTCTTCAGACAGCCCAAAGAGACACAGTTTATCACGACCCTTAGTTGATGAGCCATTAAAAATGACATTTGAAAAAAGAAAAAATTAATTGGTGAAATGTTTTCTTCATTAACACAATCTACTGTTTACTGGTTGTCTTTATGGATAGCAAAATTCCCAGAAATTTAACCCCAGTTAACAAGAAGTATTGGCAATGTGATAGAAAAGGGTTTGATAATGTAAATAACTTCAGCAGGTCCTTCGGCGATTTACACAGATGCATTTTGAAACCGCATGGCTAATACTATGCATGGAGTGATTACGATGGAATGAATTACTGACATACTCCATTTTTGAATAGAAGAATGTCTATACAGTTGAAAAAATGTTGCCTCCACTGATGGGTTATAAGCAGCTGTATTAGTATCATTTGTGTCTATCAATAAAGCATCAGTTTATCTGGCTCTTTTCAGACTTTGCCAGCTGTTAGTGTATTTTTACTCTCAGAAAAAGTCCCTGTCCTCTTGAATACAGATACATTTGGAATTGCATTCTCTTGAGTGATAGTAGACAACTCCTGACTAATATCAAACTGTTAATTTGGAATTAATGTGCGGCTAAAACTTGAACGGAAACTTGTGCAGTGTGGGGAATCTAGGAAGTTTTGGATTGAATGGGGGGTTGGTGGGGCAGTTCAGGCGGCCATGTATTTCTGCAGAAAACCTGGCTATGAAGGAGAGAAAGAGGCGCAGTTATCATGTGATAAAAAGACGGAAAGGGCTAGGCACTCACAGTAGTTCAGCCTAAATGGCCAACATGCTCGGGTAGAGGCATTGCCTTTACCACTTTTATCCACCTTTGTTGTAAAAATGCCTCTTCTCTGTGCTGGTTTGCCATCTCTACAACCAGAAGCCGTAGCTGTGATTAAGAGAGCGTTGGCAAAGCAATCCTACACTTCATCTGTCCTTCCCTAATTGGTAAAACTTTTTTGCTTGCACTGCTGAAGTTGTACCAGAGTTACTCTTACTCACAAAGTTACAGCACTGTACACTTAAATAGTGAGGATTTTTGGCTTATACATACCATTCAATGGCCATCAGAACTTGTTGTAAACGGCCACTATGCAATAAAAAAAATGAAGAAAAAGTGGATAGCTTGGGAAAAAGTTGCTAAAATGGCCAATAGCCAATGTGTCTCTGGACCAAACCAATGCAAGCATTTCCCCATCCCTCCCCACCCCCTCCCCTCTGATAACCCCCTCCCCCCTCTTCCCTAAACACCAACTCAGATTTAATTATGCATTAGCGCTGCTACCCCTAAAGTTTAGGGCACTAGAAAATATCCCTCTGCAAGCGCTGATTCTCTAAACTCTTATCTATCTGGTAGAATGGGCAAAAGTACTGCAAAAGATTTATTATAGCGGCTGAACGACATAGCCATCCCACTGTGTTGAGAGTAAAAAAAGAGGGTGGGCTCTGGCAGTCTCAAGTTTCTAAAAATAGAACATGTTGTCTAGCTAGCTGTCGTTTTTTTTTAAAAACTGTCCACTTTCCAGCTTGCACTCTTCACTGGCTGATATTTGCACTGAAGTCAAACCAGGCCAATTAGAAGATATGTTGCTACCAGAATTATGCCGACCCAAGAGTAGAAGGTAGCTTGACGTAATTTCAAGCGAGCTACTCTCAACATTAACCACCAGATTTTTACAACTGCCAAAGAAGACAAAGTATGCTTCGGGCTTTCAGAGACACGTGAAGATATTTTTCCTAAAATCAAACAAGTTAAATATTGTGCCACTCTGCTGCCATTCCCACCAGCAAAGTCTTTTTACTACAAAATAGCTGCATGAAAGCTTATAATGAATATGAACGCTTTGAAACATATATTGGAAGTTTTTTTCTACAAGTGGCATTTCATAAACATAGTTTCCTATAAAAGGTAATAGCCATCCACTCACCACATACTATCATAAAAAACCATAAGATGAAACACAATACAAATATTTATATTATTAAAGCTAATGGCTCTACTTTCTTAAAAAATAATTCTGAAAGTCCTACTTACACATTTTACTTGTGTCCTACCTACTGTGTCTGTTTTCTCTTCAAGCAAGCATTTTTCCATGAAAGTATTTTTCTGGTTTCTTTCAGGTTCAATAGCTGAATGAGAAGAGGTAGTAGTAATAAGGGAGAAGATCCCTGTCATGGAGTCTAAGGAGGAGAAGGTTCTCCTGGTTCCAGGTGTACTTGAAGTATGCCCCTGTTACCATAGGTTCAACAGCTGAATGTGAAGAGACGTTGAGAAAGAATAAAAAATCTCCTTGTCACCCATTGTATAAGATTTATGGTTGTTTTGATACAAAGCTTTTTGCAATATAAACAAAACTTTTCCAACAGTTAGAGCTTTATCCAGTTTCTAGCTGGCCATAAGAGTTTACTAACAAATTACCATCCAAAGAAATGTTGTACAAAGTCTGTAGAGGGTATAAGATCATTTAGCCATCTTTTCAAAAAATAAATTTTACTTTCACTTTGTGCAATGTGTACTTTTCAGGTGAAAAGAGGGAAAAGATAAAACTTTAATAGAGACAAGAGAATGTCATTAGGAAGTGCAAAAGGGCATACAGGATGCCTCCTTATAATTAATGGAC
Organism: Cryptosula pallasiana; assembly: GCA_945261195.1. Taxonomy (NCBI): domain Eukaryota; kingdom Metazoa; phylum Bryozoa; class Gymnolaemata; order Cheilostomatida; family Cryptosulidae; genus Cryptosula; species Cryptosula pallasiana. The sequence goes on along the minus strand of OX183132.1, from coordinate 53,022,218 downwards.
AACTCACGGAGTGTAGAAGGCTATCTTAGTCTACACCATAACTACAGTTTTCATTCCAAATGGATGCAGTTTATTAGGACTAGCATTTGCTAAGCAATTAATTAGAAAAATTTGAACACGGTGAATAATTGGTCCACTGATTTTTTGCATGAGGAACCTACTGTTTGCTTGTTTTGTAAATTAAATACAATATAACCGGTTCTCTGACACCAGTTAAATGGAAGCATGGATCATGTGATCAGAAAAGAATTGTTATAATGATTCTTTTGGTTATCCATAGTTCCTCTAAATGCAAGTGACTCCATCTCCTGCAAAGTTAAGCTTGCATCGACAGGTAAAAGATCCAACAGTGTTGGTACAAAGAGCATTGTCTGAACAGTTGTCGGTTTTTTCTTCACATTCATTGACATCTGCAAAAAAACATTAACTGCTAGTTTTAGCAAAAGCCAGACACGTTAACTAATGCACTTGGCCTTATAACATTTGAAAAAAAGGTTAAAAACTCAAACAATAATTACTTAATTTTACTTGATATCCCTAGGTTAATTAAACAGTACTTCTACCTGTGCAAGTCAGTCCATCGCCAGCGAACCCTTTTTTACAAATGCATTGAAAGCTGTCACTAAACATGCAGTGAGCGTTTACCGAGCATCTGTAACTTTCGTCCGGACAGGCTTTGCGATTATCTTCAAAAAGCAATTACATAATGTTCCAACATGATCAGAAACATTTCAACAGTGGGGAACAATCAAAATCAAAACAGGCATTTGAGAGTGCTACCAACAGTAAACTTTCAACCATGCTGAACTGGTCATTACTTTTGAGGGGCAGAAAGGTGTATTTTACTACCAGATCTTCATGGGGAAAATAAAGACCACAGTTAAACTGAGAATAGCTACATTTTAAACTCAATATTGACAGAGGAAGTGTGCTATATTCATTGGCAGCTGATTGTGTTTGGAATAGAGTCACTCAGCCACTAGACCATATAACCTTTGACAACCGTTCAACTCCCTGTTTTGCAGTCATTCATTTTGTAAATGCTGCAGCAATATTTTTGGCTTGAAAATCAAATTATTTTTTCTTGTTACAGATTAATTTATCACTAGACTGTTTTTTAAATAACATAACAGTGAGAAATCCAAGATAAAAAAACACTGTTGTATTTTTACTGGACGAATTTTTCAGTCAATCTTGTATCTTAAGCCAGATAAATTTGTTTGTAATGTTTGAATCGTTTACAGTGGCAATATAATTTGGTTCATCAACAATTATGTAACTGTTTTTTTTTTCAATTTGTTGTAAAACGACCAATTTTCACTCGAGAAAACTTTTAGCCAAAATTACAAGTTAAGTTTTTTGTTTACTCTAAATTGTGTCACAAAGAAAGTTTGTTGGTTCAGAGAACGCTGTAAAAATGTGAAACCTTTTCCAGTAAACCAAAAGATTGTGGTGACTTTCGGAGGCTGCCTTTTTAGCAAATCCCTTTAAAATAGCAAACATTTATCGTGCAGTGAAATATAACAGAATGAGCACAATTATTCAGGATGCATTTAAGGTACCCCGCACAGGGTAGGACCCTAGGTGAGACCTTGGCCAAACCACATATGATGTAAGAGTTGCATCTTCTTGGAAATAGCCTAAGGTATTTTAAGACACCATACTGCAAGGCAACTACAGAGAAACATAAAAAAGTCTGCGTACAGAGACAGCAGATGGTGTCGCGGCTCAGGACATGCCCAGTAGAGGCCAATTGCTTGTGATTACCAGGATCCATGTCTACAAGCCAAGCTGTGTATTTATTGCTATTGTTTGTATACATCTATTTTTTAATATTCAAATGACGGCATCATTTGATGATTCCTTGTATGATATGACCTTGTTTTTCTACCCTGTGAAAATTCGAACCATTAGGTTTTTATCCAAAAGCTATCAGGATCTCGCTACTCGATTATCCTTCAATTAATTTGCGCAATAAAGGTGGTTGTGTTGTGGCTATGTTTCGTACCTCTGAGCTGAGAACCTAAAGCACAATTGCTGAGTTAGTTTAGCTGATTTTTAAGCATTGATGAGAGTTACTCTCACCCTGGTACAGACTCCTTTATAGTATTTTATAGTAAGTCATTAATATTGTATGGATAAATTAAATCAATCACCAGCACAAGTGAAGCCGTCTCCAAAATAGCCTGGTTTGCATTCACATCGATAGGATCCCAACAAGTTGGTACAGACAGCATTTTTGTCACAGGCAGCCACTCCAGTAGTGCATTCATTGATATCTAAAATACATACACTTGGTATTGATGTCAAAACCCCATAATTGATTACAATCAAACAATCGTGCTGGTACTAGTTTACCTTTTGGTAAGGTTTTTCTCAGTTTTCAAACAAAGTTTTAGCACCGAGAAAGTGATCATGTTATTTAAACACATTTTTTAAATTGCTTATCAAAGAACTCTGCACAAAAAAGTTTTTCAGTGCAATAAAAAGTCATCGTAGAACTCTGTTAAAAATGAACATTAAAGCCCAATCAAAAGTTTTGATATAACTTTCGCAATACTCTTTTGCTACTTCAATTCACTTTATTGTATAAAAAGTTGTGTTATCACAATACTAAGGAGTTACACCAAACCTATCAAATTGAAGACTTGGCAACATTTTAGATTTTTTATTGTTCATTGTGATCAAAATAAAACAGAGAGGATTTTCAAGCGTTACGTTAACTATTGTCAGGGTTTGAAAATTATTTAATACATTATGTAGTTATTTGACTAAAAGTGATATAACACTAAAACTACATGTTAGTATTATTGGTTTCGATAATTATAAAAAATATATCTTGCAGCTGACAACTACAGTAATCCTGTTCAATATAAAAAAGCAAAATGCATCTTGTGTGAATTCAAGCAATTTTAAACAATTTTATTGTTTGAACTGTCAACAGCAAAAAAAGTGGAAGTAAAATAAACTTATTTTAGCTTCTATGCTTATTTGAAATTTTTGGTCAGAAAAGTCTGATAGGTAAATAATATAAAACAGTTAATAAAATTTTAAAACAAAAATTAAATGCCATAAAGTCTAGACACATCAGCCGAAAGGTACAGCTCACATGTTATTGTTTCAGCAGGTATGTTCAAGTTTCAATATATGGGCGTCAGAAACAAAACGCATCATCTTTAAGAGGAACGTATATTTAACATCTTTGCTCTTTACTTGTAAAATAACTATTGTTTGCTATCATCAGGCAACATTGAACACTTTTAATATTTTGTTTTAACGGCAAAAATCAACTTTGGTTTGGAGTTGTTTTTTATAAACGGATAACTCCCTTTAGATATTTGTATGATGGCGTGTCAACAACAAACCACTTTCCTTTACCACTTGAAAAGTTCAATTTCTTCATTGTATAAGTATGATTGAATCCATCAACAAACTCTAATCGTGACACAAAAGCACACCTGTACAGGTTTGACCATCCCCGGTAAATCCAATCTTGCAGGAGCAGTGGAATTTTCTTTTACTTCTATCAAACCCACAACTCCCATCCAAGGAGCAAATTAGACTTTGGTCCATGCAGTGGATACCACCTAGAAAGATTATATCAACACACATTAATTATTTGTGGTGAAATCACACAAGACGACACAGAAAAAGGCTACCTCCGTACTGCCACCCATTGTACATACCCTCTGCTGAAACAGCTCGTCTTATTTGTCTATGGCAATAGACAACTTTACGAGCATTTACCTACCAAAAAACGCTAAGCAAGACTACAACAAGTTTCTTCCACTGTCGAGCTTGTTATCCCAAAATGGCCTCCAACTTCTCGGCTGTGCCCTTAGGCGAGTTAGGATCCACTCACTGGTAATAATCCACCTTCATTAACTGGCTACCATGTTGGAAGCTGCTTGAGCCAGGGGATTATGTTAGAAAGGGCATATATATCTTATATTGGTCCCACACCAGTTCCATATTAACCCAACACAGATTCTATCTATCTCGAAGTTATACCAAAATGACACCAAACAGACCTTGAAAGATTCCATCAGCCCCAACAAATTCAAATTATTAAATTTTGCTTTGAGATGATTCACAATTTTCTATCTGTGTATGCATAGGGAAGTTGAGATAAAATATAGGTCTGATTCTTTGGTAAACATATATCTGGATCCGTAAGTATTTTAAACTTTATCACTTTAATTTGACTGATTCACTATCGTAGTATCAATCTACCATGGTAGTATCAATGTACCATGGTAGTATCAATGTACCATGGTAGTATCAATGTACCACAGTAGTATCAATGTACCATGGTAGTATCAATGTACCACGGTAGTATCAATGTACCATGGTAGTATCAATGTACCACGGTAGTATCAATGTACCATGGTAGTATCAATGTACCATGGTAGTATCAATGTACCATAGTAGTATCAATGTACCATGGTAGTATCACTGTACCATGGTAGTATCAATGTACCATGGTAGTATCAATGGACCATGGTAGTATCGATGTACCATGGTAGTATCAATGTACCACGGTAGTATCAATGTACCATGGTAGTATCAATGTACAATGGTAGTATCAATGTACCATGGTAGTATCAATGTACCATGGTAGTATCAATGTACCATGGTAGTATCAATGTACCATGGTAGTATCACTGTACCATGGTAGTATCAATGGACCATGGTAGTATCAATGTACCATGGTAGTATCAATGTACCATGGTAGTACCAATGTACCATGGTAGTATCAATGTACCATGGTCGTATCAATGTACCATGGTGGTATCAATGTACCATAGTAGTATCAATGTACCATGGTAGTATCAATGTACCACGGTAGTATCAATGTACCATGGTAGTATCACTGTACCATGGTAGTATCAATGTACCATGGTAGTATCAATGTACCATGGTAGTATCAATGTACCATGGTCGTATCAATGTAAGATAGTAGTATCAATTGGTAGGACAACAAAACTTGCATGTTTCAACCTCAAATAATTCAATTGTTTAGTTTAATTCACTGAAACAATCAAGGACCCGACTATCAGCCATTGTAGATTTCGTTTATATAATGAAATATTTTCCGTTCAGTCTCAGTTTGCAGTTTTTCATACTAAAATGCTGGTCATAAATGCTTTGGATGATGGTTTGTGCTAAAGCCACAGTTTTCTGTTCACTTGTGCAGAAGAACAAAAGTGATTATACGAATCCCTGAACTACTAACTTTGTTTTCAAACGTTCAAAGCCTCAACCAAAATTTTTTTCAACAGAACCTGACAACGATTTAGTCAGTGAAAAATTTTCAATCAATTAAACAAATCGTAATACAGAAAAATGAACATTCTGCAGACAAAACTTGTTTTGACAAGTTTCAATTCTCCTCAGTTTTCCGTGTGAAGGTTAGGAATCACAATATAGTTAGCAGCGGATGATGAAATTTCTTGTAATTTGTTGTGATAACTACACGCAGAAGAAAATATGTTCCTTCTTGAGTCCCTTGGTTATAATTATGCTGTAGTTTCAATAAGATTATTCGTGACAAGTTTTTCAAAAAAAAGGAGAAATAATTGGTGTTTGCACTTCGATACGTCAAGTATAAAATCAAGCATTAGTTTAGAACATCATAATTATTCAACGAGCTGTTATAGATGGCCGAACAAATCATAAAGAAGTTAACTCCAAATTTCCGAAGTTATCAAGAAAAGGATACAATTCTTACCAGTCTAATGTAATTATCGAGTAAAGTTTGTAAAGTTGCTGGTTTCATTTAGTAGATTATTAACCATTGTAATTATCTAGTAACTCTTTTTAAAAATATAAACCGGCCTATAAAGAATGAAAAAACTACACTCGCCCATTATAGTTTATTTAGTGTTAATTTCATTTGCAACATGCAACCAACATAAACATATACTTTTTTGTTAAACTTTGAGCTTCAAACAAAACCAATTTTTATTGATAAAGTTTATTGCTTATATGATTATTTTTGTTGCAATTTGTTTGGCAAACATAGTTTGCGAATACTTTTATTGTTCTTTCTTCATGATACATTGGAAATCAGGTAGAAAACAACCATGTGAATTTAATTTATCAATTTTGTTATTGCATATATTTCACGATTATTTGCATTAAATCTATTGAAGTAATTTTTGTTACTAAATATTATTTAACGTAATTTTTTGCCCTTCGACGCTGATTTATGCGAATTTCGCTGTAATTCATTTTGATTGCTGGATATTGCTTTTCACGAAACAAGCTAACACTGCAACTCATGCATATGAACATCGTAGAGTGCCAGGCACATTAGCCAGACACTGGTTCGGGGAATACTACTCATTTTTTTATGATCAGTTTTGCATAGTAATCTCCAATAGAAAATATGTGGTAGGAATGTAAAAACTGCTCTCCAGGGTTTGAAGTGGCCGGTTGGTTCAGATCTACTAAAGAGGTCTTTTATTTCTAACTCACCCAATTGATGCATAGTGGGCACTAAGCTAGCAAGAACATTTCATAGGGAGCCACGAATATCATTAAACAAATCTAAACTATTTACCGCTACAAGTGAAGCCATTCCCAATGTAGCTTTGTTTGCAGTCACAGCGATAGGATCCCAACAAGTTGGTACAGACAGCATTTTTGTCACAGGTGGCTGTTCCAGTGGAACACTCATCGATATCTGAAATGAAGACATTTGTTACAGATGCTACACCCCATTATTGATAGAAATCAAACAATCATAGAGGCTTTAGTTTAATAATTGTATTTGGTTTAGTTTTGACAATATTGTAACATCAAGAAAATAAGCATTTTATATATTTATATACAATTTTAGAAATTATCGATCAAGAAAGAACTTATCTCTGACTCGTCAATTGTATAGAGAGCCCTAATAGAAGACTGTTAAAAATTAACAGTAAAGCGAAGTTGTAAGTTTTGGGTATAGTTTCTGCAACACTCTTTTTGGCAGAATATGGTGTATTCTTGGGCTGAATTGATGAACATCTGTTTTTATTTATATTTGGAGGCCACATCAGTGGGCAGCGAATGCATTGATCCAGGCATTTACATTCTATTATAAAATGGTAAGAAATAATATCTTTCGGTCCATCCATATCAGACCGTAAAGATATAAAATTCTCGTGATCATTACAGCATGCATAATCGTTTTCACGTGTGTAAGCAATTCATCAACAACGCTTATCGTGTCATTGATTCCTTGCTAGTATTATTAATAAATAATGATAAAACGATAGTACCGGAAATGAACTGCTTTGAATTAAATGTCACCCGCATGGGTATATATTAAGTTTGTGTGGTTGATCGGTGGTCCTCCCAACCTATGAGAATGCCTCTGTCTCAATCAATATGTTTTGAAATGTTTCATCTATTTCATAAAACTATTTGCAATGTGTTCATCAAACAAAGGACTAAAAAGTAATAGATGTTTGTAATTCAATATGTCACATATGAAACTGGCCATTAATTTAGAGCACCACAATTTTGCGATAAGCTCTTACAGAATACTGGACAAATCGTATTTTTTAAAAAAGCAAGAAAATAACAAGAATACCATCATTATAAACAACATTAGTCCGTAAAGTCGCCTTTTATGTTTAGTATATTTTTAGCAATGGTAATTATTTCATAATACATTTTGTGCATCAAGACCTGTTTATGGAAATAAACAAATTAAACTCTCTCGTTATTATTTATTTCCCAGTTTCATTCACAATTTATGAACAGCAATAAAAACTACTAGTTGATATTTTTTTTATTCAATGTGCTACTTTTTGTTGAACTACAAGTTCTGAATCAAATAATTATTTATTGATTAAATGTATCACTCATCTGATTTATTTTGTCGCACTTTCTTCAGCGAATGTGCTTATCATCACAATAAAAAAGAACATATGCCACCTGGTAACAAACTTTTTTATCTCATGTTCGTCATGGTGATTAAAGTCAAGCAGAAAATATTTTTTTAGAAAACGTGTCAATTATTGTCAAAAAATTTTAAAGTACCATTTATTGAAAACGCTATAATGTAATTTTACTTACTACCAACTTTGACCTAGTATTACAATTGACTCAACTGTTGCCGTAATAAATTGTTAAATTTTGTTCCATTTCATTTTTTGACAAATAATATTAGTGGTAGAAAACTAGAATAAACCTGCTCGATATAAAACAGCAAAATGGTATTTGTCTCAATTCAGATAACTTGCAACACTGCCAAAAATGTCATAATTAAACAGCTTGCAGTAAATTTCAAAGCATTTTAAAAAAATTGAAATAAAGAGTTACTCAAGTTTATTCATTAATCTGAACCGCTCGGTCTAAAACAGTTTATTAAGAAAAAATTAAACAAATGAACTATGTTTTGTAACAATAACCAAATGAGACTAGAAATTCATCATCCATCAACTTAATGTAGAAATCCAGATCTTGAAGCTATTGCTGAAGCATTGATCACTTTGTGAATGAATACTCAGCATTTTTTGGCTTAATAAACAAAAATAACTATTTCGTTTTTCATTATCAGGCAACTTTGAAAACTTGTAGCATACTCGTGATGTAGTGGCAAAATTCAGTCGTTGCTAAGAATGGTTTTCATGAACTAGATTGTTTTTAAATGGATTTAATTCTTGCAAACATGACTGATATGAAGTGTTTGGCTGCTGTCATATTTTTGGGAATTGTGTCCTCTTGTCTTTATTGGTCTTTCCTTGGAAAGCCTATCGCCTGTTAATAAATACTCCCATTGTCAGAGCGGTAGCAATATTTTCATAATGTATTCACGAATAATTGTGTATTCATGTAAACCTGCACACCACCTCCTAGTATTCTTGGTATGCAATAACATCATTTTTGTGTGACTCGAAAAAATACACGAATATGTTTGTTAAAATAATAAGTAATAAAACTATAGCTTACAATATATTACTATTCATTATTTAAATTTCTGATAATTGATAAATAACCGCAGAATGCATAATAAGAAACCAACCCAATCAAAACTTCAATGATAGTTTATGTTATCTGTCAAACTACCACCAGAAATTGTTGATTAACTTTTTTGAGATATGCAATCATACAATGGTAAAAACAGATTACCGAACAATGCTGATTGTCAATAATTTTTGACAAATAAATACACCGACTTGATAAAATTCATTAGTGAGAGCCGACTCTAAATAATTGTGATACACCCACAGCAAAATACAGCGGCATTTTGCATTCTAGTGTTTAAGAAAGATGACTGCAAAGTTTAGGTTGTCAAGCACGTCTTTCATTCACCTCATACATGCCGTCAGGTCTTTAGATGTGACAACTTACCAAAAATGTCCCGAGAGAAATGACATTAGCAGCAGTGCTCAGTAGACTTTAGCTGTGACACACCTCCAACTGCTAAACTTTGATGAACGAACTAATCGGGGCCCGTAACACTGAATAGATGATGGTGGGTCACTCGGTCTTGTAATAACAATACGAATGCCACCATTTTACTACTAATTGAAAACGTCCCAACTCAAAAACAATTTCCCAGCATGTCTGAACTGCTCAATCCTTTTTAATAGTGGAACTGTCATTCAAGCTATTTAAGAACTTTGATCATATCACATTAGCTTACCTAAACAGGTTCGACCGTCTCCAGTAAATCCAGACCTGCAGGAGCAGTGGAATTTCTTTTTACTTCTATCAAATCCGCAGTTTGCATCCAAGGAACAAATTAGACTATGGTCCATGCATTGTATACCAGCTGAAAAATTGTACCAACTTGGTGTGATTGATTGTGGTGGACTCACACAAGGTGACACCGAAGAAAAATTTTTCCTTCGATTCTTGTGTTCTCTCGTTAAACATACCACTTGTTGAGGCAACTTGTTTACTTATTTGATTACAGAATTTATCTGTGTCGAAAGTACAGCTACGTGTAATCAGTTTCTAATTGCTGTGATGTAGTAACGGGTAATCAAATGCAAAGCAAAACTATAGCTAGTTTCCTTTTTTTGTTCTGCTCCTCACCCCAAAGTCACTTCTATCTTACCAGCTGTTCTTCTGGACAAAATTGAAGTAATTGACTGTTATTAACTCACCTCCGGTAACTGACTGTCCAATCGACAGCTACTTCAGCCAAACGATCACTGAACGGTCTTACAAGTCTGATATTTGGCACATACTGGTTCATTACGAACCCAGCAGAGCTTCTAACAGTCTCACTCACATACATAACGGAATGACCTCATGGACCGCGAAGGATTTTACCAGCAATAAAACAAATTCAAAAATTTGTTTTTCACATATTAAACCTTGCAGGGACCTCCAGAACTTTGTGATCGGTAATTATCTTGAGATAAAAGAAAATAAGAGGGAGATTCCAGGGTAAAAGGCTATTGGAGTTTCAACCAAATGGAAGTTTAAGCCCCTTCCTGCCTATGATTTAGCAATATTATGGATGGAGACAGCCGTTTAGTGATAATGATAGTGGCAAGTGCAGTGATAATTGTATTATTCAACTCTGTTGAATTCCATAGTTTATTTATTTTGTGGGTCCCAATATAAGTAGCTATCACTAACGCAATGTGAGAGCTTGCAATTATCCATAAAAATAGGCCGATAACTGACTGGTTTACAAATGCCTTGGATGATTATCAGCCCTAAAGTCACAGTTTGCTGTCGCAAAAAGCTCATTTTCTGCTGTTCAATGATCACAAAATATTAGACATGGGAAAATCTGTTTTGATAACTCTGTGTTAAAGAAAGGAAATTTTTACTTAAAACCTTGTCTGTGATTCAGTTCATTAATTTACAAACATTAGCTAATGAACAACATGAGGTCAGGTAGGAAACCATTTAGCTAAAAATTCACACGATTTTACGCCTTCTACTATAAACACAGCAGCTTCAGACAACAAAAAACTTTTGTGTCTCTTTCCTCCCACTTCCCTTCCCATCTCTCCCCTCCCCCTCTCCCTGCCCTTTCCCTTCCGCTGCATCTTCCCTCCCTCTCCTCTCCCTCCTCCTTCTATAATCAACGAGTCCAACAGAAATTGCCAACACAAATCATCTAACCACGCGCTATTATGTACCAAGACCATATATAAGTGAGGACTCATACCTGTACACTTGTAGGGTCCATCATTTGTGTATCCATTATCACACTCACACCTGTAGTCCCCTGCAGTGTTGATACATTTGGAGTTGTCTGCACATGGATTAGATAAACATTCATTGATATCTACAATTACAAGTTTATAAAAACACAAAAAAAAGTTATAAATTTATACAGTATAGTAAGATACAACACAGATATACAAACTACTCCAGCTGCATCAACTCACCTGTACAAGTTGTTATCCCGTCTCCAGTAAATCCTGTTGGACACTGACAGGTAAAACTACCTTTTGTGTTCTGGCATATGGATTTTTCTCCCTTACATGGTGAGAAAACTGCTACACATTCATTGATGTCTATGAAATTAAAGACAGCTGAAGGAATTGATCAAAACCTTGAATTAGGTGGTTTTCATCTTTTCAACATCTTAAGCAGAATTAGTGCATGCAGAATTACTGTTTGTTCAACACACTCTCCTAGTTAGCACTTACCTTTACATCTATACAGCCCATCACTTAAGTATCCAGTATTACATTCACATCTGTAGTCACCCGCAGTGTTGATGCAATTGGAGTTGTTTGCACATGGATTGGACAAACACTCATCGAGATCTACAATTACAAGTATGTAAGTATACAATACAGTCAGACACAAAGTATAGTACAATAATTAGTTGAGCTCTATTAACTTACCTTCACAAGTATTTATCCCATCTCCTGTATACCCTGAAGGGCATTGACATGTAAAACTTCCTTCTGTGTTCTGGCATGTGGAGTTTTTTCCTTTACATGGCGAGACAACTGCTGAGCACTCATTAATATCTGAGATATCAAAACCGACATTAAGTAATTGAATTAATAACAATTAAGGTCTTTATTGGCTGAGGGTATACAGAGTCATTATACTAAAGGAACTCAAGCTACATGAGACACATGCACAAGTCACCTACCTACACACCTGTCAGATCCATCCTTCACAAAACCTGGTAGACATTTACAAGTGTAACTTCCATTAGTGTTTAAGCACTTGGCTTTGTTTATAGGGCAAGGAGGGGGTGTTGACAAGCATTCATTGATGTCTATAAATAAGTATGCATTGATTTAACAGCAGCAGCCTTGCTGGTATACTGATTAATACATACAGTGTACTCCTGATATATCGAATCCTGTTATATCGAAAATCCGGGTATATCAAACAAACTGCATCAGTCCCGGCTGAATGCATTGTAATTACCTACTCCTATATCAAATGATTTCTTACAAATCGAACAATAAAATCCTATTCTGGCATGTGCCCAAGTAAAAACTGCCCTAGTTCGACCAAAGCAAGCGATAGTAGAAAATAAAATTGTACTGCTAAACACTGTTAGAATGGTTTCCATGGGGGCTGCCATCTTGGAATATGAATGTCAAAGTCTATCATTTCAATTAAACACTCTGTCTCGGTGCTATAGTTCCGGTAGGTCGACTCCATATTATTATTGTTGCGAAACTGACAATAACTGGTCCTTATTGTAGCTAGATAGCATGCCGAGGCTATCCTTATTCACTCTGCTCATGTTGTTGTTGACTCATTTCAAAATAAGCGGAGAGACATATCTATCTATTTATAGTATTTATTACTATTGACAATGTGTGAATTGAGAGCAATAATCATAAGAAAGGAGTCAGGAAAACTTCAAGTTCAACAAGCAGAACAATTACTACTGCTACTAATTTTAACTAGACTACTAAAACAATTGATTAATTAATTAATTAATTAATTAATTAATTAATTAATTAATTAATTAATTAATTAATTAATTAATTAATTAATTAATTAATTAATTAATTAATTAATACACACTCACTGCTTATTATCGTTATCGTTATCGTTATCAATAATGTTTCCAATATTTATTATTGTTATTGTTTGCAATATTTAATATTGTTATAACAACATGTTGATTTGTTAATACTTATTGTTAATAATAATAACAATGACAACATCAACAACAAAAAATTACTGTCATAAATAAATTAAATAATTATAATAAGTCACCGGTAGTAGCCGTTACGTTTGTTGTTATAGGTGATTAGAGTTTTAAAACCAACTTAGTCTAACAATAACTTGACTATTACAATAATATACAACCACATGTGCTACTACTACCTACATCATCATTGAATAATTGTTGTAATTCTCAGTTTCAACACCATTAACTTAATTAATTAATAATTAACTAAATACCACAATCACAAAAGACAAAATGCTTAATAGCCTAGCTTAAATACATGTAATAGTAACTGATTATGTATACATAAAAATGTCCGACGGTCATGATTTTATATATCAAACATCTCATACATCAAACAAAATTTTATGGTCCCCTCGGGTTTGATATACCAGGAGTACATTGTATATGTAAACATTGCAATTTAGTGACCCTCTCATTGGGAAGAATTTAACTATAAATTTCACAGTTGAGATAAATATTGTTTAAGTATGTTCCTCCATACATGCACCCTCAACTAAAACTCATTTTTTGAACTTTTTTGTAAGTGTCGAACTACATGAATGACTGTGAGTTCTCAACCAACAAATTACAGACGGATGGTTTGCTAAAAACAGGTTTTACATCTAGTAATCAGTATAGACTAATGCTACCTGTGCAGAGATATCCATCACCAGTGAATCCAACATTACATTGACACACAAAACCCCCAACAGCAGAAGGACTGGATGGTCTGTAGCTGCATGTAGCATTTAATGAGCAGAGATGGTCTTCATCAGGACAGGCTATTCTTGCATCTATAAATATAGCAGATACACATTGAGGTAGGTTTTTAGGAAAAGAGATGAGTTCTGGCAAAGAGGGTTCTTTTGAACTGTTAGACAATGTATTACTTTTATATACAACAACTACATCACTAATATAACATGTTATATAATATCTTACCTTTATATACAACAACTACATCACTAACGTAACATGTTATATAATGCCTTACCTTTATATACAACAATCACATCACTAACATAACATGTTATATAATGCCTTACCTTTATATACAACAACTACATCACTAACATAACATGTTATATAATATCTTACCTATATATACAACAACTACATCACTAACATAACATGTTGTATTGTGGGAGATTTGTGTAACATCAGTGACCCCAGCCCCTTCCTTCCCCCTCAACCCCCCCCCTACCCTGCACCCTTGCCACCCCAGAAGAGTGTAATAGAACCCATTCCCCTTGCACAGCTTAGGTGTTTGTATGGATGCTTCTAGATCAAGCTGTGCAACTACTAACTTATAATGCATGCCCAGCCACCCACTACACTGATGAGTCATTCGAAGATTCACTCGGTCATATATGGCCACCATTCGGAGATTAGCCGGGCATATATGGCCACTAATGGATGAGCTTGAGTGCACAAGAAAGCATGACAGCCTATTGAAGTCATACAAGAGAGAGAGCCTTGAAGTGGGACCCAAGCTTAAGGAGGATGAGCCTTGGAGCTAGTAAACAATGTGCCATGTGTGCACTTTTCTATTTGATTGTCTTTGTTTATTTTATGTATTGATTGTGATGATTTGTTGATAATTTATAAGGATCTGTTATATTGGTTTACCCTAATAAGGGAGTGTGCCTTCCTGGTCTCTCCTATAAAAGGAATTGTTGAAGATCAGGAGGGCAGAAGTTATTGTGGATTACTGTGGAGTTACTATGCATGACTTGCAGTAATAGTGGAGTAATTATTATACTTGTGTCTTGCTAAATAGAATGTTAATAATAAAGATTATTATTAACAAGGAACATTCTTGTCGATTGTCTGGACATTATTAGTATTAACAAGGAATACATGGAAGCTGTTGTGTCGGTGGTGTAAATCAAGATAGAAAAACACTACATTGGTGGCAGCGGTGGGATTCTATGAACAAGAGCAACACAACGGATAGGAAGAGAAGAAGGTAGGAAAAGAAGAAGTTAGAGAGAGAAGAAGGTAGGAAGATCTAGGAGCTATACCAAGCCTGTATCTCTTGCATACTACTTTCCCCCTCTTCAGAAGCTACTCTGTGTCAGTATCCCTCTGTATACTACCTACCCCGAAGTTATACCGAGCCTGTATACCCTGTATACCACCTTCCCCCCCCCCCCTCCCCAGAAGTCACACCGAGCCTGTATAGCCATATACTATCTACCCCGAAGCTATACCGAGCCTGTATACCCTGTATACCACCTTCCCCCTCTCCCCAGAAGTCACACCGAGCCTGTATAGCCATATACTACCTACCCCGAAGCTATACCGAGCCTGTATAGCCACATACTACATACCCTGAAGCTATACCGAGCCTGTATACCCTGTATACCACCTTCCCCTTCTCCCCAGAAGCTATACCGAGCCTGTATACCCTGTATACCACCTTCCCCCTCTCCCCAGAAGTCACACCGAGCCTGTATACCCTGTATACCAGCTTACTCTTGCCAAAAACAGTCACTCAACCCCCCCTAGCTTGCCATTGTATCTAACATGGCCACCCAAAGAGCTAGGAGTGCCGGTAGAAACCCTGTCGGAGCACAACCTACCATAGCGCTGGAGCAACTCACCGAAGCTCTGCAGATGCTGGTACAGCCTCCCCGAGGACCAATACAGACACCCTTCAAGGTCCCAAAGTACGACGGGACGGGAGACATCGAGTATTTTGTCACTCGGTTCCTCGAGGTCGCAGATGCCAATGACTGGGGCCAAGCTACAGCCCTGATGCATCTCCGAGCAGCACTGAAGGACGAGGCACTAGAGTGTGGACGCCCCCCTCACGTAGAAGGTATCTTCGCCGCCCTCCGAGCCCGTTTCGGACTCACCCCAAAGGAAGCGCAGGCCAAGTTAATTGTGTTGCGTCGTTCTGCCCAAGCCTCACTACAACAACACGCCAACGAAGTGGAGAAATTAGTTCGTGTGGCATACGATGACCTACCCCCCCGAAGAGTCGACCGAATGGTGCTAGAGACTTTTGCCAGCACTATTGGTAATGCCTATCTACAACGGCACCTGCTGGCAGTCCAACCACACACGATTGAGGAGGCTATTAGAGCTGGAAACGAATTCCTGCAAGTCAAAGTTGGATTCGAAGACAGGCCCTCCAGAGTGAGAATAGTGAAGAGGAGGAAGAACATTTACCCCCACCCAGTGACCGGCCCTCCCCAATCTCCCCCCCTAACCAAGTCCAACAGACGGCCACCCTACCAGAGGACACCCTCAGTGCCTTGATGAAGAACCTACAGACGTTGACCGAAGCAGTTAAGCTCCAGTCCGACGCATTGCAACAATTACAACAACAAGTCAACCCACCCCTTGCCCCCTCCCTCCCCCACCCTTTCCCTACATCCGCCCCCCTCCAGTGTTGGGGATGTGGCACTATCGGCCATTTACAAAGAAGCTGCCCGGTCAAACCTTGGCCATCTACCCCGCCCCCCCCCCCTAACCAGCAGTCAAAAAACGGGCGCCGCCCGCAGTAGGGAAACCGGCCCCTCACTGCCCCCGGGCACCCCGGCGTTATCAAAGAAAGTTGGCTAGAGTAGAACAGTACAATCCCGTACTAGAGATTCCCCCATGGCAGAGAGAGAGACGGCGTGTAGTACCCATCTCAGAACCCTGGCAACTACCCACCACCAACCGGTATACCCCCCTCCAAGATATAGGAGACGAAGAGCCCTACTCCCCGGTACCCAGTGAAGCAGAGTCGGACTATTACCCTACCGACCTGTATACCCAACCCACCCCTTCTCATAGACAAAGTTTTGCTGACCACGGTCACCTGGTGTGCCACCCTACACAGGACACCGAGCCACCCCCACCTCGTCAGTCTTTGGCTAAGAAACTACTCCCCCCCTCAACCCCGTTGACCACTGAGCGACCCTCTCGTACTCGATATAGACGCTCCCCTACCCCCCAACCCTCAGCAGTTAAACCCGCTGACCTCACTTACCCCCCATCAGAGCGCCCTTACAAGGCAAGCTACTTCCTACCCGGTCGAGTAGAGGGAAAACCGGTGTCAGTACTCATCGATACTGGATGCACCACCAACCTCTTATCGCAACACCTGTTCAATCGACTGGCCCCCACTACTAAGAGCTCCCTACAAGAAGGTGATTCACACGGTGTGTTAGCCGACGGATCTCACATCCCCTTCTTTGGTACCATCCGCCTACCCATTCGGCTGCGAGATGTCAAAACGGAAGCCACTTTCGTCGTAGGCCAAATAAATGAGGACGCCATTCTGGGCATGCCGTTTCTCACTTCTCATCAGTGTCGCATGAAGTTCGACCTGTCAGTGATAGAAGTTAATGGCCAAGAACTGCTGTGTACAGACCAGCAAGGCAGAGCACTGGCTACTGGAGTCCAGGTGGTTAGAGACACTCAGATCCCCCCCCACACCGAAGCAACCATACTGTGCCGAACTACGCACTCCATACACCTTCCCCTCGGTATCGTAGAAGGCATCCCCAACTCCCCTCCCCTAGCTGCCAGTCTCAACACCCCGAATGACCGGCATCAGCTATTGGTGAGGTGTCTCAACCCCACCAACCAACCGCTGGACTTGAAAGCTGGCAAAACGATAGGAAGGTACACTGGAGTACACAACGGTGATGTAGGATCACCAGTAAAAGAAGATGAGCCCACTGCCCCCCTCCACCGCCATTCCTCCCCCCGTCCCCGAACATCTAAAAGAGTTGTATGTCCAAGCACTAGGCAACTGTCACACCCCCCAGGAGGCGTTCAAATTGGCACAACTCTTGCACTCGTATGAAGAAGTATTCAGTAAAGGTGACCACGACGTCGGCCTTACCAACCTAGTAGCCCACAGCATTCCCCTGAGACCTGGCGCACAACCCATCCGTCAACATCCCCACAGGCTAGGGCCTCATAAAGAGAAAGAGGCTGAAGAACAAGTAGCCAAGCTGCTCGAACGGGGTTTGATAGAACCCAGCACTGGCGCTTGGAGTTCCCCCGTAGTATTGGTGAAGAAGAAAGATGGCACCTGGCGCTTCTGTATTGATTACCGGCGTCTAAATGCGGTAACCCAACAGGACGCCTACCCCCTCCCCCGTATAGACGAGAGCCTAGATGCGCTGTCTGGAAGTCGGTATTTTAGTACCCTTGACCTAGTGAGCGGGTATTGGCAAGTGCCCCTCGATGCAGACGCCAGCGAAAAATCTGCCATTTCAACTCACTCAGGCCTATACAAGTGGAAGGTCCTCCCCTTCGGCCTCACTTCTGCCCCAGCCACCTTCCAAAGACTCATGGAACGAGTACTACATGGACTTCACTGGAAGTCACTCCTCCTATACCTAGACGACATTATTGTCATCAGTCCCGACTTCCCCACCCACCTACACCGGCTGGCAGAAGTGCTACAGCGGCTCAAAGCAGCAGGACTTAAGTTAAAGCCCAGCAAATGCGAACTGCTACAGTCACAAGTCCGCTATCTTGGACACCTCGTCAGTGAGCATGGTGTTTCCACGGATCCCGACAAAATCGCAGTAGTCCGTGACTGGCCCACCCCCACCTGCCTTAAAGAACTCCAAGCATTCCTCGGTACAGTCGGGTATTACCGACAATACCTCCCTCGCTTCTCCACTACGGCCAAACCCCTGACCAAGTTAACCTGCAAGGACGTTCCATGGGAATGGACCACCCCTCAGAGAGAAGCTTTTGTACAGCTTAAAGCTGGACTGCTGTCTGCTCCCATCCTCGGCTACCCAGATGCCGATAGCCCGTATATATTGGACACCGATGCAAGCGATGACGGTGTTGGAGCTGTCCTCTCCCAACTACAGAATGGTGAAGAAAGAGTGATAGCGTATTATAGCAAAACACTGAGCCCACCTGAACGCAACTATTGTGTCACTCGCAGAGAACTACTGGCCGTAGTCAAAGCCACAAAGCATTTCAAGCCCTACCTCTACGGTCGAACCTTTCGGGTGAGAACAGACCACGCTTCCCTCATGTGGCTATGTAAGCGTAAAGAGCCGTCCAGCCAAGTAGCCAGGTGGCTCGAAACTCTGTCGGAGTTCCAGTTTACCATCGAACACCGGAGTGGACACTTGCATGGAAATGCTGACGGCCTTAGTAGACGATGTTCCCCCGATTGTAAGCAATGTAATCACATTGAAGCCAGAGACGGCGGACCCACAAAGAGAGAAATATTGCAAACCTTGCCCCACCCCTTCTCCCCTCCCCCATCCACCCCAGCTGACCCCACCCCGTCACACCCTCAAGTGGTAGCTATCACTCGCCCCCCCCACCCCCTGACACCGACCTGCTGGACGCTCAGAGAACAAGCCGCCACCCGGTAGCCATCATCTACCAGGCGGTAAAGAACCATACCCCTATTCCCCCACAGCAGTTGGAACTCGGAAGTAATGAACTCCGACAGCTGGAGAAACGCCAACACTCTATGCAGATCCGCCCAGATGGTATTCTAGAGGTACACCAAGCCGGACAGAACCGAGCCCACTGGTGTGCTGTGTGCCCCCCCAGCCTGAGAAGCAAAGTAGTGTGGGAGACACATGTCTTGGCCCACCAAGGCATACAACGGACATTAAAGAGAGTCGGCCTCACATGGTACTGGCCAGGTATGACCGCGGATGTACGGAGAGCCATTAACAGTTGTGAAACCTGTCAGCGGGCTAAACATGGCGGTACAAAACCCAACCCCACACGGCAGCGAATGTATGCCGGCCGCCCTTGGCAAAAGTTGGCCGTAGACCTGGTGGGCCCCCTCCCTGAGACCGATAGAGGAAACAAGTGGATACTCGTCTTAACAGACCACTTTACCCGTTGGCAAGATGCCCTCCCCCTCCCTGATGCCACTGCCCCTGTTGTTGCCACTGCCCTCGACGAACACGTGTTCTGCTACTTCGGACTACCCGAGCAGATGCACACCGATCAGGGTGCCCAGTTTGAGTCGAGTCTCATGCACGAACTCTGTACTCTCTGGCGGGTAAAAAAGACTCGGACCACTCCCTACCACCCCCAATCCAACGGTTTAGTAGAGCGCAATAATAGGGTATTAGGAGATGCCCTACGCTCTCTCCTATTGAAGAGACAGCCCGGAGAATGGGACTTGATTCTCCCCCAAATAATGAGAGCGTTCCGTGCCACCCCCCATTCTACTACAGGCGAAACCCCAAACTTCTTGATGATGGGAAGGGAATTACGGCTCCCCGACCAACTAACTTATCACCCCCCTTGGTTGAGTGTGTGCCCGTACACGAATACGCCCAAGCCCTACAGGAAAGACTTGAAGAGGTTCATGAGACTCTCCGAATGGAGCAGCAACAGATAAGATGAGACGAAGGAGAGGAGCCGTCTCTATTCAAAACGGGAGATGAAGTATGGTTGGAGAACCGGAGGAGAAGAAAGGGAGAGAACCCCAAACTCCAACCCAAGTTCGTGGGCCCCTATATAATAGAGGAAGCCTACAGTAACCACACATACCTGATCAATCGACACGGCCAACAGTCAGTGCAAAACGGCAGTCGCCTGAAACCATATAGGGCATGCCTGGAGCCGTACGGACAAGCCCCTGCAGCTTTAGAACCCGTCCGCCGCCCCAACATGCGTGGCGCTGCTCCCCGCAGGAGAACACAACCCCCTCCCCCTTTACAAGAAATACCCTTTCCACTCCTGGACCTCCCAATGCCTTCCCCTTATACGGCGCCCCCCTCCCCTCCAATCTCTCCGCCTGTAGAGAGGCCAGCGCCCAGAGCAAGTCAACCTATAGAGAGAGCAGCACCCAGAGCACCTCAACCTGTAGAAGAGTGCTCACCGAATCTCTCCAGCGAAAATCAATCCAATCGGACGGGAACTGGCCGAGCCGTAGGTCATACGGCAAACCAAGAAGTTGTCCCCCCGCCAGTTGCACGCCCCCCTCCCTTAGCCCCAGCACCTACAGGCCGCCCTAGACGAAATGTAGGACCACCCCAACGATATGGCCAACCTTGGTGTCACCAAGTCACTGCAAGAAGTGATACACTACAGGAAGAAAGAACCAAGTTATTGGCTACAGTTAAAGCATTCACCACTAAGCCTGAGGACCACAACCCACCTTGCCTAGTCTCAAAAGAATTGCTAGGGTCTCCCCTACCCCCCCTCCAAATTTCAGCTGGCTCTCTCCATTCAACCCCCCTGCAGGAGCCCCCAAAGATACCCCTCTTTTCCCCCTCTGTCAGGAGTCATACCCCCCAAGTGGCAGAGCAAACCGGTTTGCAGCTGAATAGTCAAGAAAATATTGCCCGTTTGTCTGCTAACTTGCTTACTGAGCAGTCCGCTTGCTTACTACAGCTCCTTCAGAACTACTTGCAAAGTATGAACACCGAAACTTCCGCCTGCTTACAGCTCGATGATGACGACGATAACCTCCTGCTCGAAGCTAATCTAGCTGAAAATCAGCCACCCTCTAGCCACAGCGAGGATCCGCTGCTAGGCATAACAGGAGAGTCAGCACCCACTACGCTACCAGCAGCCACGTCAAGTCAACCTGGTGAATTGAAACGCGCCTATGATAAATGGATACTCGAGAACGCTACGGCCAGTGACCCTTTAGCTCTCACCACCCTTGTGCCTTTCCCCCCCCAACCGACTTAGACGAGTTTCCACCCCTTGCTCCAGCTAAAAGACCACCCACTAACCTCCCCCTGGTCCCTACTACAATCATTCCTTCAACAAAACTTGATTATAGCTACAGTCAATGTGTAAAGAAACCCCCCAAGCCAAATCCCCCTTTTCCCAGTGACCCCGGCACTACCCCGGCTCGGGATAGATGGACCACCCTCAGAAGGAATCTCACACCACCCCCACGGAGTAGATCTGGCGTTAGAACGCAAACAGAGACAAAGAGTACCCCACAAATCTTTGTTGTTGATTCATTAATTAGAGACGGTGTCCCTAATGGAGCGGAGTATGTGGGAGATTTGTGTAACATCAGTGACCCCAGCCCCTTCCTTCCCCCTCAACCCCCCCCCCTACCCTGCACCCTTGCCACCCCAGAAGAGTGTAATAGAACCCATTCCCCTTGCACAGCTTAGGTGTTTGTATGGATGCTTCTAGATCAAGCTGTGCAACTACTAACTTATAATGCATGCCCAGCCACCCACTACACTGATGAGTCATTCGGAGATTCACTCGGTCATATATGGCCACCATTCGGAGATTAGCCGGGCATATATGGCCACTAATGGATGAGCTTGAGTGCACAAGAAAGCATGACAGCCTATTGAAGTCATACAAGAGAGAGAGCCTTGAAGTGGGACCCAAGCTTAAGGAGGAGGAGCCTTGGAGCTAGTAAACAATGTGCCATGTGTGCACTTTTCTATTTGATTGTCTTTGTTTATTTTATGTATTGATTGTGATGATTTGTTGATAATTTATAAGGATCTGTTATATTGGTTTACCCTAATAAGGGAGTGTGCCTTCCTGGTCTCTCCTATAAAAGGAATTGTTGAAGATCAGGAGGGCAGAAGTTATTGTGGATTACTGTGGAGTTACTATGCATGACTTGCAGTAATAGTGGAGTAATTATTATACTTGTGTCTTGCTAAATAGAATGTTAATAATAAAGATTATTATTAACAAGGAACATTCTTGTCGATTGTCTGGACATTATTAGTATTAACAAGGAATACATGGAAGCTGTTGTGTCGGTGGTGTAAATCAAGATAGAAAAACACTACAGTATAATGTCTTACCTTTATATACAACAACTACATCATTAACCTAACATGTTATATAACGTATTACCTTTACAACCATCAGCTCCATCACTTATAAAACCTGGTGGACAATGACAGATGTAACTTCCCACGGTATTCTCACATCTTGAGTTGTTTCCCTTGCAAGGTCGAATTGAATTGCATTCATCGAAATCTGTAGACGATAAATAAGATGCGCTTACTAACAACAGATGACAAGATTAAACAATGAGCTGTATTTCATAAAAATAATTTATAAATCTGAGACCACCATGCGATCTGGCGTTTGAATAATGGTTTTGACAAAAAAATCAATTCTACTTCAATATATCTGGCTACTTGCATAACGGCGTTCTTAAAGTTTGTTCGTCGTTTGTAGTGCTGGAGCAGGAGTAATGATATTTTTTTGCAACTAACATTATTTAGTATTTATTTGTAAATCTGCACTTCTAAGTCACACTTCAAACAAAGCAGTATACCAAAGTAAAGAACACTGTGTAGTCAATTTATCACTGGAGTTCTTAGCAGTTTTTGTTCATGATGTTTTAAATTTGCCAATTCCAGATAGTGAAATCAGATCAGGTACTTTAAAAAAATATGTTGTTCATAAAAAACTTGAATACTGTTCTTCGCACTAAATTATATTTGTCCTACTATGAAAACCCAAAAATTTTCAAAATGGTCTTCGTATATTAAAACTAATTGATCTGACATCCAAGTGTAACAATTTCATTGTAAATCTCGAGTGAAAAATAAATTAGAACAGACCACATACTTTACTTTTTACTTGTGAAAGAGAAAACAGTTACAACATTGAAACTTGTAAAATAGGGAAATTAGCATCACCAAGTGTTCAAGCATTTATGGCAATATCAGATAAACTCTTGCACATTTCAAAAAAGCTAATCCCAAAATCTGGACTATCTGGTGACTTGTTGAATACCCATCTATCGCCTCACAAAAGTAGTTAAATGGAAGGTCAAGGTCAATAACTATCAACACCATTTTGTAATAAATATTCTGTGAATCAATTTTTTAAAAAGATAGAATAATAGTGAGTTGTTCCAAAATACTTCGTAATTTTTTTTCTAATTCATTGCGCGCGGTAGCCCATTGCGAAACTCTTCTTAAAAAATAAATCTAAAACCATTGAAAATTGGCAAAAATTAATTCGTTACATTTCAGCCCAAAGAATTTTTTCAGTTGATGTTACCAGCCTTCAAACCACTTTGAGAAGAAAACTCTAAAAGCAAGCGACATTTTGGCTGTAAAACTCGACACATTGATGCATCGACGCATTGACGCATTGATGCGTTGACGCATTGATGCGTTGACGCAGTGATGCATTGACACGTTATTGCTGTTTTACCATTACTTCAGTGAAAGTTGAAACAGAAAAAAAGTTTTATTAATACAAAAGTGACAATTTATTTTTTACAAACTTTGATTCATCACATTAATTGTTGACCAAAATTAGCAAAGATGCAGTTTTTTCGTAATTCAGTGTATACTTGGAACAGAACTAACAAAAACTATATTTTTGAGCTTGAAATATTGGCACTTGTAAATCAGCTAACAACTGGCAACATTCACTTTACTTTCTTAAGTTTGATTTTAAGGTTTTGAGTTTTGAACTAATCGCACTGATTTAAGAAACAAAATGACTGTCACAATTTGTTTTGAATCGTTTTGAACTTTAACATATCAAAGCCCTGCTGATGCTCTAAGCGTTTTTCATTTTGCATTTACTATGATTTTTAAAAGCTATTTTTTAAATTATTTTTATGAGCACTGTGAAGTTATTTCAGAGCATAAGGCTTCATAAACACATCCATGTGGGCAGATTTGTGCAACAATAAACTGGCAAGGAGTCAAAAAAATTCTGAGAAGCAACAAAAAATGCTCTTTCAAGCCAAATAGTTACCTGTACAAGATTTTTTTCCATCTCCAGTATACCCTGTTGGACACCGACATGTAAAACCACCCACTGTGTTCTGGCATGTGGAGTTTTCTACCTTGCATGGCGAGACAGATGCTACACATTCATTGATGTCTGTGAAATTGAGAACAAAAAATCAGAGCAAAAAAGCAGTCTAAAAGCCAATTATGTTTTTTATCAGTTGTTTAAATGCAAAAATTGAAATGAAAAGTGTTTTGTATTATTGACACAAACTCAAAGTTAACACACACCTGTACAATTATATGGGCCTTCATTTGTGTATCCAGTAAGACATTCACACCTGTAGTCCCCTGCAGTGTTGATGCACTTAGAGTTGTATGCACATGGATTGGATACACACTCATCGATATCTACAATCGCAAGTACATAAGTCAGGTACAAGACAAAAATAAAAATTACTTCAACGGCATTTACTCACCTGTACAAGTTTTAAATCCATCACCACTATAAACTGGGTTGCATGGACATGAAAAACTGCCTTTTGTGTTCTGACAGGTGAACATCATACACATTTATAAGTTGTCTTGTCTTGTATATTAATTAGAAGTTGTGCTCTCATGTTTTAGTAGACAACGGCTATTGTTTATAGAGTTGTTGGATCAGCCAAAGACAACGGCTGCTAACATTTTAGTTGGTTTGTATTCAAATAAATACTTTGTTGTTAACTGACATCGATCCTCAATAAATCATACAAAGAACATTACAACAGGTCGAGTGTTCCTCATTGCATTGTGGGACAGTTGCTTCACAATCATCTATGTCTGTCAAAATCAAACGTGATAACAATGATTGAAAATGTAGTTAAAATCCAAATGAAGAAGCTGAAAGGAATATGAAGTCTCGAGGAGGTTGGCAGTCAACATTAAACATAAGCAGTTGCTTCGCACAAGTTTCGGTCCATTCATATTGGATCTGTGGTTAACATTACACACATTAATCAACATTACTAGAGATATGCTGGGAGTTACCTCTCTCAACTGACCCAACCAGAAGAACTTTGTTAACCATGTA
Source organism: Cryptosula pallasiana (assembly GCA_945261195.1). Taxonomy (NCBI): domain Eukaryota; kingdom Metazoa; phylum Bryozoa; class Gymnolaemata; order Cheilostomatida; family Cryptosulidae; genus Cryptosula; species Cryptosula pallasiana. The sequence continues at coordinate 52,996,372 of OX183132.1, read as the reverse complement.
ATTCATTATTAAAATTTACAACTTGCAATATATGTATACGTTTTTGAGATATTCACAGCAAACTAAATGGCAAAAGTGATGTTGTTGAGAATATTGGAGGGACCAAAATGAACTTTCGAAGTTTAGCTTTTTATACAAAGAATTTTGCTTGAACATTTATTAAAGATTGGCTTACGTGAAGAAGCTATGTGGCAAAGGCATAGTTTAATATTATGGACCTGAGGATCTTTGTCAACATTTATTAATGAGGATACGCCCTGGCTGTAAACTACTGTGGCCTGTTTCAACAGCCACTATAAAGTAACAAAGAATAAATAATTTAGATGCACTGGCATTGTGGGTATTATGCATATTTACTGGTTTTTTTGTCGAACATTTTATAAATCTAAAAGAATAATAAGTTCGGCACATCACCAAAAGACCAGGCACTTGGTGTGTGGCCAATTATTGACAATTGTTAACTTGTGCTTTTAGAGCAACTTATTATTGTGTTTTTTATTATCATAATTATTAGTATTGTATTAAGTTTCATTGTTTGTTTTATTATTATGTTAATCTTATTGACAAATCTAATGCGTATTGAGTAAAATATGTTATTTATATAATAACTGCATTTAATATTAAATGACTGGTACTTAAAAATCAAATTGAAATAAAACAGTAAAACTTGAATGATGACAATAGACAATAACAATTACTGCTGGCTGTAACATGATATAAACATCTGATTAAGTCAAGAGTAGGGAGATAACTCCTACCAAGTCCCTATTAAACAGCAGCAAAATTCAGAGCTTCTTGCACCAGGTTGTTGAACCCCTTTGTAGGCAACTGCTACTCATTTTTAATACCGTGCAATAATAGTTTGTGGTGCAGTTGTTAGTTGTTAGTTAGTGATCTATAAATAGCGTCCAAAGCTACAAACAGGCAAATTGTATAGCTGCCTTACAACAACATAAACAGCTTGCTAACTCACCAAAACAAAGTTGAAATAGACACGTAAATACTTGCCTTCACACTTTTTAGGTCCTGTATTATTGTATCCAGCGTTACAATCACACCTGTAACCCCCTGCAGTGTTGGTACAATTGGAGTTTTCTGAACATGGATAAGAATCACACTCGTCTATATCTAAAAGGTTTTGGATAACTGTTATGTTAATCGATTTTTCCATGTTAAAAATATTTCAAAATGAAAAAACTCAATCAATTCACTGTGAGTTATGCACAATTTGTGGTAAACTGGCATTGCTACAAAAACAAAAAGTAACTGCAATGCAAATATTTCACAATCATACATAGCTCACAGTGAGCCAATCCAATATCAAACTGTATATGAGATACTCAAAGCGAAAAGTATCATAGAAGTCTTGACCAAAATTTCGTGTTTGATATTACCTTTGCAGACAAATCCATTACCAGAGCACTTTTGCATGAAAAAAATACTGAAAACATGATGAGTTCTTTTAACCAATTGTTTTTAGGTAAAATATTTAAAATTGTAAAATTTAAAACCCGTTTAATCAAATTTCGTACTTTACAACAGTGGCTGGATAAGGAGGTTCAAGGACATATTAGATTGCGTAATTTGACAAAGAAACATGGCTCTTGGGATGAATACAAAAAAACAAAGCAACTTTGTGGCGAATTTAATAAGAAGAAAAAAAAATTGGTAATCGAAAATATGATTAATACCTGTAAAAATGGAAATACCAAGTCTTTGTGCGATGCTCTCAATATTAAACACCGTAACTCGACACCATCTGACTTATCCCAGGGATTGCCTTCTAATGTTCTTAACTATCATTTTACTACAGTTGCTAGTCAGCTTACAAATCATTTACATTGCAATTCTTTTACCCCTGACACCCAAATATCTAACACAAAACATATGAGTTCAGTTACCCAATTCACTCCTGCTGATATTGTGTTGTATCTAAAAAACATACAATTCTCAAAATCCACCGGTTTAGATAGAATCTCAGTTATATGCTGATGCAAACCATCCCATTTACAATTTTTATTTCAACCGATATGTTTAACAGAATTTTGATGGACAGTACTTTCCGAAAAACTTGGAAAGCCGCGACAGTCATTCAAATTTTTAAAAATGGTGATATAGTTAATCCATCTAACTACCATCCAATTTCTATTTTACCAGTTTTGTCCAAAATCTTTGAAAACACGTTAACAGTTTCCCTCAAATACCATTTATCTAACAATTTTTTTGCACAATTTACGAGCTGGATTCCGGAAAGGAATTTTATGTGTTGATACAGTCCACAAAATAGTTGCGGAATACCATTAAATCAAATTGAAAAATGGAACTGGTCTTCTACTGTTTTTGGATTTTAAAAAAGCTTTCGATTGCATAGACCATAGGAATCTTCTTCTAAAACTTACACGTTGTGGTATAAATGGAACAGTATTTTCTATCATTAAATCATTTTTAAAGGAACGATGTCAACTGGTGAAAATAGGAGACGATGTTTCCCAAACCCTACCTGTCCATATTGGTGTCCCTCAGGGATCAATTTTAGCACCAACCCGTTTTGTTTTATTAATGACGATTTTCTCAAGTTATCTTTAACATATAAACCTTTAGTGTGGGCTGATGACACTATCTTTTCATCATAACACAGTAGCATCTCCACACTAAACTATAATTGCAATAACGATTTGACAAAAATATCAAAATGGTGCGTTAAAAATAGAATTGTTACCGAAACTAATAAATCACAATTTCTTATATTTAATTCTCATAATAGTTTACAAAGTTTCCTTGTCACTTTTGAAGGTAAAAACTTGATGCCCAAGAACAAAACAAAACTTTTGAGTTTTATGATCAATGATAGACTCATTTGTGATGACCATATCTTGGAAACTGGAACCAAACTTCGTAAAAACATGAACCTCCTGCAACTATCACGAAACTATCTTACTATCAAATCAGGGAAAACATTTAACTATCACTTTATATTCTGTCATCTGGTTTGTGGTATAATTATTTACCACAATCCATCTCCTAAATACCTGCCAAAATTGTTATTTTCATTACAAACAAGAGCTTTTCGATTAATAGCAAATGTTTATACCATTCCTCTTCCGTTAATTAGAGCAAATGACATCGCCACTTCAATTCAATTGTTGCCATTAACGAAATCGGCTAAATATTCTACGGCAAGCACTCGTTTTAAAATTTTCAATAAATTTTTTATTTCTGTTGATTTTACCACTGGTCGAAACTGCAATTTTAATTCGGGTAACTGCAAGAAACTTTTTGCCAACCCACAAGCTGGAATAGAAACATACATATCTGCCACATTCAACCAACTGCCTACTTCTCTGAGAAACACACAATCCCTGTCTGTTCTCAAATCAAATTGGTTCAAATATGTTTTAAATATCAATGGATAATTATTTTGAATGAACTGTGCTTGCGTACACTTCCTTTTTCTGTGTTAATTTTTTAATTTTTGTTTTATTTTTGCTTCTTGTTTTCCTTTTTCTTCTAGTTATGGCACTTTATGAAAAATATTTTTTTTATAAAATAATGAAAAAATATATAATGATTTTATGGCAATCGCCGTTTCCATTATTCTATGCAGCTTTGAAGAAACCAAACTATTCAACCGATTATGAAACTGTAGTTGTTGCAGCTGGTGACCCAAACTCGGTGCTATTCATCCTACAACAACCTCACGCCTCCATAAAACTAAACACTGCTTTGATAATACAACTTCCAAACTTCAAAGAAAGGATATGTCATACAAATGCAGATTTTTGATAGACAAAAATAGACAAAAATATTGTAGGACAAACACCTTCATGAGATCTCAGTAGATAAAACCATCATTTTAATTAGCTAATACCAAGTTAGTGAAGCAAATCGCTTATCCAAATTTTACTGTAGCGGAAATGGTATTCCCGTACCTGTGCATGTAATACCATCTCCAGTGAATCCATCCAAGCACTCACAAACAAATCCTCCCTTGTAGGCACAATGACCATTAACTGAGCATCTAACTGTACCGTCCATAGAACAAACGTCTCCTAAAACTACAAATACAAAGTTAATTTTCACAATTCCCCTACATAAGACTGCACAGGTGGTGCATACTTATTGCATGTACTAGTACGGTGATCGAGATATCATAGTGTAAGACTTGTGATGACTTCTCTTGTTTCCAGGTAGGAAACTGCAGATAGTTAATTTGTCACAAGAGAAATAAAAAAAACCAAACACAGCTTAAAATTTAATTAAAAACCAAACAAACCTAGAGCATTTTTTGTAGTTGAAATGCTGGCTCGGATTGTTGGTGCTGTAGTTGGTGTAGTTGTGGTAGGAGTTGTTGTAGTTGTGGTAGGAGTTGTTGTAGTTGTGGTAGGTGGTGTGGTGGTAAGATCAACGGTTTTAGATGTGTTTACAGCTATGTCAGTATCCTTTATCGCGGTTTCTTTTAAATCTACCACTGTGCCAGTGCCATTAGATTTTTTTTCTACTTCTTTTTTGAGATTTCCGTTTAGAAAATTAGTCAAGCCAGGTGGTAGTTGACGCTTGTGTCTGGTTGTATTAAGATTGTTCCAATTAACAACACATTTGTAGTGCGTTAGACTTTCATTCACTGAGCTACAGTTGACAGCAATGATTCGGTGTGTGGAGTTGGATCTGCCATAGTCGGAACTCAACTGTAACAGGTAACCTTCTTGTACAAAAGTCTACACTAGCTGTGTCTCTCTGGGCTATTGTCCATAAATTTATAAAGTAACTATACAAATAAGGCAATTGAAACAAGAAGCTCATGATTGGCTATAATAAAATGAGATCATACTACATTACACAATTTATCAGTGCGCCGGGTTATTACTGATGTGTTACAAGTAGTTAATTGCATGCTGTTAAACTGGCGCATTGATACTTAGCCAGCATTCCAGTTCAACTCCGTAGCTAGTCGTCAGTAGTTGGAAGGGAAGTCCCTAGCAGAACATCATTTTCAGCGGAAGCCAGTAGAGCTATCAACTGAACAAACACAAGCGTGTTCAGCTAGTGCATCCAAGTGACTCACCGCCAGTGTAGTCAATAATATTTTAAACTAGTTTGCAACTTGTAGCCAGCAAGTGACACCTGCAACTAGCCAGCCCAGCAGCCATTCTATGCAAAGTCCATTATATAGGCAACTTCAATTATTAGGACTTCCCGTACTTATAGCTAACCAATCATAGGGTAGCAGCTAAGTCATAGGGGCCGATTAGGAAAGGTAAGGAGAGCCTCACTACGAAGCTGCCGACTGTGTAAACCGTTTAGTCCGGGTAGGAACGTAAGAGACCATACACCCAGCTCAAACAGCACACACAAAAGACGTGTGGGTAACAAAGGAAAGGTGTAAGCAAAACCACACAATCCTTTTCGCAAGACAATGTGATTCTGAAGAGGTTACAACCCCTGTGTAATCAGCAGAGAGAGTATGGAATGCACGCGACTCGCATGGCTAATGAAGGGGACTGAAGGGGGTGCAACTGGCCCGTTTGCTTAACGAAGTAGGGAAGGAGCTCAGCCTGTGCCAAGACATTCATGACCTGTGTTTTAATAAAGTGCTCATTATCACCGGCATCCGGAAGGCCTGCAGGTGTTGGTCAAGCTTAGCAGCTCCCTGCTCAATGGGGACAGCCCATCTTGCACTGGTCTGAACAAAATGAACGGGCAGACCTACCTGTGCAGGCACATGTGCACTCACAGTTCCCGCATGTTCTTAGCAGAAACTTCACCGAGTGGGTGTGCATTTCATTGTGCTCCCTTCAACTGCCTCTGTTTAGACTTTTCAGTTTCCGGGGTAACCAACTGAAGTAACCTTTGATCAATAGGTAACTTTTCCACAGCTAAGTGGGGGACCACCGCTTCCTTCTTAACAGTGGGTGACGATGGGCGGGGGCCAGCAATATCCACCAGCCTGACAGTGGGGGAAGCAACCGAGTGGAACGGTTCGACCACAAGCGTGATGAGGGGGAGGAGGGGCCAGTGTAGGTGCAGAGGCAAGTAGTAAGGCAGATGTACTCACTCTCTTTCGTGCAGGAATCAAGTCAGTAATAGGAACCGGTTAGCTGGATACAGCCTGACTTGAAAGGGTGGAGATGGCCCTCTCTGTCAACAAGCATAGTGCAGGTGCAGAAGAGGTGCTGGCTGTGAAGTGGGGGTTGTCCAGCTTAGTGAGCTCAGCCACTAGCTCTGCTTCTCTTACTGGGCGCAATCTTGACTAGCGTCTGCGTGCACTCAAGGTGACTTCATGAAGCAACTGCGTAACAGTAAAAGGCTTTGCTTTAACCGTAACGGCACTGAAACTTTACCCCAGGTAATCCCGAGTTGGGGTAGGGTGTCCCTGGTCAAGGTGGAAGTGTTTGTGACCAGGGAGGGTGGGGGGAGCCACGAGATGAAGGGGAAGTGGCAGCAAGTTTAGTGACAATCTGACTATAGGTGAGCGTGTTCTTACCCGGTGCAGTAGACATACTGGGGGGAAGCAGTATATAAGGTGGGGGAACTTGGTGGACTGTCACTCGGAGCAGTGTGATTAGGAGCAAGACGGTCATGGGAAGAACTGTGGCGACACACCCACTTCTCCATAAGTTCCGATTGGCTGTCATTTCCTAGCAGTTCATCCTCTTTCCTCTTTTTATCTGAACAGTGTGTTTGAGGTGCAGGGGTAGCCATCTGCATAAAAAGGGTGTGCTGAGTGGGAGGGCAACCAAGTGCAAAAAGGGGAAGGCATTTGTACAGCAGCAGAGAATATCTTCATCTTGAAATCTTCTTTGATGCACAATTGCAGGCGCCCATCTTCTCGTTCAGGTGAAACTTCATTATGAGAATCCGGGTGGTTGACAGTAGTAGTAGCATGACTGGTTACATTCTAAAACTTGTGTAAAAATGCCTGTTGCCACCCGCGGCAGACTTATTTGATCTTGACTAGAGTTTGTGCAAGTAGCAAGGCGGGGGATTAGTAGTGGCTAACTAGTGGTAAAACCCAGATTTTGGTCCGCGGTGTCTCTCTGGTTGAAAAAATTTTCCCCTTAATTTTGGCTGGAGTCTTTGCTAGAGTGTCCTCTTTCAGCTGACATTCAGCACGGGGAAAAAAATCAATCTAGTGCGGAGTTATTTCCCTTTTCTTGTGGTACCAAATTTTTTTGCAAATTATCACCCTTAGAGCGGAAACTGTTCAACTTTGAGGCTTTAGGGCTTTCAGGGTTTTGATGTCAGTAACTTGTGCCTTGATAAGCGACAGTACTAGGCTGTAGCGTTTCTGTAGATACCAAGTTTTGGGGGTTGAGTGATGGAGCCTTGAAACTGCGGCGTTTTGACATTTTCACACATTCTATCAACTTCTTCTACAGTTGCAAATAGGTGGCATAGTGGCTGCCCACAACGAGTGGATGTTTCGATCTCCGTGTGTGTAGGGGGTAGGGGTGTATCAGCCCGATTGACACCAAGCTAGCAGGAAACAACCGGGAGGATGTGGCAGGCGTTTGTAAACGTAGCCGCTCCAATATTGGCACCCTCCTTGCAGGAGGGGGGAAGCAAATCAGCACCAGGGATAGGTAGTTCAAGCAAGGGGTGCTGATAGAAGTGACAGAGCCTGGCTCTAATGCTGCTGGCGCTGGCCCTCGGGGGTCGCCACTGGGGTAATAAGGTTTAAGTCGCCGCTCATTCTGCACTGAACGCTGGCCATGTCTACTTATAAGGTAAGTGTGGTTATCATACGCTTCCTTTCATTTAAAGGGACCGAAAACTTGGCCTGCAGCCTGGGGTTCTATCCACAGCCTTTACAATGGTTGTCTAACCACACCTGGTCTCAAACCTTGTAAAAAACGGGCTCAAGAGTGGAAGAAGGGGAAACTGCCCTGTGCTGCTCTCTCTCTCAGGGCCTCATGCACTTCCTCTAGTCTCAACTTGAGGTTCATGGCATACTCATATACCGGCATGCAGTCACTCAAAGGCTGGTAGGAAGACACCTGATCCGGCATCCGCATTTCCCTGCCCAGCATCATATATTTGGCAAATTCAACTGTGGTGGATTGGAGGGTTGGTCTGAAGGCCTTCATTAGTTGAGGGAGCAGCAAGTCCCAGTAATCTGAACTGCGCTTCAAGAGCAGGGACCGGAGGGAGTCACTAAATACCCGGTGGTTCCTCTTGACAAATCTGTTAGCTTGTGGGTGGTAGGGGGTGGTACTGTTTTTTTTATACCCCACACAGCACACAACTCTTGCATGAGGCTTGACTCAAATTTAGCCCCTGGTCTGTGTGCATTTGCTCAGGGATGCCCATGTAGCAGAAGACCTGCTTTTTAGAGCACTAGCTACTGCCGGGGCGGTAGCATTTGGAAGGGCCAGGGAGCCATGCCATCTGGTGAGGTGGTCAGTCAACACCATGATATAGGCATTGCCATGCTCTGTATCAGGGAAGAGGCCCGCCAAATCAATGCCTTACTTCTGCCAGGGGCGGCCAGCATACATGCGCTGATGGCTGAAACTGTATTTGGTGCCACCCCTCTTGGCCCTCTGACAAGCCTCACGGCTCCTGACCATACAGCATACATCCGATATCATACCTGGCCAATTCCACGTGAGATTGAGGCACTTTAAGGTCCTGCTCACACTCTTATGTGCAAGAGAACGGGTCTGGCAGACTGTGTGTTGCCACGTAGACCTGCTGGACAAACTGCACACCACAGGGAGTGGAGGTTTGGAGAGACCTGGTGCTCTAACACACCATCTGCTCAGAGTCTCATAGCCCCAATACATTTGTTCAACCACCTCAACTTTTGGCTGCCTAGCTCCAACTGCTCCTTAATGAGAGGACGCTGGGTAGGCACTGCCCGATAGATTTCAGCTACAGCGTGGCTACCTTTACTTTGAGCCTGGACAGAGTCAACATCCGGTTGGATGGGCTGAACAGTATTAAGGGGTAAGGAAGGACAGATAGGGTAGTTGGGCTGGGTGGTGGTGAATACGGGTCCCACAAAGTTGGGACAGAAAAAGAGGGAGTTGAAACTGAATAGAGGCTAAATCTTGCTTGTCTTCAGCATTAGAGGGCCCATCATCCCTTTGTTTGGTGGCCACACTGTCAACATTTTGGACGAGCACCTATGACTCAATTTTTCCCATTGCCATGTCGGGGGCTGTTCCTGTGTTCAATGGTGTACCTGAACTCGGAGAGGGACTTGAGCCACCTAGCCACCTGACTGGTGGGTTCCCATCGGTGACACAGCCACAATAGGGAGGCATAGTCTGTCCGAAAATGGAATTGCTGGCCATAGAGGTCCGGATGGAAGTGCTGGCCATAGAGGTGAGGGCGGAAGTGCTGGCCATAGAGGTCCGGATGGAAGTGCTAGCCATAGAGGTAGTGACGGAAGTGCTTGGCTGCCTGCAAAACCGGCAACATCTCTCTCCTTGTCTCACAATAGCTGTGCACCTGAGGACTGAACTTCTTGCTGTAGTAGGCAATTACTCACTCACTACTTTCTTGTACTTGTGACAGCACAACACCTACACCTGCGTTTCTAGCATCAGTGTCCGAGGTGCACTATGACTTGATATCGGAGTAGCTAAGCACAGGAGCACAGGTCATAGCTATTTTCAGCTGCTGAAAAGAAGTCTATCGAGCTGCCGACCGCTCCCAAGGAGCATGCTTACTAGTGAGCTGGGTAAGAGGGCCGTGCCACTGTAGAAAAGTCAGGAATGTACATCTTGTAGTACTCTACGATACCTAAGACAGCCTGCAAACCTTTCAACTCCGTGGGCACCTGCCAGTGCACTATGGCGGCAATTTTCTCTGGGCGTGTAGCCACTCCTGCACTGCTCACTAAGTGTTCTAAATACCGAACCTCCGGGAAAGTCACAATCGATCAAGTTAGCTAATACTCCTCATGTCAACCTGGTCTTCACTGAACCATGTTCAAGATGTGTCTATGTAGTGATAAAGTTGGTAGTGTGTAATGGGCCGAATGAATGTATCAAGTGAATGCGTACTTTGATTACCAGGAATAAGGTGAATAAGTTGGTGGTCAAGGCCTACCACCATTTTGTATGGAAGTTTGAGCCAAGCAATCGTATTCCAAAGATGTTAGGTGTGGGTAATCAACAAAACTACCATTTTTTCACGCTCCTTCTAGATACTACTAACTAACTATTACCTTGAATCAGTTTACTGAAATGAACTAGCAACTTATTACAACTAGTAGTACCTGACCGTGAATAACATTGTAGTTGTTCTGCTCACCTGCTATGGACACAACTGTACTTCAGAGACAAACAACACTTGCAGCTGTCTAGCCCTCTCAATCTCACAGGGTCTACTCTGTGAATGGAGGATCGCTGGTTAGACCCTGTGAAGCCTCTGTTACAGTATAATTTGGGATTACCCTAAACTGAGGTTCCTCTTGTATAGCTGATCGAGTTGCTCTTCATTCATCGTACCAGTTTTGTGATTTGGTTTAACTTTGATGGTGTTCTAGGTGGGTGCTTCTGGGAACATTGCAATAGGAAGGGGGTATAAGCTGAACATGGGGTGGAGTCAATCAGGAGAGGGGTCTAAGGAGCCACAGGTGTAGCCAAGCTTCTTACAATAAAATCTCCTACAGTATTCACATTGATTTCCTTGTAAGCACTTGATCAAATGTTTCACACAGCAACTAGTATGCCATCACTACAAATGTGTAGAACTGGCACAAATGCTTATTATTGCTTTCCCATCTGAAGCCAACTATTTTGTATAATGACTAGAGTCTGCACCAATCAGTTGAGTGTGGTAATAACATCTTCCCATGAGATAAGCGATTGAAAATGTGTTAGATAAACCTTGGAGTTGGAGACTCTAAATGGAAGCTAATACAATTTGGTAAAGTTCTCCCAGTTAATTCATTTGAGGGAGATAGCTTAGACTGGATTATTGAAGGAACCTTTGAAGCGAGATTACTCACCGTTGCTGCCACTCCTTGTCTGTAGACTCTACGTGCTGCTGGGTCACTACTTATTACTTGTGATGGAATTGTAATCAAGATCACTGTTTCATATTCTATTAGTGCTGTATAATTGAAAAAAAACATTTTTTATCAATAAAACTGATCGAGGTCCCACAAGATAAACAATTTTTTATATTTTGGATTCAAAAAAAATTTTTTAAAAAGGTTTTTAATGTTTTAAAATACTAATCCCGGTAAAGCTCTCATTTGTCTCTACTTTTTGCCGTTGCACATATTTATATCTACGCTATTAGCTGATTTTGTAATTCAATCTGTGCGAAAATTTTAAACAAACATGAAACCCGGTTTAATGAGATACTTATCGAAAAAAAATAAATCATCTATTACTACACGTTCACATTACAAAACAGTCAGATACAACACAGGTGTATCACAGTTACTCCAGCTGCATCAACTCACCTGTACAAGATGTTATTCCATCTCCAGTATATCCTGTTGGACATTGACATGTAAAACTGCCTTCTGTGTTCTGACATGTGGAGTTTTCTCCCTTACATGGTGAGACAACATCTGAACACTCATCAATGTCTGAAAAGTATCAAAAATCACATGATATATTGAATAGACATTAATCCAGAGCTAAACTAAACCTCTAGTAAACCATAGTTTGTGCATGCAAATACTTCTGCTGAGAAAAGAATAAACAAGAAAATTTAGTGGGAAAACTTCTCTGCTTGTCACCTAATAATACGCATAAACAGAAAAAAATACTGAAACACTTAGCAAAGCGACCTGCAAAACTAACAAATCGTAAATTCATGGAGATAAACATTGATTTGCCTATATACAGCTAGATCACACTGAATTGCAGCCACATCATACAATAGATTGCTAATGCAACTTTTCTTTTTAGATAACAATACAGCGATGTTTATAGAGTTGGAAGTGCTGGGATATGTAAATGAGAAGTCGAGACATACAACCAGTTCATAGTATAACAATTCATCAGATGTAACAGAAATACTATGGTACAATTGACATGATACACAGACAAATTAATGATTAGTAGTTAGCAGGAACTCAAACTGTTCAATCGCGGAATAGTCACCGTAGTCAACTGTTAGCTGGGGGAATTTTCATTTCCATCCGCTTCAGTGTAGATAATCTAGCCACAGATAGTAGTTCTGCCAACAAGCTTGAGCCCAAGCTTGCTAACACATTCCAGATGACTCATTTCATAGTCAGCAATAATTAATACCGAAGTAGAATCAGCCAAGCAGCAGCAAGTGTCAGTAATATATTTTTAATTATTGGTATTTTATTCATTACTATAAATAGTCTCCTATTATCTATTTTTACTGTAGTGAAAATGATATCCAAGTACCTGTGCATGTTATACCATCTCCAGTAAATCCATCTAAGCACTCACAAACAAATCCTCCCTTGTAGGCACATTTACCATTAACTGAGCATCTAACTGTACCGTCCATAGAACAAACGTCTCCTAAAGCTGAATGTAAGATTTGCTACTTTATCATACATTAACATAGAAATCGATGTTTGTTTACAAGCATTGCATACACTACTTTTTGATAAAAAAACAGGAAATATAAAATTTCATGTTCATATATTTTTTATGATTGCCTGTAATATTTCAGGTCACAATGAAAAAAAATGCAGCATAATGGTTAAGATGAGACAGATACGGCTAAAGACTGCTCACACCTTTTGGTGGCATGGGTCTAAAATCATTTAGAGTGGTACATAGTTGCTGTAATTGGCAGTGCATTGGTCAGACTAACTTTACTAAATATAACATCATTTATCTTAGTTTTTTGTTTCTTTTTAATTTTCTATTTAAATTTCAATGATATGCAACCATTGGTTTTAAAAATTAATTTTTTGAATATTCTCATAGTGAAAGTCAATCAAGCTGACGGAAGTCTCATATTTCTTCCTGATTATATAAAGAGTACTCAAGTAGTAAATGGTCTGCTGAGTACTAGACTTCAGTCTACAAACCTATAGTTTAGTACAACAGCTCTGTATGAATCGGATAATAATAATCGTAGTTCAACTGTGACAGAGACAAAATGAGCCATTTACAAGGGTTAAAAGTGTGGAGCTAGCTAAATGAACAAAAGGCAACCATTAGAGTTGACATTGAACTCCACATTTTGGTTTTCTTCTGGATACACTGCTACAAAAGGGTACTAACTTTAAATAATATGATATACATTAGCCTCGGAGCTTTCAATTTTGATTAGTTTACTACACAAACCCTCTGAGCGACCCGCTTTCTAAATACTACAGTAGAACTCTCACTTCAACGAATATAACTAAATACAAACTGCTTATAACTTACCTCCACATTTCTGAAGCTGTAAAACTCCTACTATGAGGAGAAAAGCTGTGTTACCAATGTAACCCATGACTCGGGTCTTGCTGGTAATGTTTGATTGTTCTGTATAGTTATTCACATGCACTGGTGTTATCTTTAACATTACAACATTTACCAAACATTCTACAGTTTGACCAACCAGTACCTGTAAATATCACTGATAAGCGTCTTTGAAAGGCTGATAGCACTCTTGACAACTTAGTAGTGAGTTTTATTGGTCACCAACTGTGGCCACTACTTATCAAAGGTCCCCCGCATAGTTGGTAGACATCAGGCAACCCTCAGAAAGCAATTAACAAAGCTTGGAATTAATTGCGGTTAATCTAGTTGCCAAATTACATGCACTAGAGCCATTATAATACTATACTAGCACAGGGTATTTACTATCCCGGCCTGGGTAGCTATCGCGGGACGACAGCAATACAGCTGTCATAACCTGAGAGAGCCAAAGTAGCTTGGGATCTTCTACTGCCAGTATCCAGTAGCTAACTACCCTCAGAATTCCAGAAAGCAAGACCCAAGGTCAAGAAAAACAAAGAGCCTGTAGGGAACGGAATACTTAACTCTTACTGGCTAGAATAGCTATAAACTCCGCCCCTCACTTCTGGGTTCTAGCTACCTTTAATCCATTTACGCCCCTCTTATTGACAGCTATATTTATGTATTGTCTTACTTGGTGTATTTACATTATTGTCATGTGTAATTGGAGTGTTTGGTAAACTAGGCCAAACACTTCCTGTCACTTCCTGTGACTCTGCCTAATAAAGGCAGAGGTTTTGTGTATCTCTTTGCATTACCTTACAGCATTGTACTTGATTTGCCACATTTTTATTCTGAAATGAATTAATGTGATATCACTCTAAAGCACCGAGTTTATGTTTGAGCCAATGGCTCGTCACAGTTGATAAAGTCGAATATTCTCTTTATAACCAGTTGTTTGTGCCATCCCGGCATGGGGTCACCTCGGGGAGAGGTTGCTGTTTATTGTCAGGTCTAAAATGGCTGACTGACTTGGTGTGCTGACAAACAGCAGTTTATGCCGTAACAACACATAGCGGACAAGTAGTAGGGCAAAAAAATCCATTACATTGGTGGCGGCGGTGAGATTGATTCTCACTCTGTGTGACACTTAAACTACCCTGACCCTGCGTCAACAGAACCAGCTACCACCGCCTGTGTACTGATTGTACAAGCCAGAAACAAGACAATCCTGCATGGCCATAGAGTCTTCCCACCACCTGCAGCAGTGATTTTCTGTATTGTGGGGAATGCCTTAGTTTTCAAAGCATTTATTCAAACTGATACGATCTTGTTTTCAATATCAGGCAGCACTGATTTTATAGAAGCAACATCTTCTTTCAGTTCTTACACGCTCTCAGCATGAAACTCCAAACTTTTTTCCAGACCAGATACTTTTTCTTCAATGGTTGAAATTCCTGAATTTATTATCTTATCATCTATTATCTACCTACGGAAATCAAGTCACTGAAGATTGAAGAAAACCTACCCCCACGCAACTAAAGGAGGCCACACCCACACCACAATGTTGGAATTGTGTAGAGGTTGGACACATGTCAGGAACATGTCCAAAACAACAACGGGCCACCAGTCCCACCTACACAGTGAAACAGACGGGAAACGGCCAATGCCTGCAGTAGAGTCGATTACCCCGAGTTGCAAAAGGGCAACCCACACACCTGTAAACAGAGACAGATCCGGGGTACGCATGCAAAGCGTGCCTCCCCTGAAAGTGAAAGAAGGCAGTGCAAACCACACTGCTCTAGAACGTCTCTACCAAACCAGTTGCTTCCTACCGGAAGGATGGACAGATGGTCACTGGCAATGCTGATAGACACCGGTCGTTCAATAAACTTAGTTTTCAAACACACTTACTGTCATCTGTAACAAGACGTGAGAGACACCCTGCAACACAGTGAGCGCTGATGGCTCTAGAAATACTTTTTATGGAACTGTGAGAGTACCACTGCAACTCCAAAGTCTATATACCAAAGCTAACTTTGTTATTAGTGAAAGAAGCGAAGACGCCATAATCGGTATGCTATTTCTGACAAGTCACGAGTGCACTATTGAGTTTAGTGACTCTTCTGTCATCAGAAACAAACACATACACATATACAGACGAGCATGGATGGCCGCTGGACAACATCAGGTTGTTGCAGCCGAAAGTGGCTTTCAAAGCAGAAATTAAGCTAAAACCCTCGTGTACTTTCTGTATCATTTGTAACTAATAATTTATCTATCAAAAACTTTATTCATCTTCCTGGAAAGCTACTTAAAGGAAAGAGGAAGCTTCTAATTTATCAGTGGTCACAAAAGAGGTTTGAAAAATTTGTAAATTAGACTTGAGGGGGTTGTTACGAAAAAGGCTTTCGAAATTTCCCAGTACCTTTAAATGAGCTGCAGTTGGATCAATCACATTATGATCTAGCTGCATCCTGACACAACGTCATAGTACACCCGAATGAATAGAGGCATTACCATTGAGTAACTTGCTTGGAATGTTGCCAAATACGCTTGCACTGTTACAGACTGTTGAGAAAGTTGCCTGCCTTCTCTGAGAAGAAAACTCCTAATGAAACTCTTATGCACTGAGACTTTTGAACCATTTGTCCCAAGTCAATAAAACTTTGCTAATCGAGGCCATGTGTACTTGTTATATATAAAATAATGCAACATATAATGGTTTCATACCACAACATTTTCTTCCATTAAAATTCAAAGCAATATCAGTGTTCATTACTTCTTGCGTTTACCATAACCGATCATGGACAACACTTCGATTCAGTCACATTGACTAACCATCCGCAAAAAAAAACAATAAACAGTAGTAATGTAACAGCATAACTGTGGTGTTTGTGTGTATTTATATTGAACATTCTATGGAAAGGACAACCCTTAGTCAGGTTGCACAATTGGTCTCGTCAAAATGTTATGTTGTGTCACTATGCAATTGCCTAGGCAATTTGAAAGTTTTGTTGAGAGGGTAACACCTAAAATAAATCAGTTTTCGTCCTGATCAGAGAACTTAATCTCATAAAAAAAATTTTGCGTTCATAATTACTCAAGCAGTGAGCTGCTTACTTGGAAAGCTGACAAGTTTCTTTGTATCATGTGAACCAACTAATAGTTACTTATTCATTCATTCATATACTGAGAGGATAACTCCTCAAAATACGCATTTCGCTTTGTAAATTTCGAACTGTAAGCAGAAATTTGGACAGCCTTTTTTGTCAAACTGTGTATCCGTATGGCTCTTAATTTTCTCTACAGAGAAATGAACTTCGTCTAGTTGTGATTTTGCAGTTGTTTGTGACAGAAAAATTGTCACCCATGCATTTGTGGCGTCGTCATTTTAAACCAACATCAACAATAGTTTTGAGAACTGAGTTACAAACTTTATGACTAAATAATTCCTGGACATAGTTGAATGTAAATAAATAATAGTTTTAAAATAAAAAATAATTATACAGTAGTTTAGGATAATTTTTACTATTTTGAATATGACTATTCAGCACTCATTAGTAAAGACAACTCCCCAAAAGTTTGGTGGTTTCAACTGGAGGTCGGGAGTTTCGACTGCAGGATATGACGTAGGATATGTGTAGGGAGTTTCGTCTGGCCTAGTAATTTCTGGTGAAAAAGGTTACTGCAATACTCCTTTATTGTGCACCAAACTTCACACAATTAATAAAATATACTCTGACATAGATTTGAAGCTAATTCATGTTGATACTTGAATATCTTCTCAACCAACAGTTTATAAAACACTTAAAACAATAAACTTGAATGCTTGAGCTATCACATTTTTGTAAGTAACTTTAGAAGTCATTATTTTTTTAGCAGAAAAACTTGATAAGTTGGAGATGTTAGTGTAAAAATTAAAACGAGTGGAGAGTAAAAAAGTGCATCAATTATTTGTTATACAGTCATACTCATGACCTTTAGAGGTCAACTCCAAGTCCTCATGTCCACCATTACCTCTGCTGCCATTGGCAACTTCAGCAGCAGGAACACTGATGTTCATGTAAGCCTTATTGCTGTCTCTAGCTGTTTGTCTTGTTGGAGCGGCAGCAACTTCTTCATACACAGTTGGGTCTGATGATATATTCATAGCCTCAGTACTATGTACTTGTTTGGTTGGTTCTCTAACCTTCCTCAGTATATAGATAGCCAGTGCAATTATAAGACAAAATTCAACTACCGCCAGAGCTGATAAAACTCCAATAGCTGTAACATGACCTACAATATAATATACCTACATATTATGTAATAAATAAACTGATGTACTCTGTAATCTAGTGGTACTAGTTACATTTCAGTATTGACTCAAGGCTAGTTTCCATAAAATCGTAAAAATCATAGAAAGACGCTGCCTGATTGTACGATTGTATCAACAAACCTATGTAAACCACAATCATAATCTGCTTACGATTTACTACAATGTGTTATAACCATCGTAAGGTCGTAAGATCTAATCGGTAAAAGTTGAACAAGCCAATATTTTGCAACAAGTTTACGACCTTACGACTACAATAGTTATGCAACAGGTCTATGTGAACGAGTCATGCAATTGCATCAGATCATCATGGGATAGTATAACCACAATGCACTTGCTAGTTCTGCTGTATTTCCACATGGAAACGAACAAGCAATGGTTTCTATTCAGTTGATATTTTGATGTGTGAAAAACTATCTTTGATTATGTACCGCTGTCCATGTCAGTACGTGTGAGTAGCAATAATTGGTATAACTTTTTGTTAGGACATGACAATTACTACACATGTATACATTATTTGTTATGTGCTATTAACATATTATCACATGGCTAGGCTTTATGGAAATGTTACATATTGCTTATTGTGATAGCTATGGATTATACTTTGGCTATACCAGCTCTCTGCATATATATAAGTGGGATATCTTTGACCATTTCATTGTATTGTAAACTCAGGTTAGAAAATACACATTCTATGAGAACACAACACTTTTGTTTAGAACAATGATAATAGTTAGGGTAATAGTAAAATTTAGGCTTTAAAATTATTTAACAACAGTAGTACTATTATTTTCATTATATATTATTTAAATAATTATTTCTAAGAACAAAAAATATTTCCGATCTATTAATAACATTATTACTTATTATTCTTTGTTTTATTTTTTTTCTCAAAATACTATTATGATTGATTTTGATCAATAACTGTTGATAAATAAATGACTAGGTATGTATACATATATATATATATATTATTATATTATACTAATAATAGTGATTATTCAAAATAGACCGATAGTATAATCTCTCTGTGGAAAGCAGTTGATACGAACAGCAAGCGCTACCGTTATGGTAGTATAGGCTCTTGGTTGCAGAAGGTCTGTATAGAAGACAGATCAAGATGATATGTATGCAAACAATAGTGATAACAAAAAACCGGCCTCACTAAGCACACAAGATTTCAGACCAGTAATAATTTATCATTTATAACACAAAAGCTTGCTGGATAAACAGTCTTCACAAGTGTACAGTAACTTGAACACTTAAACAACACTAAGTTGGTACAAGCAATCGCTGACACTTCTCTGAGCAGGACTAGATGCTATCTCAGGCAAAACTAAACTAACCCCGAGTGCTGGGCGAGATGCCTCGCTGTTTATAGAAAATCATAGCAGTTGAAAAATAGCATATGTGATTGGCTAACAATAAACGGACACGGCAGAAAAGATGAATCATAAAAGGTTGGCTAAGCATAAAAATCACGTACATAAGCTGGCTGATTGATAACTTGCTAGCCGCCAATACTCAATTTTTAATAAAAATTAATGACGCCAACCATAGTACTCCTTAGTTTGAATTCCTCAGCGTGCTGATCTTGACCGTCAGAGGGTGTCTGGTTCATCTACTTCAGCTGTACAAGGTACTAGTGCTATTAACTGGGCAACATGTGCTTGCTTAGCTAGCGCATTCCACATTCCATTGTTTACTCACGCGTGCACTGCCTACTTGATCAACAAACATACAATAGCTGCTGACTGGCCACATTAGGCAAGTTTCACTAGACAGGTCGCTTCAACTATATGTACTTCAGTATTGATAGTTAACAAGTCATAGGGCGGCAGGGAATAGATAGGGGGCCGGAGAATATATACAGATAGGAAATCTATATTTATAAAAGGAGAGTCTCGAGAGGTAGAGAGACTGTTGACTACAGAACTCTGCAGTCCAGGACAGGTGCGTACGAACCCTTGGCACAAGGCCATATGCACATAGCAAGAGGGAGAAAGGTACGTACAACTTACACGATCTTTGACACAAGACCATGTGTACTTAAGAGAAACCACTATCATCACAGCCATCAGAGGGAGTGGGGGAAAGAGAGGCCCATTACCGGGCAAAAAAAATGACTAAAACGGAGAGTTCACATGACCATGCAAACTATAGATGGGGGGTGGGGGGGGGGGGGTATGGCACACAATCAGTGCGGCTAAAAGAAGAAGGGTGGAAGGGTATCTGCCTTAAAACAGCTGGCCTCTCACCATTCGCGTGACATCATTGAGACTGGCTGTCTCTCCCTTCCAGAGCTCAGCTAGCACCGTGAGTTTGGCAACTTCCGTGCCTGACAACACACCCGACCCTACCCTCTTTCTGAGGTCCTGAAATATAGCCTCTAGCTCTGCCATGCCTCGTTTGATGGCAGTGGCCCACCTCACTCCATTCTGCAGCCAGCATACTGACAGATCAACTCCACTAGGTGGAGGTTCCGTGGAAGGAAGTATGGCAGGAGCAGGGAGTGAAGATACTCTGGAAACCGCCAAGGGTGTAGAGACAAGGGGGAAGGAACACTGGGGGTACAACCATCGCTTCCGGACCCAGATAAGTTACAGCACACAGTTTCTTGGAATCCGGTAACCTGCATGAGGAATGTCCATAAATAGAATAGTTCCAGACTGTGGGGTAGGGGGTCCCGGCGGGCATGCAGCCATGGCTGTGGAGCTTATCGGAGCTGACGAGGGTACTTTAGACGGTACCTTACCTGTCTGAGTAGGCTTAAAAGGACCAAAGCAGCAGGCGCCATCCATTTCTGATAACGACAGGAGGCGGGCCCCGCCTCCTGTCGTTATCAGAAATGGATGGTGAAATCTACCCCGCCTGGCGGGGTAGATTTCACCATCCACGGCGTAGATTTAACCTAGCCGCTTGTCATGGTCAGGGTCCTGTAGGCCACCTTTCTTCTTCTGGTGCCTGTACACACTGTCTCTGCTGCTGCTGGAATACTGGCAGCAACAAAGGCGCTGCATGAAGCGTTGGTGCACATCCACAGAAAACTGCCGCATATTATTTTCCTAAAACTTGCAAAGGGGGCAGATGTTACGCCGTGCCTTTTTCAGCTGTCTGTTAATGGCTTTCTCTGTAGAGGGAGCAGTCCATTTGAGTAGGCGACAGGCAATTGGGGGTTTCATACCAGTGGAATGGGGAGCCACTACTTCCTCTGTCACTGTAGGCGAAGAGGGACGGGCTGTAGCAACAATCCCTAGCTGGATGACTGGGGTAGGAGCTGAATAGAAAGGCTAATCCTTTTTTAGTGGAACAGGGTATTGGCACCAGAGGTACGATTCTACTTCTCTTTCCGTGCTTGGGAGACATCAAGTCCTCCATTGGTACATGCGGGCCTGGCTGTGTGCTGACAGCTCTCACTGTCAATGGAGGGAGTGCCGGTTCCGAGGAGGGGATGACTGAAAAAGAGTTGCTCTCTTTAGAGAGTCCAGCCAAGGGCGACGCTCCTCTCTTCTTACCAGGCACTATCTTACCCAGCGACCACATGCATTCGCGTTGACCTTGTGAGGTATGCGGGTGTCAGTAACTTGCTTATCAGGAACAGTCACTGCACTGGAACTTGACCCCGCATCACACGGGAGCAAGGGGAGGGGATCCCATACGGGAGAGGGGTAGCTAACTGCCCAGTGAGAGGTAGGAGTGCTACGGAAAGGGGAGACGGTGGGCACTGTTTTGGCTGCGCTCTGGCTGTAAGAAACAGTGGCCGGTACAATAGACACACGGGGAGGAAGGGAGGCAGTTGGGAGCGGGGGAAACTCTCTATATTGCCGGGGAGAGGGGCGGTTGAGTATCAGCGGTTCACGGGGCGGGCTATGCCTGTGCACCCAGCTCTCTACAATAGCAGCCTGGTCATCAACTCCTAAGAGAGCATCCTCTTTATCAGCTTCCTTTGTACAGGGTGCCAGAGTGGCAGGGCAGCCATCTGCACAAATGGGGAAGGACAAACAGGGCATCGTACAAACAAAGCAGAAACAGCATAAAGTTGCTCCTCGGCACCAGCAGAGATTTCCATGAGAAAATCCTCCTCTTTTTCCAGCTGTAGAACTGTTTCCTTGGGTTCAAGTAGAGCTTCCTTGGAACAACCCATCTTTGCAGTAGAGTAAGAATCAGTAACAAAGGTGAAGACACATCTTGACACTGTGGAAGTTTGCAAAGCAATGGTGGTTCCAGTTATATTCGTGCATTATGTAGTTATTGGATTAGTGAAGGTTCAGGGTAGCTAAGGGATTGTGGATAGCTGGAGGGGATTGGAAAGCCGGAAAGACACTTTTGGAGTGGCCACAGTGCATGGTGGTTGTTTTGTGAGGGAGCTGCCATATTATACCTAGTAAGTGATTTAAAATGGCACCGTAGGCAAAAGGAAAGGAAGATTGTTGTCATATACTATTGTGTTCCATCATCTTGTGAAAGGATTATTGAAGGGTTTGTGGTGATCAGTGGTGGATCTGGGAAGTCACAGAGGGGGGAGCCTAATGCCAAAAAATGTTTTTTGCTCATTTTTTGAATAATTTGCTCTTCCTCTTACTTAAAATTAGATCCCTTGTGTACAATGTTGAAGAAACACTAGATTCTAGCATCAGTATTTTGCAAGTTTCAGAGATATTATAATATAACTGCCAGTGCATAGCACCTAAAATGCATTTGAATTAAACCTAGGAAACAATAATGTAATAGAACTTGGTTAACTTTTAATAAGTTCAGCGTGATCCTCGTCAGTGACCTTCAGCTAGCTCTTTCGTGCATCGAATAACCTCAGTGTCTTCCCCCAAGAGGCTTTGTTCATTTCCGGTTCCTGTTACACCTTCCTTTCTGTTCATATGCTTTCTAGGGCGCAATTACACCCCTACACTACAATAGTGGAAAACACTGCCACGGCAGTATGCATTCAACCAAAATCAATACACGGTACACATCTCGACGAAGTCATCAAGTACTCATCAGTTTGGCAGTGCAACCACACTCACGCAACCACTGTACATTGCTTATTAGTGAGAACATTAATGTGCACTCGCAACTGTTAATTGAATTATGGCAAAAATACAACTGCTCACTAAGGAGAAAGGGAAAGAGTTGTACGCAAGACATGTACTACAACGGACAAACAATAAGCGAGACAGACACAAATAGAAATCAAAAATGTACAGTAAACTTATGCATGATGCTGGTGCCATGCTTGACAGTTTAACCTGATTGTTCATTCAATTTCCCCGATCTATTCTCGGGTTATGGCGTCAGCAGGATGTAAGCCGTCTTTAAGGAATTGTTGACACATCTTGTATTTCCCACAGCTACGGTGGTAAATTTGGCTATGAATGTATGGTGTCGCCATTCCATGGGTGATGTTAAAATTTACTATCAGTCTGTTTTCCACCGTCACCATTCTCCTCAATTTCTCCGTCCACTCCTCATAGAAGCCTGACATATTAGGCGTTGCTTCTTGATATGCTGATTGTAATCGTAAAAATCCAGAGGGTATATGGTGCATAGAACAGGTACAATGTTAAGGTTCCTTACAGCCCTGTCGAATTGGCGGCACACCAACTTTGGGTTTCCTACGGAAACATCATTCAACACCCACTCCTTCCGACCATGGGTCCGGTGTAGGCACGTAAATCTGACTGATCCCACCAGCAGCATTGTGTAGCACATGCACGATGGTGTCTTCCCACTTAGCCCCAGGGAGACATATGGTTGACCAGGACCTAGATACAACAATCTTTACCAATGAGTTTCCGATGAGATAAGAGTGCATGCTGTAATGAAAACAGTTTACGAATTGAGTCGTTTTGGTGATCTTATTTTTCTCCCGTACCTACAAGTACGCGCGACTGGTGAGGGTTCCCTGACCGGAGGCATCGGCACATTATTAGCTTCTACAGGAACTGTTACATAGGGGCCCGTAGAAAGGGTTCCAGTTGCGTCCACAGCCGGTGACTTGTCCCTTAAACCTGATCTGCACTCTGGCTCAGGGGTGTCGGGAGGTCTCTCCATCTCACCGGGGTTTGTTGCAACCCGAGGACTGCGTCCCTCAGTTCTGCTTATGAGTGTTCGGTTCCGACGGAGCAGTCGACCATTTTCCTAGGAGGCAACCAACTCGCGCCCTCTAGTAGCGATTACTACCACATCTGACTTCTGCTGATCGCTACCTCGTGATGCTATGGGCTACCCCACGTCGATAGGGCTTTTTTCCCTGGCCCTATGCCCCGAATTTTAATACAACCCTTGCTCGTAACGTTGGGATGCTTCAAATTGCTGTAGTCATTTTAAATCGATTGTCTTTTCTGGCACAACACCCATCGAATTCATAGAACCGCCAAACATAAGCTCCACAGGGAAGTAACCGTTGGCCAGAGGAGTGTCCCTGTAGACATAGAGGGCAGCCTGTAAGTTGAAATTCTTGTTCATTAGCTGTTTTACTGTTCGTACCACCCGCTCTGCCTCTCCATTAGACTGGGGGTATCTCGGAGAACTAGTGAGGAGTCTGATATCCCATTTGGTCATGAATGACTGTAACTTTTCTGAGGCAAACTGCAGGCCATTGTCACTTACCAATGACTTTGGCACCCCCAACAAGCAAAGCAATGCCTCCAGTTTGGAGACAACTGTTCCAGCCTCAGCGGTTCCACAGTTCACTGGCTGTAATAAATCTACTGTAGTAATCTACAACTACCATAAAGTCTTCCCATCATTTTCTCATAAATCGATCACCACCTGCCACCACGGGAGCTCAGGCAGGCGTGCCCTAACTAGGGGTTCCAGTGGTTTCAACCGAAACTCCTCACACTTGGGGCATGCTTTTACTAATGCACGTATTTCAGCCGTCATGCCTTGCCTCCACACTATATTCGTTGCTCTCTGGATACACTTCGTCTCGCCTTGGTGGCTAGAGTGGATCTCTGTCAGTATCCTATCTCTTTCTAGTTTGGGTATGTAAGTTCTATTGTCAAAGAAAACTACTCCTTGGATTGTTGTTAAGCTGTCTCGGAAGGTATAGAATTGTCTAATCGATTCCCCAATCTTGGGCATTACGGGCCACCCTTCGATGATGTACTTCATCAACAATTTGCCTTCGTCTTCCATTAACATTGCAGCTTTAATCCTGTCCAGCTGAGATGCCGATATTGGTAGTGCATCAACCAGCTCCTGGATGATCAGAGGCTCCTCGTCACCTCCCCCTGATGTCCCTGAAAGAGGCGCCCATGAGAGAGCATCTACCAACACCAACTTACTCCCCAGTGTATAGACTACATTGTAGCTGAATGACATCATCCGTAATCTGAACCTCTGCAGACGTATCGGTGACTTTGCCAACTCCTTGTCTCTGAGCACAATAACCAGTGGTTTATGATATGTCTCCACTGTAAAGTCGCGCCCTGATAGAAAGTAGCTAAGTTTCTCACCAGCCCAACATATGGCTAGTGCCTCTTTTTTGAGTTGAGCGTAAAATTTTTCCGCACTGTTCAGAGATTGCGATGCAAACGCCACTGGCTTTCACACTCCGTCTACTTGTTGCAGCAATGCTGCACCCAGACCAAATGAGGAGGTGTCTGCACTAAGCATAGTCTTGTTCTTAAGCCTAAACGGGGCTAGCGTTGGTGTGGCTACCATTAGTGATTTCAGCTTCCTAAATTCATCTGCATGTTCAGTGGACCAATGCCAGTCACTATCTTTACCCACCAACTTCCTCAATTGAACGGTGCATCCGGAGATAGCTGCGCAGAACTTTCCTAAGTAGTTCACTATACCAAAAAACACCTCAGATCATGCCGGCTATTGGGTGTTGAAAATTCCACAATGGCTCTAGTCGTCTCCGGGTCTGCCTTCATACCCTCTGATGTTATGACGTGCCCTAGGAATTTTATCTCCGTTCTATTGCACTCGCATGTCTCTGCATTTAAAGTCAAGCCACTCTCACTCAACCTGTCAAAGACTCGCTTTTAAGTTAACGCCGTGCTCCTGTTGATTCTCTGCATAAACTAGAATGTCATCCATTTGACAAACCACCCCGTCTAAATCTACAAGGATTTTCTGCATTCCCAGCTGGAAGATCTCAGGGGCTGAATTTATGCCAAATGGCAGTCTTTTGCAACAATACCGTCTGAAAGGCGTGATAAATGTAGTGAGTAAGTACAAACTCTCACTCAACTTCGTCTGCCAATACCCACAGTTGGCGTCAAGCTTACTGAATATCCGTGCACTCCCTAGTGCACTCAATGCTTCCTCTGAAGTTGGTAAATGGTGGTATTCTCTCCATACTGCTTTGTTTAATCTCGTGTATTCGATGCACACTCTCAATTTCCCATTTTCCTTGGGGACCACCATGCATGGAGAGCACCAATCAGTTGGAGTTTCAACTTTCTCTATGACTCTCAACTTTTCATTCTCCTTAGCTCTTCCAATAATGGCTGCTTTCGAGCTGCTGCAACTCGCTGAGGAGTGACTTGGGCAAACGGCACCACCTCTCCTTTCAGCTGAATTTCAACTTCAGTGGCCATTGTGCCAAGCCCACTAAACAGCTTCGGGTAACTAGCCCTCCAGTCATGGCACGCACCAAGACCAACACTATCGACGAATCTGATCATATTTAGACATTCAATAGACGGTTTCCCGAGAAGTGGCCTAACTAACCCTTCAATGAAATATATCAACTCTCGGGCCTTGTTGCCATTTAAGTCAAGTACAGCTCCTGCTTGCCCTAAGACTTTCAACTTATTATTCCCAGCTCATTTTAGTATTCTACGAGACGGTCTAACTTACAGGACTTACAGGACTCCTTCATGCATGACGGCATTGCTGTGACGGCGGCACCTGTGTCAACTTTGAATTTTACTGGAACACTATTTACTATAACGGTAACGAACCATGACTTGTCAGTTCTTTCTACTGACTCGAAGGCAGCAAGTCATAATGACTGGTCGCCCAAGAACACCCCATCCATATCAGTGTCACAATTGATTTCTTCCGTCCTTGACTCTTGTCTTCTTTTGCAAACCTTCCCCCAGTGTCCTTTTCCTTTACACTTTTAACAAGTTGTGTTGCGTGCTGGGCACTGACCTTTGGCATGTCTCTTCCAAAAACAATACGGACACCAGTTTTCACTTGCCACAGGCCTCTCTTCCACATCTGGTCTTTTGTTTACAGCAATTCCTTGTTTGAATTGTGGCTGTGGAACATAGTTAAGGTTGTCGTCCTTAACACTACTGTTCATAATGGCTGCCTGCTCATGATGATTAACATATTGTTTAGCCCTCTGTATTGCTTTTTGCAAGGTCAAGTCCTCCGTATCGATGGGTATTCTCTCAATTTATTCTCTGTCATCCCCACAACAATCCTGTCACCGACCAAGTCATCCCTCACAGTTCCGTACTCACAACTATCAGCCTGTGATTGCAGTTCTGTGATAAACTTATGTATTGTATTGCCACCTTGGTTAATGTTATTAAATTTTACCCGTTCATAAATCACATTTTTGACTGGCTCAAAGTGGGCATCAAATGATCTAATAACATTTGCTAGTGTCTTTGCTTGTGCTGTAACTTCATCGTTGAACTGGAACTGGGCATAAATCGGAACACTTTTGGGTCCCATCAGTACTAACAAGTTTGCAATCTGTTCCTCAGCACTCATTTCTCCATATTTTTTGCCACTTTGAATACTTCAAATTGTGCCTTGAACATTTTCCATTCAAGTGCCAATGATTCACTTGGAAAGTTCAGTTTTCTCACAAACCGTTCGTCTCCGGTCGAGAAGCCATCCGCCATTCTCTTTATGACGTCAACAAATAGCTATATAAGACAACGTAGCAACGAAGTGCACTTGCACTTCTAAACACAAACAATTTTCTTGATTGAGCTGTAGCCTCTACCGGATGATAATGATGATACCTGAATTCAATTCTAGTTCATCCAAACTAGTTTACAGCTACCAGATAATACAATTCCAGGAGTTGCTGTTTGACCAGATTACTATACTTAATATTATAATTAATTATTATCTCAATTCGGATTCCACATCACCAGTAATAGTAATCGTATGGCAACAATGAAAATAACGGTACCTCCTCCTAGCTAGAGCAATGGTAAGTACGGAAGATACCAAAGTATTCTTCAGTAACAATTTCCTTAACCCCACCAATTAATTTAACCCAATTGGCGTTACTCAACACTAAACCCACTTCTTTAGGCGTAGGTGGAACTATTCTCACACCATGTAATAGTACTTGGATACCTTTTATTAAGTTCGACGTGATCTTCTTCAGTGACCTTCAGCTAGCTCATCTGCGCATCGAATGACTTCAGTGTCTATCCCCAAGAGGCCATTTTCATTTCCGGTTCTTGTTACAAATAATATAAATTTAAAAAATAACAATACATGAAAAATTTTAATTATTTATGATGATGATTTCTTTAAATTAATATACAACAGCTATAATAATAATAATGACAATGACAATGACGACGGCGGCGACGGCGACGGCAACAGCAACGGCAATGGCAACGGCAATGGCAACTGCAACGGCAATGGCAACGGCAACAACAACGACAACAACAATAATAATAATATAAAAACAATAAATTCTTCAATATGATGATCTGACAGTTTAATTAATAAATATTACTATAATATTTATCAATAACAAATTATTATTGTTTTTATATCATAATAATAATGAACTATCATCAACTATTATAATTAAGCTGTTACATCATTCATAGATCATCTTAATAATAATTATGATAATAATAATAGACAATTTTCATACACATGATAACAATAAAGAATTACTTCAAGGATAATAATTAAATACTCATTAATATTTTTTGTTATTATTATTAGTATCATTATTTTAAAAAAAAATGACAAGTGTATATAAATTATAATTAATCAATTAGTAATTGAATAATAAAATAATAATAATTAATAATAATAATATAATCGTTATTTATAATTAACAAGTAGTTGTAAAAATTGGGTTGTTGGTTGCATTGAATAAACAGTAAGTAACAATGCTTACTAGGGAGCTCAAGCTTTTGCAGAGGTCAACCACTTTTCCAATGAAAAAAAAATGGGACTTCTTCTTTATTAATAATAACTTTGATAGTAGTTTCTGCAATTTTGACGACCTAGACGTAAACTGAAAGACCTTGACCTTTTGGTTGTGCATGTTTGCGCCGAAAAGCAGACAAACTGTTTGCCCATTTAAACAACCCTGAACTAGAGTCAAAATAATTGGATCTTGGCCTTGGGTTATGTAGCTGTTCCAAACATTCATCTTTATTGATTAATAAGGGGCTTCTCATTACAAAAGTTATCTAGAAGCTGATATCGATGAAATTTTTCAGCCAAGTTCTCAGAACTTTTTGGCCTCATATTCATGGGTAGGGGGAGAGCCTGGGCTCCTAAGGCTCACCCTCCACATCCGCCACTGGTGGTGATAGTGAAGATTGGTGTAAATTTATTAACGCCGTTGTTATAGGACTGGTGCCAGTTGTAGTGATTAAGGTGAGTGTTGATTATTTGTTTGTGGTGGAGCATCACAACTGTTGTTGTTGAAGGATACAGTCAATAAGATTTGTAAAGAAGTTGGCATTTACTTCACCAGCAATTAAGGTCAGTGTTGCTGAACACTTCAGGTTAGTGAAGTATGGCTTTGGGACTCAATTTTAATGATTTTCCTAAGTTAGTTATCAATCCTGATGACACTTATGGTTCATGGAAGCCATGGTTAGATCAATTTGAGCTTAGTGTGGAAATGGTTACTTTTAAACTAGGGAAGGAAACAGTAAATTGGAGAAAACAAGATGTTTTCAAGGGGAAAATGAAATGTTTGGCTTTATTGCATGCCATTTGTCTAAGAGGTAGAGATGCCCTAGAGTCTTTTGGATTTGATATGAGATGTGAGGCAAGTAGTAGCGATGGCTCATTTAAAAAATGTTCATGAGTTCGAGAAAACAGTTTATGTGAAAACATTCAAGTTTGTCAGTGCTTATCAGGCTGTGGGGGAGAATGAAATTGATTATCTACTACGTGTTGTAAAATTGAGCAGGTCGTTAAACTTTGGGAAAAATAATAATTTTAGGCAAGAAATTTCATTAGCTATAGCTGTGAATAGTTTGAGAGAATCTTCACTGCGTATTCAGCTGATGCAACAAGGTAATTTGAACTGGAAAGGACTGACTGACACTCTAATGGAAAAAAAATTGGCTCAAGATTCAGAGAACATCATGGAGCGGGGTAAGGCAAAGCAGCTAAACTCCACCCAGCTATCTGATATGAAAGAGAACGTGCATGGTGGTGAGTGTTACAGTAGTATGAAGGTATGTAGCATTTGTACTGGTCAATCTGCTGCGAATTATGGTAGAAATGCCAAGAAATATGCAGAAAAGATACAAGGTGAGGCTAGCAACAGCTGTGATGATTATAGGTCTGCTCATGGTAGAAATTATAGGTCTGCAAGTCATTCTAACAATGAAATGTTCATGCCTGAATGGCGTAGAAAGGACTCTAGTAGGAGCAGGGTTGAAAGTGATAGAAGAACTGATCGGACTAAGTCCAGAGGTTATTTGGCTTTCCATGATGCTAAAGCGTGTTTTTGCTATGGCAGAGATGATCACCAAGTTAGGTTTTGCCCAGCTGCACACCGCTGGATTTGTGATGGTATGGGTCATACTTCCCAAGACTGCCGTGATAAACGGTATAAACATGCTGATAGTTATAGTCATCGAGGTTGTAGCAGCAGTAGTGAAAGGAGTTGTGCTAGTGAAATGAGTGAGGTTCACATAGGTCATGCAAGGTTTGCTCCAGTGGCCCAACCCGCAAGTGGAGTTAGAGCTGGGGGATCTCACAGCACCCTTGAAGCCCCTAACAGACCTACCCACTCTGAGGAGCTGATCTCAGCCCAGAGGGACTCATCTGTTAGGCCTGCAGAAGCTTTGGCTCCTGTGGAGAAAAGCCAGAAAGTAGTTGCTGCGCAGTCACTTGTGACCTGGCAAAAGAGGCCTCACTCCGGTGAGAACATGGATTGCTCTACTCACTCCGGTGAGGGGATAGTGCTGCTCACTTAGGTGAGAATGTGGTAGGTGGAGATGAGAGTCACTTGTGTGACTCAGATCCAAAGCCAGGTGGAGGGGAAGGCCAATTGTGTGGTCCGGAACCAAAGCTAAATGAAGGTGGAGGTGAGAGTCAGTTGTGTGACTCAAATCCAAAGCCAGGTGGAGGTGAAGGCCAATTGTGTGGTCCGGAACCAAAACTAAATGGAGGTGGAGGTGAGAGTCAATTGCGGGACTCAGATCCAAAGCCAGGTGGAGGCGAAGGCCAATTGTGTGGTCCGGAACCAAAGCCAAATGATGATGGTGGAAAACCTTTGGTTGCGGCACAACGTCAAGTGGTGTGTGATTGGTTTGACCGCTGTGGCAATACGTATGATAGCAATCCTGGTGAGATTGAGTCTTTGTGGTGAACGGCCAGTGGTACGTATGACATGGGTGAGATATGTATTTCTTCTACCTAACTGTGCATCTTGCCGGTGTGGATACTGTCTTTGCCCTAACCAAAGTGCGTAGTTTGGAGTATGCTTATGATGATGTTTCACTTCTGAAGCTAGCTGTAACTGATGATCTTGTGTCTTGTGTATCGTGCTAGCTTGGAAAAAAGGGCATGTTATATTCGTACATTATGTAGTTATTGGATTAGTGAAGGTTAAGGGTAGCTACGGGATTGTGGATAGCTGGAGGGGATTGGAAAGCTGGGAAGACACTTTTGGAGTGGTCACAGTGCGTGGTGGTTGTGTTGTGCGGGAGCTTCCATATTATACCTAGTGAGTGATTTAACAGTTACTGCGCAGCGGAACTTGACTGTCCTTGACAAAACAGTGGGCAAGGGTGAATGAGCAACAATGGAATGACTAGCGGGTGCAGAGTTTGCGAGCCTGTATCTTTCTGTTACAGGGAGGTACATGCATAGAATTTGGCTAAGATGGTGGCAATAGACAACTTTAGGAGCATTCACCTATCAACAAACGCTAAGCAAGACTACAACAAGTTTCTTCCACTGTTGAGGTTGTTATCCCAAAATGGCCTCCAACTTCCGGCTGTACCCTTAGTCAGGTTAGAATCTACTCTCTATTAATAATGCGCTTTCATTAGTTGGCTACCATGTTGGAAGCTGTTTGAGCCAGGGGATTACGGGAGAAAGGCCATACATATCTCATATTGGTCCCACACCAGTTCCATATGAACCCAGCAGAGATTCTAACTATCTCGCATTTACACCAAAAATGACACCAAACAGACCTTAAAAGATCTAATCAGCCCCAACAAACTAAAATTATGAAATTATGCTTTGAGATATTTCGCATTTTTTTATCTGTGTATACATAGGGAAGTTGAAATAAAACATAGGTCTGAATCTTTGGTAAAATCATATCTGAATCCGTAAGTATTTTAAACTTTATCACTTTAATTTTACTGATTCACCATGGTAGTGTCAATGTACCATGGTAATATTAATGTACCATAGTAGTATCAATGTACCATGGTAGTATCAATGCACCATGGTAGTATCACTGTACCATGGCAGTATCACTGTACCATGGTAGTATCAATGTACCATTTTAGTATCAATGTACCATGGTAGTACCAATGTACCATGGCAGTATCAATGTACCATGGTAGTATCAATGTACCGTCGCAGTACCAATGTACCGTGGTAGTATCACTGTACCATGGTAGTATCAATTGGTAGTACCAATGTACCATGGCAGTATCAATGTACCGTCGCAGTACCAATGTACCGTGGTAGTATCACTGTACCATGGTAGTATCAATTGGTAGTACCAATGTACCATGGCAGTATCAATGTACCATGGCAGTATCAATGTACCATGGTAGTATCAATGTACCATGGTAATATCAATGTACCATGGCAGCATCAATGTACCATGGCAGTATCAATGCACCATGGTAGTATCAATGTACCATGGTAGTATCAATGTACTGTGGTAGTATCAATGTACCATGGTAGTATCAATGTACCGTCGCAGTACCAATGTACCGTGGTAGTATCACTGTACCATGGTAGTATCAATTGGTAGTACCAATGTACCTTGGCAGTATCAATGTACCATGGTAGTATCAATGTACCATGGTAATATCAATGTACCATGGCAGTATCAATGTACCATGGCAGTATCAATGTACCATGGTAGTATCAATGTACCATGGCAGTATCAATGTACCATGGTAGTATCAATGTACCAAGGTAGTATCAATGTACCATGGTAGTATCAATGTACCATGGTAGTATCAATGTACCATGGTAGTATCAATGTACCATGGTAGTATCAATGTACCATAGTAGTATCAATGTACCGTGGCAGTATCAATGTACCATGGCAGTATCAATGTACCATAGTAGTATCAATGTACCATGGCAGTATCAATGTACCATGGTAGTATCAATGTACCAAGGTAGTATCAATGTACCATGGTAGTATCAATGTACCATGGTAGTATCAATGTACCATGGTAGTATCAATGTACCATGGTAGTATCAATGTACCATGGTAGTATCAATGTACCATGGTAGTATCAATGTACCATAGTAGTATCAATTGGTAGTACAACAAAACTTGCATGCTTCAACCACAAATAATTCAATTCTTTAGTTTAATTCACTAAAACAATCCAGGACCCAACTATCAGCCATTGTAGATTTCCTTTATATAATGAAATATTTTCCGTTCAATCTCAAAGTTTGCAGTTTTTCATACTAAAATGCTCTTTTGACTGGTTTGGTCATAAATGCCTCGGATGATGGTTTGTGCTAAAGCCACAGTTTTCTGTCCTCTTGTGTAGAAGGACACATGTGATTATACGATTATGTTTTCAAACGTTCAATGCCTGAACCAAAATTTTTATCAACAGAACCTGACACCGATTTAGACAGTGAAAAATTTTCGATCAATTACGCAAATTGTATTAAAGAAAAAATGAACATTCTGCGGACAAAATTTGTTTTGACAAGTTTCAATTCTCCTCTGTTTTCCGTGTGAAGATTAAGAATCACAATATAGTTAGCAGAAGATGATGAAAATTTTTGTAATTTGTTGCTATAACTACACGCAGAAGAGAATATGTGCCTTCTTGACACCCTTGTTTATAATTATGTTATGTTATGTTATGTTATTAATTTTCACAATTACCCTACATAATACTGTACAGGTGGTGCATACCTATCGCATGTACTAGTACGGTGATTGAGATATCATAAGGGAAAAAAAATGTGAGGACTTCTCTTGTTTCAACCTAGGAAACTGCAAATAGTTAATTTGTCACAAGAGAAATAGAAAAAAACCAAACACAACTTAAAACTTAAATAAAACCAAACAAACCTGGTGCAATTTTTGTAGTGGAAATTCTGATTGGGATTGTTGGTGCTGTAGTTGGTGTAGTTGTGGTAGGAGTTGCTGCAGTTGTGGTAGGAGTTGTTGTAGTTGTGGTAGGAGGTGTTGTAGTTGTGGTAGGAGGTGGTGTGGTAGTGAGCTCAACGGTTTTAGATGTGTTTACATCTATGTCAGTATCATTTAAGGCAACCACTTTTAAATCCACCGCTGTACCAGAGTCATTAGATTTTTTTTCTACTTCTTTTTTGAGATTTTTGTTTAGAAACTCAGTCAGTCCAGGTGGTAGCTGTCGTTTGTGTCTGGGTGAATTAAGATTGTTCCAATTAACAACACATCTGTAGAGTGTTAGACTTTTGTTCACTGAGCTACAGCTGACTGCAACGATTCTGTGTGTGGAGTTGGATCTGCCATAGTAGGAGCTCAGCTGTAACAGAGAGAGTCACATCTGCTTTACCTTATATTATAACTATGGAATTTGAAGACACTAGGTTAAAGAATTGAATTTTTTTATAGCACCATTTGATGATTACTAAAGTTTTGGTAATTGCCTGATTGTTAGCTGTTATTCATTTGCGTAATATCATTATCTATTAGTCAGAATTGAGATGAGTTTTGAAAATAAAAAAACAGAAAAAGATCTTTTTGGCAACTCTCTCAATAACATCTACCGCTATTGACGACCTTGTGTGTTTTTACGAAGCAAGATTAAGGATTCGATAAAGTTAAAAAAAATCGGTACACAGTTTCAAGCTGATCAATCGTATTTGGTAATTTCAGGTCCAACTTACACTTATGTGAGCTGATTGTTTCGAAGTTTGATAATATGGTGTTTGGTTGGTTTTGAATTGATAATTATTCTACTTTTTACTAAACATTAAAACGGAAAATCTACATGCAGCTATTGGCTTGATCTCATGATGTGTATCGTTGTGCGACAGACTTGCATGAAGTCTGCTCCCAAAAATAAATTGCCCTGCAGAAGACTAGAGCATCTGTTCCCTGGCACTATGGCTGTGCGCTAGCTACTCTCACTGTCTTTGTGGCCGGTGATACCCTTCCACTGGATGTGAACTGAGTGAACTGATGAGAACTAGTAAATACTAGGAGTCTGACGCTTACCAGCAGTGCTAAGAAGTTTACAGCAAGCCAGCTAAGGGTTTAGTGGGCGTGTTATACTGTAAAGGATGTTGCCAACCACTTCCGCTACCAGAGAATGATTACCCAATTGTTGTAGTGGGAAAAAATACAGCAGATTACTTATTAACAACCCAAAAGTCGGGTGCACTCTAAATGGTTCAGTTTATCAAAAGCAGATTTCTCCTGTCTGTACGCGTGCAGAGAGATACAGCATCTACAGTATCCAGCAGATCGATAACCAAACAGGCAACCTACCAAACAAACTACCAGAGGTTCAAATAACAATATATTTATTATACTCAAGAAGCATGTACAGGTAATCTTTTTGTACAAAGTCTACACTAGCTTTGCCTCTCTGGGCTATTGTCCATAAATTTATAAAGTAACTATACAAATAAAGCAGTTGAAACAAGAAGCTCATGATTGGCTATAATAAAATCAGCTCATACTGCATTACAAAACTTATCAGTGCGCCGGGTTATTGTAATGGATTCCGGTCTGGTACCACAGAGGGGACAGAGGGGAGGTCTGGTACCACAGACATCCACTATTCTCAAGTATTCTGCCTCTCTCCAGAGGAGACACTGTACTGTGCGACAGTGACAACTGTGTGCAGGGTAACCGAATTACCCATTAAGGCAAGAGTCCATGGCTCAGACAAACAGTACAGCGTAGTGCTTGTATAAATGGCTATATTCTCAAAGGTGCTACAGGGTGTTTAGTCCTCTAGGTTGGCAACATGAGAAAGAATGCAAAGATTAAGACAAAAGTCTCTCCTTTTATAGGAGAGCTAACAGGTATGAAACATATAACAGCTAGAGCACAGAAATTAAACTAGCCAATACAATTAGTTATATAAATAGGGAACCAATCAAACAATGCAATAAGGTTAAATGAGGGAGGTGCCAAGTGGCTAAGGGCGGAGTCCTGTCTCCTATTGTCCAATCAGAGGTCCTGCAAGGCCCCCAGGCTGTAAATAGAGTATGGTTCACTCAGTCGGTAATCCAGGGAAGGGCACTTCCTGTTCTTGACCTTCACTAAGTTCCTACATGGTTTTGGAGATCCTCTTCTATGCCGGCCATCTTGTGCCAGCCCGGTACAGCTGTACCGGGTCAGTAAGGGGTCAATACTGGCCCTGCAGGGGTCACTACCAGCCCTGCACACTATGCCACCAGCACAGTAAGACTTTCCACCCAAACAGCTGTTGACCGAACGTTGTTGGTTGAGGTCTAGCGCATTGTCTCGCAAGGGTGGATAGCAAACAACCTGTTCACTAACAGCTTCCACCAAAATCTACACAATTATTACTGATGTGTTATAAGTAGTTAATTGCATGTTGTTAAACTAGCTCATTGATACTTAGTCAGCGTTTCAGTTCAACTCCGTAGCTAGTCATCAGTAGTCGGAAGGGAATACCCTAGCATAACATCTTCTTTAGCGGAAGCCAGTAGAGCTATCAACTGAACAAGCCCAAGATTGTTCAGCTAGTGCATCCAAATGACTCACCACCAGTGTAGTAAATAATATTCTAAACTAGTTTGCAACTTGTAGCCAGCAAGTGACACCTGCAACTAGCCAGCGCAGTAGCCATTCTATATAAAGTCCATTATATAGGCCGCTTCAGCTATTAGGACTGCCTGTACTTATAGCTAACCAACCATAGGGTAGCAGCTAAGTTATGGGCACTGAAAAAAAAGGTAAGGAGAGCCTCAGTACGAAGCTGTCGACTATGTGTAAACAGTTTAGTCCGGGGTAGAAACATAGGAGACAACACAGCCAGCTCAAACAGCACACACAAAAGAGTTGTGGGTAATGGAGGAGAGGTGTAAGCAAAACCACCCAATCGTTTTTGCAAGACCATGTGGTTCTGAATAGGATGCAACCCCTGTGTAATCGGCAGAGGAAGTAGGGGATGCACGCGACTCTCACGGCTAATGAAGGGGACTGAAGGGGGTGCAACTGACCAGGGTGACTAAGGAAAGAGGGAAGGAGCTCGGCCTGTGCCAGGACAATCGTGACCACCTGCATCCGGAAGGCCGGCAGGTATTGGTCAAGCTTAGCAGCTCCCTGCTCAGTGGGGACAGCCCATCTTGCATTGGTCTGAACAAAATGAACGGGCAGACCTACCTCACAGAGTGGGTGTTCAATGGGTGGGAGCATGGTTGGCAGGACCTTCACGATCCCAGTGAATTATAAAGGGATAGAGGCTGAGGGTAGGGGGCCGGGGAAACAACCACCCCCTAGGGAACGGCAGCCACCGTACACGGTTTCTTCGGTATCTTATACCCAGTGAGAGATAAATTCATCATGGGTGCAATTGTGGATCGCACGGGAAAGGGTCCCGGGAGAGGGATTGGAGCCATAGCTGTAGCGCCAGCCAGGTTAGGAGGGGTGCTATGGATGTACACTGAGGCTCTCCAGTCAGCATTAACTGACAGACGCCAAAGGGCTCTAGGCTCATCAACTTCTAGTACCAGTAAAAGGCTGGGTTGACCTCTTTATCTACCAGGTAGATGTACCCGAGACATTGGTAATTGTCTGAGAACGATGGGTCCCCGTGCTTCTTCTGGTGGCAATGTATGCTGTGTCAGCTACCACCAGTACACTAGCAGTGGCAAAAATAATGCACATAATGCTGGCACATGCGCACCAACAGTTCCTGCATGTTCTTAGCAGAAACTTTTCAGAGGGGGTTTGCACTTCATTGTGCTCTCTTCAACTGCCTCTGTTTAGACTTTTCAGTTCTTCGGGTAATCGACTGAAGTAACTTTTGAGCAATAGGGAACTTTTCCACAGATAAGTGGGGGACCACCGCTTCCTTCTTAACAGTGGGTGACGAAGTGCGGGCCAGCAATATCCACCAGTCTGACAGTGGGGAAAGCAACCGAGTGCAACAGTTCGACCACAAGCGTGATGAGGGGGAGGAGGCAAGGAGTAAGGCAGATGTACTCACTCTCTTTTGTGCAGGAATCAGATCAGTAATAGGAACCTGTTTGCTGGATACCACCTGACTTGAAAGGGTGGAGATGGCCCTCGCGGTCAACAAGCGTAGTGCAGGTGCAGACAAGGGGCTGGCTGTAAAGTGGGGGTTGCTCAGCTTAGTGAGCTCAGCCACGAGCTCTGCTTATCTTACTGGGCACCATCTTGACTAGCGTCTGCATGCACTCACGTTACCTCGTGAAGCAACTGAGTAACAGTGAAAGGTTTTGCTTTAGCAGTAACTGCACTGAAACTTTACCCCGGGTCACCCCGAGTTGGGGTAGGGTGTCCCGGGTTGAGGTGGAAGTGTTTGTGACCAGGGGCGGGGGAGGAGCCACAGGATGAAGGAGAAGTGGCAGCAAGTTTATTGACAATCTGACTATAGGTGAGCGTGTTCTTACCCGGTGTAGTAGACATACTGGGGGGAAGCCGTAGGGAGGGTGGGGGAACTTGGTGGACTGCCACTCGGAGCGGTGTACTTAAGAGCAAGAGGGAAGAACTGGGAAGAAATGGGAATGGGAAGAACTGTGGCAACAAACCCATCTCTCCATAAGTTCCGATTGGCTGTCAACTCCTAGCAGTTCATCCTCTCTCCGGTCTTTATCTGAGCAATGTGCTCGAGGTGCAGAGATAGCCATCTGCATGAAAAGGGTTTGCTAAGTGGGAGGGTGACCAAGTGCAGAAAGGGGAAGGCATTTGTACAGCAGCTGAGAACATCTTCATCTTAAAATCTTCTTTGATGCACAGTTACAGGCGCCCATCTTCTCCTCCAGGTGAAGCTTCATTAAGAGAACCCGTGTGGTTGTCAGTAGTAGCAGCTTGACTGATCACTTCTAAGACTTGTGTAAAAATGCCTGTTGCCACCCGCAGCAGACTTATTTGATCTTGACTAGAGTTTGTGCAAGTAGCAAGGCGGGGGGATTAGCAGTGGCTAACTAGTGGTTAAACCCAGATTTTGGGTTGCGGTATCTCTCTGGTTAAGGAAGTTTTCCCCTTAATTTTGGCTGGAGTCTTTGCTAGAGTGCCCTCTTTCAGCTGACACTCAGCATGGGGTAAAAGGGTAAATCTACTGGGGAGTTACTTTCATTTTCTTGTGGTACCGAACTTTTTTGCAAATTACCACCCTTAGAGCGGAAACTGTTCAACTTTGAGGCTTTAGTGCTTTCAGGGTTTTGATGTCAATAACTTGT
Organism: Cryptosula pallasiana; assembly: GCA_945261195.1. Lineage (NCBI taxonomy): Eukaryota > Metazoa > Bryozoa > Gymnolaemata > Cheilostomatida > Cryptosulidae > Cryptosula > Cryptosula pallasiana. Next base: position 52,956,946 of record OX183132.1, on the reverse strand, counting down.
GCCTTGATAAGCAACAGTAGTAGACTGTGGAATTTCTGTACATACCAAGTTTGGGGGAGTTGAGTGATGGAGCTCCTCACAGGAGAGCTGTTTGAAACTGCGGCGTTTTGAAATTTTCACACATTCTATCATCTTCTTCTACAGTTTCAAATAGGTATCATAGTGGCTGCCCACAATGAGTGGGTTTTTGGATCGCCATCTGTGTAGGGGGTAAGGGTGTATCAGCTACTGGGGGAGAAAAACTCTTTTCCGATTTGCACCAAGCTAGCAGGAAACAACCGGGAGAGGTGTGGCAGGCCTTTGTAAACGTGGCAGCTCCAATATTGGCACCCTCCTTGCAGGAGGGGGGAAGCAAATCAGCACCAGGGATAGGTAGCTCAAACAAGGGGTGCTGATAGAAGTGATAGAGCCTGGGCTCTAATGCTGCTGGTGCTGGCCCTCGGGGTCAACACTGGGGTAATAAGGTTTGAGTCACCGCTCATTCTGCACTGAATGCTGGCCATGTCTACTTATAAGGTAAATGTGGTTATCATACGCCTCCTTTCTTTTAAAGGGACCGAAAACTTGACCTGCTGCTTGGAGTTCTATCCACAGCCTCTACGATGGTTCCTAAACCACACCTGGTCTCAAACCTTGTATAAACCGGGCACTTCCCCTTCTTCCACTCTTACTGCCCCATGCTACACTCTCAAGGCCTCATGCACTTCCTCTAGTCTCAACTTGAAGTTCATGGCATACTCATACACCGGCATGCAGTCACTCAGAGGCGGGTAGGAAGACACCTTATCCGGCATCCGCAGTTCCCTGCCCAGTATCATATATTTGGCCAATTCAACTGTGGTAGAACGGGGGGTTGGTCTGAAGGCCCTCATTAGTTAAGGGAGCAGCAAGTCCCAGTTATCTGGACTGAGCTTCAAGAGCAGGGACCGGAGGGAGTCACCAAATACCCGGTTGTTCCTCATGACAACTCTGTTACCTTGTGGGTGGTAAGGGGTAGTACTGGTTTTTTATACCCCACAGAGCACACAGCTCTTGCATGAGGCTGGACTCAAACTTAGTCCCTGGTCTGTGTGAATTTGCTCAGGGATGCCCATGTAGCAGACGACCTGCTTTTCAGAGCACTAGCTACTACTGGGGCGGTAGCATTTGGAAGGGCCAGAGAGTCTTGCCACCTAGTGAGGTGGTCAGTCAACACCAGGATATAGGCATTGCTCACGCTCTGTATCAGGCAAGAGGCCCACCAAATCAACGCCCTACCTCTGCCAGGGGTGGCCAGCGTACATGCGCTGATGGCTGAAACTGTGTTTGGTGCCACCCCTCTTGGCTCTCTGACAAGCCTCACGGCTACTGACCATACAGCATACATCCGATATCATACCTAGCCAACCCCATATGAGCTGGAGGCACTTCAAGGTCCTGCTCACACTCTTGTGCGCAAGAGAATGGGTCTGGCCGACTGTGTGTTGCCACATAGACCTGCTGGACAAACTGCACACCACAGATAGTGGAGTTTTGGAGAGACATGGTGCTCCAACACACCATCTGCTCAGAGTCTCATAGCCCCAATACAGTTGTTCAACCACCTCAACTTTTGGCTGCCTAGCTCCAACTGCTCCTTAGTGAGAAGGCGCTGGGTAGGCACTGCCCGATAGATTACAGCTACAGCATGGCTATCTTTACTTTGAGCCTGGACAGAGTCAACATCCGGTTGGATGGGCTGAACAGTATTAGGGGGTAATGAGGGATGGAGAGGGTAGTTGGGTTGGGTGGTGGTGAATACGAGTCCCACTGAGTTGGGACAGAAAAAGAGGGGAGTTCAAACTGAAGAGAGGCCAAATCTTGCTGGACTTCAGCATTAGACCATCCCTTTGTTATGTGGCCACACTGTCAACATTTTGGATGAGCACCTACGACTCAAGCTTTCCTCGTTGCCATGTCAGGGGCTGTTCCTGTGTTCAATGGTGTACCTGAATTCGGAGAGGGACTTGAGCCACCTAGCCACCTGATTGGTGGGTTCCCATCAGTGACACAGCCACAATAGGGAGGCATAGTCTGTCCGATAATGGAATTGCTGGCCATAGAGGCGAGGATGGAAGTGTTAGCCATAGAGGTAGTGATGGGAGTGCTTGGCGGCCTGCACAACTGGCAACATCTCTCTCCAAGTCTCACAATAGCTGTGCGCCTGAGGACTGAACTTCTTTTTGTAGTAAGCAATTACTCACTCACTACCTTCTTGCACTTGTGACAGCACAACACCTACACCTGCGTTTCTAGCATCAGTGTCCAAGGCGCACTGTGATTTGATATCGGAGTAGCCAAGCACAGGAGCACAGGTCATAGCTATTTTCAGCTGCTGAAAAGTAGTCTCTTGAGCTGCAGACCATTCCCAAGAAGCATGCTTACTAGTGACCTGGGTGAGAGGGCCGTGCCACTGTAGAAAAGTCAGGAATTTACTTCCTGCAGTACTCTACGATACCTACATGTAGGACGGCTTGCAAACCTTTCAACTCCGTGGGCGCCTGCCAGTGCACTATGGCGGCAATTTTCTCTGGGTCCGTGGCCACTCCTGCAATGCTCACTACCCTCCTAAATACTGGACATCCGGGAAAGTCAGGATCGATCAAGTTCGCTAATATCCTCATGTCAACCTGGTCTTCACTGAACCATGTCCAAGATGTGTCTAATAGTGATAAAGCTTGTAGGGTGTAAGTAAATGCCTACTTTGATTAGCAAAAATGAGGTGAATAAGTTGGTTGTCAAGGCCTACCACCATTTTGTATGGAAGTTTGAGCCAAGCAATCATATTCCAAAGATGTTAGGTGTGGGTAGTCGACAAAACTACCAGTTTTTCACGCTCTTTCTAGATACTACTAACTAACTAATGCCTTTAATCAGTTTACTAAAATGAACTAGCAACTTATTACAACTAGTAGTACCTGACCGCAAATAACATTGTAGTTGTTTTGCTCACCTGCTATGGACACAACTGTACTTCAGAGACAAACAGCACTTGCAGCTGTCTAGCCCTCTCATATTCACAGGGTCTACTCTGTGAATTGAGGATCACTGGTTAAACCCTGTGAAGCCTCTGTCACAGGGTTTACTTTGTAAAAAGAGGCCTCAATGGGTGATACAAAGTCGGGATTGCTTTCCACAGGGTTTATTCCGAGTTCAATAGCAGCTTATAAAGTGCTCGACTCAGGCGAATGACGCATGGTCATATGATTAATGCAATTTTATTATTTATAATTGATTTAGCAGTATATAGGAATGGGACAACACAACACTTCAAAGATTTCTAGTAAAAAACACAAAAATTGCTCAACTTGTAGGAAATGCACAGAAATAGCCATCCTTTTGCAAGAGAAGGGCCAATTACAAACAATGATACATAAATATATTGATCAAACATTACAAAACATTTCAACAACAACAAACATAGTCAATAAGCAACAACCACTTGGTATAGTTTCTTCCTCATCGTACTGGCCAATCACAGGAGAGAGAACTCTCAAGTCCATAGCCAGCAATACAGCTTTCTTAGTTTGTGGTGTCTCACCCTACTCTTTGTTGTCATTATATCCTATACAAAAGTTAACCAATACCGTGGTCTCCTGACTTTGAATTAGAGTAAAGTTTATCCAGATTTGGTATAGCTACTCCAAAATTCTTTGAACAGACCACAGAGGTCTAAGCATGGTTAGGGCTACCCTAAAATTTGGGATTACCCCAAACTGAGGTTCCTCTTGTATAGGTGACCGTGTTGCTCTTCATTCATCATACCAGTTTTGTGATTTGGTTTAACTTTGATGGTGTTTTAAGTGGGTGCTTCTGGGAACATTCCAATAGGAAGGGAGTATAAGCTGAACACGGGGTGGGGTCAATCAGGAGAGGGGTCTAAGGAGCCACAGGTGTAGCCAGGCTTCTTACAATAAAATCTCCTACAGTATTCACATTGATTTCCTTGTATGCACTTGATCGAATATTTCACACAGCAACTAGTATGCCATCACTACAAATGTGTAGAACTGGTACATATGCTTATTATTGCTTTCCCGTCTGCTAGAAGCCAACTATTTTATATAATGACTAGAGTCTGCACCACTCAGCTGGGTGTGTTAATAAAATCTTCCCATGAGATAAGCGATTGAAAATGTGTTAGATAAACCTTGGAGCTTGAGCCCTTAAATGGAAGCTAATACAATTTGGTAAGGTTCTCCCAGTTAATTCATTTGAGGGAGATAGCTTAGACTGGAGTATAGAAAGAACCTTTGAAGCAAGATTACTCACCGTTGCTGTCACTCCTTTTCTGTAGACTCTACGTGCTGCTGGTTCACTGCTTAAAACTTGTGATGGAATTGTAATCAAGATCGCTGTTTCATATTCTATCGGTGCTGTAAAATTGCAAAAAAAAACATTTTTCATCAATAAAACTGATCGAGGTCCCACAACATAAGCAAATTTTTGTATTTTGGACTCAACGGTTTTTTGAAAAGAATTTTAATTTGTTTTAAAAGAATAATTGCAGCAAAGCTCTCATTTTTATCTACTTTTTTGCTGTTGCACATTTTTATATCCACTCTATTAGCTGATTTTGTAATTAAATACTTGCGAAAATCTTAAACAAACATGAAATCCGGTTTACTGAGATACTTATCGAAGAAAAAATATCATATATTACTACTCATGCTTACATTACAAAACAGTCAGATACAACACAGGTGTATCACAGTTAATCCAGCTGTATCAACTCACCTGTACAAGTTGTTATTCCATCTCCAGTATATCCTGTGGGGCATTGACATGTAAAACTACCTTCTGTGTTCTGGCATGTGGAGTTTTCTCCTTTACATGGTGAGATAACTGCTGAACACTCATCGATGTCTAAAAAGTATCACAAATGACATGATATATTGAATAGACCTTAATCCAAAACTAGACTAAACCTTTAGTAAAACATAGTTTGTGCATACAAATACTTCTGCTGAGAAAAAATAAACAATCGAAATTTAGTGAAAAACTTCCTGCATGTCACCTAATAATATACATAAACAGAAAAAAAAATACTGAAATATTTAACAAAGCGATCTGCCTATATACAGCTAGATCACAGTGAATTACAGCCACATCATACAATAGATTGCTAATCCAACTTTTTTTTTAGAGCGCACACCCAGTTTTCCGCCCACTCTATCACAATACAGCGATATTTATAGAGTTGGAAGTGCTGGGATATGTAAATGAGAAGTCAAGACATACAACCAGTTCATAGTATAACAATTCATCAGATGTAACAGAAATACTATGGTACAATTGACATGATAAATGCAGTGATAAGCAGACAAGTTAATGATTAGTAGTTTGCAGGAACTCAAATGGTTCAATCGCGGAATAGTCACCGTAGTCAACTGTTAGCTGACAGAAATTCCCATTCCATCTGCTTCAGTGTAGATAATCTAGCCACAGCTAGTAGTGCTGTCAGCAAGCTTGAGCCCAAGCTTGCTAACACATTCCAGATGACTCATTTCATAGTCAGCAATTAATGCCAAAGTAAAATCAGCAAGCAGCAGCAAGTGTTAGTAATATTTTTTTAATTATTGGTATTTTATTCATTACTATAAATAGTCTCCTTTTATCTATTTTTACTGTAGTGAAAATGATATCCAAGTACCTGTGCATGTTATACCATCTCCAGTAAATCCATCCAAGCACTCACAAACAAATCCTCCCTTGTAGACACATTTACCATGAACTGAGCATCTAAGTGTACCGTCCGTAGAACAAACTTCTCCTAAAGCTGAATGTAAGATTTGTTACTTTATCATACATTAACATTGAGATTGATATTTGTTTACAAGCATTGCATACACTATTTTTTGATAAAAAACAGGAAATATAAAATTTCATGTTCTAATATTTTTTATGATTGCATGTAATATTTCAGGTCACCATGAAAAAAATGCAGCATAATGGTTAAGATGAGACAGATACGGCTAAAAACTGCTCACACCTTTTGGCGGCATGGGTCTAAAATCATTTAGAGTGGTACATAGTTGTTGTAATTGGCAGTGCATTGGTCAGACTAACTTTACTAAATATAACATCATTTATCTTAGTTTTTTGTTTCTTTTTAATTTTCTATTTAAATTTCAATGATATGCAATCATTTGTTTTACAAATTAATTTTTTGAATATTGTCATAGTGAAAGTCAATCAAGCTGACGGAAGTCTCACAACTCTTCCTGATCATATAAAGAGTACTCAAGTAGTAAATGGTCTGCTGAGTACTAGACTTTAGTTTACTAACCTACAGTTTAGTACAACAGCTCTGTATGGATCGGATAATAATAATCGTAGTTCAACTGTGACAAAGACCAAATGAGTCATTTACAAGGGCTAAAAGTGTGGAGCTAGCTAAATGAACGAATGAAAACTATTAAAGTAGATATTGAAAAGGCAACCATTAGAGTTGACATTGAATTCCACATTTTGGTTTTCTTCTTGATACAGGGCTACAAGAGGGTACTAGCTTTAAATAATATGACATACTTTAGCCTTGGAGCTTTCAATTTTGATTATAGTTTACTGCATAAGCCCTCTGAGCGACCCGCGTTGTCAATATTACAGTAGAACTCTCACTTCAACGGATATAACTACATGCAAACTGCTTATAACTTACCTTCACATTTCTGAAGCTGTAGAACTCCTGCTATTAGGAGAAAAGCTGTGTTACCAATGTAACCCATGACTCGGGTCTTGCTGGTAATGTTTGATTGCTCTGTATAGTTATTCACATGCACTGGTGTTATCTTTCATAGTATTACCTATTAACATTTGCCAAACTTCAACAGTTTAACCTACTAGTACCTGCAAATATCACGGATAAGCTTCTTTGAAAGGGTGATAGTACACTTGGCAACATATGTAGCAGATTTTACTGGTCACCAACTGTGACCACTATTTATCAAAGGTCCCCCGAATAGTCGGTAGACATCAAGCAAGCCTCAGAAAGCAATTAACAAAGCTCAGAATTAATTGCGGTTAATCTAGTTACCAAATTACATGCACTAGAGCCATTATAATACTACACCAGCACGGGGTATTTACTATCCTGGCCATGGGTAGCTATCGCGGGACTACAGCAAGACAGCTGTCATAGCCTGAGAGATCCAAAGTAGCTTAGGATCTTCTACTACCAGTATCCAGGAGCTTACTACCCTCAGAATCCAGAAAGCAAGACCCAAGGCCAAGAAAGACAAAGAACCTGCGGGGAAAGGAATACTTAACTCTTACTGGCTAGAACAGCGATAAACTCCGCCCCTCACTTCTGGATTCCAGCTACCTTTAATCCATTTACTTTCCTCTCATTGGCAGCTACACTTATGTATTGTCTTACTTGGTGTACTTACATTATTTTCATGTGTAATTGGAGTGTTTGGCAAACGAGGCCAAACACTTCCTGTCACTTCCTGTGACTATGACTTTTAAGCGCGGAGCTTTTGTGTATCTCTTTGCATTACCTTACATTATTGTATTTGGATTGCCACATTTTTATTCTGGAATGAATAAATGTTAACTCACTCAAAAGCACCGATTATATGTTTGAGCCAAGTGCTCGCCACAGTTGATAAAGTAGAATATTATCCTTACAACCAATTGTTTGCGCCATCTCGGCATGGGGTCACCTTTGGAGAGAGGTTGACTACTCATTGTCAGGCCTAGGAAGGCTGACTGACTTTTTGTGCTGGCAAACAGCAGTTTGTGGTGACACCGCCTGGCGGACATTTTGTAGGACGTAAAGATCCGCTACATTAGTGGCAGCGGTGCGATTGATTCTCACGCTATGTGACACTTTGCTACCCTGACCCTGTGTCAGCAGAACCAGTTACCACCTGCTCCATACTATTTGTACAAGCCAGAAGCAAGACAATCCTGTATGGTCGTAGAGTCTTTATTCCGCATGCTGCAGTGATCTTTCTGTTAGAACATTCCTAAATTAGCTTTTAGTCTCACTCGGTTTGTAGCGGCACACTTGATACCTGATACCGGCCTTGTCATTTGCTATACCAGCCTTGTACCTCTGATATATGCCCAGCCATTCCTGATAACAGCTCTGTGTTTTCAAATACCGGCCCTGTAAAAAAGTGTTACCGGTCCTGTAAAAAAGTGTTACCAGCCCTACACTACTATTGTTGCTGTACTTGCTAGTACAGACTATGCACTTGCCACAACTCAGTACCCCCGGATACTGACCTAGAGATTCCACAGACAGTACCTAACACTGTAGAGCCACTGGCATTGCTCGTAGCAGCCCAGCCTCTGGGCTGATTAACCATTGTAAACTTTGAGTTGATTTATATCATCTACTTGCAGCAATGGAAAACCATCGCCTGTGGCTAACCCAGAACTGAATGTGATGGACCGCCTCACTGAGGCCTTACAGGCTGCTATACGACCCCATGCTGATAAACACTTTGCAACAGATAGAGCGTTACCCAGTCTCTAAGAGTCTCTAGTATCAAAGTGCCATCCAAAGAAATGTTGTACAAAGTGTGTAGACAGGGTATAAGTTCATTTTAGCCACCTTTTCAGAAAATAAATTATACATTCACTTAGTGCGATGAGTACTTTTTAGGTGAAAAGACAGAAAGAGAGAACTTTGATAGACACAAGAGAAGGTCATTAGGAAAATGAAAAAGGTCATACAGGGTGCCATCCTTATAATTACGGGACAATTCCAGGATTGTAGAAGGCTATCTTGATCCTTTTAATAGGCTGTAAGTACATATTTATTCCAAATGAACACATATTATTAAGACTGGCATTTTCCTAAGCAACTAATCAAGAAAGTTTAAAAACAGTGAATAATTGGTCCATTGCCTTTGTTGCATGAGGAACTTACTGTTTGGTTGGTTTCTAAATGAAATACAATATAATTGGTTCTCTGGCACCAGCTAAACAGAAACATGGACAATGTGATCAGAAAAGAATTGTTATATTGATTCTTTTGGTTGGGGATAGCTCATCTAAATGCAAGTAACTCCATCTCCTGCAAAGTTAAACTTGCATCTGCAGGTAAAAGATCCAGCAGTGTTGGTACAGAGAGCATTGTCTGAACAGTTGTCGGTTTTGTCTAAACATTCATCGACATCTGCAAAAAAATATCAACTGCTAGTTTTAGCAAAGGCTAGACACATTAACTAATGCACTTGGCCTAATAACATTTGTAAAAAGGTTAAAAACTCAAACGATAATTATTTAATTTTACTTGATATCCCTAGGTTAATTAAACAGTACTTTTACCTGTGCAAGTCAGTCCATCGCCAGCGAACCCCCACCCTACCTCCACCCCACCCCACCCTACCTCCACCCCCACCCTACCTCCACCCCCCTCCACTTCCACCCTGCCTCCACCCCCCTACCTCCACCTCCACCACACCCTACCTCCGCACCCCACCCTACCTCCAATCCCATCAATCTCCACCCCCAACCTACCTCCACCCCCAACCTACCTCCACCCCCTAACCTACCTCCACTCCCCACCCTACCTCCACTCCCCACCCTACCTCCACTCCCCACCCTACCTCCACCCCCCACCCTACCTCCACCCCCCACCCTACCGAGCCTCAATACTTCCTTGCCTCACTTTACTTTTAACCGCTATTTCTCTTTACTGTTCAATTTAATAGAAGGCACAATGAGCCAGTGTGCTGGCACATGGTTCATTGTGTCCCATCCTTCTGCTGTTACCATAGAATACTTCTTTCGGATTTGTCACCCCTGTCAATCCACCGGCATCTCCAATTTTGGATTGAAGTACAAAATGAAATCCTAACCTTACAATTAAGTGGTCCAACACCTTTTTTATACACCAGCATGTTGGAATAGGCATACAGACATAGAGCAGACGGAAGATTATTTAATGCGTGTATAGATAAATTGAAATGTAAACATGCACGAGAAACTTGATTTTTTGTTCATTTTCATTTATGTCAGTTTTTTTCCTCACTGCGCTCTGGCTCACACCTAAGCTTTGTATTTAGATTAGATATAGTAGGAAGTTTCTTAGAATCTGTGAGCCTTTTCAAAACTTGATTTCGCAATAATACAATTGATAAAATAAATTTCAGCGAATTAGCTAGTTCCTTGTTATGAGAAATGTTTGAAATAGCAAGAATCGGTAGTTATCGACTTTATCTGTACCAAGTGACGCAATGACAAGGCTTTTATGACACTGATATCCCCCAACAATGCCAAAGTTTGTTAGCTTTATAACATACTATTAGTCAATGTATAGTCTGAGACCATCATTACCGGGCAATAATGTATATACACGCTATTTATTGGCGTGGGATTGGTACGATCTCATGAGAGAATTACTGTGACACCTAGTTGTGGATTATTATAGACTTCACAAGCTACTGGTAACTTTTTGTGAAAGCAAGGGTGAATAACTAGTTCATAAGTTTTTTACCAGTACCACAGTGTCTAACAGCGATGTGGAAGGATTTTTTATTGCGCAAAATTCAACAAAAGAAGAGGTGTTTGAGTTTTCTGAAAATCAAAAGTTCTTAAAATGTTTAAAATTTGAAAATAAGTGTCATAAGAGGCAGGTTTTCATGTAGAACACTATTGCAAACCAAACACTGATTGCAACCGGGTTTCATAATAAAAAAAAAACAAACTTGTACTCACCTGTACAGGTTTCACCATTTCCAGTAAAACCTTTTTTACATCTGCAGGTTTGTAACAGTCTCCCGTCAGCGATGTCGAGAATGCATAAAGCATTGCTCGAGCAATTTTTTCCTCCGCATTGTGCTGTAAAATATAGATGTAAGATTAGTTATATCTTTAATTTGTATAGCAATTTAAATGAGCTATTTAATGAGTAATTCCATATAAGGATTTAATTAAAAGTGAAACATCACTGGTTTTTTTCTGTTTTCTTTTCAACTTGTACTTGGCGATGATGCAATCAAATAATTGTTTAGACAAAAAGCAGTACTCACCAACACAAGTTTCACCATCACCAACAAAGCTCGGTTTACACTTGCATTCCGAAGTAACAGGGTCACATCGAGCAAACTTTGAGCATTTCGTACAATCAGCCTTCACTGCAAAAAACAAAATATGACCCAAACAAATTAATTTTAGCATGAAACCTACAGGAAGGTAGGAATACAGGTAGGAATAAAGCTGTACTCTTTGTTTTGCTAAGCACGAAACTTGTCCAAAATCTAAGGTTGGTATTTAATGCCTTATCTTATCAGTCAAGAAAGCATGTTGTTCAAGCTAGTCAAGCCCCACCTAACATCATATTTCTCACCTCTTACTACCACTTGCCTATCTCTACAATCAGAGGCTTTGAGTGGTTTATATCATCTAATGTAACAGCAAGGATTTTTAAAAGTATGTCATCAAACTTCCGTTTGACCGAAAGTCGTCTAAATTAATGGATTTTTGTAAGTATGGGCTTAGTCCAAACCCAACATTTTACAATCACACAAGGTGACACCGAAGAAACTTTTTCCTCCGATTCATGTGTTCTCTCGTTAGACATACCATTTGCTGAGACAACTTGTTTACTTATATTATTACAGAATTGTGTCGAAAGTACAGCTACATGTAATCAGTTTCTAATTGCTGTGATGTAGTAACGGGTAATCAAATGCAAAGCAAGACTAGAACCAGTTTCCTTTTTTTTGTTCTGCTCCTCACCCCAAAGTCACTTTTATCTTACCAGCTGTTCTTCTGGACAAAATTGAAGTAATTGACTGTTACTAACTCACCTCCAGTAATCGACTGTCCAATTGACAGCTACATCAGCCAAACGATCACTGAACGGTCTTACAGTCTGATATTTGGCCCACACTGGTTCAGTACGAACCCAGCACAGCATTTAACAGTCTCACATACATACATAACAGAATGACCTCATGGACCTCAAACGATCTTACCAGCAATAAAACAAATTCAAAATTTTTTTTTTATATATTAAACCTTGCAGGGACTTTCAGAACTTTGTGATCGGTAATTATCTTGAGATAAAAGAAAATATGAGGGAGATTCCTGGCTAAAAGGCTATTGGAGTTTCAACCGAGTGGAAATTTAAGCACCTTCCTGCCTATGATTAAGCAATATTATGGATGGAGACAGTCATTTAGGGATAAAGATGGTGACAAGTGCAGTGATAACTGTATTATTTAACTCTTTAGAATTCAGTAGTTTATTTATTTTGTTGGTCCCAATGTAAGTAGCTATCACTAATGTAGTGTGAGAACTTGCATTTGTCCATAAAAATAGGCCGATAACTGATTGGCTTACAAATGCCTTGGATGATTATCAGCCCTAAAGTCACAGTTTGCTGTCGCAAAAAGCTCATTTTCTGCTGTTGGGTGTGTGAAGAACAATGATCACAAAATATTAAACATCGGAAAATCTGTTTTGATAACTAGGTGTTAAAGGAAAGAGCTGTTTACGGAAAACTTTGTTTGTTATTCAGTTCATTAATTTACAAACATTACCTGATGAACAACATGAGGTCAGGTAGGAAACCATTTAGCTAAAAATTCTAATGATTTTATGGTGACTACTATAAAAGCAGCAGCTTCCTGCAACAAAACACTCTTTGAGTCTCTCTCCCTCCCCCTTTCATTCCCTTCCCCTCTCTCTTTTCTTCCCCTACCCCTGCCCTTACCCTTCCGCTGCCTCTTCCCCCTCTCCCCTTCCCTCTCCCTCTATAATCAATGACTCAAGAAGAAGTTACCAACACTAACACCAAATAAATCGTCCAACCACACGACATTATGTACCAAGGTCATGTATGAGGGAGAACGCATACCTGTACACTTGTAGGGTCCATCATTTGTGTATCCAGGATCACATTTACATCTGTGGTCACCTGCAGTGTTGATACACCTGGAGTTGTCTGCACAGGGATTGGATGCACATTTATCTATATCTACAAATACAAGTGTATAAGAATACAAAACAGTCAAATCCAAAATATGATACAATTATTAGTTCAGCTCTATTAACTTACCTTCACAAGTATTTATTCCATCCCCAGTATACCCTGAAGGGCATTGACATGTAATACTACCTTCTGTGTTCTGGCATGTGGAGTTTTCTCCTTTACATGGCGAGACAACTGCTGAGCACTCATTAATATCTGAGATATCAAAACCAACATTAAGTAATTGAATTAATAACAATTAAAGTCTTTATTGGCTGAGGGTATACAGAGTCATTATACTAAAGGAATTCAAGCTACATGAGCCACATACACAAGTCACCTACCTACACACTTGTCAGATCCATCCTTCACAAAACCTGGTAGACATTTACAAGTGTAACCTCCATTAGTGTTTAAGCACTTGGCTTTGCTTATAGGGCAAGGAGGGGGTGTTGACAAGCATTCATTGATGTCTATAAATAAGTATGCATTGATTTAACAGCAGCAGCCCTGCTGGTATACTGATTAATACATACAGTGTACTCCTGATAAATCGAATTCTGTTATATCGAAAATCCCGGTATATCAAACAAACTGCATCAGTCCCGGCTGAATGCATTGTAATTACCTACTCCTATATCGAATGACTTCTTACAAATCGAACAATAAAATCCTATTCTGGCATGTGCCCGAGTAAAAAATGCCCTAGTTCAACCAAAGCAAGCGATAGTAGAAAATAAAATTGTACTGCTAAACACTGTTAGAATGGTTTCCATGGGGGCTGCCATCTTGGAATATGAATTTTAAAGTCTATCATTTCAATTAAACACTCTGTCTCGGTGCTATAGTTCCGGTAGGTCGACCCCATATTATTATTGTTGTGATACTGACAATAACTGGTCCTTATTGTAGCTAGAGAGCATGCCTAGGCTATCCTTATTCAGTCTGCACATGTTGTTGTTGACTCATTTCAAAATAAGGGGAGAGACATATCTATCTATTTATAGTATTTATTACTATTGACAATGTGTGAATTGAGAGCAATAATCATAAGAAAGGAGTCAGGAAAACTTCAAGTTCAACAAGCAAAACAATTACTACTGCCACTAATTTTAACTAGACTACTAAAACAATTAATTAATTAATTAATTAATTAATTAATTAATACACACTCACTGCTTATTATTGTTATTGTTATCGTTATCGTTAACGTTATCGTTATCGTTATCGTTATCGTTATCATTATCGTTATTGTTTCCAACATTTATTATTGTTATTGTTTGCAATATTTATTATTGTTATAAAAACATGATGATTTGTTAATACTTATTGTTAATAATAATAACAATGACAACATCAACAACAAAAAATTACTGTCATAAATAAATTACAGAATTATAATAAGTCACAGGTAGTAGCCGTTACGTTTGTTGTTATAGGTGATTAGAAGTTATAAAACCAACATAGTCTAACAATAACTTGACTAACACAATAATATACAACAACATGTGCTACTACTACCTACATAATCATTGAATAATTGTTGTAATTCTCAGTTTCAACACCATTAATTTAATTAATTAATAATTAACTAAATACCACAATCACAAAAGACAAAATGCTTAATAGCCTAGCTTAAATACATGTAATAATAACTGATTATGTATACATAAAAATGTCCGACGATCATAATTTTATATATCAAACATCTCATATATCAAACAAAATTTTATGGTCCCTCGGGTTTGATATACCAGGAGTAAATTGTATATGTAAACATTGCAATTTAGTGACCCTACCATTGGGAAGAATTTAACTATAAATTTCACAGTTGAGATAAATACATGCACCCTCAACTAAAACTCATTTTTTCAAATTTTTTGAAGTGCCGAACCACATGAATGGCTGTGAATTTTCAACCAACAAATTACAGACGGATGGTTTGCTAAAAACAGGTTTTACACCTAGTAATCAGTATAGACCAACTTTACCTGTGCAGAGATATCCATCACCAGAGTATCCACCATTACATTCACACACAAAACCCCCAACAGCAGAAGGATTGGTTTGTCTGTAGCTGCATGTAGCATTTAATGAGCAGAGATGGTCTTCATCAGGACAGGCTATTCTTGCATCTATAAAAATAGCAGATATACATTGAGGTAGGTTTTTAAGAATAGGGATGAGTTCTGACAAAGTCGGGTCTTTTGAACTGTTAGACAATGTGTTACCTTTATATACAACAACTACATCACTAACATAACATGTTATATAATATCTTACCAACAACTACATCACTAATATAACATGTTATATAATGTCTAACCTTTATATACCACAACTACATCATTAACATAACATGTTATATAATGTCTTACCTTTATATACTACAACTACATCACTAACATAACATGTTATATAATGTCTTACCTTTATATACAACAACTACATCACTTACATAACATGTTATATAATATCTTACCTTTATATACAGCAACTACATCACTAACATAACATGTTATATAATGTCTTACCTTTATATACAACAACTACATCACTTACATAACATGTTATATAATGTCTCACCTTTATATACAACAACTACATCATTAACACAGCATGTCATATAATGTCTTACCTTTATATACAACAACTAAATCATTAACATAACGTGTTATATAATGTCTTACCTTTATATACAACAACTACATTACTAACATAACATGTTATATAATATCTTACCTTTATATACAACTACACCACTAACATAACATGTTATATAATGTATTACCTTTATATACAACAACTACATCACTAACATAACATGTTATATAATGTCTAACCTTTATATACAACAACTACATCACTAACATAACATGTTATACAAAGTGTTACCTTTATATACAACAACTACATCACTAACGTAACATGTTATATAATGTCTTACCTTTATATACAACAGCCACATCACTAACATAACATGTTGTATAATCTGTTACTTTTATGTACAACAACTACATCACTAACATAACATGTTATATAATATCTTACCTTTACAATCATCTGCTCCATCACTTAAAAAACCTGGTGGACAATGACAGATGTAACTTCCCACGGTATTCTCACATCTGGAGTTGTTTCCCTTGCAAGGTCGAATTGAATTGCATTCATCGAAATCTATAGATGATAAATAAGATGCGCTTACTAACAACAGATGGCAAGATTAAACAATGAGCTGTATTTCAAAAAAAATAATTCATAAATCTGAGACCACCATGCGATCTGGCGTTTGAATAATTGTTTTGACAAAAAAAACAATTCTTCTTCAATATATCTGGCTACTGTATAACGGCGTTTTTAAAGTTTGTTCGTCGTTTGTAATGCTGGAGCAGGAGTAGTGATAATTTTTTGCAACTAACATTATTTAGTATTTATTTGTAAATCTGCACTTCTAAGTCACACTTCAAACGAAGCAGTATACCAAAGTAAAGAACACTGTGTCGCCAATTTATCACTGGAGTTCTTAGCAGTTTTTGTTCATGATGTTTTAAATTTGCCCATTCCAGATAGTGAAATCAGATCAGGTACTTTAAAAAAATATGTTGTTCATAAAAAGTTTGAATACTGTTCTTTGCCCTAAATTATATTTGTCCTACTATGAAAACCCAAAAATTTTCAAAATGGTCTTCGTATATTAAAACTAATTGATCTGACATCCAAATGTAACAATTTCATTGTAAATCTCGAGTGAAAAATAAATTAGAACAGACCACATACTTTAATTTTTACTTGTGAAAGAGAAAACAGTTACATCATTGAAACTTGTAAAATAGGGAAATTAGCATCACCAAGTGTTCAAGCATTTATGGCAATGTCAGATAAATTCTTGCACATTTCAAAAAAGCTAATCCCGAAATCTGGACTATCTGGTGACTTGTTGAATACCCATCTATCGCCTCACAAAAGTAGTTAAACGGAAGGTCAAGGTCAATAACTATCAACACCATTTTGTAATAAATATTCTGTGAATCAATTTTTTAAAAAGATAGAATAATAGTGAGTTGTTCCAAAATACTTCGTAATTTTTTTTCTAATTCATTGCGCGCGGTAGCCCATTGCGAAACTCTTCTTAAAAAATAAATCTAAAACCATTGAAAATTGGCAAAAATTAATTCGTTACATTTCAGCCCAAAGAATTTTTTCAGTTGATGTTACCAGCCTTCAAACCACTTTGAGAAGAAAACTCTAAAAGCAAGCTACATTTTGGCTGTAAAACTTGACACATTGATGCATCGACGCATTGACGCATTGATGCGTTGACGCAGTGATGCATTGACACATTGATGCATTGACACGTTATTGCTGTTTTACCATTACTTCAGTGAAAGTTGAAACAGAAAAAAAGTTTTATTAATACAAAAGTGACAATTTATTTTTTACAAACTTTGATTCATCACATTAATTGTTGACCAAAATTAGCAAAGATGCAGTTTTTTCGTAATTCAGTGTATACTTGGAACAGAACTAACAAAAACTATATTTTTGAGCTTGAAATATTGGCACTTGTAAATCAGCTAACAACTGGCAACATTCACTTTACTTTCTTAAGTTTGATTTTAAGGTTTTGAGTTTTGAACTAATCGCACTGATTTAAGAAACAAAATGACTGTCACAATTTGTTTTGAATCGTTTTGAACTTTAACATATCAAAGCCCTGCTAATGCTCTAAGCGTTTTTCATTTTGCATTTACTATGATTTTTAAAAGCTATTTTTTAAATTGTTTTTATGAGCACTGTGAAGTTATTTCAGAGCATAAGGCTTCATAAACACATCCATGTAGGCAGATTTGTGCAACAATAAACTGGCAAGGAGTCAAAAAAATTCTGAGAAGCAACAAAAAATGCTCTTTCAAGCCAAATAGTTACCTGTACAAGATTTGTTTCCATCTCCAGTATACCCTGTTGGACACCGACATGTAAAACCACCCACTGTGTTCTGGCATGTGGAGTTTTCTACCTTGCATGGCGAGACAGATGCTACACATTCATTGATGTCTGTGAAATTGAGAACAAAAAATCAGAGCAAACAAGCAGTCTAAAAGCCAATTATGTTTTCTTATCAGTTGTTTAAATGCAAAAATTGAAATGAAAAGTGTTTTGTATTAGCGACACAAACTCAAAGTCAACACTCACCTGTACAATTATACGGTCCTTCATTTGTGTATCCAGTAAGACATTCACACCTGTAGTCCCCTGCTGTGTTGATACATCTGGAGTTGTTTGCACATGGTTTGGATATACACTCATCGATATCTACAATCGCAAGTACATAAGTATACAATACAGTCAGGTACAAGACAAAAATAAAAATTACTTCAACGGCATTTACTCACCTGTACAAGTTTTAAATCCATCACCACTATGTACTGGGTTGCATGGACATGAAAAACTGCCTTTTGTGTTTTGACAGGTGAACATTATACACATTTATAAGTTGTCTCGTGTATTAATTAGAAGTTGTGTTCTCGTGTGTTAGTTGACAACAGCTATTGTGTATAGAGTTGTTGCATCAGCCAAAGACAACGGCTGCTAACATTTCAATTGGTTTTTAATCGAATAAATACTTCGTTGTTAACTGACATCGATCCTCAATAAATCATACAAAGAATATTACAACAGGTAGAGTTTTCTTCTTTGCATTGTGGGACAGTTGCTGCACAATCATCTATGTCTGTCAAAATCAAACGTGATAACAATGATTGAAAATGTAGTTAAAATCCAAATGAAGAAGCTGAAAGGAATATCAAGTCTCGAGGAGGTTGGCAGTCAACATTAAACATAAGCAATTGCTTCGCACAAGTTTCGGTTCATTCATATTTGGTCTGTGGTTGACATTACACACAGTTATCAACATTTGTACGGATATTCATGGAGTTACCTTTCTCTACTGACCCAGCCGGAAGAACTTTACTAACCATGTAATTCATTATTAAAATTTACAACTTGTCATATATGTATACGTTTTTGAGATATTCACAGCAAACTAAATGGCAAAAGCGATGTTGTTGAGAATATTGGAGGGACCAAAATGAACTTTCAAAGTTTAGCTTTTTATAAAAAGAGCTGTGCTTGAACATTTATTAAAGATTGGCTTACGTGAAGAAGCTACGTGGCAAAGCCATAGTTTTATATTATGGACCTGAGGATTTTTGTCAACATTTATTAATGAGGATACGCCCTGGCTGTAAACTACTGTGGCCTGTTTCAACAGCCACTATAAAGTAACAAAGAATAAATAATTTAGATGCACTGGCATTGTGGGTATTATGCATATTTACTGGTTTTTTTGTCGAACCTTTCATAAATGTAAAAGAATAATAAGTTCGGCACATCACCAAATGACCAGGCACTCGGCATGAGGCTAATTATTGACAATTGCTAACTTGCGCTTTTAGAGCTAGTATTTGAAAATCAAATTGAGATAAAACAGTAAAATTTGAGTGATGACAATAGATAATAATAATAATTACTGCTGGCTGTAACATGATATAAACATCTGATTGTGTCAAGAGTAGGGAGATAACTCCTACCAACTTCCTATTAAGCAGCAACAAATTCAGAACTTATTATACCAGGTTGTTGAACCCCTTTGTAGGCAACTGCTACTCATTTTTAATACCTTGCAATAATAGTTTGTGGTGCAGTTGTTAGTTGTTAGTTAGTGATCTATAAATAGCGTCCAAAGCTACAAACAGGCAAATTGTATAGCTGCCTTACAACAACATAAACAGTTTGCTAACTCACCAAAACAAAGTTGAAACAGACACGTAAACACTTGCCTTCACATTTATTAGGTCCTGTATTATTGTATCCAGCTTTACAATCACACCTGTAACCCCCTGCAGTGTTGGTACAATTGGAGTTTTCTGAACATGGATTGGAATCACACTCGTCTACATCTAAAAAGGTTTTGGATAATTGTTATGTTAATCGATTTTTCCATGTTAAAAATATTTCAAAATGAAAAAACTCAATCAATTCACGGTGACTTATGCACAATTTGTGGTAAACTGGCATTGCTACAAAAACAAAAAGTAATTGCAATGCCAGTTTGTCACAATCATACACAGCTCACTGTGAGCCAATCCGATATCAAACTGTATATGAGATACTCAAAGCGAAAATTATCATAGAAGTCTTGACCAAAATTTCGTGTTTGACATTACCTTTGCAGACAAATCCATTACCAGAGCATTTTTGCATGAAAAAAATACTGTAAACTTGATGAGTTCTTTTAACCGATTGTTTTTAGTTAAAATATTTGAAATTGTAAAATTTAAAACCCGTTTAATCAAATTTCGTACTTTGCAACAGTGGCTGGATAAGGAGGTTCAAGGACATATTAGACTGCGTAATTTGACAAAGAAACATGGCTCTTGGGATGAATACAAAAAACAAAGCAACTTTGTGGCGAATTTAATAAGACGAAAGAAAAAAATTGGTAATCAAATATATGATTAATACCTGTAAAAATGGGAATGCTAAGTCTTGGTTCGATGCTCTCAATATTAAACACCGTAACTCGTCACCATCTGGCTTATCCCAGGGATTGCCTATCATTTTACTACAGCTGCTAGTCAGCTTACAAATCATTTACATAGCAATTCTTCTACCCCTGACACCCAAATATCTAACACAAAACATATAAGTTCAGTTACCCAATTCACTCCTGCTGATATTGTGTTGTATCTAAAAAACATACCGTCTTCAAAATCCACCGGCTTAGATAGAATCTCAGTTATATGCTGATGCAAACCATCCCATTCACAACTTTTATTTCAACGGATATGCTTAACAGAATTTTGATTGACCGTACTTTCCGAAAAATTTGGAAAGCCCCAACAGTGATTCAAATTTTTAAAAATGGTGATATAGTTAATCCATCTAACTACCATTCAATTTCTATTTTACCAGTTTTGTCCAAAATTTTTGAAACCACGTTAATAGTTTTCCTCAAATACCATTTGAATCTAACAACTTTTTGCACAATTTACGAACTGGATTCCGGAAAGGAATTTTATGTGTTGATACAGTTCACAAAATAGTTGCGTAATGCCAAAAATCAAATTGAAAAAGGGAATTGGTCTTCTACTGTTTTTGGATTTTAAAAAAGCTTTCGATTGCATAGACCATAAAACTCTTCTTTTAAACCTTACACGTTGTGGTATAAATGGAACAGGATTTTCTATCATTAAATCATTTTTATAGGAACGATGTCAACTGGTGAAAATAGGAGACGATGTTTCCCAAACACTACCTGTCCATATTGGTGTCCCTCAGGGATCAATTTTAGCACAAACCCTTTTTGTTTTATAAATCGATGATTTGCTCAAGTTACCTTTAACATCTAAGCATTTAGTGTGGGCTGACTGCACTATCTTTTCATCATAACACAGTAACATCTCCACATTAAAGTATAATTGCAATAACGATTTGACAAAACTCTCAAAAAGGTGCGTTAAAAATAGAATGGTTATTGATACTAATAAATCACAATTCCTTTTGTTTAATTATCGTAATATGTTAAAAAGTTTCCTTGTCACTTTTGAAGGTAAAATTTTGATGCCTAAAAACAAAACAAAAATTTTGAGTTTTATGATAAATGATAAATTCACTTGGGATGACCATAACTTGGAAACTGAAACCAAACTTCGTAAAAACATGAACCTCCTGCAACTATCATAAAACTATCTTACTATCAAATCAGGGAAAACATTTAACTATCACTTTATATTCTGTCACCTGGTTTATGGTATAATTATTTACCACAATCCATCTCCTAAATACCTGCCAAAATTGTTATTTTCATTACAAACAAGAGCTTTTCGATTAATAGCAAATGTTTATACCATTCCTCTTCCGTTAATTAGAGCAAATGACATCGCCACTTCAATTCAACTGTTACCAGTACCAAATCGGCTTAATATTTTACGGCAATCACTGGTTTTCAAATTTTCAATGAAATTTTTCCTAGCTTCATTTTTGTTGATTTTACAGCTGGTCGAAATGACAATTTTAATTTTGGTAACTGCAAGAAACTTTATGCCAACACACAAGCTGCAATAGAAACATACATATCTGCCACATTCAACCAACTGCCTACTTCTCTGAGAATCACACAATCCCTGTCTGTTTTCAAATCAAATTTATTCAAATATGTTTTAAATATCAATGGATAATTATTTTGAATGAACTGTGCTTGCGTACACTTCCGTTTTCTGGGTTCATTTTTTGATTGTTGTTTTATTTTTGCATCTTCTTTTCTTTTTTCTTCTAGTTATGGCACTTCATGAAAAATATTTTTTTATAAAATAATGAAAAAATATATAATGATTTTATGGCAATCGCCGTTTTTATTATTCTATGCAGCTTTGAAGAAACCAAACGATACAACCGATTATGAAATTGTAGTTGTTGCAGCTGGTGACCCAAACTTGGTGCTACTCATCCTACAACAACCTTACGCCTCCATGAAACTAAACACTGCTTTGATGATACAATTTCCAAACTTCAAAGAAAGGATACGTCATATAAATGCAGATTTTTGATAGACATTGTTGGACAAACACCTTCTTGAGATCTCCATAGATAAAACCATCATGTTAATTAACTAATGTTAGGTTATTGAAACAAATCGCTTATCCAAGTTTTACTGTAGTGGAAATGATATTCCAGTACCTGTGCATGTAATACCATCTCCAGTAAATCCATTCAAGCACTCACAAACAAATCCTCCATTGTAGGCACATTTACCATTAACTGAGCATCTAACTGTACCATCCATAGAACAAACGTCTCCTAAAACTACAAATACAAAGTTAATCTTCACAATTCCCCTACATAAGACTGCACAGGTGGTCCATACTTATTGCATGTACTAGTATGGTGATCAACCTATCATAAGGTAAAACTTATGATGACTTCTCTTATTTCAAGGTCGGAAACCGCAGATAGTTAATTTGTCAAAGGAGAAATAAAAAAACCCAAACGCAACATAAAACTTAAATAATAACCAAACAAACCTGGTGCAATTTTTGTAGTGGAAATTCTGATTAAGATTGTTGGTGCTGTAGTTGGTGTAGTTGTGGTAGGAGGTGGTGTGGTTGTGGTAGGAGGTGGTGTGGTTGTGGTAGGAGGTGGTGTAGTTGTGATAGGAGGTGGTGTGGTGGTATGCTCAATGGTTTTAGGCGTTTTTGTAGCTATGTCAGTATCCTTTATTGCAACCAATTTTAAATCCACCTGTGATCTCGTGTCATTAGAGTTTTTTTCTACTTCCTTTTTGATATTTTTGTTTAGAAAATCAGTCAAGCCAGGTGGTAGTTGCCGTTTGTGTCTGGTTGTATTAAGATTGTTCCAATTGACAACACATTTGTAGAGTGTTAGACTTTCGTTCACTGAGCTACAGCTGACTGCAAAAATTCTGTGTGTGGAGTTGGATCTGCCATAGTAGGAGCTCAGCTGTAACAGGGAGAGTTACATATATTTTACATTTTATTATACTAATGGAGATTGTAGAGACATAGGTTAAAAAACTGAAAATTGTATAGCAACATTTGATGATTCATAAAGTTTTAGGAATTGGCTGATAGTTGGCAGTTATTCACCTGCGTGACATAATTATCTATTAGTCGAAGTTGAGATGAGTTTTGAAAAGAAAAAAAGGAAAAAAATCATTGGAGCAACTCTATCAACAAAATCTACCGCTCTTGAGGACCTTGTGTGTTTGTCTGTAAAGCAAAATCTAGGTTTTAAGAATTTTAAAAAAGTTGGTAAGCAATTTCAAGCTGATCATTCATATTTGGTAATTTCAGGTCCAACTTACAATTATGTAAGCTGATTGTTTCCAAGTTTGATAATATGGTATTTGTTGAGAATTGTGTTTGGTTGGTTCTGAATTGGTAATTAATTTACTTTTTACTAAACATTAAAACACAAAACCTGCATGCAGTTATTGGCTTGATGTCATGATGTGTATCGTTTTGCGACATACTTGCATGAACTGTGCTCCCAAAACTAAGTTGCCCTGGAAAAGACTAGAGCATATGTTTCCTGGCACTATGGCTGTGCGCTAGCTACTCTCACCATCTTCGTAGCAGATGATGCCCTTCCACTGGATGTGAACTGAGTGAACTGATGAGAACTAGGAGATACTAGGAGTCTGACGCTTACCAGCAGTGCTAAGAACTTTACAGAAAGCTAGCTAGTGGTTTGGTGGGCGAGTTATACCGTAAAGGATTTTGCCAATCATTTTAGCTACTAGAGAATGGTTACCCAGTTGCAATAATGGGTAAACAGTGCAGTTGTTCACCTATTAGCAACCAAAAAGTATATTTCTACATGGTCCTGTTTATCCAAAGCAGACTTCTATGATCTGAATTTGTGCAGAGAGATACAGCATCTACAGTATCCAACAAATAGATAACCAAACAGATAACCTGTCAAACGGACTACTAGAGGTCCAAATAACAATACCTTCATTATACTCAGTTAACATATACATGTAACCTTCTTGTACAAAAGCTACAGTAGCTCCACCTCTCTGGGCTATTGTCCATGAATATAAAAAGTAGCTATGCAAATAAATCAATTGATAAAAGAAGCTCGTGAGTGGCTATAATAAAATCAACCCATACCGCAATACAAAACTTATCAGTGCGCCGGGTTCTTACTGATGTGTTGTAAGTAGTTAATTGCATGCTGTTAAACTGGCTCATTGATACTTAGTCAGCGTTGCAGTTCAACTCCGTAGCTAGTCATCAGCAGTTGGAAGGGAATACTCCAGCATAACATCTTTTTCAGCAGAAGCCAGCTATCAACTGAACAAACCCAAGCGTGTTCAGCTAGTCCATTTAAGTGACTCACCGCTAGTGTAGTCAATAATATTCTAAACTAGTTTGCAACTTGCAGCCAGCAAGTGACACCTGCAACTAGCCAGCGCAGCAGCCATTCTATGTAAAATTAATTACATAGGCCACATCAACTATTAGGACTGCCCGTACTTATAGTTAACCAATCATAGGGTAGCCGCTAAGTCATAGGGGCCGATTAGGAAAGGTGAGGAGAGCCTCACTACAAAGCTGCTAACTATGTGTAAACCATTTAGTCTGGGAGAGAAACATATGAGACCATACACCCAGCTCAAACAGCACACGCAAAAGACGTAGGGGTCACGGAGGAGAGGTGTACGCAAAACCACGCAATCCTTTGCGCAAGACCATGTGGTTCTGGAGAGGATACAACCCCTGTGTGATTGGCAAAGGAGTAGGGGATGCACCCGACTCTCATGACTAATGAAAGAAACTGAAGGGGTGCACACGACCAGTGTGACTAAAGAAGGGGGGAAGGACCTCTGCGTGTTCCAGGACCTTGGTGACTTGTGTCTTAATAGAAATGCTCATTATCACCTGCCACCGGAAGGCCTGCAGGTGTTGGTAAAGCTCAGCAGTGCCCTGTTCAATTTTGGCAGCCCATCTTGCCCTGTTCTGAAAAAAACATAAACAAGCGTACCTACCTCACAGAATGGGGGTCAATGGGTGGAGCATGGGAGGCGGGTTTTCAGGGTCCCAGTGATTTACAAGGAGATAAAGGCTGAGGGAAGGGGAGCCGGGGAGACAACCAAAGCCTAGGGAACCGCAGCCACCATACACGGCTTCTTCGGTGTCATATACCCGGTGCGTGATAAAGTCATCAGGGATGAAATTGTGAATCACTCGGGAGAGGGTCCCAGGAGAGGGAGTGCAGACATAGCTGTAGAGCCAATCAGGGTAGGAAGGGGTGCTGTGGAGGTATGCTGAGGTTCTCCAGTCTAAGTGGACTCGTCCACTTCTGGTACCTGCAGAAGACTTGGTTACTCTACCTATCTACCGCGTAGATTACCTGAGATATTGGTAATTGTCTGAGCATGCAGGGTCCCCGGGCTTCTTCTGGTGGCAATATATGCTGTGTCAGCTACCACTAGTATATTAGCAGTGGTAGAAATAACGCACAAAGTGCTGGTGCATGTGCACCGACAGTTGCCGCATATTCTTAGCAGGAACTTTACAGAGTGGATGCGCACTTCATTGTGCTCTCTTCAGCTATCTCTGTTTAGATTTTTCAGTTTTCGGAGTAATCCACTGAATTAACCTTTGAGCAATAGAAAGCTTTTACACAGCTGAGTGGAGGACCACCACTTCCTTTCCAAAGGCGGGTGACAAAGGGCGGGGGCAGCAATGTCCACTAGCCAGACAGTGGAGGAGGCAACCGAGTGCAACAATTCGACCACAAGCGTGTTTAGGGGGAGGAGGGGCCGATGTGAATGGAGAGGCAGTGAGTAAGGCAGGTGTACTCACTCTCTTTTGCGCAGGATTCAGGTCAGTAATAGGAACCTGTGTATTGGGTACCACCTGACTTGAAAGGGTGGAAATGACCCTCATGGTCAACAAGTGTAGTGAAGTGGGGGTTGCCCAGCTTAGTGAGCCCAGCCACGAGCTCTGCTCCTCTTACTGGGTGTCATCTTACCTAACATATGCATGCACTCATGGTGACCTCGTGAGGCAACTGAGTAACAGTGGAAGGCTTTGCTTTAACAGTAACTGCACTGAAACTTTACCACCGGGTCAACCCGAGTTAGAAGTGTCTATGACCCAGGAGGGGGAGGAAGGAGAAGTGGCAGCAAGTTTATAGACATTCTGACCATAGGTGAGCGTGTTTTTACCCGATGCATTAGACATACTGGGGTGAAGCAGTAGGGAGGGTGGGAGAACTTGGTGAACTGCCACTGGGAGGGGTCGTGCTTAAGAGCAAGAGGGTCATGGGAAGAACTGTGGCGACAAACCCATATCTTCATAAGTTCCAACTGGCTGTCAACTCCTAGCAGTTCATCTTCTCTTCTCTCCTTATCTGAGCAGTGTGCCCAAACTGCAGGGGTAGCCAACTGCGTAGACAAGGTGTGCTGAGTGGGAGGGGAACCAAGTGCAAAAGGGGGAAGGCAATTATACAGCAGCTGAAAAAAATCTCCTTCTCGAAATCTTTTTTGATGCGCAGTTGCAGGTGCCCATATCCTCTTTCAGGTGAAGCTTCGGTAAGCGAATCCGTGTGGTTGTCAGTAGTACTAGCATGACTGGTCTTGTCTAAGACTTGTGAAAGATTGTCTGTTGCCATGTGAGGCAGACTTGTTTGATCTTGACAAGAGTTTGTGCAAGTAGTAAGGAGGAGTGGATGAGTAGATGATAACCGGTGGCTAAACCCAAATTTTGGCCAGCCGTACATCTCTGGTTAAAAATATTTTCTCTTCAATATTGGCTGGAGCCTTTGCTAGAGTGTCCTCTTTCAGTTGAAATCCAGTACGGGGGCAAGGCTGCATCTCATGCAGAGTTATTTCCCTTTCTTTGTGGTACCAAACTTTTTTGAAAATTTTCACACTTAGGTCGGAAACAGTTCAACTTTGAGGCTTTAGCGCTTTTAGGGTTTTGCTTTTCAGTAAATTGTGCCTTGATAAGTAACAGTACTAGACTCAAGTCTTTCTGTAAATGCCAAGTTTGTGGGGGTTTTGTGATGGAACCCCTCCAAGGAAAGCTGTTTGAAACTGTGACTTCTTCTACAGTTGCAAGTAAATGGCATAGTGGCTGCCCATAACAAGTGGGTGGTTGGACCTCCATCTGCGTAGGGGGTAGGGCATATCAGCTACTGGGGGAAACAACTCCTGCCCGATTCGCACAAATTAGCAGAGAGCAACCGTGAGGGGGGGCAGGCCTTTGTACACGTGGTACACTCCACGCAGGAAGAGAGACAAATCAGAAACAGGGATAGGTAGTTCAAGCAAGGTGGTGCTAGTAGAAGTGGCAGGGGCATGGGTGCTGCTCGTGCACATTTACCACACATGTTGGGTCACCGCCTGTGCTTTAATGCTGCTGGCGCTGGCCCTCAAGAGTCAACACTGGGATAATAAGGTTTGAGTCACCACTCATTATGCACTGAATGCTGGCCATGTCTACTTGTAAGGTAAGTGTGGTTATCAAATGCCTCCTCCCTTCTAAAGGGACCGATAAACTTGGTCCTCAGCTTGGGGTTTTATCCACAGCATCTAAAACGGTTCTCCAACCACACCTGGTCTCAAACCTTGTATAAACCGGGCTCTTCCCCTTTTTCCACTCTTGCTGCCCTATGCTGCTCTCTCAGCGCCTAGTGCATTTCCTCTAGTCTCAACTTGAGGTTCATGGCATACCCATACACCGGCATGTAGTCAATCAGAGGCGGGTAGGAAGACACCTGATCTGGCAGCCGTAGTTTCCTGCCCAGCATCATATAACTGGCCAATTCAGCTGTGGTTGAATGGGAAGTTGGTGTGAAAGCCCTCATTAGTTGAGGGAGCAGCAAGTCCCAGTTATCTGAACTGCACTTCAAAAGCAGGGACCGGAGGGAGTCACCAAATATCCGGTTGTTCCTCTTGACAACTCCGTTAGCTTATTTGTGGTGAGGGTGGTACTGGTCTTTTTCTATACCCCACAGAGCACACAACTCTTGCAACAGGTTTGACTCAAACTTAGCCTCCTGGTCTGTGTTTGTCTGCTCAGGGATTCCCATGCAACAGAAAACCTGCTTTTTCAGAGCACTACCGGGGCAGTAGCATTTGGAAGGGTCAGAGAGTCATGCCACCTGGTAAGGTGGTCAGTCAACACCAGGATCTAGGCATTGCCATGCTCTGTATCAGGGAAGAGGCCCACTAAATCAACTGCCGACTTCTGCCAGGGGTGGCCAGCATACATGCGCCGATGGCTGAGACTGTGTTTGGTGCCACTGCTATTGGCTCTCTGGCAGACCCCACAGCTCCGGACCATACAGCGTACATTCGATGTCATACCTGTCCAGTCCCTTGTGAGCTGGAGGCACTTCAAGGTCCTGCTCACACTCTTGTGTGCAAGAGAATGGGTCTGCCAGACTGTGTTGCCACTTACACCTGCTGGACAAACTGCACACCACAAAGAGTGGAGGTTTGGAGAGACCTAGTGCTCCAACACACCATCTGTTCAGAGTCTTATAGCCCCAATGCAGTTATTTAACCACCTCAACTCTTGGCTGCCTAGCTCCAACTGCTCCTTAGTGAGAGGGCGCTGTGTAGGCACTGCTCAATAGATTACAGCTACAGCGTGGTTACCTTAACTTTGAGCCCGGATAGAGCCAACATCTGGTTGGATGGGCTGAACAGTATTGGGGGTTCTGAGGGACAGAGAGGGTGGTTGGGCTGGGTGGTGGTGACTTCGAGACCTACTGAGTTGGGGCAGAAGAAGATGAGAGTTGAAACTGAAGAGAGGCCAACTCTTGCTGGACTTCAGCATTAAAGGGCTACCATTCCTTTGTTATATGTGGCCACACTGTCAACACTCTGGATGAGCACCTACGACATAAGCTCTCCTCATTGCCATGTCGGGGGCTGTTCTTATGTTCAATGCTGTACCTGCACTCGGAGAGGGACTCGAGTCACTAAGCCACCTGACTGGTTGGTTTCCAGCGGTTACACAGCCACAATAGGGAGGCATAGTCTGTGTGAAAACAGAATTGCTGGCCATAGAGGTAAGAATGGGAGTGTTAGCCATAGAGGTAGGGACAGAAGTGCTTGACAGCCTGCACCACTGGTAACATCTTTCTCCATGTCACACAATAGTTGCGCTCCTGAGGACTGGGCTTCTTGCTGTACTAAGCGATTACTCACTACCTTCCTGCACTTGAGACAGCACAATACTTACATCTGCGTTCCCAGCATCAGTGTCCAAAGTGCACTGTGACTTGATATTAGGGTAGCCAAGCATAGGAGCACAGGTCATAGTTATTTTTAGCTGCTGACAATTGGTCTATTGGGCTGCAGACCATTCCCAAGGAGCATGCTTACTAATGAGCAGGGTATGGGGCCGTGCCACTGTAGAGAAATCAGGAATGTACCGTCTGTATTACCCTACGGTAACTAGGAAGGCCTGCAAACTTTTCAACTCCATGGGCACCTACCAGAGCACTATGGCGGAAAATTTCTATGGGTCTGTGGCCACTCCGGCACTGCTTACTATGCGCCCTAAATACCAGACTTCCAGCTCAAGTAACTAACATTCATTAGGTTTGAGTTTTAACCCAGCCTATTGTAACTACTGAAAGACCTCAGCTAGGCGTCGGATGTGAGTGAGAAAGTCAGGATCGATCGAGCTCGCGAACACTTCTCATGTTCACCTGGTCTTCACTGAACCCTGTTCGAGTTTTGTGTAGTAGTGTCACATTTGTAACTTGTAATGGACCAAATGAATGTATCAAGTGGAAACCTACTTTGATTAGCAGGAATGAAGTGAATAACTGATGGTCAAGGCCTACCACCATTTTGTGTGGAAGTTTGAGCCAAGCGATCATATTCCAAAGATGCTAAGTGTGGGTAGTCGACAAAACTACCAGTTTTTCACGCTCATTTTAGATATTATTAACTAACTAATGCATGAATGATTTTACTAAAATGCACTAGCAACTTATTAGAATTAGTAGTACCTGGCAACGAATAACATTGTGGTAGTTTTTCTCACCTGCTACGGACACAACTGTACTTCAGAGAGAAAGACCAATTGCGGCTGTCTAGCCCTTTCAATATCATAGGGTCTACATTATGAATGAAGGATCACAGAATAGACCCTGTGAAGCCTCTTTCACAGGGTCTATTCTGTAAAAGGGGCTTTACTGAGTGATACAAAGTCGGAATCGCTTTCCACAGTGTCTTCTCCCAGTTCGATAGCACAAAGTTATATGAATAATGCAACTTTATTGTTCGTAATTGATTTAGCAGTATATAGGTATGGAAAAGGTTTCTAATTAATTACACAAAAATTGCTCAACTTATAGGAAGTGCACAGGAATATCCATATTTTTACAAGGGAAGGGCCAATTACAAACAATCATACATAAATACGTTAATTAGATATTACATAACATTTTTTCAACAACAAACATAGCCAATAAGCAACAACCACTTGTTACAGTTTCTTTCTCATTGTACTGGCTAATCACAGGAGAGGGAACTCTCAAATCCATATTCAGTAATACAGCTTTTTTAGTTTGTTGTTTTTCACCTTACTCATTGTTGCCATTATATCCTATACAAAAGTGAACCAATACACAATTTTTTGACTTTGAATTAAAGAAAATTTTACCCAGATTTGGTATGGCCACTCCAAAACTCCTTGAACATACCACAGAGTTCTAAGCAGGGTCAGGGCTACCCCAAAATTTGGGGTTACGCTAAACTGAGGTTCCTCTTGTATACCTGATCGAGTTACTCTTCATTCATCATACCAGATTTGTGATTTGGTTTGACTTTTATGGTGTTTTAAGTGGGTGTTTCTGGGAACATTCCGATGGGAAGAGGGTATAAGCTGAACACGGGGTGGGGTCAATCAGGAGAGGGGTCTAAGTAGCCACAGGTGTAACCACGCTTCTTACAATAAAATCTCGTACAGTATTCACATTGATTTCCTTGTATGCACTTGATTGAATGTTTCACACAGCAACTAGTATGCCATCACTACAAATGTGTAGAACTGGCACATTTGCTTATTATTGCTTTTTCATCTGCTAGAAGCCAACTATTTTATATAATGACTAGAGTCTGCACCACTCAGCTGGGTGTGTTAATAAAATCTTCCCATGAGATAAGCGATTGAAAATGTGTTAGATAAACCTTGGAGCTTGAGCCCCTAAATGGAAGCTAATACAATTTGGTAAGGTTCTCCCAGTTAATTCATTTGAGGGAACTAGCTTTGACTGGATTATAGAAAGAACCTTTGGATCAAGATTACTCACCGTTGCTGCCACTCCTTTTCTGTAGACTTTACGTGCTGCTGGGTCAGTACTTTCAACTTGTGATGGAATTGTAATCAAGATCACTGTTTCATATTCTATTAGTGCTGTATAATTGAAAAAAAAACATTTTTTATCAATAAAACTGATCGAGGTGCCGCAACATAAACAATTTTTTATATTTTGGGTTCAAAAATTTTTTAAAAAGGTTTTTAATCTGTTTTAAAATAATAATCGCGGTAAAGCTCTCACTTGTCTCTACTTTTTGCCGTTGCGCATATTTATATCTACACTATTAGCTGATTTTGTAACTCAAACTGTGCGAAAATTTTAAACAAACATGAAACCCGGTTTAATGAGATACTTATCGAAAAAAAATAAATCATCTATTACTACACTTTCACATTACAAAACAATCAGATACAACACAGGTGTATCACAGTTACTCCAGCTGTATCAACTCACCTGTACAGTTTGTTATTCCATCTCCGGTATATCCTGTTGGACACTGACATGTAAAACTGCCTTCTGTGTTCTGGCATGTGGAGTTTGCTCCCTTGCATGGTGAGACAACATCTGAACACTCATCAATGTCTGGAAAGTATCAAAAATCACATGATATATGGAATAGACATGAATCCAGAGCTAAACTAAACCTCTAGTAAACCATAGTTTGTGCATGCAAATACTTCTGCTGAGAAAAGAATAAACCAGAAAATTTAGTGGGAAAACTTCTCTGCTTGTCACCTAATAATATGCATAAACAGAAAAAAAATACTGAAACACTTAGCAAAGCGATCTGCAAAACTAACAAATCGTAATTTCATGGAGATAAACATTGATTTGCCTATTTACAGCTAGATCACACTGAATTGCAGCCACATCATACAATAGATTGCTAATGCAACTTTTCTTTTTAGATCACAATACAGCAATGTTTATAGAGTTGGAAGCGCTGAAATATGTAAATGAGAAGTCGAAAAATACAACCAGTTCATAGCATAACAACTCATCAGATGTAACAGAAATACTATGGTACAATTGACGTGATAAACAGACAAATTAATGATTAGTAGTTTGCAGGAACTCAAATAGTTCAATCGCGGAGTAGTCACCGTAGTTAACTGTTAGCTGGGGGAGTTTTCATTTCCACCTGCTTCAGTGTAGATAATTTAGCCACAACTAGTAGTGCTGTCAGCAAGCTTGAGCCCAAGCTTGCTAACACATTCCAGATGACTCATTTCGTAGTCAGCAATAATTAATACCGAAGTAGAATCAGCCAAGCAGTAGCAAGTGTCAGTAATATATTTTTAATTATTGGTATTTTATTCATTACTATAAATAGTCTCCTATTATCTATTTTTCCTGTAGTGAAAATGATGTTCCAGTACCTAGACATGTTATACCATCTCCAGTAAATCCATCCAAGCACTCACAAACAAATCCTCCCTTGTAGACACATTTACCATTAACTGAGCATCTAACTGTACCATCCATAGAACAAACTTCTCCCAAACCTGAATGTAAGAGTTGTTACCTTATCGTACATTAACATAGAAATTGATGTTTGTTTACAAGCATTGCGTACACTATTTTTGGATAAAGAAACTGAAATATAAGTTTTCATGTTCACTCATTAAAGGTGTTATGTATTTTTTTTTTGATTGCCTGTAATATTTCAGGTCACCACGAAAAAAATGCAGCATAATGGTTAAAGATGAGACAGATACGGCTAAAACCTGCTCACATCTTTTGGTGGCATCGGTCTAAAATCATTTAGAGTGGTGCATAGTTGCTGTAATTGGCAGTGAATTGGTCAGCCTAACTTGATTAAATATAAACGGTTTTATCTTAGTTTTTTCTTTTTAATTTTCTATTTAAATTTCAATGATACACAACCATAGGTTTTACGAATTAATTTCTTGAATATTCTCATAGTGAAAGTCAATCAAACCGACCGAAGTCTCACATTTCTTCCTGATTATATAAAGAGTACTCAAGTAGTAAATGGTCTGCTGAGTACTAGACTTTAGTTGACTAACCTACAGCTGAGTACAACAGCTCTGTATGAATCGGAAAATAATAATCGTAGTTGAACTGTGACAGAGACCAAATGAGTCATTTACAGGGGTTACAAGTGTGGAGCTAGCTAAATAAACAAAGGAAAACCATTAGAGTAGACATTGAACTCCACATTTTGGTTTTCTTCTGGATACACTGCTACAAAATGGTACTAACTTTAAATAATATGATATACATTAGCCTCGGAGCTTTCAATTTTGATTAGATTACTACACAAACCCTCTGAGCGACCCGCTTTCTAATACTACAGTAGAACTCTCACTTCAACAGATATAACTACATGCAAACTGCTTATAACTTACCTCCACATTTCTGAAGCTGTAAAACTCCTACTATGAGGAGAAAAGATGCGCTACCAATGTAACCCATGACTCGTGTCTTGCTGGTAGTGTTTGATTGTTCTGTATAGTAATTCACATACACTTGTGTTATCTTTAACATTACAACATTTACCAAACATTATACAGTTTGACCGACCAGTACCTGTAAATATCACTGATAAGCTTCTTTGAAAGGCTGATAGAACTCTTGACAACTTAGTAGTGAATTTTAATGGTCACCAACTGTAGCCACTACTTATCAAAGGTCCCCCGGATAGTGGGTAGACATCAGGCAACCCTCAGAAAGTAATTAACAAACCCAGAATTAATTGCGGTTAGTGTAGTTGCCAAACTACATGCACTGCAGCCATTATAATAGTATACTAGCACATGGTATTTACTATTCCGGCCTGGGTAGCTATCGCGGGACGGCAGCGAAACGGCTGACGTAGCCTGAGAGAGAGCCAAAGTAGCTTAGGATCTTCTGTTACCAATATCCAGGAGCTAACTACCCTCAGAATTCCAGAAAGAAAGACCCAAGGCCAAGAAAGACCAAGAACCTGTGGGGAAAGGAATACCTAACTCATACTGGCTAGAACAGCGATAAACTCCGCCCCTCACTTCTGGGTTCCAGCTACCTTTAATCCATTTACTTCCCTCTCATTGGAAGCTATATTTATGTATTGTCTTACTTGGTGTATTGTAACGGTTTTTCCGTGTAATGAGAGAAATACTGTCACTGGTACTGCAATATGCTTGTTACAATGGCTAACTCTGTGCTTTAGTGGTAGCTGTGGCTACAGAGTGCAAGGCTGGAATGTCTCTCTTAAATAAAGGAGATGGGATGCTGCTTGTTAGCAGACACAACGGTATTTGGCAACCGGCCAATCAGATTCCAACAGATTGAAAGTGCAAGCAAGACTTTATTACTCCACTTTACTCAACACGCACAAAATTGTTACCAGGTATACTTATAAGGAATGAATGTAATGTCTCTAAATACTGGTGTTCGAATACTGAAGGTAGGCGTCTGCAGCATAGTCTCTTAACTGGGCGTTCCTACAAGAGTTCAAAGCGTCTTCTTCCTGTACACTTCTGGGACCCTCTTCACTGTAGTCCTGAACGTATCCTCAGTTGTCTTGGCTATAGCTGGCTAGTATCCCACTAGCTGAGTACGCACTACTCCTAGACAGTATCTCACAACAATGTCTAAACAATAACTCTGCTAAACAATAACCAGACAATAACTGCCCTGCTGGGCTAAAGCAAGTCTATATATATGAGGTACAAAATCAAGGATGCGTATAAATATATGATTGGTTAAGCGTAAGTAAACAAAACAGCATGCGACACCTGCCAGGATAAAAATAGCTACTGAAGGCGGGAAATGTCCTTCCTGCTGGTTGAAGCTGAAGCGGTAGCGCAGCTGCACTGCTGTAGGCGTTCAAGCATACTCCAGTAGTAGCGTATATATATATAGGTAGTCTTGAGTATCATAAGTTGGATAACATAAGTGTCCTGCCAGCTGTAGATGGTGGCAACACTGTGCAATTCCAATACAGTATTCACATTATTCTCATGTGTAATTGGAGTGTTTTGCAAACTAGGCCAAACACTTCCATTCCTGCGACTCTACCTATTAAAGGCAGAGGTTTTGTGTATCTCTTGGCATTACCTTACAGCATTGTATTTGGATTGCCACATTTTTATTCTGAAATGAATGAATGTGATATCACTCTAAAGCACCGAGTATATGTTTGAGCCAATGGCTCGCCATAGCCAATAAAGTTGAATATTCTCTTTAAAACCAGTTGTTTGTGCCATCCCGGCACGGGGTCACCTCAGGGAGATGTTGCTGTTTATTGCCGTTCAGCGGAAAAGTAGTAGAACAAAAAAATCCATTACATTGGTGACAGCGGTGAGATTGATTCTCACTCTATGTGACACTTTGCTACCCTGACCCTTTGTCAACAGAACCAGCTACCAACGGCTGTGTACTGATTGTACAAGCCAGAAACAAGACAATCCTGTAAGGCCATAGAGTCTTCCCACCACCTGCAGCAGTGATTTTTTGTATTGTGGGGAATGCCTTAGATTTCAACGCATTTATTCAAACTGATCTGGTCTTGTTTTCAATATCAGGCAGCACTGATTTTATGGAAGCAACATCTTCTTTCAGTTCTTCCACGCTCTCAGCATGAAACTCCAAACTTTTTTCCAGACCAGATATTTTTCTTCAATGGTTGACATTCTAGAATTTATTATCTTACCATCTATTATCTACCAACTGAAATCAAGTCACTGAAGATTGAAGGAAACCTACCCCCATGCAACTAGAGGAGGCCACACCCACACCACAATTTTTGAGTTGTGTAGAGGTTGGACACATGTCAGGAACATGTCCAAAACAACAACGGGCCACCAGGCCCACCTAAACAGCTAAACAGATGGGAAACAACCAATGCCTGCAGTAGAGTCGATGACCCCGAGGTGCAAAAGGGCAAGCGATACACCTGTAAACAGAGACAGATCCGGGGTACACATGCGAAGCGTGCCTCCCCTGAAAGTGAAAGAAAGCAGTGCAAACCACCCTGCTCTAGAATGTCCCTACCAAACCAGTTGCTTCCTACCGGAAGGATGGACAGATGGTCACTGTCAATACTGATAGACACCGGTCGTTCAATAAACTTAGTTTTCAAACACACTTACTGTCATCTGTAACAGGACGTGAGAGACACCCTGCAAAACAGTGAGTGCTGATGGCTCTAGAAATACTTTTTATGGAACTGTGAGAGTACCACTGCAACTCCAAAGTCTATATACCAAAGCTAACTTTGTTATTAGTGAAAGAAGCGAAGACGCCATAATCGGTATGCTATTTCTGACAAGTCACGAGTGCACTATTGAGTTTAGTGACTCTTCTGTCATCAGAAACGAACACATACATATATACAAACAAGCATGGATGGCCGCTGGACAACATCAGGTTGTTGCAGCCGAAAGTGGCTTTCAAAGCAGAAATCCATCTGAAACCCTTGTGTACTTTCTGTATCATTTGTAACTAATAATTTATCTATCAAAAACTTTATTCATCTTCCTGGAAAACTACTTAAAGGAAAGAGGAAGCTTCTAATTTATCAGTGGTCACAAAAGAAGTTTGAAAAATTTGTACATTAGACTTGAGGGGGTTGTTACAAAAAAGGCTTTCAAAATTTCCCAGTACCTTTAAATGAGCTGCAGTTGGATCAATCACATTATGATCTAGCTGCATCCTGACACAACGTCATAGTACACCCGAATGAAGAGAGGCATTACCATTGAGTAGCTTGCTTGGAATGTTGCCAAATGCACTTGTACTGTTACAGATTGTTGCGAAAGTTGCCTGCCTTCTCTGAGAAGAAAACTCCTAACGAAACCCTTATGTGCTGAGACTTTTGAACCGTTTGTCCCAAGTCAATAAAACTTTGCTAATCGAGGCTATGTGTACTTGTTATATATAAAATAATGCAACATATAATGGTTTCACATCACAACATTTTCTTCCATCAAAATTCAAAGCAATATCAGTGTTCATTACTTCTTGCGTTTACCATAACCGATCATGGACAACACTTCGATTCAGTCGCATTGACTAACTATCCGCAAAAAAAAACAATAAACAGTAGTAATGTAACAGCAGAACTGTGGTGTTTGTGTGTATTTATGTTGAACATTCTATGGAAAGGACAACCCTTAGTCAGGTTGCACAATTGGTCTCGTCAAAATGTTATGTTGTGTCACTATTGCAATTGCCTAGGCAATTTGAAAGTTTTGTTGAGAGGGTAACACCTAAAATAAGTCAGTTTCGTCTTGATCAGAGAACTTAGTCTTATAAAAACCTTTTTTGCATTCATAATTACTCAAGCAGAGAGCTGCTTACTTTGAAAGCTGACAAGTTTCTTTGTATCATGTGAACCTACTAATAGTTGCTTATTTATTCAGATACTGAGAGGATAACTCCTCAGAATACGCATTTCGCTCTGTAAATTTCGAACTGTAAGCAGAAATTTGGACAGTTTTTTTTGTCAAACTGTGTATCCGTATGGCTTTTAATTTTCTCTAGAGAAGAATGAACTTCGTCTAGTTGTGATTTTGCAGTTGTTTGTGATAGAAAAATTGTCACCCATGCATTTGTGGCGTCGTCATTTTAAACCAACATCAACAATAGTTTTGAGAACTGAGTTACAAACTGTATGACTAAACAATTGCTGGACATAGTTGAATGTAAATAAATTATAAGTTTAAAATAAAAAATAATTATACACTAGTTTAGGATAATTTTTACTATTTTGAATATGACTATTCAGCACTCATTAGTAAAGACAACTCCCAAAAAGTTTGGTGGTTTCAACTGGAGGTCGGGGGTTTCGACTGCAGGATATGACGTAGGATATGTGTAGGGAGTTTCGTCTGGCCTAGTAATTTCTGGTGAAAAAGGTTACTGCAATACTCCTTTATTGTGCACAAAACTTGACACGATTAATAAAATAAACTCAGACATAGATTTGAAGCTAATTCATGTTGATACCTGAAAATCTTCTCAACCAACAGTTTATAAAACACTTAAAACAATAAACTTGAATGTTTGAGCTATCACATTTTTGTAAGTAACTTTAGAAGTCATTATTTTTTTTAGCAGAAAAACTTAATAAGTTGTCGATGTTAGTGTAAAAATTAAAACGAGTGAAGAGTAAAAAAGTGCATCAATTATTTGTTATACAGTCATACTGATGACCTTTAGAGGTCAACTCCAAGTCCTCATGTCCACCATTACCTCTGCTGCCATTGGCAACTTCAGCAGCAGGAACACTGATGTTCATGTAAGCCTTATTTCTGTCTCTAGCTGTTTGTCTTGTTGGAGCGGCAGCAACTTCTTCATACTCAGTTGGGTCTGATGATATATTCATAGCCTCAGTACTATGTAGTTGTTTGGTTGGTTCTCTAACCTTCCTCAGTATATAGATAACCAGTGCAATTATAAGACAGAATTCAACTACCGCCAGAGCTGACACAACTCCAATAGCTGTAACATAACCTACAATATAATATACCCGCATATTTTGTAAGAAATAAACTGATGTATTCTGTAATCTAGCGGTACCAGTTACATTCCAGTATTGACTCAAGGTTAGTTCCCATAGAGTCGTAACAATCATAGAAAGACGTTGCCTGATTGTATCAACAAACCTATGTAAACCACGATCATAATCTGCTTACGATTTACTACCATATGTTATAATCATCGTAAGGTCGTAAGATCAAACTGGTAAAAGTTGAACAAGCCAATATTTTACGACAAGTTTACGACATTACGACTACGATAGTTATGCAACAGGTCTATGTGAACGAGTCATGCAATTGCATCAGATCATCATGGGATAGTATAACCACAATGCACTTGCTAGTTCTGCTGTATTTTCACATGGAAACGAACAAGCAATGGTTTCTATTCTGTTGATATTTTGATGTGTGAAAAACTATCTTTGATTATGTACCGCTGTCCATGTCAGTACGTGTGAGTAGCAATAATTGGTATAACTTTTGTTTAGAACAATGATAATAGTTAGGGTAATAGTAAAATTTAGGCTTTCAAATTATTTAACAACAGTAGTACTATTATTTTCATTATATATTATTTAAATAATTATTTATAATAACAAAAAATATTTCCGATCTATTAATAACATTATTACTTATTATTCTTTGTTTTATTTTTTTTCTCAAAATACTATTATGATTGATTTTGATCAATAACTGTTAATAAATAAATGACTAGGTATGTATACATATATATATATATTATTATATTATACTAATAATAGTGATTATTCAAAATAGACTGATAGTATAAGCTCTCTGTGGAAGGCAGTTGATACGAACAGCAAGCGCTACCGTTATGGTAGTATAGGCTCTTGGTTGCAGAAGGTCTGTATAGAAGACAGATCAAGATGATATGTATGCAAACAATAGTGATAACAAAAAACCGGCCTCACTAAGCACACAAGATTTCAGACTAATAATAATTTAGCATTTATAACACAAAAGCTTGCTGGATAAACAGTCCTCACAAGTGTACAGTAACTTGAACACTTAGACAACACTAAGTTGGTACAAGCAATCGCTGACACTTCTCTGAGCAGGACTAGATGCTATCTCAGGCAAAACTAAACTAACCCCGAGTGCTGGGCGAGATGCCTCGCTGTTTATAGAAAGTCATAGCAGTTGAAAAATAACTTATGTGATTGGCTAACAATAAACGGACACGACAGAAAAGATGAATCATAAAAGGTTGGCTAAGCATAAAAATCACATACATAAGCTGGCTGATTGATAACTTGCTAGCCGCCAATATTCAATTTTTAATAAAAATTAATGACGCCAACCATAGTACTCCTCAGTTTGAATTCCTCAGCGTGCTGATCTTGACCATCAGAGGGTGCCTGGTTCATCTACTTCAGCTGTACAAGGTACTAGTGCTATTAACTGGGCAACATGTGCTTGCTTAGCTAGCGCATTCCACATTTCATTGTTTACTCACGCGTGCACTGCCTACTTGATCAACAAACATACACTAGCTGCTGACTGGCCACATTAGGCAAGTTTCATTAGACAGATTGCTTCAACTATATCTACTTCAGTACTGATAGTTAACAAGTCATAGGGTGGCAGGGAATAGATAGGGGGCCGGAGAATATATACAGATAGGAAATCTATATTTATAAAAGGAGAGTCTCGAGAGGTAGAGAGACTGTT
Source organism: Cryptosula pallasiana (assembly GCA_945261195.1). NCBI lineage: Eukaryota > Metazoa > Bryozoa > Gymnolaemata > Cheilostomatida > Cryptosulidae > Cryptosula > Cryptosula pallasiana. The sequence continues at coordinate 52,915,933 of OX183132.1, read as the reverse complement.
GACTACAGAACTCTGCAGTCCAGGACAGGTGCGTACGAACCCTTGGCACAAGGCCATATGCACTTAGCAAGAGAAAGAAAGGTACGTACAAATTACGCAATCTTTGACACAAGACCATGTGTACTTAAGAGAAACCACTATCATCATAGCCATCAGAGGGAGTGGAGGAAAGAGAGGCCCATTACCGGACAAAAAAGAATGACTAAAACGGAGAGTTCACATGACCATGCAAACTATAGATGAGGGGTGGGGGGGGGGTATGGCACACAATCAGTGCGGCTAAAAGAAGAAGGGTGGAAGGGTGTCTGCCTTAAAACAGCTGGCCTCTCACCATTCGTGTGATATCATTGAGACTGGCTATCTCTCCCTTCCAGAGCTCAGCTTGCATCGTGAGTTTGGCAACTTCCGTGCCTGACAACACACCCGACCCTACCCTCATTCTGAGGTCTTGAAATGGAGCCTCTAGCTCTGCCATTCCTCGTTTGATGGCAGTGGCCCACCTCACTCTATTCTGCAGCCAGCATACTGACAGATCAACTCCACTAGGTGGAGGTTCAGTGGAAGGAAGTACGGCAGGAGCAGGGAGTGAACATGCTCTGGAAACCGCCAAGGGTGTAGAGACAAGGGGGAAGGAACACTGGGGGTACAACCATCGCTTCCGGACCCAGATAAGTCACAGCACACAGTTTCTTAGGAATCCGGTAACCTGCATGAGGAATGTCCATAAATAGAATAGTTCCAGACTGTGGGGTAGGGGGTCCCGGCGGGCATGTAGCCATGACTGTGGAGCTCATCGGAGCTGACGAGGGTACTTTAGACGGTACCTTACCTGTCTGAGTAGGCTTACAAGGACCAAAGCAGCAGGCGCCATCCATTTCTGATAACGACAGAAGGCGGGGTAGATTTCACCATCCACGGCGTAGATTTAACCTAGCCGCTTGTCATGGTCAGGGTCCTGTAGGCCACCTTTCTTCTTCTGGTGCCTGTACACACTGTCTCTGCTGCTGCTGGAATACTGGCAGCAACAAAGGCGCTGCATGAAGTGTTGGTGCACATCCACAGAAAACTGCCGCATATTATTTTCCTAAAACTTGCAAAGGGGGCAGATGTTACGCCGTGACTTTTTCAGCTGTCTGTTAATGGCTTTCTCTGTAGAGGGAGCAGTCCATTTGAGTAAGCGACAGGCAATTGGGGTTTTCATACCAGTGGAATGGGGAGCCACTACTTCCTCTGTCACCATGGGCGAAGAGGGACGGGCTGTAGCAACAATCCCTAGCTGGATGACTGGGGTAGGAGCTGAATAGAAAGGCTAATCCTTTTTCAGTGGAACAGGGTATTGGCGCCAGAGGTACGATTCTACTCCTCTTTCCGTGCTTGGGAGACATCAAGTCCTCCATTGGTACATGCGGGCCTGGCTGTGTGTTGACAGCTCTCACTGTCAATGGAGGGAGTGCCGGTTCCGAGGAGGGGATGGCTGAAAAAGAATTGCTCTCTTTAGAGAGTCCAGCCAAGGGCGACGCTCCTCTCTTCTTACCAGGCACTATCTTACCCAGCGACCACATGCATTCACGTTGACCTTGTGAGGTATGCGGGTGTCAGTAACTTGCTTATCAGGAACAGTCACTGCACTGGAACTCGACCCCTCATCACACGGGAGCAAGGGAAGGGGATCCCATACGGGAGAGGGGAAGCTAACTGCCTGGTGAGAGGTAGAAGTGCTACGGAAAAGGGAGACGGTGGGCACTGTTTTGGCTACGCTCTGGCTGTAAGAAACAGTGGCCGGTACAATGGACACACGGGGAGGAAGGGAGGCAGTTGGGAGCAGGGGAAAATCTCTATATTGCCGGGGAGAGGGGCGGTTGAGTATCAGCGGGTCACGGGGCGGGCTATACCTATGCTCTCTACAAGAGCAGCCTGGTCATCAACTCCTAAGAGAGCATCCTCTTTATCAGCTTCCTCTGTACAGGGTGCCAGAGTGGCAGGGCAGCCATCTGCACAAATGGGGAATGACAAACAGGGCATCGTACAAACAAAGCAGAAACAGCATAAAGTTGCTCCTCGGCACCAGCAGAGATTTCCATGAGAAAATCATCCTCTTCTTCCAGCTGTAGAACTGTTTCCTTGGGTTCAAGTAGAGCTTCCTTGGAACAACCCATCTTTGCAGTAGAGTAAGAATCAGTAACAAAGGTGAAAACACGTCTTGACACTGTGGAAGTTTGCAAAGCAATGGTGGCTCCAGTTATATTCGTGCATTATGTAGTTATTGGATTAGTGAAGGTTCAGGGTAGCTAAGGAATTGTGGATAGCTGGAGGGGATTGGAAAGCCGGAAAGACACTTTTGGAGTGGCCACAGTGCGTGGTGGTTGTGTTGTGCGGGAGCTGCCATATTATACCTAGTAAGTGATTTAACATGGCACCGTAGGCAAAAGGAAAGGAAGATTGTTGTCATATACTATTGTGTTCCATCATCTTGTGAAAGGATTATTGAAGGGTTTGTGGTGATCAGTGGTGGATCTGGAAAGTCACAGAGGGGGGAACCTAATCCAAAAAAAAGTTTTTTGCTCATTTGTTGAATAATTTGCTCTTCCTCTTACTTAAAATTAGATCCCTTGTGTACAATGTTGAAGAAACTGCTATTACACTAGATTCTAGCATCAGTATTTTGCAAGTTTCAGAGATATTATAATATAACTGCCAGTGCATAGCACCTAGAATGCATTTGAATTAAACCTAGGAAAAAATAATGTAATAGAACTTGGTTAACTTTTAATAAGTTCAGCGTGATCCTCGTCAGTGACCTTCAGCTAGCTCTTCCGTGCATCGAATGGCCTCAGTGTCTTCCCCCAAGAGGCTTTGTTCATTTCCAGTTCCTGTTACACCTTCCTTTCTGTTCATATGCTTTCTAGGTTGCACCTACACCCCTACACTACAATAGTGGAAAACACTGCCGCAGCAGTATGCATTCAACCAAAATCAATACACGGTACACATCTCGACGAAGTCATCAAGTACTCATCAGTTTGGCAGTGCAACCACACTCACGCAACCACTGTACATTGCTTATTAGTGAGAACATTAATGTGCACTCGCAACTGTTAATTGAATTATGACAAAAATACAACTGCTCACTAAGGAGAGTGGGAAAGAGTTGTTCGCAAGACATGTACTACAACGGACAAACAATAAGCGAGACAGACACAAACAGAAATCAAAAATGTACAGTAAAATTATGCATGACGCTTGTACCATGCTTGACAGTTTACCTTGATTGTATCTTTCAATTTCCCCGATCTATTCTCGGGTTATGGCGTCAGCAGGATGTAAGCCGTCTTTAAGGAATTGTTGACACATCTTGTATTTCCCACAGCTACGGTGGTAAATTTGGCTATGAATGTATGGTGTCGCCATTCCATGGGTGGTGTTAAAATTTACTATCAGTCTGTTTTCCACCGTCACCATTCTCCTCAATTTCTCCGTCCACTCCTCATAGAAGCCTGACATAATAGGCGTTGCTTCTTGATATGCTGATTGTAATCGTAAAAATGCAGAGGGTATATGGTGCATAGAACAGGTACAATGTTAAGGTTCCTTACAGCCCTGTCGAATTGGCGGCACACCAACTTTGGGATTCCTACGGAAAAATCATTCAACACACACTCCTTCCGACCATGGGTCCGGTGTAGGCACGTAAATCTGACTGATCCCACCAGCAGCATTGCGTAGCACATGCAAGATGGTGTCATCCCACTTAGCCCCAGGGAGACATATGGTTGGCCAGGACCTAGATACAACATTCTTTACCAATGAATTTCCGATGAGATAAGAGTGCATGATGTAATGAAAACAGTTTACAAATTGAGTCGTTTTGGTGATCTTATTTTTCTCCCGTACCTACTAGTACGCGCGACTGGTGAGGATTCCCTGACCGGAGGCATCGGCACATTATTAGCTTCTACGGGAACTGTTACATCGCGGCCCGTAGAAAGGGTTCCAGTTGCGTCCACAGCCGGTGACTTGTCCCTTAAACCTGATCTGCACTCTGGCTCAGGGGTGTCGGGAGGTCTCTCCATCTCACTGGGGTTTGTTGCAACCCGACGACTGCGTCCCTCAGTTCTGCTTATGAGTGTTCGGTTCCGACGGAGCAGTCGACCATTTTCCTAGGAGGCAACCAACTCGCGCCCTCTAGTAGCGATTACTACCACATCTGACTTCTGCTGATCGCTACCTCGTGTTGCTATGGGCTACCCCACGTCGATAGGGCTTTTTCCCCTGGCCCTATGCCCCGAATTTTTATACAACCTCTGCTCGTAACGTTGGGATGCTTCAAATTGCTGTAGTCATTTTAAATCGATTGTCTTTTCTGGCACAACACCCATCGAATTCATAGAACCGCCAAACATAAGCTCCGCAGGGAAGTAACCGTTGGCCAGAGGAGTGTCCCTGTAGACATAGAGGGCAGCTTGTAAGTTGAAATTCTTGTTCATTAGCTGTTTTACTGTTCGTACCACCCGCTCTGCCTCTCCATTAGACTGGGGGTATCTCGGAGAACTAGTGAGGAGTCTGATATCCCATTTTGTCATGAAGGACCGTAAATTTTGTGAGGCAAACTGCAGGCCATTGTCACTTACCAATGACTTTGGCACCCCCAACAAGCAAAGCAATGCCTCCAGTTTGGAGACAACTGTTCCAGCCTCAGCTGTTCCAGTCAGTTCACTGGCTGTAATAAATCTACTGTAGTAATCTACAACTACCATAAAGTCTTCCCATCATTTTCCCATAAATCGATCACCACCTGCCACCACGGGCACTCAGACAGGCGTGCGCGAACTAGGGGTTCCCGTGGTTTCAACCGAAACTCCTCACACTTGGGGCATGCTTTTACTAACGCACGTATTTCAGCCGTCATGCCTTGCCTCCACACTATATTTGTTGCTCTCCGGATACACTTCGTCTCGCCTTGGTGGCTAGAGTAGATCTCTGTCAGTATCCTATCTCTTTCTAGTTTGGGTATGTAAATTCTATTGTCAAAGAAAACTACTCCTTGGATTGTTGTTAAGCTGTCTCGGAAGGTATAAAATTGTCTAATTGATTCCCCAATCTTGGGCATTACGGGCCACCCTTCGATGATGTACTTCATCAACAATTTGCCTTCGTCTTCCATCAACATTGCAGCTTTAATCCTGTCCAGCTGAGATGCCGATATTGGTAGTTCATCGACCAGCTCCTGGATGATCAGAGGCTCCTGGTCACCTCCCCCTGATGTCCCTGAAAGAGGCGCCCATGAGAGAGCATCTACCAACACCAACTTACTCCCCAGTGTATAGACTACATTGTAGCTGAATGACATCATCTGTAGGACTTGACCGTGTACTAGACCTAAGAGACTTTGAAAAAAATTATGCAAATGGGCTAGTTCGTAATCTGAACCTCTGCAGACGTATCGGTAACTTTGCCAACTCCTTGTCTCTGAGCACAGCAACCAGTGGTTTATGATATGTCTCCACTGTAAAGTCGCGCACTGATAGAAAGTAGCTAAATTTCTCACCAGCCTAACATATGGCTAGTGCCTCTTTTTTGACTTGCGCGTAAAATTTTTTCGCACTGTTCAGAAACTGCGATGCAAACGCCACTGGCTTTCACACTCCGTCTACTTGTTGCAGCAATGCTGCACCCAGACCAAATGAGGAGGTGTATACACTAAGCATAGTCTTGTTCTCAAGCCTAAACGGGGCTAGCGTTGGTGTGGCTACCATTAGTGATTTCAGCTTCCTAAATTCATCTGCATGTTCAGTGGACCAAAGCCAGTCACTATCTTTATCCACCAACTTCCTCAATTGAACGGTGCATCCGGAGATAGCTGCGCAGAACTTTCCTAAGTAGTTCACCATACCAAAAAACACCTCAGCTCATGCCGGCTATTGGGTGTTGAAAATTCCACAATGGCTCTAGTCGTCTCCGGGTCTGCCTTCATACCCTCTGATGTTATGACGTGCCCTAGGAATTTTATCTCCGTTTTATTGCACTCGCATGTCTCTGCATTTAAAGTCAAGCCACTCTCACTCAACCTGTCAAAGACTCGCTTTTAAGTTAACACGGTGCTCCTGTTGATTCGCTGTATAAACTAGAATGTCATCCATTTGACAAACCATCCCGTCTAAATCTACAAAGATTTTCTGCATTTCCCGCTGGAAGATCTCAGGGACTGAATTTATGCCGAATAGGAGTCTTTTGCAACAATACCGTCTGAAAGGCGTGATAAATGTAGTGAGTAAGTACAAACTCTCACTCAACTTCGTCTGCCAATACCCACAGTTGGCGTCAAGCTTACTGAATATCCGTGCACTCCCTAGTGCACTCAATGCTTCCTCTGAAGTTGGTAAAGTTTGGTATTCTCTCCATACTGCTTTGTTTAATCTCGTGTACTCGATGCACACTCTCAATTTCCCATTTTCCTTGGGGACCACCACGCATGGAGAGCACCAATCAGTTGGAGTTTCAACTTTCTCTATGACTCTCAACTTTTCATTCTCCTTAGCTCTTCCAATAATGGCTTCTTTCGAGCTGCTGCAACTCGCTGAGGAGTGACTTGGGCAAACGGGACCACCTCTCCTTTCAGCTGAATTTCAACTTCAGTGGCCATTGTGCCAAGCCCACTAAGCAGCTTCGGGTAACTAGCCCTCCAGTCATGGCACGGACCAAGACCAACACTATCGACGAATCTGATCATATTTAGACGTTCAATAGATGGTTTCCCGAGAAGTGGCCTAACTAACCCTTCAATGAAATATATCAACTCTCGGGCCTTTTTGCCATTTAAGTCAAGTACAGCTCCTGCTTGCCCTAAGACTTTCAACTTATTATTCCCAGCTCATTTTAGTATTCTACGCGACGGTCTAACTTACAGGACTTACAGGACTTACAGGACTCCTTCATGCATGACGGCATTGCTGTGACGGCGGCACCTGTGTCAACTTTGAATTTTACTGGAACACTATTTACTATAACGGTAACGAACCATGACTTGTTAGTTCTTTCTACTGACTCGAAGGCAGCAAGTCATAATGACTGGTCACCCAAGAACACCCCATCTATATTAATGTCACAATCGATTTCTTCCGTCCCTGACTCTTGTCTTCTTTTGCAAACCTTCCCCCAGTGTCCTTTTCCTTTACACTTTTAACAAGTCGTGTTGCGTGCTGGGCACTGACCTTTGGCATGTCTCTTCCAAAAACAATACGGACACCAGTTCTCACTTGCCACAGGCCTCTCTTCCACATCTGGTCTTTTGCTTACAGCAATTCCTTGTTTGAATTGTGGCTGTGGAACATAGTTAAGGTTGTCGTCCTTAACACTACTGTTCATAATGGCTGCCTGCTCATGATGATTAACATATTGTTTAGCCCTCTGCATTGCCTATTGCAAGGTCAAGTCCTCCGTATCGATGGGTTATTCTCTCAATTTATTCTCTGTCACCGACCAAGTCATCCCTCACAGTTCCGTACTAACAACTATCAGCCTGTGATTGCAGTTCTGTGATAAACTTATGTATTATATTGCCACCTTGCTTAATGTTATTAAATTTTATCCGTTCATAAATCACATTTTTGACTGGCTCAAAGTGGGCATCACATGATCTAATAACATTTGCTAGTGTTTTTGCTTGTGCTGGAACTTCATTGTTGAGCTGGAACTGGGCATAAATCGGAACACTATTGGGTCCCATCGGTACTAACAAGTCTGCAATCTGTTCCTCAGCACTCATTTCTCTATATTTTTTTGCCACTTCGAATATTTCAAATTGTGCCTTGAACATTTTTCATTCAAGTGCAAATGACTCACTTGAAAAGTTCAGTTTTCTCACAAACCGTTCGTCTCCAGTCGAAAAACCATCCGCCATTCCCTTTATGACGTCAACAAATAGCTATATAAGACAACGTAGCAACGAAGTGCACTTGCACTTCTAAACACAAACAATTTTCTTGATTGAGCTGTAGCCTCTACTGTATGATAATGATGATACCTGAATTCAATTCTAGTTCATCCAAACTAGTTTACAGCTACCAGATAATACAATTCCAGGAGTTGCTGTTTGACTAGATTACTATACTTAATATTATAATTAATTATTATCTCAATTCGGATTCCACATCACCAGTAATAGTAATCGTATGGCAACAATGAAAATAACGACGACAACGATGACGATGATGATAATGATAAAAATAATAATAATATTGATAATGATAACGATAACGTTAACGATAAGAGTGATAACAGGGATCACGGTGATAACGGCGATAACGGCGATAGCGGCGATAACGGCGGCCATGGCGGTAACGGTGGCAACAGTGGTAACGGTGGCAACGGTGGCAACGGTGGCAACGGTGACAACGGTGACAACGGTGACAACGGTGACAATGGAGACAACGGTGACAACGGTGACAACGGTGACAACGGTGATAACGGTGACAACGGTGACAACGGTGACAACGGTGACAACGGTGACAACGGTGACAACGGTGACAACGGTGACAACGGTGACAATGGTGACAACGGTGAAAGCGGTGAAAACGGTGACAACAGTGAAAACGGTGACAACGGTGACCACGGTGACAACAGTGACAACAGTGACAACAGTGACAGCGACGACAGCGACGACAGCGACGACTGCGACGACAGCGACGACAGCGACGACAGCGACTACAGCGACAATAGCTATTGCAATTGCAATTGCAACGACAACGGCAACAGCAACAGCAACGGCAACGGCAACTACAATGGCAACGGCAACAACAACGGCAACAACAATGACAACAACAACAACAATAATAATAATATAAAAACAATAAATTCTTCATTATGATGATCTGACAGTTTAATTAATAAATATTGCTATAATATTCATCAATAACAAATTATTATTGTTTTTATATCATAATAATAATGAACTAACATCAACTATTATAATTAAGCTGTTACATCATTCATAGATCATCTTAATAACAATTATAATAATAATAATAAACAATTTTCATACACTTGATAACAATAAAGACTTCCTTCAAGCATAATAATTAAATACTCATTAATATTTATTGTTATTATTATTATTAGTACCATTATTTTAAAAGAAAATGACAATTGTATATAAATTATAATTAATCAATTAGTAATTGAATAATAAAATAATAATAATTAATAATAATAATATAATCGTTATTTATAATTAACAATTAGTCGTAAAAATTGGGTTGTTGGTTGCATTGAATAAACAGTAAGTAACAATGCTTACTTCGGAGCTCAAACTTTTGCAGAGGTCAACCACTTTTTCAATGAAAAAAAATGGGACTTCTTCTTTATTAATAATAACTTTGATAGTAGTTTCTGCAATTTTGACGACCTAGACGTAAACTGAAAGACCTTGACCTTTTGGCTGTGCATGCTCCGAAAAGCAGACAAAATGTTTGCCCATTTAAACAACCCTGAACTAGAGTCAAAATAATTGGATCTTGGCCTTGGGTTATGTAGCTGTTCCTAACAATCATCTTTATTGCTTAATAAGGGGCTTCTCATTACAAAAGTTATCTAGAAGCTGATGTCGATGAATTTTTTCAGCCAAGTTCTCAGAACTTTTTGGCCTCATATTCATGGGTAGGGGGAGAGCCTGGGCTCCTAAGGCTTAGCCTCCACATCCGCCACTGCTGGTGATAGTGAAGATTGGTGTGAATTTATTAACGCCGTTGTTATAGGACTGGTGCCAGTTGTAGTGATTAAGGTGAGTGTTGATTATTTGTTTGTGGTGGAGCATCACAACTGTTGTTGTTGAAAGAATACAGTCAATAAGATTTGTAGAGAAGTTGGCATTTACTTCACCAGCAATTAAGGTCAGTGTTGCTGAACACTTCAGGTTAGTGAAGTATGGCTTTGGGACTCAATTTTAATGATTTTCCTAAGTTAGTTATCAATCCTGATGAAACTTATGGTTCATGGAAGGCATGGTTAGATGAATTTGTACTGGTCAATCTGCTGCGAATTATGGTAGAAATGCTGAGAAATATGCAGAAAAGATACAAGGTGAGGCTAGCAACAGCTGTGATGATTATAGGTCTGCTCATGGTAGAAATTATAGGTCTACAAGGCATTCTAACAATGAAATGTTCATGCCTGAATGGCGCAGAAAGGACTCTAGTAGGAGCAGGGTTGAAAGTGATAGAAGAACTGATCGGACTAAGTCCAGAGGTTATTTGGCTTTCCATGATGCTAAAGCGTGTTTTTGCTATGGCAGAGATGATCACCAAGTTAGGTTTTGCCCAGCTGCACACCGCTGGATTTGTCATGGTATGGGTCATACTTCCCAAGACTGCCGTGATAAACGGTATAAACATGCTGATAGGTATAGTCATCGAGGTTGTAGCAGCAGTAGTGAAAGGAGTTGTGCTAGTGAAATGAGTGAGGTTCACATAGGTCATGCAAGGTTTGCTCCAGTGGCCCAACCCGCAAGTGGAGTTAGAGCTGGGGGATCTCACAGCACCCTTGAAGCCCCTAACAGACCTACCCACTCTGAGGAGCTGATCTCAGCCCAGAGGGACTCATCTGTTAGGCCTGCGGAAGCTTCGGCTCCTGTGGAGAAAAGCCAGAAAGTAGTTGCTGAGCAGTCACTTGTGACCTGGCAACAGAGGCCTCACTCCGGTGAGAACATGGATTGCTCTACTCACTCCGGTGAGGGGGATAGTGCTGCTCACTTAGGTAAGAATGTGGTGGGTGGAGGTGAGAGTCACTTGTGTGACTCAGATCCAAAGCCAGGTGGAGGTGAAGGCCAATTGTGTGGTCCGGAACCAAAGCTAAATGAAGGTGGAGGTGAGAGTCAGTTGTGTGACTCAAATCCAAAGCCAGGTGGAGGTGAAGGCCAATTGTGTGGTCCAGAACCAAAACTAAATGGAGGTGGAGGTGAGAGTCATTTGCGCGACTCAGATCCAAAGCCAGGTGGAGGCGAAGGCCAATTGTGTGGTCCGGAACCAAAGCCAAATGATGATGGTGGAAAACTTTTGGTTGCGGCACAACCTCAAGTGGTGTGTGATTGGTTTGACCGCTGTGGCAATACGTATGATAGCAATCCTGGTGAGATTGAGTCTTTGTGGTGAACGACCAGTGGTACTTATGACATGGGTGAGATATGTATTTGGTCTACCTAACTGTGCATCTTGCCGGTGTGGATACTGTCTTTGCCCTAACCAAAGTGCGTAGTTTGGAGTATGCTTATGATAATGTTTCACTTCTGAAGCTAGCTGTAACTGTTGATCTTGTGTCTTGTGTATCGTGCTAGCTTGGAAAAAAAGGCATGTTGTATTCGTACATTGTGTAGTTATTGGATTAGTGAAGGTTAAGGGTAGCTAGGGGATTGTGGATAGATGGAGGGGGTTGGAAAGCTGGGAAGACACTTTTTTAGTGGTCACAGTAAAAGGTGGTTGTTTTGTGCGGGAGCTTCCATATTATACCTAGTGAGTGATTTAACAGTTACTGCGCAGCGGAACTTGACTGTCCTCGACAAACAGTGGGCAAGGGTGAATGAGCAACAATAGAATGACTAGCGGGTGCAGAGTCTGCGAGCCTGTATTTTTTTGTTACAGGGAGGTACATGCGTGGAATTTGGCTAAGATGGTGGCAATAGACAACTTTAGGAGCATTCACCTATCAAAAAACGCTAAGCAAGACTACAACAAGTTTCTTCCACTGTTGAGCTTGTTGTCCCAAAATGGCCTCCAACTTCCCGGCTGTACCCTTAGGCAGGTTAGAATCTACTCTCTATTAATAATGTGCTTTCATTTGCAGGCTACCATGTTGAAAGCTGCTTGAGCCATGGGATGACGACAAAAAGGCCATATATATATATTATATTGGTCCCACACCAGTTCCATATGAACCCAACACAGATTCTAACTATCTCGCATTTACACCAAAAGTGGCACCAAACAGACCTTAAAAGATTCCATCAGCCCCAACAAACTAAAAGTATGAAATTATGCTTTGAGATGATTCACAATTTTTTATCTGTGTATACATAGGGAAGTTGAGATAAAACATAGGTCTGATTCTTTGGTAAACATATATCTGAATCCGTAAGTAATTTAAACTTTATCACTTTAATTTTACTGATTCACTATTGTAGTATCAATGTACCATGGTAGTATCAATGTACCATAGTAGTATCAATGTACCATGGTAGTATCAATATACCCTGGTAGTATCAATGTACCATGGTAGTATCAATGTACCATGGTAGTATCAATGTACCATAGTAGTATCAATGTACCATGGTAGTATCAATATACCCTGGTAGTATCAATGTACCATGGTAGTATCAATTAGTCATACAACAAAGCTTGCATACTTGAACCTCGAAGAATTCAATTGTTTAGTTAATTCACTGAAACAATCCAAACCCGACTATCAACCATTGTAGATTTCTTTCACACGATTAAATATTTTACGTTCAGTCTCAGTTTGCAGTTTTTCATACTGAAATAATCTTTTGACTGGTTTGGTCATAAATGCCTTGGATGATGGTTTGTGCTAAAGCCACAGTTTTCTGTTCACTTGTGCAGAAGAACAAAGGTGATTATACGAATCCCTGAACTACTACCTCATGTTTTTCAAACCTTCAAAGCATGAAGCAAAATTTTTAATCCGCGGAACCTGACACCGATTTAGAGAGTGAAAATTTTTCAATCAGTTACGCAAATTGTAATAAAAAAAAGGAACACTCTGTAGACAAAATTTGTTTCGACAAGTTTCAATTCTCCTCTGTTTTCCGTGTGAAGATTAGGGATCACAATATAGTTAGCAGCGGATGCGGAAAATTTTTGTAATCTGCTTTGATAACTACACTCAGAAGAAAATATGTGCCTTCTTGTCACCCTAGTTTATAATTATTCTGTAGCTTCAATATGAAACCAAAACTGGACAACTTTGTGAAAGGATACTCAATTTCTTTTGGCTTTATGAGCAAAAATAACTATTTTGTTTGTCATCACCAGACAACATTGAAGACTTTTAGCAAACTCTCGATGTAGCAGTAAAAGTCAGCCATTGCTAAGAGTGGTTTTCATGAATTAGATTGTTTTCAAATGGATTTAATTCTTGCAAGCATGGTTGAAGTACAAAGAAGTGTTTGGCTGCTAACATATTTTTGGGATTGTGTCCTCTTGTCTTTATTGGTCTTTCTTTGGAAAGCCTATCACCTGTTAATAAATACTCCCATTGTCAGAGCAGTAGCGAAATTTGTATATTATTTATCCATGTAAAGCTGCATGGTGTTCTTGGTACTCAGTAACACCACTTTTGCGTGATTCGAAAAAACACATGATTATTTTTTGTTAAAAAATAAGTACTAAAAATATACTTTACAATATATTATTATTCATTATTTAAATTTTTGATAATGGAGTCTCGGCAGAGTTTCGTGTGAAGCTAGTATTAAAGAAACCGGAAGCACACTTTTCACCAACAATACTATTAAAACGAAAGTCACTTCATTTTAAGACTACTAAAGAAACATTTTTTATTCCCGGCAGCTGATAAGTTCGGGGTGTATAATACGGGCGATGCGCCATCAACATACATTTTAGCACTACGACAGCACTTTGGAAGTAAACCACAGTAATCTTTCAAGGGCGTGCTTTCTTTAGTTTATGTTGGCAAGCTCAAATAAACCCAAAATACGAAACTATGGTTCTACAGTGAACCATATATTTACTTTTTTTAACTAAATAAATCAAGTTTGTTTCAAAAAATACTTTCCGAAGGCTTCGTTGATCCCTTGTTCTTTCTTAGTGATACAATTTTGGCATATTATTAGCTCAAATTTCCTAACATCAGAATAATAGTCAAGCAAGTCATGATTTCTAATGTTAAGTTCAACGCGCGAAACTACTCTCAATAAATAACAGCAGATTACATAATAATAAACAAACATAATCACCTCTTCAATGATAATTTATGCTATCTGTCAAACTACCACCAGAAGTTGTCGATTTACTGTTTTTGAGATGTGCAATAATACAATGGTAAAAGATTACCGAATAATGCTGATTGTCAATAACTTTGACAAATAAATAGATGGACTCAATAAAATTTATTAGTGATGGAAAGCCGACTCTAAATAACTGTCATACACCAAAAGCAGAATGCCGTGGCATCTCACATTCTAATGTTTAAGAAACATGACTGCAAAAATTTGGATTGTCAAGCACTTCTTTCATCCACCTCACGCATGCCGTCAGGTCTTTAGATGCCACAACTTACCAAAAATGTCCCGAGAGAAATGGCATTAGCAGCAGTGCTCAGTAGACTTTAGCTGTGACACAGCTCCAACTGTTAAACTTTGATCAACGAACTAATCGGGACCCGTAACACTGAATAGATGATGGTGGGCCGGTGGGTCTTGCAATAACAATACGAGTGCCACCCTTTTACTACTAACCGAAAACAACTCAACTCGAAAACAATCTCCCAGCATACCTGAACTGTTCAATCCGTTTTAATAGTGGAATTGTCATTCAAGCTATTTAAGAACTTTATTCATATCAGATTAGCTTACCTGAACAGGTTTGACCGTCTCCAGTAAATCCAGACCTGCAGGAGCAGTGGAATTTCTTTTTACTTCTATCAAATCCGCAGTTTGCATCCAAGGAACAAATTAGACTATGGTCCATGCATTGGATACCAGCTGAAAAATTGTACCAACTTGGTGGGATTGATTGTGGTGGACTCACACAAGGTGACACCGAAGAATAAATTTTCCTTCGATTCTTGTGTTCTCTCGTTAAACATACCATTCGCTGAGACAACTTGTTTACTTATTTTATTACAGAATTTATCTGTGTCGAAAGTGCAGCTACGTGTAATCAGTTTCTAATTGCTGTGATGTAGTAACGGGTAATCAAATGCAAAGCAAGACTAGAGTTAGTTTCCTTTTTTTGTTCTGCTCCTCGCCCCAAAGTCACCTCAATCTTACCAGCTGTTCTTCTAGACAAATGTGAAGTAGTTGACTGCTATTAACTCACCTCCAGTAATCGGCTGTCCAATTGGCAGCTACTTTAGCCAAACGATCACTGAACGGTCTTACAAGTCTGATATTTGGCCCATACTGGTTCATTACGAACCCAGCACAGCTTCTAACAGTCTCACATACATACATAACGGAATGACCTCGTGGACCTCCAACGATCTTACCAGCAATAAAACAAATTCAAAAATTTGTATTTTACATATTAAACCTTGCAGGGACTTTCAGAAATTTGTGAGATTCCAGGCTAAAAAGCTATTGGAGTTTCAACCTGATGGAAATTTAAGCGCCTTCCTGCCTATCATTGGACAATACTATAGATGGAGACAGTCATTTAGGGATAATGATAGAGACAAGTGCAGGGATAACTGTATTATTTAACTCTGTAGAATTCCATAGTTTATTTATTTTGTGGGTCCCAATATAATAAACTATCACTAACGCAATGTGAGAACTTGCATTTGGTCATTAAAATATGCCAATAACTGATTGGTTTACAAATGCCTTGGATGATTATCAGCCCCAAAGTCACAGTTTGCCGTCGCAAAAAGCTCATTTTCTACTGTTGGATGTGATCACAAAATATTAAACACCGGAAAATCTGTTTTGATAACTCTGTGTTAAAGGAAGGAACTTTTTACTTGAATCCTTGTTTGTTATTCAGTTCATTAATTTACAAACATTAGATAATGAACAACATGAGGTCAGGTAGGAAACCATTTAGCTAAAAATTCTAGCAATTTTACGCCGACTACTATAAACGCAGCAGCTTCAGACATCAAAACACTTTTGTGTCACTTTCCTCCCACTTCCCTTCCCATCTCTCCCCTCCCCCTCTCCCTGCTCTTTCCTTTCCGCTGCATCTTCCCTCCCTCTCCCCTCTCTCCTCCTTATATAATCAACGAGTCCAACAGAAATTGCCAACACAAATCATCTAACCACGCGCTCTTATGTACCAAGACCATATATAAGTGAGAACTCATACCTGTACACTTGTAGGGTCCATCATTTGTGTATCCATTATCACATTCACACCTGTAGTGCCCAGCAGTGTTGACACATTTGGAGTTGTCCGCACATGGATTAGATAAACACTCATTGATATCTACAATTACAAGTTTATAAAAATACAAAACAGTTATAAAGTTACACAACACATATATACAAACTACTCCAGCTGTATCAACTCACCTGTACAAGATGTTATCCCATCTCCGGTATAACCTGTAGGACATTGGCATGTAAAACTTCCTTCTGTGTTCTGGCATGTGGAGTTTTTTCCCTTACATGGTGAGACAACTGCTATACATTCATCAATGTCTGTGAAAATAAAAGCACCCGAAGAAATTGATCAAAACCTTGAATCAAGTTTTTCCATCTTTTAAACATCTTAAGCAGAATTAGTGCATGCAGAATTACTGTTTGGTCAACACACTTTCCTAGTTAGCACTTACTTTTACATCTATACAGCCCATCACTAAAGTAACCAGTATTACATTCACATCTGTAGTCACCGGCAGTGTTGATGCATTTGGAGTTGTTTGCACATGGGTTGGTTATACACTCATTTATATCTACAATTACAAGTATATAAGAATACAAACAGTCAGATCCAAAGTATAGTACAGTAATTAGTTGAGCTCTATAAACTTACCTGTACAAGATGTTATTCCATCTCCAGTATACCCTGTTGGACACTGACATGTAAAACTACCCTCTGTGTTCCGACATGTGGAGTTTTCTCCTTTACATGGTGAGACAACTGCTGAGCATTCATTTATATCTGAAATATCAAAACCAACATTAAGTAATTAAGTTAATAACAATTAAAGTATTTATTGGCTTAGGGTATACAGAGTCATTATAGTGAAAGAACTCAAGCTAGATGAGCCACGCGCACAAGTCACCTACCTACACACTTGTCAGATCCATCCTTCACAAAACCTGGCAAACATTCACAAGTGTAACTTCCATTAGTGTTTAAGCACTTGGCTCTGTTTATAGGGCAAGGAGGGGGTGTTGACAAGCATTCATTGATGTCTATAAATAAGTGTGCATTGATTTAACAGCAGCAGCCTTGCTGGTATACTGATTAATACATACAGTGTACACCTGATATATCGAATCCTGTTATATCGAAAATCCGGGTATATCAAACAAACTGCATCAGTCCCGGCTGAATGCATTGTAACTACCTACTCCTATATCAAATGATTTCTTACAAATCGAACAATAAAATCCTAATCTGGCATGTGCCCAAGTAAAAAGTGCCCTAGTTCGACCAAAGCAAGCGATAGTAGAAAGCAGAATTTTACTGCTAAACACTGTTAGAATGGTTTCCATAGGGACTGCCATCTTGGAATATGAATGTCAAGGTCTATCATTTCAATTAAACACTCTGTCTCAGTAGGTCAACCCCATATTATTATTGTTGCGAAACTGACAATAACTGGTCCTTATTGTAGCTAGAGAGCATGCCCAGGCTATCCTTATTCAGTCTGCACATGTTGTTGTTGACTCATTTCAAAATAAGGGGAGAGACATATCTATCTATTTATAGTATTTATTACTATTGTCAATGTGTAATTTGAGAGCAATAATCATTGAGAAAGGAGTCAGGAAAACTTCAAGTTCAAGAAGCCGAACACTTACTACTGCTACTAATTTTAACTAGACTACTAAAATAATTAATTAATACTGTGCAGGAATTTATTATAACTGTCACTAAATATACCGGTAGCCACCTGCACTACTTCTAGGCAAAGAGAGCTGTCTGTCTGTCCCGACAGTCTGCTTGTCAGAACGGCCTACTGGTGTCTGTCCGTCAGCATGTCTGCTGGAGGGAGAGCACTGTTCGGCTATTGTCTGCCAGGCAAGCCTGTCTTCTGTCTACTGCCCGTCGGACAACACTAGTTGCTGTTAGACCTAGAAGGTCGTCAGAGCTGGTTGTCCTTAGAGCAGTAGAGCTGTCTGGCGTAATGTTCAAGTAAAAAGCTTGATTGAGTGTGAGCTGCTTATATTCTTATCAGAATAAACCAGTGAGTCTCCTCAGTACACTGACTTGTGAGGAGCTCAGCGTTTGTATTTATACACAAGAGACGCTGCCAAAACGTAGCCTCAAAAAATATAATAATAATAATAACATGGAACATAATGTTCGACATCGAGATTACAAACATTGAGCGATGCATACAACGTGGATGTAGTAATAAATGTGATATTTGGAATCGTTAATATAATGTTCACTCGTTGTAGGTTGTACAAGACTGGCCGTGATTTTTCCCGTACAATACACACTCACTGCTTATTATTATTATTAACATTATCATCATCATCACCACCACCACCACCACCACCACCACCACCACCACCACCACCACCACCACCACCACCACCACCACCACCACCACCACCACCACCACCACCACCATCATCATCATCATCATCATCACCATCATTATCATTATCATTATTATCGTCATCGTCATCGCCATCGCCATCGCCATCGCCATCGCCATCGCCATCGCCAGCGCCAGCGTCAGAGTCATCGTTGTTATTGTTATTGTTATTATTATTTGCTGAGCTATGACTTTTATTGTTACTGTTAGCCATTGTGAGATGGATGATTCAAAGTAAATGTATTGATGTTGGATGTAAGACTGAGTGTATTGATTAAGCCAACTGGCCATGCAGACGATATTTACAGGAAGAGAAAGTAAAAGGTGTAATACATCTCTATTGGCGTCATGCATAGAAAAGTAACAAAATGCATCAAACAATAATTGGAGTTATCTACTCTCTATAATGGGCATACAACTACTAATTGAATAAGATAGTATATAGATATGGAAATAGGGTTTATGGTCTTGATTGTACTTCAACATGCCCCCTCAATCAGTACTCAGAAACCTAACAGTTCTATAGCAATGGCATGTTTAATTTTTCCAAGCGGTTTCGTCATAATATCAGCGGGGTTTGCATCACTACTAACATGGCCATATACGATGTTGGTTTGTTCTCGAAGGAAATGATAGCGAATGTCGATATGTTTGGAGCGGGAGTGTTGAACACCATGTGCCTTTGTTAACGCTATGGCACCTTGATTGTCACTATGTAAGACATTGGCATATGGTTGAGTGACATCCAATGATGCACAGAAGGTGCGAAGGTATATCATTTCTTTGGCAGCATCTGAGAGTGCCATGTATTCAGCCTCACAGCTAGAAAGTGCTACAGAACTTTGTTTTCTGCTTTTCCAGCTAATGGGTGATCCACCGAGTGCCACAACATAGCCCGTAGTCGAACGACGGTCGTCAGCATCACCGGCCCAGTCGGAGTCGGAGTAACCAGTGAGCTTTCCATCAGTAGGTTTGAATGTCATTGTGTAGGAAAGTGTCCCTTTGATGTAACGCATTACACGCTTTGCTGCAGTTACGTGGGCTGGACCCGGCCTCTCAAGGTATTGTGATAGCTTAGATACAGTCCAGCTAATATCTGGCCTGGTACCTGTCATTAGGTATATGAGGCTGCCTACCACTGCACGGTATGGATATTGCATTTCACATACCTCCTTGTATTCTTCGTCAGTAGCTTTTAGGAGTTGTGTTCCCATAGCATAAGGTGTAGAAGTGGGTTTGCAATCTGACATACCGAATCGTTTCAAAATCTGTTCAGCATATCGTGTCTGATTGATCTGATAGCACCCGTCATCAGTCCTGATGAAGTCCATGCCAAGAAACCATTGGAGTTGCCCTCTATCGTCCATATTGAATTTCTTTTGCAGTAGTTGCTTAGTGGCTTGGATCTGGTCAGGTGTCGTGCTTCCTACAATAATATCATCTACCCAGAATATTAGGACTATATAATCATCAGAGGTGGTACTACCACGAGTGTAGACGCATGGATCAGTGTCATTGGCGACAAAATGGTGTGATTTCAGGAAATCAGTTAGCGTTTGATACCACATTCGTCCACTCTGCTTCAGGCCATATAGCGATTTGTTGAGACGGTATGTGAGCTTTTTATTGTCAGAGCCCACCTGCTCGTAGCCTGGAGGTGGTTGAATGTATATCTCCTTGTCGATGGGCGCATTTAGGTATTCCCCCTTCACATCTAGTTGGTGAAGAATGAGTTTCTCATTCGCAGCTTTCTGTAGCAATGTTCGAATGGATGTGAAACGAGTAGTTGGGGAGAATGTTTCGTCAAAGTCAATACCGGGTACTTGTGAGTACCCCTTAGCGACGTATCGGGCTTTATATCGAACTTCGCCCGGTGTTTTGCTTTGCTTTAGTGTGTATACCCAACGCCCTTTTGTCTCTGTACGGCCATCAGGTAAAGCTGTTGCATCCCAGGTGTGGTTGTCGTTGAGAGTTGTGAGCTCACTATCCATAGCAGACTTCCATTGATCCGCATTTTGACTATTCACAGCTTCTTCATATGTCTCAGGTATCAGAGGTATAGCTGCATATGCGTAATCTACATCAGCAGACAAGCAGTAGTCAGCAAAACGAGAAGGTAGCTTCTTTTCTCGTTGCGGTCTGTCAGGCAGTACCGGCTCAGCTGACAGAGGCTCGGTTGAATCAGACATATGAGTTGTCTGTTCAGCAGATGGCTTCATTGTGTCTTGGCTTAGGTCAGCATGGTGGGGTAGCATAGGGTCATCCTGTTCGTAGGTATGTGTGTTGTCAAGCAGTTGACGGTCCATTTTATGTACATTGACGTTGCGTGTTGTTTTCACTGTGCTACGATTTGACGTTAAGATGTGGTAGCTTTGGTTTTTAGTGTTTATACCCAAGTAAAACCCTGGGAATCCTCTCGCATCAAGTTTTTGTTTGTATGAGTCATTGTAGTAAGTACAGGTAGAACCAAAAGCATGTATTTTGCTCATGTCAGGTTTGACATTAGTAAAGAGTTCGTAGGCAGTAGATTTTGTACGACGTTGAAAGCTACGGTTGCGTAAATATTGTGCATGACGAACGGCATAAATCCAGAACGACTTAGGCAAATCAGAGTCGGAAAGTAAGCACCGTGACATTTCCATTAATGATCTCCAGGTGCGTTCTGCCTTTCCGTTTTGGTATGAGGAGTTTGGAGCGGTGAATGTCTGTTTGATACCATTTTCGGTGAGTATGTTTGAGAATTGTGTGCTCGTGTATTCACCACCGTTATCGCTGTGTATCTCTTTAACTTGTCCGATTGGGGCAACATCTGCAAGGAATTGTTTGAGAGCAGTATGCGACTCATCTTTGGATCGCAAAAGATAGACAAATAACATACTGGAATGCTCATCATCAAAGTTGATAATGTACCTGAATCCCTCTCTGGAGGTAGGTGAAACAGGACCTGTGATATCGGTATGCACACGTTGAAGTGGTTTAGTAGCATAGATAGGCGGGTCGTCCATGGCTTTGGGCTGGGTGGTGAGTTTGTTTTCCTTGCAAGTCGTACATGTGCTAGGCATGGTATATGGTTTAGCGATCGACATACCACGTGAGATACTTGACAGTTGTATGATGTCATCCTTGTTCATGTGCCCAAGGGTTGAGTGCCATTCACCGAGTGTTTTTGTAATGCATGCAGTATCAGAAGTATTGTCTTGCAAGAAATACAGCTGCCCATGCTTAACTATGTTGAACGTTGTATCATTGGCTGATAGGCTAGCGTAGTCTTTGCTGAAAATCACTTTGGCGCCAGAATCAGTAGCTGCACGGACTGAAAACAGACTAGTAGGGAAAGTTGGCGCCAAAAGAGCATTTTTGAGAGCAATGTGATGCTCGTTACCATGAGAGTCTAGTACAGTAAACTTTGCATCCCCTCTAGCTGTAACCACTTGGTTACTTCTTCGTCCATCAGCTAATTCTACGTAGTGTTTATCCGGGTTGAAATGATTGTCATAATTCGTAAAGCGTTCTGAGGCATTGACGATATGTGTTGTCGCACCACAGTCGACGAGTAGCTTGTGAGAGTGTTGAGACTGCAGGTTGGTTATGTTGCATACTGTATCGGTCTGTGGTGTCTTAACCATGAAGGAGAATGTTGACGAGGCATTTGCTGACGATTTGTCGTCAGAACTGTTTGCATTTTTCTTCTTCAGACAGACAGACTCGACGTGACCTCTTAGGTTACAATATTGACAGTGTAGGTGCGCTTTGCTACGGCATTCTCTCGATTTGTGTCCTCTCTTACCACAGGACATGCATTGAGTTCCATTGTTGTGACTTCGCTGGAGGTGAGTGCTGTTATACCCTTTGTTTGGTTTGTGCTCCTTCGTTGCAAATGCGGAGCTTGAATCTGATCTCATAGATTCGGTGTTTGCGTAGGTGTTCAGAGCAGATTTAAACTCTGACAGCGTCTTGATTTTGTCGAGTTGCGTGTGAACCACAACAAAGGGTTTGTAGGATTCATGAAGTCCTTTCAGTATCATAGCTATTATGAGATTGTCAGTAATTTGCTCACCAGCTGTTTTGAGACCTGTTGCTGCTTGTTCTGCCCTTATTAGATAGCCCGTGATGTCCTCGGTGTCCTTCAGTCGAAGAGTTGTTAATTGTTCGTATAATAATAACACTCTGGGCTTTTCTGTGCTGGCATAGTGTTCACGTAGAGTTGCTATTGCCTTACGTCCATCATTGTTTGTATCACTGATGACAAGTTGCAGAGATCGGTCATCCAGCACTTGAACTAATTCCGCATATGCTCTCCTGTTTTTCTTGTTAAAGTCTTCATCCTCTGTTTCATTTGAAGGTAGAGGAAGTATGGCTTTGTGTATTCCAGCATCTTGGGCATACAAGTAGTTGATGAATCTTGTTTCCTATATGGTGTAATTTTGCATCTCTCCATCGAAAAGTAAGCGGTTCCTGGTCCCATAACCTGTTGAGCTATGACTTTTATTGTTACTGTTAGCCATTGTGAGATGGATGATTCAAAGTAAATGTATTGATGTTGGATGTAAGACTGAGTGTATTGATTAAGCCAACTGGCCATGCAGACGATATTTACAGGAAGAGAAAGTAAAAGGTGTAATACATCTCTATTGGCGTCATGCATAGAAAAGTAACAAAATGCATCAAACAATAATTGGAGTTATCTACTCTCTATAATGGGCAT
The DNA here is from genome assembly GCA_945261195.1 of Cryptosula pallasiana. Taxonomy (NCBI): domain Eukaryota; kingdom Metazoa; phylum Bryozoa; class Gymnolaemata; order Cheilostomatida; family Cryptosulidae; genus Cryptosula; species Cryptosula pallasiana. The sequence goes on along the minus strand of OX183132.1, from coordinate 52,892,766 downwards.
ACAACTACTAATTGAATAAGATAGTATATAGATATGGAAATAGGGTTTATGGTCTTGATTGTACTTCAACATTATTATTATCATTATTATTATTATCATTATTATTATCATTATTATTATCATTGTTATTATCATTGTTATTGTCACTGTCACTGTCACTGTCACTGTCACTGTCACTGTCACTGTCACTGTCACTGTCACTGTCACTGTCACTGTCACTGTCACTGTCGCTGTCGCTGTCGCTGTCGCTGTCGCTGTCGCTGCCGCTGCCGCTGTCGCTGCCGCTGCCGCTGCCGCTGCCGCTGCCGCTGTCGCTGCCGCTGCCGCTGCCGCTGCCGCTGCCTCCGCTGCCGCTGCCGCTGCCGCTGCCGCTGCCGCTGCCGCTGCCGCTGCCGCTGCCGCTGCCGCTGCCGCTGCCGCTGCCGCTGCCGCTGCCGCTGCCGCTGCCGCTGCCGCTGCCGCTGCCGCTGCCGCTGCCGCTGCCGCTGCCGCTGCCGTTGCCGCTGCCGCTGCCGCTGCCGCTGCCGCTGCCGCTGCCGCTGCCGCTGCCGCTGCCGCTGCCGCTGCCGCTGCCGCTGCCGCTGCCGCTGCCGCTGCCGCTGCCGCTGCCGCTGCCGCTGCCGCTGCCGCTGCCGCTGCCGCTGCCGCTGCCGCTGCCGCTGCCGCTGCCGCTGCCGCTGCCGCTGCCGCTGCCGCTGCCGCTGCCGCTGCCGCTGCCGCTGCCGCTGCCGCTGCCGCTGCCGCTGCCGCTGCCGCTGCCCGCTGCCGCTGCCGCTGCCGTTGCCGTTGCCGTTGCCGTTGCCGTTGCCGTTGCCGTTGCCGTTGCCGTTGCCGTTGCCGTTGCCGTTGCCGTTGCCGTTGCCGTTGCCGTTGCCGTTGCCGTTGCCGTTGCCGTTGCCGTTGCCGTTGCCGTTGCCGTTGCCGTTGCCGTTACCGTTACCGTTACCGTTACCGTTACCGTTACCGTTACCGTTACCGTTACCGTTACCGTTACCGTTACCGTTACCGTTACCGTTACTGTTATTATTATTATTATTATTATTATTATTATTATTATTATTATTATTATTATTATTATTATTATTATTATTATTATTATTATTATTATTATTATTATTATTATTATTATTATTATTATTATTATTATTATTATTATTATTATTATTATTATTATTATTATTATTATTATTATTATTATTATTATTATTATTATTATTATTATTATTATTATTATTATTATTATTATTATTATTATTATTACTTCTTAAAGATGTATTATTTATTATCCTTTTAATAATGCTGTTAATTTTTAGAAAAGCATTATTTATTAGGGAATTGGAACGAACGTCGACAGGAACGAACGTAGACAGGAATGAATGTAGACACAGCTGGAATGAAAGTCGACACTTCCTAGAACGAACGTAGACAATCCAGGAACGAATGTCGACTAAGCGATAAAGACAGAAAATTCGACGTTCACTCCAGGAAGTGTCTACATTCGTTCCACGCCACTTATAAAACTCCATTTCGACATTCGTTCCTGGTGTGTCTACTTTCATTCCAGGCTACCATAGATGTAATTTTGAATTATAGTATGTATAGTACAGAATATGTAACTCTATACTTTTATTAGTAATTTCATTTGTATTTTTCGTAGTTATTTTTGCTGTTGCTACGGACATCATAATTATTATTAATAACAATATTTTTTGTAGTAATGTTATTAAAACTATTATTATTGTCACGATACTATTACTTATAAATAATAATCATACTGATGATAACTATTGATTGATGACAATGACTATAGTATAGCGTAGCGTTCTGTCATATATTTTATAATTCTGAATACAAATAATTATAATGATTTCTTCACTTAGGCGCTAGCCATAGACCTATAACCGGAGGTGATAGCAATACGAATGTTATAATACCGCCACATTCTGATATAGCGTTTTGTTTTTATTTAGGTGAAAAAGAGGCGACAACTCCATATAAACATATTAGTAACTGATGTTTGTAATAATATAGTGTTTTTGTATTCTTGAATAATATAATACGAATATGCATTTAGATTTTGGACGATGAAGGGGAGACAACTCCATACAAGTTTATTAATAACAGTTTACTTATAATAATGTCGTGTATCAGGCAGCTATGAAAGCAGTAAGCACTATTGATGTAGAATTTTTATTTCGCTACACATGATATAAAAATATGCATAGTTCTGACATAACATATTGTTTGACATTACATGAAGTTAAAATTGCCAATTTATTATAATAATCATAATAAATATCCTGACCATGTGCATTAATGGTAATATTATAAACGAATGGATCATTTTGACAATATGAAAACGTATTAGTTTTGTTCCATACTAAAAATATACTATATTATTATATATCATTAGTAAATTCATATGGGCTTTTCTCCTCTCTTTCATATGAAACCTGAATGAACTGCTTGGAAATAAATAAACATCACCACTATCTATGGAGCCAGCTATCTTCCTAGCCTGAGAGTTAGCCAAGGTGAATGAGTAGAACTTTCTTTCAAATGAAGTTGTGTTCTCTCTAATGTACTCATTGTGTGACAACTCCTGTTGTTTAATTTCAGCATCAAGCACCATTAATTTCTACAGCTCAAGTACTAGAAGATGAAATCAAATCTCTTCTGCTTCGACTCCAGCCTCTTTTCTGTTACAATTCATTGAGACCTTCAACTTCTCGGCAGTACAAAGACCTGATGAGTTTGCTCCAATAATGAGACTTTCTACACACTAAGCCATCTATTTATCAACTACACTTCAATACCGACGTTTGTCTCATGGAAAATTGTTTCTTTTCAGCAGAAAACTTTTCTTTATGCCACAAACTGTTCATGCAGGTATAAATAACTCGTATATAGCACAGCAAAAACTTTCAACTTCTCAGATTCACCAGTCTGTGTTTTTTGCTGTTGTAAATACTACAATTAGATGCGTCCTGTCAGAGCATTGGTATAGAATAGTTGTGAGGCATAGAGTTGTTATGGTACAGTTTTATTAACAAACGTGATATGGAGCAAAGTGTTATGATAATGTATCATCAGCTAGAAAAGCGGTAAACTTTATACAAACAGTAAATTCTTGATATCGTTAGTATCAATTGTCAGGTAGGACTATATTATCCTGTATACAGATGAAATGCTGCGACAAGTTTTTGGCTTTGAAATGGTTTGATTTGCATTTTATTTATTTATAGCATGCTTTGGATAACAAAACTTCTCAGTATATTCTATGGTCATGTAATAATACTGTTGAAGACAGCAACATAGTGTGAAAAACAGTAAAGCATTAGAATTCAATAAATCATACCAATTCCTTTCATATTTACTCAATTTTATGACACTACAGGTAATATATATTAGGGTAATACTGTACTAAAGATATTAAACATTTACTGTTTGTATAAAGTTTACCGCTTTTCTAGCTGATGATACATTATCATAACACTTTGCTCCATATCACGTTTGTTAATAAAACTGTACCATAACAACTCTATGCCTCACAACTATTCTATACCAATGCTCTGACAGGACGCATCTAATTGTAGTATTTACAACAACAAAAAAACACGGACTGGTGAATCTGAGAAGTTGAAAGTTTTTGCTGTGCTATATACGAGTTATTTATACCTGCATGAACAGTTTGTGGCATAAAGAAAAGTTTTCTGCTGAAAAGAAACAATTTTCCATGAGACAAACGTCGGTATTGAAGTGTAGTTGATAAATAGATGGCTTAGTGTGTAGAAATTCTCATTATTGGAGCAAACTCATCAGGTCTTTGTACTGCTGAGAAGTTGAAGGTCTCAATGAATTGCAACAGAAAAGAGGCTGGTGTCGAAGCAGAAGAGATTTGATTTCATCTTCTAGTACTTGAGCTGTAGAAATTAATGGTGCTTGATGCTGAAATTAAACAACAGGAGTTGTCACACAATGAGTACATTAGAGAGAACACAACTTCATTTGAAAGAAAGTTCTACTCATTCACCTTGGCTAACTCTCAGGCTAGGAAGATAGCTGGCTCCATAGATAGTGGTGATGTTTATTTATTTCCAAGCAGTTCATTCAGGTTTCATATGAAAGAGAGGAGAAAAGCCCATATGAATTTACTAATGATATATAATAATATAGTATATTTTTAGTATGGAACAAAACTAATACGTTTTCATATTGTCATAATGATCCATTCGTTTATAATATTACCATTAATGCACATGGTCAGGATATTTATTATGATTATTATAATAAATTGGCAATTTTAACTTCATGTAATGTCAAACAATATGTTATGTCAGAACTATGCATATTTTTATATCATGTGTAGCGAAATAAAAGTTCTACATCAATAGTGCTTACTGCTTTCATAGCTGCCTGATACACGACATTATTATAAGTAAACTGTTATTAACAAACTTGTATGGAGTTGTCTCCCCTTCATCGTCCAAAATCTAAATGCATATTCGTATTATGTTATTCAAGAATACAAAAACACTATATTATTACAAACATCAGTTACTAATATGTTTATATGGAGTTGTCGCCTCTTTTTCACCTAAATAAAAACAAAACGCTATATCAGAATGTGGCGGTATTATAACATTCGTATTGCTATCACCTCCGGTTATAGGTCTATGGCTAGCGCCTAAGTGAAGAAATCATTATAATTATTTGTACTCAGAATTTAAAATATATGACAGAACGCTACGCTATAGTCATAGTCATCAATCAATAGTTATCATCAGTATGATTATTATTTATAAGTAATAGTATCGTCCGTGACAATAATAATAGTTTTAATAACAACGTTACTACAAAAAATATTGTTATTAATTTAATAAATATTATATAATAATTATTATTATTTTATTATAATTATTATGTCCGTAGCAACAGCAAAAATAACTACGAAAGATACAAATGAAATCACTATACAAGTATAGAGGTATATATTCTGTATTATACATACTATATGGTAGCCTGGAATGAAAGTAGACACACCAGGAACGAATGTCGAAATGGAGTTTTATAAGTGGCGTGGAACGAACGTAGACACTTCCTGGAATGAACGTCGAATTTTTGGTCTTTATCGCTTAGTCGACATTCGTTCCTGGATTGTCTACGTTCGTTCCAGGAAGTGTCGACTTTCATTCCAGCTATGTCTACATTCATTCCTGTCTACGTTCGTTCCTGTCGACGTTCGTTCCAAATTTCATTTATTATTGTTATAACAGCATGATGATCTGTTAATACTTATTTTTAATAATAATAACAATGACAACATCAACAACAAAAAATTACTGTCATAAATAAATCAAATATGTATAATAAGTAACAGGTAGTAGCTGTTACGTTTGTTGTTATGGGTGGTTAAAAGTTATAAAACCAACTTAGTCTAACAGTAACTTGACTAACACAATAATATACAACAACATGTGCTACTACTACCTACATCATCATTGAATAATTGTTGTAATTCTCAGCTTCAACACCGTTAATTTAATTAATTATTAATTAACTAAAGACAGCAATCACAAAAGCCAAAATGCTTAATATCCTAGCTTAAATACATGTAATAGTAACTTATTATGTATACATAAGAATGTCCGACGGTCATGATTTTATATATCAAACAAAATTTTATGGTCCCCTCGGGTTTGATATACCAGGAGTACATTGTATATGTAAACATTGCAATTTAGTGACCCTCTCATTGGGAAGAACTTAACTATAAATTTCACAGTTGAGATAAATATTGTTTAAGTATGTTCCTCCATACATGCACCCTCAACTAAAACTCATTTTTTCAACTTTTTTGTAAGTGTCGAACTACATGCATGGCTGTGAACTCTCAACAAACAAATTACCGACGGATGGTTTGCTAAAAACAGGTTTTACATATACTAATCAGTATTGACTAACTTTACCTGTGCAGAGATACCCATTACCAATGAATCCAGCATTACATTCACACAGAAAACCCTCCACAGCAGATGGATTGGTTGGTCTGTAGCTGCATGTAGCATTTAATGAGCAGAGATTGTCTTCATCAGGACAGGCAATTCTTGCATCTATAAATATAGCAGATAGTTATACATTGAAGTAGGTTTTCAGGAATAGAGATGAGTTCTGACTCAGTGGAGTCTTTTGAACTGTTAAACAATGAGTTACCTTTATATACAACAACTACATCACTAACATAACATGTTATATAATGCATTACCTTTATATACAACAACTACATCACTAACATAACATGTTATATAATGTCTTACCTTTATATACAACAACTACATCACTAACATAACATGTTATATAATGTCTTACCTTTATATACAACAACTACATCACTAACATAACATGTTATATAATGTCTTACCTTTATATACAACAACTACATCACTAAAATAACACGCTATATAATATCTTACCTTTACAACCATCTGCTCCATCCCTGTTAAAACCTGGTGGACAATGACAGATGTAACCTCCCACGGTATTCTCACATCTGGAGTTGTTTCCCCGGCAAGGTCGTGTTGAATTGCATTCATCGATATCTGTAGACAATAAGTAAAACGCGCTTACTAACAACAGATGACAAACTTATACAGTGAAATGTATTTCAAAAAATATAATTTAGGAAAATCTGAGACCATCATGCGATTGGGCATTTGAATAATCGTTTTGACAAAAAACAATTCTACTTCAATGTATCTGGCTACTTGTATAATGGCTTTTTTAAAGTTTGTAATGCTGGAGCAGGAGTAATGATAACTTTTGAAACTAACTTTATCCAGTATTTATTTGTAAATCTGCACTCGTAAGTCACACTTCTAGCAAAAGAAGATACCAAAGTAAACAACACTGTATAGCCAATTCATCACTGAAGTTCTTAGCGGTTTTTGTTCATGATGTTTTAACTTTGTCAATTCCGGATGGTGAAATCAGTTGAGGTACTCTAAAAAACTATTTTTGGTTCATAAAAAACCTGAATATTTTTCTTCGCATTAAATTATAATTGATCTATTTTTGAAACCCTATAATTTTCTAAGTGGTTTTCTTATATTGAAACTAATTGAACTGACATCCAAGTGTAAAAATTTGATTGTGAATCTCGAACGAAAAATAAATTAGAACAACCACATAAATTACCTTTTACTTGTGGGAGAGAAAACAGTTACATCATTGACACTTGTAAAATAGGGAAATTAACGTTACAAAATTTTCAAGCATTTATGGCAATATCAGATAAATTGTTGCACATTTCAAAAAAGCTAATCCCAAAATCTGGATTCTCTGGTGACTTGTTGAATACCGATCTATTGCTTCACAAAAGTAGTTGAATGGAAAGTCGAGGTCAATAACTATCAACACCATTTTGTAATAAATATTTTAAAAAGATAGAATAATTTAGAGTTGCTCCAAAAGACTTGCTAATTTTTTTTCTAATTTATTGCGAGCGGTGGTTCACTGCAAAACTCTTATCTAATATATAAATGTAAGTCGGTTTTTGCGATGTTAGCTTAAAACTCCGGCACTACTGAATCAATCTTGATAAAAAATACATATTCAGAGTCGTCATTACATTCTCTAGGTTATAACACTCTTGAATTTTTATTTTGCTGGAGGATCGCAGCAATATTTGCAATAGAAACCTCATTCTCATCACTTATGCCAAGTTATATCCGGCCATATTTTTCTGCCTTTCAATACATGTTCGGTTTATTTTGATTATATTTGGACATGCTACAGCCTTTTGATTGGTCAGCAGTGCTACAGCGAATCAAGTATTGATATCTCTGCACCAAACAGAATTGTTTTGCTACCTTTTTTTGGTCGTATAATTGCTTCTACGCCGACTCACCTATCAACTGTACTTGCCTTTCACATTCCAACATTATCTCATTGCTTATGCCAGCCTGATATTGTTGTTTAGCAATTGTCTTGAAGCCCGTAGCTATATTATTAAAATGATTAATGTAATGATAATAATAATATATAACAGCAATAAATAATTGTTGTTTTTAATAATAATAAAATTAATAAACACCATCTCCTCCTGCATTGTTATTTTTATGCTTGAGTAATTGTTATCATTTTTATTGTGTTATCAGTAGTATTATTTTTTTCATGATTTCTATTATTATTTTCTCTATTATCGTTTTTTATGATTATTTTTTTTGTTGTTTTCATTCCTTTTATTAATTATTATTATTATCATTATCATTATCGCTATCGCTATCGCTATCGCTATCGCTATCGCTATCGCTATCGCTATCGCTATCGCTATCGCTATCGCTATCGCTATCGCTATCGCTATCGCTATCGCTATCGCTATCGCTATCGCTATCGCTATCGCTATCGCTATCGCTATCGCTATCGCTATCGCTATCGCTATCGCTATCGCTATCGCTATCGCTATCGCTATCGCTATCGCTATCGCTATCGCTATCGCTATCGCTATCGCTATCGCTATCGCTATCGCTATCGCTATCGCTATCGCTATCGCTATCGCTATCGCTATCGCTATCGCTATCGCTATCGCTATCGCTATCGCTATCGCTATCGCTATCGCTATCGCTATCGCTATCGCTATCGCTAGCGCTATCGCTATCGCTATCGCTATCGCTATCGCTATCGCTATCGCTATCGCTATCGCTATCAGTATCACTATCACTATCACGATCACGATCACTATCACTATCATTATCATTATTATTATTATGACTATATAGAGTAATAATAAAAGTAATAATAATAATAAAAGTAGTTCTTATTTATTTAGTAAAACTTAAAATAACAAAAATATTAATTATTAGTCATTGATTATTATTCATGTTATTAGTATTACTGTTATTACTATTTTTATTAATGTTATTTTTATCATTGTTGTATAAAAGCAGTTGTTTTTATTTTTTGTTTAAAAATCATTTTTAGTTAATAACCCTGTGGTTGAATACTGCTCATTTATATTAGTATTGCTATATATTCTCATCTCTTCCATATCATTATATTCCCCAATTTAAGCACAAACAACTTTGATACAAATAAATATCATAAGCATTGAAACTTATGAACAAAAGAAACCATAGTCACAGTGTATCATAACAATAATTTATAACAACAATGAATGAGCAATACTGGTAATGCATACAAAATAATGATATACGCCGCAATAAAAAGAAAAGTAATCAAAAGGAACCCAGTGTATCAGAGTAGTTCCCAATTTCTCTGGCTTTGTTCAGCAGTAGTACTTTTTCTTATTTGTTTTTTTTTTGCTTTTTAAAGTTGTTTTCCCATGACAAAAAATACTTGATAATTATGAGCAGGTCTATAACAGCAGCGCAAAGCGAGTCTAGGTTTAAAAGACTTGCAATATTTTTGACTAAAGGTTTTTAATTAATTTTCATAATTATTACTACTCCTGCATTTAATAATGATTAATCGACCTATCTCTCCACAACATTGGTAATAATCATCATAGTTGAAATATCGATGGTAGACGGTTGATAAAAGATACCAAATATTATATAAAATTATACAAAAATTGCATAAAAAGAATGACAAAAAAAAAGTCATTTGAGGAACTTAATTCGTAATTTGTGCAAAATTTGTACACAATTTGTTTATTTTAATGACATTTGACTTTACCTGCTGCTCAGCATGCCACAAAAAAAGAACTGGCTCAAATATTCCAAACAACTTTTCTCCAGCTCCGTTTACGTAAATTCAGAGAAAATAAAAATTATTGTGAGTTTTTGTTACAATTGCGTTGTGATTGCCACACTGTGAACAGTGCATGTTTAGCTGATTTACTTACACAGTTGATGCAGCATTCTAAAATACGTTTCCGTAATGTTGACCAATGGGTTGCACAGTCACTAAGCATATGTCTTGATATGGAAAGTTAAAATACAAGCACTTCAATATCCACCAGATGTTTTGAGTTGGTTTTTCACTAAATGCACAACTACAGCAAAGCCTTGAGTTGACTTTTTGGAAGTATAATCTATGCTTTATGACGATCTCCTTTGGTGGGAAGATAAACTTAAAAAAATGCTTTTCACCCTCTGGAATATCTAGACTCGAGCTATTACGAAAGAGTTGCACGCTCATCTCTTCAAAAAGGAAAGTCAACTTTTTTGCAAGTTGTTGTTATGGGTGGTGGTGTGCAATAGGGAGAGCAATGTGTTGCATGGAACAACCGTTGAACTTCTGCAGATGCTGTGTAATTATGTTCAAAGATTTAATTATGTTATGAAGCAAGAGGAAGTTGGCACACCCATGCGTCTATAAATTTATAATTAGCGGGAACAAAAAATTTCCAAGAACTGTTGGATGCTCTGACAGCAAATTTCGTAAAAATTTTAATCATACATAATGATTGAAACATGTAGACAAATTTAGCACCCTCAAGCCAACTGGCAAGGCAAAACTTCATAAAAACTCCATAACACTAGCCCCTCTTAGGGTCCCTAACATCATTTTCACACTTTTTATGTTATCTCCACGGGCAACGCCAGGTATTTCTGCTAGTTAAAAAATAAATCTGAAACCATTGAAAATTGGCAAAAACTAATTCGTTACATTTTAGCCCAAAGAATTTTTTCAGTTGATGTTACCAGCCTCCAAACCACTTTGAAAAGAAAACTTTTAAAGCAAGCAACATTTTGGCTGTAAAACTTGATGCATTGATGCATTGACGCATTGACGCATTGATGCACTGACACGTTATTGCTCTTTTAACATTAACTTCAGTGAAAGTTGAAACAGCAAAAAAGTTTTAACTAATACAAAAGTAACAATTTATTCTTTGCAAACTTGTAAAATTGTAACATAGGGAAATTAACGTCACAAAGTTTTCAAGCATTTTTGACAATATCAGATAAATTCTTGCACATTTCGCTAAAGCTAATCCCAAAGTCTGGATTATCTGGTGAATTGTTGAGTACCGATCTATCGCCTCACAGAAGTAGTTAAATGGAAGGTCAAGGTCAGTAACTATCAACACCATTTTGTAATAAATATTCTGTGAATCAATTTTTTAAAAAGATAGAATAATAGAGAGTTGTTCCAAAAGACTTGGTAATTTTTTTTTCTAATTCATTGCGCGCGGTGGTCCACTGCGAAACTCTTCCTATAAAATAAATCTGAAACCATTGAAAATTGGCAAAAATTAATTCGTTACATTTTACCCCAAAGAATTTCTTCAGTTGATTTTACCAGCCTCCAAACCACTTTGAGAAGAAAACTCTAAAAGCAAGCAACATTTTTGCTGTAAAACTCGACACATTGATGCATCGACGCATTGACGCATTGATGCATTGACGCATTGATGCCTTGACAAGTTATTGCTCTTTTACCATTAACTTCAGTGAAAGTTGAAACAGCAAAAAAGCTTTTAATTAATACAAAAGCAACAATTTCTTTCTTACAAACTTTGATTCATCACACTATTTGTTGACCAAACTTAGCAAATATGCAGTTTTTTCATAAATCAGTGTATACTTGGAACAGAACTAACAAAAACTATATTTTTGAGCTTGAAAAATTGGCACTTGTAAATCAGCTAAAAATTGGCAACATTTAATTTACTTTCTTCAGTTTGATTTTAATGTTTTGAGTTTGGAACTAATTGCACTGATTTAAGAAACAGCATGGCTATCACAAATCGTTTTGAATTGTTTTTGAACTCAAATGTATCAAAGTGCTACCATTGTTTTAAACGTTTCTCATTTTTCATTTACTATGATTTGTAAAAGCTTTTATTTAAGTTGTTGTGATGAGCTCTGTGAAGTTAGTTTAGAGTACATCGCTTCGTGAACACAACCATGTGCCCAGATCTGCACAACAATAAACTGGCAAAGAGTCAAAAGATTCTGAGAAGCAACAAAGAATGTTCCTATATCTAACTAGCCGAACAGTTACCTGTACAAGATTTTTTTCCATCTCCAGTAAACCCTGTTGGACACTGACATGTAAAACTACCTTCTGTGTTCTGGCATGTGGAGTTTTCTCCCTTACATTGTGAGACAATTGCTACACACTCATCGATGTCTGTGAAATCGAGAACAAAAAATCACAGAGCACCAAAATAGTCTAAACACCAATTACGCTTTTTCGTCAATTGTTAGAATGCATAAATTGTAGTGAAAGTTCTTTTATATGATCCACACAAATTGATAGTTAACGCTTACCTATACATTTATACAGGCCATCATTTGTGTATCCAGTATTACATTCACACCTGTAGTCCCCTGCAGTGTTGATACACCTGGAGTTGTCTGCACATGGGTTGGATAAACACTCATCGATATCTACAAGTACATAAGTATACAATACAGTCTGGTAGAAGACCTAGATAAAAACTACTTTAGTTACTCCATCACCACTATATCCTGAGTTGCAGTGACATGTAAAACTGCCTTTTGTATTTTTACAGGTAGACTTTTCTCCCTTGCATGGTGAGACAGTTGCTTTACACTCGTCTATGTCTGTCCAAATCAAACATGATAACAACAACTGCAAGTTTAGTTGGAATCAAAATGAAGAAGCTGAAAGGAATATCAAGTCTCAAGGAGGTTGGCGGCCAACAATAAACATAAGCAGTAGCTTCACCCAAGTTTTAGTCCATTCATATTGGGTCTGTGGTTAACATTACACACATTTATCAACATTAGTTAAGATATGCTAGGAGTTACCACTCTCGACTGACCCAACCAGAAGAACTTTGTTAACCATGTAATTTATTATTAAAATTCACAACTGGCAATAAATGTATACAGTTTTGAGATATTCACAGCAAACTAAATGGCAAAGTGATGTTGTTGAGAAGATTGGAGGGACCAAAATGAATTTTCAAAGTTTAGCTTTTTATAAATAATTATTGGTTTTTGTTAAGAAGCTACGTGGCAAAGGCATAGTTTCATATCATAGATTTGAGGATTTTTGTCAAACTTTATTAATAAGGATACGCCCTGGCTGTGAATTAATGTGGCCTGTTTCAACAGCCACTATAAAGTAACAAAGAATAAATAATTTAGATGCACTGGCATTGTGGGTATTATGAATCTCTACTGATTCTTTTCTTGAATAATTTATAAATATAAAATAATAATGAATTTGGCCCATCACCAAATGACGAGGCACTTGGTATGTGGCCAATTATTGGCAATTGTTAACTTGTGATTTTAGAGCAACTTATTATTGTGTTTTTTATTATCATAATTATTAACATTGTATTAAGTTTCATTGTTTGTTTTATTATTATGTTAATCTTATTGATAAATCTAATGCGTGTTGAATAAAATATGTCATTTATAATAACTGCATTTAATATTAAACTTATGCATAAATGACTACTATTTAAGAAATAAAGTGAAATAAAACAATAAAATTTGAGTGATGACAATAGATAATAACAATTACTGCTCGCTATAACATGATATAAACATCTTATCGTGTCAAGTGTAGGGAGATAACTCCTACCAAGTCCCTATTAAACAGCAACAAAATACAGAGCTTATCACACCAGGTTGTTGAAGCCCCTTTGTGGGCAACCGCTACTCATTTTTCATACTTTGCAATGAATGAATAATAGTTTGTGATGCAGTTGTCAGTTGTTAGTTGTTAGTTAGTGATCTATAAATAGCTTCCAAAGTCTCCAAACAGACAAATTGTGTAGCTATCTTACAACAACATAAACAGCTTGCTAACTCACCAAAAGAAAGTGGAAATAGACACGTAAATACTTGCCTTCACATTTATTAGGTCCTGTATTATTGTATCCAGCTTTACAATCACACCTGTAACCCCCTGCAGTGTTGGTACAATTGGAGTTTTCTGAACATGGATTAGAATCACACTCGTTTATATCTAAAAGGTTTTGGATAACTGTTATGCTAATCGATTTTTCCATGTTAAAAATGTTTCAGAATGAAAAAACCCAATCAATTCACGGTGAGTTATGCACAATTTATAGCAAACTAGCATTGCTACAAAAACAAAAAGTAATTGCAATGCCAATTTGTCACAATCATATACAGCTCACTGTGAGCCAATCCGATATCAAATGGTATATGAGATACTCGAAGCAAAAATTATCATAAAAGTCTTGACCAAACTTTTCTATTTGACATTACCTTCGCAGACAAATCCATCCCCAGAGTATTTTTGCATGAAAAAAATACTGAAACTATGATGAGTTCTTTTAATCAATTGTTTTTAGGTGAAATATTTGAAATTGTAAAATTTAAAACCCGTTTTATCAAATTTAGTACTTTACAACAGTGGTAGGATAAGGAGGGTCAACGGCATATTAGATTGCGTAATTCCACAGAGAAACATGGCTCTTAGGATGAATACAAAAAACAAAGCAACTTTGTGGCGAATTTAATAAGAAGAAAGAAAAATATTGGTAATCGAACATATGATTAATACCTGTAAAAATGGGAATACCAAGTCTTGTGCCATGCTCTCAATATTAAACACCGTAACTCGTCACCATCTGGCTTATCCCAGGGATTGCCTTCTATTGTTCCTAACTATAATTTTACTACAGTTGCTAGTGAGCTTACAAATCATTTAAATAGCAATTCTTTTACCCCTGACACCCAAATATCTAACACAAAACATATGAGTTCAGTTACCTAATTCACTCCTGCTGATATTGTGTTGTATCTAAAAAACATACCGTCTTCAAAATCCACCGGTTTAGATAGAATTTCAGTTATATGCTGATGCAAACCATCCCATTCACAACTTTTATTTCAACGGATATGCTTAACAGAATTTTGATTGACCGTACTTTCCGAAAAATTTGGAAAGCCGCGACAGTGATTCAAATTTTTAAAAATGGTGATATAGTTAATCCATCTAACTACCGTCCAATTTCTATTTTACCAGTTTTGTCCAAAATTTTTGAAACCACGTTAATAGTTTTCCTCAAATACCATTTGAATCTAACAACTTTTTGCACAATTTACAAACTGGATTCCGGAAAGGAATTTTATGTGTTGATACAGTTCACAAAATAGTTGCGGAATGCCAAAAATCAAATTGAAAAAGGGAATTGGTCTTCTACTGTTTTTGGATTTTAAAAAAGCTTTCAATTGCATAGACCATAAAACTCTTCTTTTAAAACTTACACGTTGTGGTATAAATGGAACAGGATTTTCTATCATTAAATCATTTTTAAAGGAACGATGTCAACTGGTGAAAATAGGAGACGACGACTTTTCACAATCGTCACCTGTCTGTATTGGTGTCCCTCAGGGATCAATTTTAGCACAAACCCTTTTTGTTTTATAAATCGACGATTTGCTCAAGTTATCTTTAAAATCTGAACATTTAGTGTGGGCTGATGACACTATCTTTTCATCATAACACAGTAACATCTCCACATTGGACTGTAATTGCAATGATTATTTGACAAATATCTCAAAAGGGTGCGTTAAAAATAGAATGGTTATCAATACTAATAAATCACAATTTCTCTTGTTTAATTATCATAATAGTTTACAAAGTTTCCTTGCCACTTTTGAAGGTAAAATTTTGATGCCTAAAAACAAAACAAAACTTTTGAGTTTTATGATAAATGATAAATTCACTTGGGATGACCATAACTTGGAAACTGAAACCAAACTTGGTAAAAACATGAACCTCCTGCAACTATCACGAAACTATCTTACTATCAAATCAGGGAAAACATTTAACTATCACTTTATATTCTGTCACCTGGTTTATGGTATAATTATTTACCACAATCCATCTCCTAAATACCTGCCAAAATTGTTATTTTCATTACAAACAAGAGCTTTTCGATTAATAGCAAATGTTCATACCATTCCTCTTTCGTTAATTAGAGCAAATGACATCGCCACTTCAATTCAACTGTTACCAGTACCAAAATCGGCTAAATATTTTACGGCAATCACTGGTTTTCAAATTTTCAATAAAATTTTTCTAGCTTTATTTCTGCTGATTTTACCACTGGTCGAAACTGCAAGTTTAATTTTGGTAACTGCAAGAAACTTTATGCCAACACACAAGATGCGATAGAAACATACATATCTGCCACATTCAACCAACTGCCTGCTTCTCTGAGAAACACACAATCCCTGTCTGTTTCCAAATTAAATTTATTCAAATATGTTTTAAATATCAATTGATAATTATTTTGAATGAACTGTGCTTGCGTGCACTTCCGTTTTCTGTGTTCATTTTTTAATTGTTGTTTTATTTTTGCTTCTTCTTTTCCTTTTTCGTCTAGTTATGGCACTTCATGAAAAATATTTTTTTTATAAAATAATGAAAAAAATATATAATAATTTTATGGCAATCGCCGTTTCCATTATTCTATGCAGCTTTGAAGAAACCAAACGATACAACCGATTATGAAACTGTAGTTGTTGCAGCTGGTGACCCAAACTTGGTGCTACTCATCCTACAACAACCTTACGCCACCATAAAACTAAACAATACTTTGATGATACAACCTCCAAACTTCAAAGAAAGGATATGTCATATAAATGCAGATCTTTGATAGACAAAAATAGACAAAAATATTGTTGGACAAACACCTTCTTGAGATCTCCATAGATAAAACCATCATGTTAATTAGCTAATGTTAGGTTATTGAAACAAATCGCTTATCTCAATTTTACTGTAGTGGAAATGATATTCCAGTACCTGTGCATGTAATACCATCTCCAGTAAATCCATTCAAGCACTCACAAACAAATCCTCCCTTGTAGGCACATCTACCATTAACTGAGCATCTATATGTACCATCCATAGAACAAACGTCTCCTAAAACTACAAATACAAAGTTAATCTTCACAATTCCCCTACATAAGACTGCACAGGTGGTCTATACTTATTGCATGTACTAGTACGGTGATCGAGATATATAGGGTAAAACTTATGATGACTTCTCATGTTTCAAGGCCGGAAACCGCAGATAGTTAATTTGTCACAAGAGAAATAAAAAATCCCAAACTCAACATAAAACTTAAATAATAACCAAACAAACCTGGTGCAATTTTTGTAGTGGAAATTCTGATTGGGATTGTTGGTGCTGTAGTTGGTGTAGTTGTGGTAGGAGGTGGTGTGGTGGTATGCTCAATGGTTTTAGGCGATTTTGTAGCTATGTCAGTATCCTTTATTGCAACCACTTTCAAATCCACCTGTGAGCTAGCGTCATTAGATTTTTTTTCTGCTTCCTTTTTAAGATTTTTGTTTAGAAAATCAGTCAACCCAGGTGGTAGTTGTCGTTTGTGTCTGGGTGAATTAAGATTGTTCCAATTAACAACACATCTGTAGAGTGTTAGACTTTTGTTCACTGAGCTACAGCTGACTGCAACGATTTGGTGTGTGGAGTTGGATCTGCCATAGTAGGAACGCAGCTGTAACAGGGAGAGTCACATCTATTTTACATTTTATTATGGTAATAGAAATTGAAGACACATAGGTTAAAAAACTGAAACTTGTATAGCAACATTTGATGATTACTAAAGTTTTAGGAATTGGCTGATAGTTGGCAGTTATTCACTTGGGTGACATCTTTATCTATTAGTCAGAGTTGAGATGAGTTTTGAAAAGAAAAAAAGGAAACAAGTCATTGGCGCAACTATATCAACAAAATCTACCGCTCTTGAGGACCTTGTGTGTTTGTCTGTAAAGCCAAATCTAGGTTTTAAGAATTTTAAAAAAGTTGATGAGCAATTTCATATTTGGTAATTTCAGGTCCAACTTACAATTATGTGAGCTGATTGTTTCTAAGTTTGATAATATGGTATTTGTTGAAAATTGTGTTTGGTTGGTTCTGAATTGGTAATTAATTAACTTTTTACTAAACATTAAAATACAAAACCTGCATGCAGCTATTGGATTGATGTCATGATGTGTATCGTTTTGCGACAGACTTGCATGAAGTCTGCTCCCAAAACTAAGTTGCTCTGGAAAAGACTAGAGCATATGTTTCCTGGCACTATGGCTGTGCGTTAGCTACTCTCACTGTCTTTGTAGCAGGTGATGCCCTTCCACAGGATGTGAACTGAGTGATCCGATGAGAACTAGGAGATACTAGGAGTCTGACGCTTACCAGCAGTGCTAAGAAGTTTACAGCTAGCTAGCTAGTGGTTTGGTGGGCGTGTTTTGCCAATCGCGTTAGCCACTAGAAAATGATTACCCGGTTGCAATAGTGGGTAAACAGTGCAGTTGTTCACTTATTAGCAACCAAAAAGTATATTTCTAAATGGTTCTATTTATCCAAAGCAGACTGCTATGGTCTGCATTTGTGCAGAAAGATACAGCATTTACAGTATCCAACAGATAGATAACCAAACAGACAACCTGTCAAACGGACTACTAGAGGTTCAAATAACAATACCTTCATTATACTCAATAAACATATTCAGGTAACCTTTTTGTACAAAGGCTACACTAGCTCCACCTCTCCAGGCTACTGTCCATGAATATATAAAGTAGCTATGCAAATAAATCAATTGAAATAAGAAGCTCATGATTGGCGATAAAAAATCAGCCCATACCGCAATACAAAACTCATCACAACAACATAACTACTTGTGTTACAAGTAGTTAATTGCATGCTGTTAAACTAGCTCATTGATACTTAGTCAGCGTTGCAGTTCAACTGCATAGCTAGTCGCCAGTAGTCAGAAGGGAATACCCTAGCATAGCATCACCTTCAGCGGAAGCCAGTAGAGCTATCAACTGAACAAACCCAAGAGTGTTCAGCTAGTGCATCTAAGTGACTCACCGCCAGGGTAGTTAATAATATTCTAAACTAGTTTGCAACTTGCAGCCAGCAAGTGACACCTGCAACTAGCCAGCGCAGTAGCCATTCTATGTAAAGTTAATTATATAGGCCGCTTCAGCTATTAGGACTTCCCGTACTTATAGCTAACCAATCATAGGGTAGCATCTAAGTCATGGGCGCTGAAAAAGAAAGGTAAGGAGAGCCTCACTACGAAGCTGCCGACTATGTGTAAATCGTTCAGTCCGGGAGAGAAACAGATGAGACCATACACCCAGCTCAAACAGCACACACAAAAGACGTGTGGGTAACGGAGGAGAGGTGTACGCAAAACCACACAATCCTTTGCGCAAGACCATGTGGTTCTGGAGAGGATACAACCCCTGTGTGATTGGCAAAGGAATTAGGGGATGCACCCGACTCTAATGACTAATGAAAGGAACTGAAGGGGTGCACACGACCAGTGTGACTAACAAAGGAGAGAAGGAGCTCTGCCTGTTCCAGGACCTTGGTGACTTGTGTCTTAATGGAAATGCTCATTATCACCTGCAACTGGAAGGCCTGCAGGTGTTGGTACAGCAGCAGTGCCCTGCTCAATGGTGGCAGCCCATGTTGCCCTGTTCTGAAAAAAAAAAAACAAGCATACTTACCTCACAAAATGGGGGTTCAATGGGTGGAGCACTAGAGGCCGGGTTTTCAGGGTCCCAGTGATTTACAAGGGGATAAAGGCTGAGGGAAGGGGGGGGGGGGGCTGGGGAGACAAACAAAGCCTAGGGAATCGCAGCCACCATACACAGCTTCTTCGGTGTCGTATACCCGGTGCGTGATAAAGTCATCAGGGATGAAATTGTGAATCGCTCGAGAGAGGGTCCTGGGAGAGGGAGTGGAGACATAGCTGTAGAGCCAGTCAGGGTAGGAGGTGGTGCTGTGGAGGTAGGCTGAGGTTCGTCAGTCTAAGTGGACTCGTCCACTTCTGGTACCCGCAGAAGGCTTGGTTACTCTCTCTATCTACGGCGTAGATTACCTGAGATATTGGTAATTGTTTGAGCACGTAGGGTCCCCGGGCTTCTTCTGGTCGCCATATATGCTGTGTCAGCTACCACTAGTATATTAGCAGTGGCAAAAATAACGCACAAAGTTCTGGTGCAAGTGCACCGACAGTTGCCGGATATTCTTAGCAGGAACTTTACAGAGTGGATGCGCACTTCATTGTGCTCTCTTCAACTGTCTCTATTTAGATTTTTCAGTTTTCCGAGTAACCCTCTGAATTAACCTTTGAGCAATAGGGGGCGTTCACACAGCTTGCTCTTCAAGGGTGGGTGACGAAGGGCCGGGGGGCAGCAATGTTCACTAGTTTGACAGTGGAGGAAGCAACCGAGTGCAACGATTCGACCACAAGCGTGTTGAGGAGGAAGAGGGGCCGATGTAAGTGGAGAGGCAGGGAGTAAAGCAAATGTACTCACTCTCTTTTGTGCAGGAATCAGGTCAGTAATAGGAACCTGTTTACTGGGTACCACCTGTCTTGAAAGGGTGGAGATGACCCTCACGGTCAACAAGTGTAGTGCAGGCGCAGAAGAGGCTGGCTGTGAAGTGGGGGTTGCCGGGCTTAGTGAGCCCAGCCACGAGCTCTGCTGCTCTTACTGGGCGCCATCTTACCTAACATCTGCATGCACTCATGGTGACCTCGTGAGGCAATTGAGTAACAGTGGAAGGCTTTGCTTTAACAGTAACTGCACTGAAACTTTACCACCCTGTCAACCTGAGTTGGAAGCGTCTATGACCCAGGAGGGGGCATGGGAGCCACGAGGAAGGAGAAGTGGCAGCAAGTTTATAGACACTCCAAATATAGGTGAGCTTGTTCTTACCCAATGCAGTAGACATACTGGGGTGGAGCAGTAGGGAGGGCGGGAGAACTTGGTGAGCTGCCACTGGGAGGGTGTGTGCTTAAGAGCAAGATGGTCATGGGAATAACTGTGGCGACACACCCATCTCTCCATAAGTTCCGACTGGCTGCCAACTCATAGCAGTTCATGTTATCTTCTCTCCTTATCTGAGCAGTGTGCCCAAAGTGCAGGGGTAACCAACTGCGTAGAAAAGGTGTGCCGAGTGGGACTGGAACCAAGTGCAAAAGGGGGAAGGCATTTATACAGCAGCTGAGAAAGTCTCCTCCTCGAAATCTTTTTTGATGCACAGTTGCAGGTGCCCATTTCCTCCTTCAGGTGAAGCTTCAGTAAGGGAATCCGTGTGGTTGTCAGTAGTAGTAGCATGACTGGTCTTGTCTAAGACTTGTGTAAGACTGTCTGTTGCCATGCGAGGCAGACTTGTTTGATCTTGACCAGAGTTTGTGCAAGTAGTAAGGAGTGGATGAGTAGATGCTAACCGGTGGCTAAACCCAGATTTTGGCCCGCCGTATGTCTCTGGTGAAAAATATTTTCTCTTGAATAATGGCTGGAGCCTTTGCTAGAGTGTCCTCTTTCAGTTGAAATTCAGCATGGTGCAAGGCTGCATCTCGTGCGGAGTTATTTCCCTTTCTTTGTGGTACCAAACGTTTTTGCAAATTATCACCCTTAGGTCGGAAACAGGGTTTTGCTTGTCAGTAAATTGTGCCTTGATAAGCAACAGTACTAGACTCAGGTCTTTCTGTAAATACTAAGTTTGTGGGGGTTTTGTGATGGAACCCCTCCCAGGAAAGCTGTTTGAAACTGCGACTTCTTCTACAGTTGCAAGTAGATGGCATAGTGGGTGCCCATAACAGGTGGGTGGTTGGATCTCCGTCTGTGTAGGGGGTAGGGGCATATCAACTACTGGGGGAAACAACTACTGCCCGATTCGCGCAAATTAGCAGGGAGCAACCGTGAGGGGGGCAGGTCTTTGTACATGTGGTACACTCCTCGCAGGAGGGGAGACAATCAGCACCAGGGATAGCTATTTCAAGCAAGGTAGTGCTAGTAGAAGTGGCAGGGGCATGGATGCTGCTCGTGCACGTTTACCACACATGTTGGGTCACCGCCTGGGCTCTAATGCTGCTGGCGCTGGCCCTCAAGGGTCAACACTGGGGTAATAAGGTTTCAGTCACCACTCATTATGCACTGAATGCTGGCCATGTCTACTTATAAGGTAAGTGTGGTTATCAAACGCCTCCTCCCTTTTAAAGGGACCGATAAACTTGGTCTGCAGCTTGCGGTTCTATCCACAGCATCTACAACGGTTCTCCAACCACACCTGGTTTCAAACCTTGTATAAACTCGGCTCTTCCCCTTCTTTCACTCTTGCTGCCCTATGCTGCTCTCTCAGCGCCCAGTGCATTTCCTCTAATCTCAACTTGAGGTTCATGGCATACTCATACACTGGCATGCAGTCACTCAGAGGCGGGTAGTAAGACACCTGATCCGGCAGCGGTAGTTTCCTGCCCAGCATCATCTAACTGGCCAATTCAACTGTGGTTGAATGGGAAGTTGGTCTGAAGGCCCTCATTAGTTGAAGGAGCAGGAAGTCCCAGTTATCTGAACAGCGTTTTAAAAGCAGGGACCGGAGGGAGTCACCAAATATCCGGTTGTTCCTCTCGACAACTCCGTTAGCTTATTTTTGGTAAGGGGTGGTACTGGTCCTTTCTATACCCCACAGAGCACACAACTCTTGCATCAGGTTGGACTCAAACTTGGCCTCCTGGTCTGTGTGCGTCTGCTCAGGGATGCCCATGTAACAGAAAACCTGCTTTTTCAGAGCACTGGCTACTACCGGGCAGTAGCATTTGGAAGGGCCAGAGAGTCATGCCACCTGGTAAGGTGGTCAGTCAACACCAGGATTTAGGCGATGTCATGCTCTGTATCAGGGAAGACGCCCACTAAATCAACTGCCAACTTCTGCCAGGGGTGGCCAGCGTACATGCGCTGATGGCTGAGACTGAGTTTGGTGCCACCACTATTGGCTCTCTGGCAGACCTCACAGCTCCGGACCATACAGCGTACATCCGATGTCATACCTGTCCAGTCCCTTGTGAGCTGGAGTCACTTCAAGGTCCTGCTCACACTCTTGTGTGCAGGAGAATGGGTCTGCCAGACTGTGTTGCCACTTAGACTTGCTGGACAAACTGCACACCACAAAGAGTGGAGGTTTGGGGAGACCTAGTGCTCCAACACACCATCTGTTCGGAGTCTCATAGCCCCAATGCAGTTGTTCAACCACCTCAACTCTTGGCTGCCTAGCTCCAACTGCTCCTTAGTGAGAGGGCGCTGTGTAGGCACTGCCCAATAAATTACAGCTACAGCGCGGTCACCTTAACTTTGAGCCTGGATAGAGCCAACATCTGGTTGGATGGGCTGAACAGTATTGGGGGTCCTGAGGGACAGAGAGGGTGGTTGGGCTGGGTGGTGGTGACTTTGTGACCTATGGAGTTGGGGCAGAAGAAGATGAGAGTTGAAACTGAAGAGAGGCAAACTCTTGCTGGACTTCAGCATTAAAGGGCCACCATTCCTTTGTTATATGTGGCCACACTGTCAACACTCTGGATGAGCACCTACGACTTAAGCTCTCCTCATTGCTATATCGGGGCCGTTCCTATGTTCAATGGTGTGCCTGAACTCGGAGAGGGACTCGAGCCACAAAGCCACCTGACTGGTTGGTTTCCAGCGGTGACACAGCCACATTAGGGCGGCATAGTCTGGCCAAAAACAGAATTGCTGGCCATAGAGATAAGAATGGGAGTGTTAGCCATAGAAGTATGGACAGAAGTGCTTGACAGCCTGCACCACTGGTAACATCTTTCTCCATGTCACGCAATAGTTGCACTCCTGAGGACTGTGCTTCTTGCTGTAGTCAGCGATTACTCACTACCTTACTGCACTTGGGACAGCACAATACTTACACCTGTGTTCCCAGCATCAGTGTCCAAAGTGCGCTGTGATTTGAGATCGGGGTAGCCAAGCACAGGAGCACAGGTAATAGTTATTTTTAGCTGCTGACAATTGGTCTCTTGGGCTGCAGACCATTCCCAAGGAGCGCGCTTACTAATGAGCTGGGTATGGGGCCGTGCCACTGTAGAGAAATCAGGAATGTACTGCCTGTATTACCCTACGGTAACTAAGGAGGCCTGCAAACTTTTCAACTCGGTGGGCACCTGCCAGAGCACTATGGCGGCGAATTTCTCTGGGTCTGTGGCCACTCCCGCACTGTTTACTATGTGCCCTAAATGCCAGACCTCCAGCTCAAGTAACTAACATTCACTAGGTTTGAGTTTTAACCCAGCCTGCTGTAGCCACTGAAAAACCTCAGTCAGGCGCCGGATGTGAGTGGGAAAGTCAGGATTGATCCAGCTCATGAACACTCCTCATGTTCACCTGGTCTTCACTGAACCATGTCCAAGATGTGACTAGTAGTGATAAAGTTTGTAGTGTGTAATGGACCGAATGAGTGTATCAAGTGAATGCTTACTTTGATTAGCAGGAATAAGGTGAATAACTGATGGTCAAGGCCTACCACCATTTTGTGTGGAAGTTTGAGCCAAGCGATCATATTCCAAAGATGTTAGGTGTGGGTAGTCGACAAAACTACCAGTTTTCACACTCATTTTAGATACTATTAATTAACTTATGCATAAATCAGTTTACTAAAATGCACTAGCAACTTATTACAACTAGTAGTAACTGACCGCCAATAACATTGTAGTTGTTTTGCTCACCTGCTATGGACACAACTGTACTTCAGAGAGAAACCCCACTTGCAGCTGTCTAGCCCTTTTAATATCATAGGGTCTACACTATGAATGAAGGATCACAGAATAGACCCTGTAAAGCCTCTTTCACATGGTCTACTCTGTAAAAGGGGCTTCCCTGAGTGAATCGCTTTCCACAGGGTCTACTCCCAGTTCGATAGCACAAGGCTATGTGAATAATGCAACTTTATTGTTCGTAATTGATTTAGCAGTATATGGAACAACACAACACTTTAAAAGCTTCTAATTAATTACACAAAAATTGCACAACTTATAGGAAGTGCACAGGAATAACCATATTTTTACAAGGGAAGGGCCAATTACAAACAATCATACATAAATACGTTAATTAGATATTACATAGCATTTTTTCAACAACAAACATAGCCAATAAGCAACAACCACTTGTTACAGTTTCTTTCTCATCGTACTGGTTTATCACAGGAGAGGGAACTGTCAAATCCATATTCAGTAATACAGCTCTCGTAGTTTGTTGTTTCTCACCTTACTCTTTGTTGCCGCTATATCCTATACGAAAGTGAACCAATACACGATTTTTTGACTTTGAATTAGAGGAAGCTTTACCCAGATTTGGTATGGCCACTCCAAAACTCCTTGAACATACCACAGAGTTCTAAGCAGGGTCGGGGCTACCCCAAAATTTGGGATTACCTTAAACTGAGGTTCCTCTTGTATAGCTGATCAAGTTGCTCTTCATTAATCATACCAGCTTTGTGATTTGGTTCGACTTGCTGGTGTTTTAGGTGGGTGCTTCTGGGAACATTCCAATGGGGAGGGGGTATAACCTGAACAGGGGGTGGGGTCAATTGGGTCACATATGCTTATTATTGCTTTTCCATCTGCTAGAAGCCAACTAGTTTATATAATGACCCCTAGTCTGCACGGATCAATTGAGTGGATTAATAACATCTTCCCATGAGATAAGCAATTAAAAATGAGCTAGAAAAAGCTTGGAGCTTGAGCCCCTAATTGGAAGCTAATAAAATTTGGTAAACTTCTCCCAGTTAATTCATTTGAGGGAGATAGCTTTGACTGGATTATAGATGGAACCTTTGAAGCAAGATTACTCACCGTTGCCGCCACTCCTTGTCTGTAGACTTTACGTGCTGCTGGGTCACTACTTATAACTTGAGATGGAGTTGTAATTGATATCACTGATTCATACTCTATTGGTGCTGTATAATTGAAGAAGAACACTTTTCATCAATAAAACTGATCGAGGTCCCAAAACATAAGCAGAAGTTTATATTTTTTAGATTCAACCATTTTTTGAAAAGGTTTTTAATCTGCCTTAAATTAATAATCGCAGCAAAGCTCTCATTTGCCTCTACTTTTTGCCGTTGCACAGTTTTGTATCTACCCTATTACCTGATTTTGTAATTTATTACTTGAGAAAATCTTAAACAAACATTAAATCAGATTTACTGAGATACTTATCGAAGAAAAAACATCATCTATTATTACACCTTTACATTACAAAACAGTCAGATACAACACAGGTGTATCACAGTTACTCCAGCTGTATCAACTCACCTGTACAAGTTGTTAATCCGTCTCCAGTATATCCTTTGGGGCATTGACATGTAAAATTACCTTCTGTGTTCTGACATGTGGATTTTTCTCCCTTACAGGGTGAAACAACATCTGAACACTCATCGATGTCTAAAAAGTATCAAAAATGACATGATAATATGAATAGACCTTAATCCAAAACTAGACTAAACCTTTAGTAAAACATAGTTTGTACATGCAAATACTTCTGCTGAGAAAAGTATAAACAATCGAAATTTAGTGAAAAACTTCCTGCATGTCACCGAATAATATGCATAAACAGACAAAAATACTGGAAAACTTAGCAGAGAGGCCTGCCAAACTAGCAAGGTGTAATGTCATGGAGATAAACATTGATTTGTCTATAAACAGTTAGATCACAGTGAATTACAGCAACATCATACAACAGATTGCTAATCCAACTTTTCATTTTAGTGAGCACACCCCGTTTTCTGTCCACACTATCACAATACAGTTGTTTTCAATGAGTTGGAAGTGCTGGGATATGTAAAGGAGAAATCAAAATATACAACCCGTTCATCGGATAACAATTCATCAAGTGTAACAGAAATACAAAAATATAATTGACATGATAAGCAGACAAATTAATGATTAGTAGTTTGCAGGAACTCAAATGGTTCAGTCGCGGAATAGTCACCGTAGTCAACTGTTAGCTGGCGGAAATTCCCTTTCCATCTGCTTCAGTGTAGATAATCTAGCCACAGCTAGTAGTGCTGTCAGCATGCTTGAGCCCTAGCTTTCTAACACATTCCAGATGACTCATTCCATAGTCAGCAATTAATGCCAAAGTAAAATCAGCAAGCAGCAGCAAGTGTCAGTAATATTTTTGTAATTATTGGTATTTTATTCATTACTATAAATAGTCTCTTATCTAATTTTACTGTAGCGGAAATCGCATTCCAGTACCTGTGCAAGTAATACCATCTCCAGTAAATCCATCCAAGCACTCACAAACAAATCCTCCCTTGTAGGCACATTTACCATTAACTGAGCATCTAACTGTACCATCCATAGAACAAACTTCTCCTAAACCTGAATGTAAGATTTACCAGTTGATTGTACATTAACATGGAAGTTGGTGTTTGCTTACAAGCATTGCATACACTATCTTTGGTTAAATAAACGGAAATATAAGTTTTCATGTTCATATTTCCGTTATGATTGCCTGTAATATTCCAGGTCACCATGAAAAAAAATGCAGCATAATGATTAAAAATGAGACAAATACGGCTAAAAACCGCTCACATATTTTGGTGGCGTGGGTCTAAAATCATGTACATTTAAATCATGTACATATTTGCTGCAATTGGCAGTGCATTCGTCAGCCTAACTTTACTAAATATAATCTTATTTATCTAAGTTATTTTTTTCTTTAACTTTCTATTTAAATTTCAGTGATATGCAACCATTGGACTTTTCAACTTAATTTCTTGAATATTTTTGAGTTGAAAGTCAATCAAGCTCATGAAAGTCTCACATTTCTTCCTGATTATATAAAGAGCACTCAAAGAGTAAATGGTCTGATGAGTACTACTAGACTTTATTCTACTAACCTACAGCTTAGTACAACAGTTATATATGGATCAGACAATAATAATCGTAGTTCAACTGTGACAGAGACAAAATGAGTCATTTACAGGGGTTAAAAGTGTGGAGCTAGCAAAATGAACAAAGGAAAACCATTAGAGTAGGCATTGAACTCCACATTTTGGTTTTCTTCTTGATACACGGCTACAAAATGGTACTAACTTTAAATAATATTATATACATCAGCCTTGGAGCTTTCAACTTTGATTAGTTTACTACATAAACCCTCTGAGCGACCCGCTTTGTCAATATTACAGTAGAACTCTCACTTCAACGGATATAACTACGCGCAAACTGCTTATAACTTACCTCCACATTTCTGAAGCTGTAAAACTCCTACTATGAGGAGAAAAGCTGTGTTACCAATGTAACCCATGACTCGTGTCTTGCTGGTAGTGTTTGATTGTTCTGTATAGTAATTCACATACACTTGTGTTATCTTTAACATTACAACATTTACCAAACATTATACAGTTTGACCAACCAGTACCTGTAAATATCACTGATAAGCTTCTTTGAAAAGCTGATAGAACTCTTGACAACTTAGTAGTGAATTTTAATGGTCACCAACTGTAGCCACTACTTATCAAAGGTAGGCGTCTGCAGTATAGTCTCTTAAAGCAGGACTGCCAAGTAATGTAAAAATGTAATGGGCATGTGCAGAATTTTGTGGCCTATCTTCTCATGTTTACAATTTTGCTCTAGCATGACTTTACAATGAGTTACAGCCTTTTTTCTGAATATGTTGTTAAAACCGGATGTAAATGAAGACTCGCTAAAAGTGACGTAGCAAACCGGCTGGACGCAATGACGCCTTATGAGATATATACAAAATAGACCGTTTTTAATCCCTCTGTCAGACCGGTAGATTGATGATAGAAGCCCAATTCACAGTTAGACACTTGGATTGAAGCCTGACGTTGACATCTAAAGTGTTTTAGTATGATTAAACAGTGTGGTTGGGGTGTATATATTTAAAATAAAACGTCGGAATTCTGCCTTTTTCACTACCGATCTACGGCGTCATCAAATTAGCCTGTGGTGCAAACAAATTGTTTTGTGTTGGCGCAAAGGTCAGTGATTAGTTGGGACATCGTAGAACACAGTTGAAGACTATGTTACTCCCTTAGTGCATTAGTTATTATTGTTCATCAACAATGGCGACAAGTGAATTGACCAACGTTCAAACTGTAAAGAAGAGAAAGACTAGGCAATGTGAAGCTGGCCATTGCCGTGAAAACCAGTCACATATGTTCAAATGGCCTAAAAACAATCCAAAGCTGGCTGGTGAATGGACTTCGTTTGTGAGACTGAAACGAAGTGGTTTCTCTCCCGACTGTTATCCCACGCTGTGTTATCTTCATTTCAGAGATGGCGATTTCACTAATTACATGATGTACAAAGCAGGGGTGTTAGCAAGTAAGGCATTAACATATTCTTATTTTATATCAGTAGTAGGGGAGTTGTAATCAACAATCTTCATATGACATATTTGCACTGTTGTAAAAAATATTATTAAATTATTATTATTATTACTAGTATAATAATTATATTATTATTATTATAATTGATAATTATAATTATTAGTTATTACTATTATTGCTAGTAGTAATAATAATTAAATGATAATAATATTTATAATAGTAATAATAATTAACTTTTAATTAATACTGTGAAGGACCGGCGCCATCTTACATTGCACTACACACTAAGTCACAATTCTACGTACAGTCTAAGCCGACTACATTATACAGTTCTATGTTTGCATTCTAAAGACAATAACTCTATGTACATTTATATATTCTTGCCTTACCATTCAATCGTATATGTTTACCATGTGCTAATCACTCATGCATTTATCCTAGCTACACCCACTGTTTGCCATTAGCCCATTCTAGCCAATCACTCATGCAATTATTCTAGTCACACCTACTGTATTTGTATTGGCACACTCTAGCCAATTGGCTGTGCTAGGTGTGGCTTCCTTTGTCTGTCAATTTTGTATTACATAACTTTTCTTATAAATACTGATGTCATGGTTAATAAAGTCAGAGTCAGCTTGCACACTCTCAGAAGTTTCTTTGTTCTCTAACAATAACTTCACTGCGCTAAGTACATGCACGTACAACATTACTCGAGTAGTAATTAATAAGCAGATCAGCCTGGACCTCTGCTGGCCGAACCTAGCTTGACTAGTTCGCCTTCAAAGTTCGGCCTCTGCCTTGCACTGGAACAGATCAGCCGAACCTCTGCTGGCCGAACCTAGCTTTGACTAGTTCGCCCTTCAAAGTTCGGCCTCTGCCTTACACTAGAACAGCTAACGCAACCGGCAGCTAGCTAGTAGACTAGGATGGTAATGCACCACTCCTAAGGATACTAGTCGACCTGTGGGAGGGTTGTATCGCTGAAGCAAATAGACACAGTTGCCATCACAGTTCGGGAGGTTGTGCAGGTAGGCCGAGCTACCAACTCACACCCCCACAGTGAAATCCTGCACAATACTTATAAAAATACAGCTGTTGTGTTGAGCAGTAGTAGTACTACCTAGTAGTACTACACTACTAATCTAATATCTATATCATACTGCTAGTCGTTAGGTAATTGCTCTTGTTGTGTATAATAAGTACTACATGTTGTTGCTCTGCATTTTTTATTTTATGAAAAAAAATTAACTATATAAAATGAGTTGCAGCAACTTATTTTTTTATTCTCACTTATAGTATGAAATAAATTTGTTATTATTCTTGTTGATAATACTAATAATAATATAAGTTGAAATAGCAGGAAAATAATTATTTTGCTATCATAATACTACTTAATTATTATTGTTATTAATTGTGTTGTTTACGTATGTTCTCATTGATTAGTAAAAATCAAGTAAGTCGTAATTGAAGATGATGAAAACTGATAAAACCAAAGAAAAGTAATTATCATAAATTGATGTTTTCAGGCTGGTGCTGAAAAAAAATGTCATTCCAACTGTGCACATGTCGGAGTCGGCTGCACAGCAAAAAACTTTGGGTCTGAGCTTGACCATACAAGACAATTCTCCTCGAAAGAGGGATTCACCGAAACCGACGGCTGCAGAAAAACGAAGGCTGATTCGTACAGATCCGGTCATGCTGTAAGTGAATTTCTATTTATTTTTTTATTGTTCTTGCATGGCCTTTTTTAAATTAGGTGTGTGTAATGTACTGAGGAGGACAGTATTTTTTAAACATAATATACATATATATCTACTATTAGCTAGACAGGTGCTTTTTTATATTTTATCCATATTTTATTAATATATATAATAGCTGCTTCGAAATTTAGTCCTTACACAATATTAACAGTTGCAACAACATCTATTTTGCAAGTACAACATTATAATACTTACAATATCTCCACACATTGCCAGAAACATTTTTTATTATTTTTATTATTATTATTTAGAAGAACAAGATGGCTGCCCACTTTGCACCACCATGTTTGTAGTCTCAAAGCATCATACATAGCCTCACAGATATTATACTCTTTTCTGATTGGTCATCTATTATACTCTTTTCTGATTGGCCATCCCTTGCAACCAATCAGCTGCCTGCATAACATATATAAGGCCATGTACATGCTCAATAAAGTCAGTTTGGAATTGTACTCCAGCTCACACCTTCTCTCTTATCAGTGCTCTGATAGATAGAACTACACGATAGAATCACAGGGTTATTCATGTGCTAGACTAAAACTTTATAGCCAAAGTCTGGGTTGGACGGCCATATTGTTCAAAATTATCATAAACACCAAGTAGCTTGATAAATATCTAGCGGAAGCTTCTGCAGATATTTAGCTAGTAGGCAAAAACTTGCCCTAAGCAACTGAGGCAACCTAGGCTGTGTTCAGTCAGGTTCCTATAAATAGTAGAAAGGCTGTGTTCAGTCAATTACCGCATTACTACTCCAGGCGTTGCTCTCGGATCTAGCTGTGTTCAGCTGATCCCCCCAGTTGTGTAATTAGGCAGTGTTTTGCCAGTTACTCTCAGGCTAGACAATTAAGTGATATCTTGCGGAAGTTCTTGCAGATATCTAATTGCTAGGTATTGTTCACAGATTCAGCTGTGTTCAGCTAATCTCCCCGCTGTGTAAATTAGGCAGTGTTTTGCCAGTTACCCTCGGGCTATACAATTGAGTGATATCTTGCGGAAGTCCTTGCAGATATCCAATTGTTAGGTATTGCTCTCGGATTCAGCTGTGTTCAGCTAATCCCCAGTTGTGTAAAATAGGCAGTGTTCTGCCAATTACTCTCAGACTAGGCTTCACTCAAACAAAGGTCACTTACTCCTACCGTCAAGGGACGACCCGTACAGTACATTTTTGGTGGCAGCAGTGGGATTATCTCCCTTGTACGGATTTAGTATGCCTCGAAGAAGAAGAAGCCAACTCCAAGAATTGAACGAACTTTCCACCCCCCTCCGCGCAGAAAGGGCACCAAGAGAAGAGGAACCTCAACCACAAACAACCAACCTCAACATGACGGATTTAGTCCAAGCTCTACAGGCCCTCCAGCATGCCCCCTCACGCCCTCATCTTAAACCACCCCAGTACACTGGAGCCACAGATGTCGAACTCTTCTTAAGCCAGTTCAAGGACGTAGCCCAGATAAACCAATGGACGGAATCAGAATATCTCATACATCTCCGCCTTAACCTCACAGACAAGGCTGCAGAGTGTAGCCGAGGAGAAACCATCAAGGAAATCCATGACAGTCTACGTAGCCAGTTTGGGGTAAGTCAACGACAGGCACGTGAACGCCTCAGGACCCTCAGGAGGACCCCCCGCCAATCAGTCCATGAACTGGGAACTGAAACTCAGAAGTTAACCAAACTAGCTTATCCCACTATGGATGACACAGATCGGGAAGAAATGGCACTAGAATCTTTCCTCCAAGCTTTGGATAACAAAGCCATCAAGCGCCACTTACTGGCTACACCCGCCTCCACAGTCAATGAGGCCGTCAGAAAGGCAGACGAATATTTCCAAGTAGGAGATACCACCACCCCCAGGATTTCGGCTATCCCGGACGCTGAACCAACGGAAACTCAGAAATTACAAAACACCGTAGACGGACTGCAGGCCCTAGTAAAGCAACAGACAGAAATACTCCAGCAGCTAACTTCCCGGCCACTCCAACCACAATCTATGATGCGACCTCCCATGAAGTGTTTCGAGTGTGGTGGTCCACATCGAAAGAGGTTTTGTCCTCAACTACAGGGAGCCAACTTCAGGTCACAGCAATTCCAAAGGCCACCTGCATCCACTCCGGCCACCAGCTACCCACAAGTCTCCACAGCACAAGAGCACCAGGAACCAGCTCAGGGAAACGAGCAAGGTCCAGCCACCTCTCGGGAGTAGGAGCAGCTGGACCACCTACCCTAAAGGAACCGCCTAAAAAAAGGCCACCTCCCGAACCCCAGAAATCTAAACCAAAAACTATCACACCTCTCACCACCCCCGAGGAGTACATCAACTCAGTCTCCAATCAACCTACCTGTCTCTACGCCCCTGGGAAGGTAGAAGGACGAATGATACGATTCCTTCTCGATTCAGGCAGCACCGAGAACATTCTCTCAAAGAAATTCTTTGATGGCTTACCAGCACGAATCAAGGACACACTCATTCCCCAGAATCTAAATGCCCATATGGCGGACGGATCCAGCCTTATTATATATGGCTCCATTCCTCTGCACTGCCGTATACGGACCGTCACCGTCACAGTCTCTTTCAAGGTAGCAAACATTACGGACAATGCCATACTAGGGATGAGGTTCTTCGTGGAAAACCAGAGCACGTTACACCTTGCCCAAGGACTCATGGAAATACAGGACCAAGTGGTGCCCTGTGTGGACCGAGCTGGCCAGAACTTGGCAGCCAAAGTACAGATAACACACACCACAACCCTTCCTGGCAACCAAGAAGTCTTACTCACATGCAAGGTCACTACCCCCATGGTACATTCCATAGGATTGGTCGAACACTTTACCAAAACACCCGAAAACATCGCCATAGCAGCCTCTCTCGTCCGATTGGATGCCAAGCAGAGACTCACCGTACGATGCCTTAATATGCGGTCAGGACCAGTTCTCCTCAAAGCAGGAACAATCCTTGGAATTTACACCCCTGTACAGGAACAAGATATCCATGAAGAACAAAACCACACACCCATGGTAAGGGCAACTACTGCCCCCCCTACACCTACACACGTCACACCCCTCCTCCAGGGCGCCGCCTCCAATTGCGAGAATCCCGAACAGAAGGCCCGGCTGGCCCAGCTACTTCATGAGTACGCTGATATCTTCAGCAAGGATGACTCAGACGTAGGTCAGACTACTCTTGTCCAGCACGACATCCCCATCGAAGAGGGTACGACCCCCATTAGACAGCCTCCTAGGAGGCTAGGCCCAGAAAAAGACGAGGAGGTTCAACGGCAGGTAGACGACCTAGTCCAGAAGGGGCTGGTCGAGCCTGCAAATAGTGCATGGAGCTCTCCAGTCGTCTTGGTGAAGAAAAAAGATGGGAGTTGGAGGCTCTGCATAGATTACCGGCGCCTCAACGCCATCACTCGAAAGGATGCTTACCCTCTCCCTCGCATCGATGATAGCCTTGACGCTCTCGCAGGAAGTGTATATTTCAGTACACTTGATCTCATAAGTGGGTACTGGCAGGTACCACTTAGCCAGGATGCCCAGGAGAAAGCAGCATTCTCTACTCGTGGAGGCCTTTGGAAGTGGAAGGTTCTGCCCTTTGGCCTCACCTCCGCACCAGCCACATTTGAGCGACTCATGGAACAGGTCCTGCAGGGGCTCCAGTGGAGAAGTCTCCTCCTCTATCTTGACGATGTTATTGTCTACGCCCCCACCTTCGAGGCTCACTTAGAAAGGTTAACAGAAGTGTTTCAGCGATTCCGGCAAGCCAACCTGAAGTTAAAACCGGGGAAATGCACTTTGTTTCAGAAGAAGGTCACCTTCTTAGGACACGTGGTAAGCGCCGACGGAATAGCTACCGACCCAGAGAAAATAGAAGCTGTCAGGAACTGGGTTGCGCCCAAGTGCCAGAAAGAGTTACGCACCTTTTTGGGGTTTGTGGGATACTACCGGAAGTTTTGTCCGGACTATGCCTCCATAGCTAAACCACTTACCAAACTCACAGGAAAGGATATACCCTACGACTGGGGAGACAGCCAACAAACCGCCTTTGATCACCTCAAAGAGCTCCTCACCAGTTCACCTATTCTCGCCTATCCAGATCCAACCCAAAGATTCATTTTGGACACAGACGCCAGCCTTGACGGTGCAGGGGCAGTACTCTCACAGATACAACAAGGACAAGAACGAGTTGTAGCATACTTTAGTAAAACATTCAGTCCTGCAGAACGAAACTACTGCGTCACCCGAAGAGAGTTACTCGCCGCCATACTCGCCATCAAGCACTTCCACCCTTATCTCTATGGTAAGAAATTCCATCTCAGAACCGACCACGCCTCCCTACAATGGTTATACAAGCGACGTGACCCCTCCCAACAGATTGCACGATGGCTGGAGACCCTAGCGGAGTACCACTTCTCCATGGAACACCGACCAGGGAGGCAGCATGGTAATGCAGATGGCCTAAGCAGGACCTGCAGTGAATGCAAGCAATGCTTAAGGATCACCAACCGGGACGGAGGTCCTACATGGCAAGATTTAGTGCTCAGAGAAGACGCAGAAGTCAGGCAAGGACAACTCCTCATCCCCAATCAGTTCAACGGCAAGACGGAAGCACCCCCCCTCTCTCAGATCCGGATAACACCAGACATAGCGAAAGAACTCATTCCACTTCAGAAACAGGGCATTCTAG
Organism: Cryptosula pallasiana; assembly: GCA_945261195.1. Lineage (NCBI taxonomy): Eukaryota > Metazoa > Bryozoa > Gymnolaemata > Cheilostomatida > Cryptosulidae > Cryptosula > Cryptosula pallasiana. The sequence continues at coordinate 52,857,188 of OX183132.1, read as the reverse complement.
CCACCATCCGGACCATTCTAGCCCAAGGGAACACCGCCAATCAATGTGATCTGGAACAGGCAGGCCCCGAGTTACATCGCTATTTATCTATGTTAGACTGCCTGGAAGTACAGGACGACGTCCTCAAGGCCAGGGTCACTCTCAACCAGAGGACCATCTGGGCAACAGTATGCCCCCCGGAACTCAGAAAATTGGCGATCTTTCAAAGTCATACCCAGCACCACGCAGGCATAAATAGAACCTACCACAGGCTAAGACTACTATGGTACTGGCCTGGGATGGCAGCAGATACCAGGAGAACTATCGCCACCTGCGAGACTTGTCAAGCAGCTAAATCACATCACCCACAACAGAGTAAACAAAGACAGCACCTCCATGCCGGGAGACCCTGGCAGGTATTGTCACTAGATCTGGTAGGTCCGTTTCCGGAAACACCCAGAGGCAATACTGTCATCTTGGTGCTAGCAGACCATTTTACCAGATGGAGGGACGCAATTCCATTACCAGACGGAACCGTCACAAGTATCATAAATGCCTTGGAGAAACAGGTATTTTGTTATTTTGGGTTACCGGAACGAATCCACACAGATAGAGGGGCACAGTTTGAGTCTCAGATCATGGCTGAGTTGTGTGCCCTGTGGGGAGTTCAGAAGAGCAGGACCACCCCATATCACCCGCAGGGAAATGGAGTGGTGGAGCGTGGTAATCGGGACCTGGGCGAAGCTCTCCGCACCACGCTAATCAACAGAGATGAATCCGATTGGGACCTAGTGCTCCCCCAGATCATGCGATCCTTAAGAGCCACTCCCAACTCGAGTACTGGAGAAACCCCCAATTTTCTTCTCCTTGGTAGGGAACTAAGGCTACCTGACACCTTGATTACGGGACCGCAACTCCCCATCCAGAGCCGACACCAATACGTGTACGATTTACACGAGCGAATGGCCACAGCTCATCAAAAACTCAGAGATAGACAAGAGGTAGTACGTGGTAATCACCAGTTAGAACCACTACTCTACAAAGAGAACGACCAAGTTTGGCTCAAGGCAAGGCGTCACCGAAAGGGGAGTTCACCTAAACTACAGACCAAGTATATCGGACCATTTGTCATCATCAAAGCATACCAGAACAGGACATATGATCTCCAGAAAGACGAAAAAATCATTCGTGAACACGAGCACAAATTAAAACTTTATCACCCCAGCCCCACTAATTGGGGAAAGATTCCCAGTATATCTGAACCTAAGGAGCAACCCACACGAACGGGCTACAAGCCACCCCCTCGCAACACCCATCAAGAATCACACAGCCCCACAAACACTGAAGAACACTTAAGGGAAAGCCCAGTAGAATCACCTCCCCCGGTAAAATCAGATCACCCCAACACCACTAGCAAAAACCTAGAAGAAAATACACCACAGGTTAACAAACGCCATCCAGGGCAATACAACCTCCGACCCCAACATACACTTCGACCTCCACAACGATTAAGTCACGTTGTAATTAATGCCATCTCAACCAATCAAAAGTTCGGAAATTCATCATTAACACTTATAGATACTAACGACAATCAAGCCGCTTCAGTCATAGCACAGTCAGTCGATCGACAACCAACTAGTATGGAGCCTACTCGCACACCATACGTAGGTAACAAAACATTTGCTATCCTCAAGCAATGGAGACAGCAGTCAAGCAAGACCAAAGTATGCGGGCAGTGTCAGATAGATCTCCGTGACAAATCATACAAAGCCATCAAGCATCATGTATGGGGACATTTAATACTACTAGTTTGTGAATGCGGATACTACCATTCAGCCGAACATATGATGAAACTCCACCAGAAGAAGGATCATGATCAACCTACTAACAAGTATCATGTGGACAGAGAGTCTTGGGACACCCTTCGACTAAGTGTGAAAAATCTACCCAGGTGTATGCCAAGTCTACCCTGGCTACCTCCACCACCTCGCCATGATAGCAGTAATAAAGAAATTGACCTGAACAATCTACCAAAGGTAACCATTATACTCAAACAACTACAACCGACGCCATTACTCTCTCCCATCAAAGATCTTCGCAGTAAAATAAATCACACCAAGCCAGATGCAAGGGACCAGCTATCTAGACAACCGCTGAACGCCATCCACATGGACACTCCCCCTCGAATAGTTAGAATGTCAAAGCCACAACCAACAGCTTATTTTACTACAAAGTATAAAGAGAATCAACAACAACAAACCCTCTTCCCCACACGGACCTTTTAATCGCCCAACCTGGCTTTGGGCTAGGTGGGGAGAATGAGGAGGACAGTATTTTTTAAACATAATATACATATATATCTACTATTAGCTAGACAGGTGCTTTTTTATATTTTATCCATATTTTATTAATATATATAATAGCTGCTTCGAAATTTAGTCCTTACACAATATTAACAGTTGCAACAACATCTATTTTGCAAGTACAACATTATAATACTTACAATATCTCCACACATTGCCAGAAACATTTTTTATTATTTTTATTATTATTATTTAGAAGAACAAGATGGCTGCCCACTTTGCACCACCATGTTTGTAGTCTCAAAGCATCATACATAGCCTCACAGATATTATACTCTTTTCTGATTGGTCATCTATTATACTCTTTTCTGATTGGCCATCCCTTGCAACCAATCAGCTGCCTGCATAACATATATAAGGCCATGTACATGCTCAATAAAGTCAGTTTGGAATTGTACTCCAGCTCACACCTTCTCTCTTATCAGTGCTCTGATAGATAGAACTACACGATAGAATCACAGGGTTATTCATGTGCTAGACTAAAACTTTATAGCCAAAGTCTGGGTTGGACGGCCATATTGTTCAAAATTATCATAAACACCAAGTAGCTTGATAAATATCTAGCGGAAGCTTCTGCAGATATTTAGCTAGTAGGCAAAAACTTGCCCTAAGCAACTGAGGCAACCTAGGCTGTGTTCAGTCAGGTTCCTATAAATAGTAGAAAGGCTGTGTTCAGTCAATTACCGCATTACTACTCCAGGCGTTGCTCTCGGATCTAGCTGTGTTCAGCTGATCCCCCCAGTTGTGTAATTAGGCAGTGTTTTGCCAGTTACTCTCAGGCTAGACAATTAAGTGATATCTTGCGGAAGTTCTTGCAGATATCTAATTGCTAGGTATTGTTCACAGATTCAGCTGTGTTCAGCTAATCTCCCCGCTGTGTAAATTAGGCAGTGTTTTGCCAGTTACCCTCGGGCTATACAATTGAGTGATATCTTGCGGAAGTCCTTGCAGATATCCAATTGTTAGGTATTGCTCTCGGATTCAGCTGTGTTCAGCTAATCCCCAGTTGTGTAAAATAGGCAGTGTTCTGCCAATTACTCTCAGACTAGGCTTCACTCAAACAAAGGTCACTTACTCCTACCGTCAAGGGACGACCCGTACAGTACAGTACGTTGCATTTATTACGATGCGTTTTTTTATGACATATCTTCTTCACACATCTATAATTGCTGTAGACAACAATTGGCAAAAGCCTCTACGAGCATATCGCGAGCACCACGAGCCAGACACCTCCGTCTGCCCTGCAATAAGTCCTTACCATCACTCTCTGGTGTAAGTGTCAGTACACAGGTGCAAATGCGTAAAATATTTCGTAGTGAAAGGAGTCAGTGCAGGTGAGGCTAAGGTTAAAAATAATAAGTTATTGCGACGTACAATTATAATTGTTTTTCTTGCTTTGCTAGTAAAGAAAACAGCTATACATCACAAAGTTTATTTATCATAATAACTATCTGGTTAACATCTGATTAGTCTATAGTGTTTTTTTTTATATTATAATACATGTTGAAAATTTTTTGGTTGAAAATGCCCCCCCCCCTCCGATAATAATTTGTTTGCTTACAAGAATATAGAGTGTAATATACATGCGTGATACTTTATACATACTTATTTGCCATGTTTAATTGTATTTATAGCTTGGTTGATAAATCCAATTCGAATACTGCAGAACATATTGTCCCTTCCCATTCCTTGGCAAGCAGCTCATCAACGCAGCTGTGTTATGACTTGGAACCATCATCCCCTGTGGAAGATGACGAAGATGAGTGGTTTCCTTCTGATGAAGATGAGGATGAGTTTACTGAGGAAGTTGCAAGAAACCCAAAGGAAGCTCCTCGGTATGATAGAAATTTATTTTTTGTTATAGTCTGATGACAATACACGATTTAAGCTTGGTATTATAATGCTCTCAACTTATTGTCTGCACTTCTTACAGATGTGGCAAAATGGTAAATATGATGTATGGTGTTATATTATTTTACATTACTTCTGCAAGCATTTGGGGGCTAACACTAAATCACTTTGCTTGCTAACACAATCTGTGTGGTGCCACTGTCATTATTTCTTCTGGTGACACGACAAATAAGTGCAATAAGAATGACTTCTAACATGTCAAAAATATTTTGATATTATCTATTGCTATTTACTAATTGTGTTGATTTGCAGGAAAGGTCAATGGTTTGATGAACCAAATACATCGTTACCCACAGTAGCCTCACCAAATTGATGCAACGATGCACTGTGTGTGGAGGAAAAGCTGATGGTCGGCGTAACCCTCATCCCCAGGGTGCTTTTGTAGAGTTCACCATTTACTGCTGTGAACCTGCATGTATGTATGAAGAGACCTGGCATCTGTCACCAGTTGTCAATGGCATGTACATCATTAATTTGTTATTGAGTGCAGCCATTGTGTTTTCTGGAGGTCTGGCATCAAAGTTTCTCCAGACTCTACGATTTCTCAATGTGGCTGTTCCATCAGGAAGAACGTTTTTTTCGCCATCGAAAGGAATACTTGCACGCAGTAAGTTGGTGTTATCTTCATAATTCATATATTCATCAAAGTGGTTTGTCAAGCACGGTCTAACGTTCTGCACTCATCTGCAAAAAATTCATACCGGTTGAGTTTGTTATTTTATGACAAATAGATGGTAAGGGAAGTGTACTGCACCTCTCAAAGCAAGCTGATTGCAGAACTTCAGCAATCCAGCAAACAGCTGCGTCTCTCTGGTGATGGAAGATGTGATAGCCCAGGACATTCTGCTTTGTTTGGCACATATTCCCTGATGGACTGTGATACAGCAAAAATTGTGTGTTTTGAATTAATCAAGGTAAATAATTATTTAATACATTATTAGTGGACACGTATAATGTTGTTACAAGTTGATATAGATCACAATGACCGGTTGTCAACTGTTGACCATGTTGTGTTTGACAGTGCACCGAAGTATCATCATTCAATGCCATGGAACTTGAAGGTCTGAAACGCTGTCAACATTATTTGGAAGGACAAGGGTTGTCAGTGCAGTGCCTGACAACAGATCGCCACATACAGATAAATGCATACATGAGGGACAAATGGCCAAGTGTACATCACTTCTTTGACACCTGGCATATTAGCAAAGGTGAATGTTATTTAGTTTGTATTGTATTGCATTCGTCTCCTTAACTTTCTTAATGGTATTTCACGTGCTTCATTTGTGCTCCAGGGCTGAAAAAGAAACTCTCCGCCGCATCGCTCAAAGCCAAACATCGGTCATTGTCAAAATGGATAAAAAGCATAACCAATCACCTTTACCGGGTGGTAGCTACTACCGACCATGAGACGGACATGCGACGTGACAAATGGAAATCACTGGTGCACCACATAGCGGACAGGCACAGTTTTGATGAGAATGGTGTATTCACTGGTCGTGATTATCCAAGTTTGGAAGAGGATGACGAACCTCAGCGGGCCTGGATAGCACAAGGTAGCAGTTGCTAGCCTATTTAGTTGCTTGCATTAAATTCTATATTTATAATTTTATTGCATGTAAGTATTGACTTTTGTGTTGAAGGCACAGAAACTTTCAAACTATTGCGAGACATAATCTACGACAAAAATCTATTCAAGGCATTGGACAGAGCGAGCAAGGATAATACATCAGAGTTGGAATCATTTCACTCCAAACTTAATGGTAATGCCCCCAAAATGATGTCATTCAGTTACTCTGGTATGACAACAAGGTGAGCACATCTTTTTTTACGCAAAGCTTCAGTGATGTACTTTTTTAGTTGAGCTCTGTCATGTGGCTGAAACAAATTTTCACATCATTCATATAATTCGCGTTGTAGAATGCAGCTAACTATCCTTCACCATAATGAAAACTGTCAACGACCTGTTCAGTTGAACGCTGATGGAACTATTCGCTACAAAACCATCTGCAAGAAAGCCAACAAACTGCATCCTTCATTAATTGCCAAGCGTGTAGCTAGCACCACTTGTAAGTAAATTTGGAATTCTTACATGCCTATCCATTTCAGGGTTTCGCATAACTGTGCAAGTAATAAACCACCCTTGCTTTGTTACAGTGTATGTCGATCAGCTCATGGAGACCCTGGAAGGGTACATTGTACGCAAGTGCAAACCACAACAGCTCCAAGAAGTTGTCCCCACTCTCAGCTCCAAAGTGCCACAGTTCACAACTGCAGAGTTGATCGAAAGTCAAAAAACTAGAGGCCTACAAACCAAGTCACACTACCTTTGACATCTCTTGTCCGCGGTGGTAGCAATAGTAATAACACGATTTCAATAAATATGAAAAAATTCAAACAAACTTGTATGTTATTGTTTTCTATAGATAGATGTTTCAGTTGGCTCAGCTGTGATAGACTCCTTTCCTTCAGTTCTGTCAGCTGGTCAATTTCAATCACCAGGGGTGGCCCTGGCTGTGAATTTATTTTACTTTTGACGTTACCATATACTGCTAGCTGGGAAGTACCGGTAATATAATGTAACGGAAACATTGGAAATACAAGAAGTTTTCAAATTGTCATTTTGTAATTGAGTTAATGGGATGACTAGAAGATTGCTGGAGGCATTAAATGGCAAATTGAAGGAAAATGTGTCGGATGACGTTTGTTTATTAGACAATCTGTCTGGCAGCACAAAACTATAACATCTGATTGGATAAAAATAATACAATTTGATTGACAGACAAAATGGACGCATTACAAGTTGAATACATAAGCGCCAGATATACAGATACATAAAATGTGAACGTGCGCATTTGAACTGCATAACAACGATAATAATAATAATTTGGGCGAGATTAAATTTCATCATCATCGTCATCCCACAAATAAACAAACTTTGAGAACTGCCAGTTTGCAAATTCCTCTTCATTTTCTGTGGGAGGAAACTTTGCTTGTACCCAATTGTACAAACAGGCTGGCAATGGTAGCCACTCTCCTCTTTCTATGCTTGGGTACAGCCAAAATATTAATACTCTGTATGAAGAGAAGCGTTTTTTGTCATTTGGAGAGTGCCTTTCTTCGTCAAACATGTCATCTACAAAAAAATGAACAAGTTATGGTAAGTAATATTATAAATAGCAGTCAATGGAAAATGTTATGCCAAGTATCAAATAAATACGTTGCTTACTATGATATCGTAGGTAACTGTTGTAAGTAACCTCCAGTACGGCTGGTTGTGTCAGCTCGGTTACACCTGGATGGTCAGTGATACACTGCATATTGTCTAGTTTCGCAGCTGCAGCAGTATCACGACAGCAAACCGATTGGGCAACTGTCGGCTGATCAGTGCAATGACCACACCTGCACCACTCTTGAGCAGGTCGAATCTCCTGTATCTACAATAATAAAGGCATAATTATCATTATATCTATATATATATACAACCTTATTGAATGTTATACTTACCACTACTATTTCTCATATTTATTAACAAGTTATTTCATTGATGATTGCCATTAAACAGTTCATAACAGTAAGACTTATTACTGATCATAGCAATAAAACACTTCAGTAGTAGTAGTAGCAGTAATAGCAGCAGCAGCAGCAGCAGCAGCAGCAGTAGCAGTAGCAGTAGCAGTAGTATGGCATTATTATTATGTTCTATAATAATAATTTTCAATAAATATAATAATATATATAACAATCATCATCATCATGGTATTGTATGACTTATTTAATTTTTTTCATTATTATTCTTATCACCATTAATTTATTATAATAATTATTATTACAAATGAATGGTGATAATAAATAATTAAGAACAAGAATTACTTATTATTATTTATCATTATCATCTGATCATAAATATGTACACACACTACTACTACTACTGCTACTGCTACTGCTACTGCTACTGCTACTGCTACTGCTACTGCTACTGCTACTGCTACTGCTACTGCTACTGCTGCTGCTACTGCTGCTACTACTGCTACTACTACTACTACTACTACTACTAATAATAATAAATTTAATACTACTACCTACTACTGCTAATTATTATTACTATTATTGTTATTATCATCATCGTTATTTAATAATTGCTCTTGTTATTCCATAGAAGATGGTACTAACAAAAAAAATAATAATAAAAAATAACTACTGATGATCTTAACTATCATTATTAATATTGGAAGTATTATTATCATCATCACCTCTTCTACTTCGTCGTCACGGTCATCTTCTTCATTATGCTGTTCGGCAGGTGGCTTGAATTGATAGCCAGTCACTGTGGCCTCCTCTATTTCATACCCACTATCGGACATATTGTTGTTATTGTACGATAGTGTGATTCAAAACAGATGAATGTCAAGGCAATGGGAATCGTGCGTATTAAGTTATTATAATAATTATTTTCATGTATGGTTGAACTTAGTTGAAATTATCAACTATTATGTACTGACAGAATAAGAGCACTCCGCATTGGTCCCGTTTTGGTTTCAAATAAGGTCCTAGTGCTATTTGAGCGGATATTGCCCTGAAGGGATGGCCTTATGCGTCTAACCCGCACATGCATGTCGCTTGTTAGCGTCGGTTTTGTTACGAGCCGTTTTTCTATGTCACTTTTAGCGAGTCTTCATTTACATCCGGTTTTAACAACATGTTCAGAAAAAAGGCTGTAACTCATTGTAAAGTCATGCTAGAGCAAAATTGTAAACATGAGAAGATAGGCCACAAAATTCTGCACATGCCCATTACAAGAGTTCAAAGCGTCTTCTTTCTGTACACTTCTGGGACCCTCTTCACTGTAGTCCTGAACGTATCCTCAGTTGTCTTGGCTATAGCTGGCTAGTATCCCACTAGCTGAGTACGCGCTACTCCTAGACAGTATCTCACAACAATGTCTAAACAATAGCTCTCCTAAACAATAACCAGACAATAACTGCCCTGCTGGGCTAAAGCAAGTCTATATATGAGGTACAAAATCAAGGATGCGTATAAATATATGATTGGTTAAGCATAAGTAAACAAAACAGCATGTGACACCTGCCAGGATAAAAATAGCTACTGAAGGCGGGAAATGTCCTTCCTGCTGGTTGAAGCTGAAGCGGTAGTGCAGCTGCACTGCTGTAGGCGTTCAAGCATACTCCAGTAGTAGCGTATATATATATAGGTAGTCTTGAGTATCATAAGTTGGATAACATAAGTGTCCTGCCAGCTGTAGATGGTGGCAACACTGTGCAATTCCAATACAGTATTCACATTATTCTCATGTGTAATTGGAGTGTTTTGCAAACTAGGCCAAACACTTCCATCCCTGCGACTTTACCTATTAAAGGCAGAGGTTTTGTGTATCTCTTGGCATTACCTTACAGCATTGTATTTGGATTGCCACATTTTTATTCTGAAATGAATGAATATGATATCGCTCTAAAGCACCGAGTATATGTTTGAGCCAATGGCTCGCCATAGCCAATAAAGTTGAATATTCTCTTTAAAACCAGTTGTTTGTGCCATCCCGGCACGGGGTCACCTCAGGAAGATGTTGCTGTTTATTGCTGTTTAGCGGACAAGTAGTAGAACAAAAAAATCCATTACATTGGTGACAGCGGTGAGATTGATTCTCACTCTATGTGACACTTTGCTACCCTGACCCTTTGTCAACAGAACCAGCTACCAACGGCTGTGTACTGATTGTACAAGCCAGAAACAAGACAATCCTGTATGGCCATAGAGTCTCTCCGCCACCTGCAGCAGTGATTTTTTGTATTGTGGGGAATGCCTTAGATTTCAACGCATTTATTCAAACTGATCCGGTCTTGTTTTCAATATCAGGCAGCACTGATTTTATGGAAGCAACATCTTCTTTCAGTTCTTCCACGCTCTCAGCATGAAACTCCAAACTTTTTTCCAGACCAGATATTTTTCTTCAATGGTTGACATTCTAGAATTTATTATCTTATCATCTATTATCTACCAACTGAAATCAAGTCACTGAAGATTGAAGGAAACCTACCCCCACGCAACTAAAGGAGGCCACACCCACACCACAATTTTTGAGTTGTGTAGAGGTTGGACACATGTCAGGAACATGTCCAAAGCAACAACGGGCCACCAGGCCCACCTACACAGCTAAACAGATAGGAAACAACCAATGCCTGCAGTAGAGTCGATGACCCCGAGGTGCAAAAGGGCAACCGATACACCTGTAAACAGAGACAGATCTGGGGTACACATGCAAAGCGTGCTTCCCCTGAAAGTGAAAGAAAGCAGTGCAAACCACCCTGCTCTAGAACGTCTCTACCAAACCAGTTGCTTCCTACCAAAAGGATGGACAGATGGTCACTGGCATTGCTGATAGACACCGGTCGTTCAATAAACTTAGTTTTCAAACACACTTACTGTCATTTGTAACAGGACGTGAGAGACACCCTGCAACACAGTGAGCGCTGATGGCTCTAGAAATACTTTTTTATGGAGCTGTGAGAGTACCACTGCAACTCCAAAGTCTATATACCAAAGCTAACTTTGTTATTAGTGAAAGAAGCCAAGACGCCATAATCGGTATGCTATTTCTGACAAGTCACGAGTGCACTATTGAGTTTAGTGACTCTTCTGTCATCAGAAACAAACACATACACATATACAGACAAGCATGGATGGCCGCTGGACAACATCAGGTTGTTGCAGCCGAAAGTGGCTTTCAAAGCAGAAATCCATCTGAAACCCTTGTGTACTTTCTGTATCATTTGTAACTAATAAGTTATCTATCAAAAACTTTATTCATCTTCCTGGAAAACTACTTAAAGGAAAGAGGAAACTTCTAATTTATCAGTAGTCACAAAAGATGTTTGAAAAATTTGTAAATTAGACTTGAGAGAGTTGTTACAAAAAAGGCTTTCAAAATTTCCCAGTACCTTTACATGAGATGCAGTTGAATCAATAACATTATGATCTAGCTGCATCCTGACACAACGTCATGGTACACTCGAATGAATAGAGGCATTACCATTTAGTAGCTTGCTTGGAATGTTGCCAAATACGCTTGTACTGTTACAGACTATTGAGAAAGTTGCCTGCCTTCTCTGAGGAGAAAACTCCTAACGAAACCCTTATGTGCTGAGACTTTTGAACCGTTTGTTCCAAGTCAATAAAACTTTGCTAATCGAGGCTACGTGTACTAGTTATATAGAAAATAATGCAACATATAATGGTTTCACAACGCAAAATTTTCTTCCATTAAAATTCAAAGCAATATCAGTGTTCACTACTTCTTGCGTTTACCATAACCGATCAAGGACAACACTTCGATTCAGTCGCATTGACTAACTATCCGCACAAAAAACAATAAGCAGTAGTAATGTAACAGCAGAACTGTGGTGTTTGTGTGTATTTATATTGAACTTTCTATGGAAAGGACAACCCTTAGTCAGATTGCACAATTGGTCTCGTCAAAATGTTATGTTGTGTCACTATTGCAATTGCCTAGGCAATTTGAAAGTTTTGTTGAGAGGGTAACACCTAAAATAAGTTGAGGTGGACAGTATTTTAAACATAATATACATATATATTTACTATTAGCTAGACAGGTGCTTTTTATATTTATCCATATTTTATTAAAATATATATATTAGCTGCTTCGAAATTTAGTCCTTACACAATATTAACAGTTGCAACAACATTACAATACTTACAATATCTCCATACATTGCCAGAAACATTTTTTATTATTTTATTATTATTATTTAGAAAACAAGATGGCTGCCCACTTTGCACCGCCATGTTATAATCTCAAAGCACCATACATAGCCTCACAGATATTATACCTTTTTTTGATTGGTCATTTATTATACGCTTTTCTGATTGGTCATCCCTTGCAGCCAATCAGCTGCCTGCATAACATATATAAGGTCGTGTACATGCTCAATAAAGTCAGTTTGGAATTGTACTCCAGCTCACACCTTCTCTCTTATCAGTGTTCTGATAGATAGAACTACACGATAGAATCACAGGGTTATTCATGTGCTAGACTAAAACTTTATAGCCAAAGTCCGGGTTGGACGGCCATATTGTACAAAATTATCATAAACACCAAGTAGCTTGATAATATCTAGCGGAAGCTTCTGCAGATATTTAGCTAGTAGGCAAAAACTTGCCCTAAGCAACTGAGATAACCTAGGCTGTGTTCAGTCAGGTTCCTATAAATAGTAGAAAGGCTGTGTTCAGTCAACTACCGCATTATTAATCAAGGCGTTGCTCTCGGATCTAGCTGTGTTCAGCTGATCCCCCCCAGTCGTGTAATTAGGCAGTGTTCTGCCAGTTACTCTCAGGCTAGGTAATTAAGTGATATCTTGCGGAAGTTCTTGCAGATATCTAATTGCTAGGCATTGTTCGCAGATTCAGCTGTGCTCAGCTAATCTCCCCGCTGTGTAAATTAGGCAGTGTTTTGCCAGTTACCCTCGGGCTAAACAATTGAGTGTTATCTTGCGGAAGTCCTTGCAGATATCCAATTGTTAGGTATTGCTCTCGGATTCAGTTGTGTTCAGCTAATCCCCAGTTGTGTAAACTAGGCAGTGTTCTGCCAATTACTCTCAGACTAGGCTTCACTCAAACAAAGGTCACTTACTCCTACCGTCAAGGGACGACCCGTACAGTACATTTTTGGTGGCAGCGGTGGGATAATCTCCCTTGTACGGATTTAGTATGCCTCGAAGAAGAAGAAGCCAACTCCAAGAATTGGACGAACTTTCCACCCCCCTCCGCGCAGAAAGGGCACCAAGAGAAGAGGAACCTCAACCACAAACAACCAACCTCAACATGACGGATTTAGTCCAAGCTCTACAGGCCCTCCAGCATGCCCCCTCACGCCCTCATCTTAAACCACCCCAGTACACTGGAGCCACAGATGTCGAACTCTTCTTAAGCCAGTTCAAGGACGTAGCCCAGATAAACCAATGGACAGAATCAGAATATCTCATACATCTCCGCCTTAACCTCACAGACAAGGCTGCAGAGTGTAGCCGAGGAGAAACCATCAAGGAAATCCATGACAGTCTACGTAGCCAGTTTGGGGTAAGCCAACGACAGGCGCGTGAACGCCTCAGGACCCTCAGGAGGACCCCCCGCCAATCAGTCCATGAACTGGGAACTGAAACTCAGAAGTTAACCAAACTAGCTTATCCCACTATGGATGACACAGATCGGGAAGAAATGGCACTAGAATCTTTCCTCCAAGCTTTGGATAACAAAGCCATCAAGCGCCACCTACTGGCTACACCCGCCTCCACAGTCAATGAGGCCGTCAGAAAGGCAGACGAATATTTCCAAATAGGAGATACCACCACCCCCAGGATTTCGGCTATCCCGGACACTGAACCAACGGAAACTCAGAAATTACAAAACACCGTAGACGGACTGCAGGCCATAGTAAAGCAACAGACAGAAATACTCCAGCAGCTAACTTCTCGGCCGCTCCAACCACAATCTATGATGCGACCTCCCATGAAGTGTTTCGAGTGTGGTGGTCCACATCGAAAGAGGTTTTGTCCTCAACTACAGGGAGCCAACTTCAGGTCACAGCAATTCCAAAGGCCACCCGCATCCACTCCAGCCACCAGCTACCCACAAGTCTCCACAGCACAAGAGCACCAGGAACCAGCTCAGGGAAACGAGCAAGGTCCAGCCACCTCTCGGGAGTAGGCGCAGCTGGACCACCTACCCTAAAGGAACCGCCTAAAAAAAGGCCACCTCCCGAACCCCAGAAATCCAAACCAAAAACTATCACACCTCTCACCACCCCCGAGGAGTACATCAACTCAGTCTCCGATCAACCTACCTGTCTCTACGCCCCTGGGAAGGTAGAAGGACGAATGATACAATTCCTCCTCGATTCAGGCAGCACCGAGAACATTCTCTCAAAGAAATTCTTTGATGGCTTACCAGCACGAATCAAGGACACACTCATTCCCCAGGATCTAAATGCCCACATGGCGGACGGATCCAGCATTATTATATATGGCTCCATTCCTCTGCACTGCCGTATACGGACTGTCACCGTCACAGTCTTTTTCAAGATAGCAAACATTACGGACAATGCCATACTAGGGATGAGGTTCTTCGTGGAAAACCAGAGCACGTTACACCTTGCCCAAGGACTCATGGAAATACAGGACCAAGTGGTGCCCTGTGTGGACCGAGCTGGCCATAACTTGGCAGCCAAAGTGCAGATAACACACACCACAACCCTTCCTGGCAACCAAGAAGTCTTACTCACATGCAAGGTCACTACCCCCATGGTACATTCTATAGGATTGGTCGAACACTTTACCAAAACACCCGAACACATCGCCATAGCAGCCTCTCTCATCCGATTGGATACCAAGCAGAGACTCACCGTACGATGCCTCAATATGCGGTCAGGACCAGTTCTCCTCAAAGCAGGAACAATCCTTGGAATTTACACCCCTGTACAGGAACAAGATATCCATGAAGAACAGAACCACACACCCATGGTAAGGGCAACTACTGCCCCCCCTACACCTACCCACGTCACACCCCTTCTCCAGGGCGCCGCCTCCAATTGCGAGAATCCCGAAGAGAAGGCCCGGCTGGCCCAGCTACTTCATGATTACGCTGATATCTTCAGCAAGGATGACTCGGATGTAGGTCAGACTACTCTTGTCCAGCACGACATCCCCATCGAAGAGGGTACGACCCCCATTAGACAGCCTCCTAGGAGGCTCGGCCCAGAAAAAGACGAGGAGGTTCAACGGCAGGTAGACGACCTAGTCCAGAAGGGGCTGGTCGAGCCTGCAAATAGTGCATGGAGCTCTCCAGTTGTCTTGGTAAAGAAAAAGGATGGGAGTTGGAGGCTCTGCATAGATTACCGGCGCCTCAACGCCATCACTCGAAAGGATGCTTATCCTCTCCCTCGCATCGATGATAGCCTTGACGCTCTCGCAGGAAGTGTATATTTCAGTACACTTGATCTCATAAGTGGGTACTGGCAGGTACCACTTAGCCAAGATGCCCAGGAGAAAGCAGCATTCTCTACTCGTGGAGGCCTTTGGAAGTGGAAGGTTCTGCCCTTTGGCCTCACCTCCGCACCAGCCACATTTGAGCGACTCATGGAACAGGTCCTGCAGGGACTCCAGTGGAGGAGTCTCCTCCTCTATCTTGACGATGTTATCGTCTACGCTCCTACCTTTGAGGCTCACTTAGAAAGGTTAACAGAAGTGTTTCAGCGATTCCGGCAAGCCAACCTGAAGTTGAAACCGGGAAAATGCACTTTGTTTCAGAAGAAGGTCACTTTCTTAGGACACGTGGTAAGCGCCGACGGAATAGCTACCGACCCAGAGAAAATAGAAGCTGTCAGGAACTGGGTTGCGCCCAAGTGCCAGAAAGAGTTACGCACCTTTTTGGGATTCGTGGGATACTACCGGAAGTTTTGTCCGGACTATGCCTCCATAGCTAAACCACTTACCAAACTCACAGGAAAGGATATACCCTACGACTGGGGAGACAGCCAACAAGCCGCCTTTGATCACCTCAAAGAGCTCCTCACCAGTTCACCTATTCTCGCCTATCCAGATCCAACCCAAAGATTCATTTTGGACACAGACGCCAGCCTTAATGGTGCAGGGGCAGTACTCTCACAGATACAACAAGGACAAGAGCGAGTTGTAGCATACTTTAGTAAAACATTCAGTCCTGCAGAACGAAACTACTGCGTCACCCGAAGAGAGTTACTCGCCGCCATACTCGCCATCAAGCACTTCCATCCTTATCTCTATGGCAAGAAATTCCATCTCAGAACCGACCACGCCTCACTACAATGGTTATACAAGCCACGTGACCCCTCCCAACAGATTGCACGATGGCTGGAGACCCTGGCGGAGTACCACTTCTCCATGCAACACCGACCAGGGAGGCAGCACGGCAATGCAGATGGCCTAAGCCGGACCTGCAGTGAATGCAAGCAATGCTTAAGGATCACCAACCGGGACGGAGGTCCTACATGGCAAGATTTAGTACTCAGAGAGGACACAGAAGTCAGGCAAGGACAACTCCTCATCCCCAATCAGTTCAACAACAAGACGGAAGCACCACCCCTCTCTCAGATCCGGATAACACCAGACATAGCGAAAGAACTCATTCCACTTC
The DNA here is from genome assembly GCA_945261195.1 of Cryptosula pallasiana. Lineage (NCBI taxonomy): Eukaryota > Metazoa > Bryozoa > Gymnolaemata > Cheilostomatida > Cryptosulidae > Cryptosula > Cryptosula pallasiana. The sequence goes on along the minus strand of OX183132.1, from coordinate 52,840,737 downwards.
AGAAACAGGGCATTCTAGCCACCATCCGGACCATTCTAGCCCAAGGAAACACCGCCAATCAATGTGATCTGGAACAGGCAGGCCCCGAGTTACATCGCTATTTATCTATGTTAGACTGCCTGGAAGTACAGGACGACGTCCTCAAAGCCAGGGTCACTCTCAACCAGAGGACCATTTGGGCAACAGTATGCCCCCCGGAACTCAGAAAATTGGCGATTTTTCAAAGTCATACCCAGCACCACGCAGGCATAAATAGAACCTACCACAGGCTAAGACTACTATGGTACTGGCCTGGGATGGCAGCAGATACCAGGAGAGCTATCGCCACCTGCGAGACTTGTCAAGCAGCTAAAGCACATCACCCACAACAGAGTAAACAAAGACAGCACCTCCATGCCGGGAGACCCTGGCAGGTATTGTCACTAGATCTGGTAGGTCCGTTCCCAGAAACACCCAGAGGCAATACTGTCATCTTGGTGCTAGCAGACCATTTTACCAGATGGAGGGACGCAATTCCATTACCAGACGGAACCGTCACAAGTATCATAAATGCCTTAGAGAAACAGGTATTTTGTTATTTTGGGTTACCTGAACGGATCCACACAGATAGAGGGGCACAGTTTGAGTCTCAGATCATGGCTGAGTTGTGTGCCCTGTGGGGAGTTCAGAAAAGTAGGACCACCCCATATCACCCGCACGGAAATGGAGTGGTGGAGCGTGGTAATCGGGACCTGGGCGAAGCTCTCCGCACCACGCTAATCAACAGAGAGGAATCCGATTGGGACCTAGTGCTCCCCCAGATCATGCGATCCCTAAGAGCCACTCCCAACTCGAGTACTGGAGAAACCCCCAATTTTCTTCTCCTTGGTAGAGAACTAAGGCTACCCGACACCTTGATTACGGGACCGCAACTCCCCATCCAGAGCCGACACCAATACGTGTACGATTTACACGAGCGAATGGCCATAGCTCATCAAAAACTCAGAGATAGACAAGAGGTAGTACGTGATAATCACCAGTTGGAACCACTACTCTACAAAGAAAACGACCAAGTTTGGCTCAAGGCAAGGCGTCACCGAAAAGGGAGTTCCCCTAAACTACAGACCAAGTATATCGGACCATTTGTCATCATCAAAGCATACCAGAACAGGACATATGATCTCCAGAGAGACGAAAAAATCATTCGTGAACAAGAGCACAAATTAAAACTTTATCACCCCAGCCCCACTAATTGGGGCAAGATTCCCAGTATATCTGAACCTAAGGAGCAACCCACACGAACGGGCTACAAGCCACCCCCTCGCAACACCCAACAAGAATCACACAGCCACACACACACAGAAGAACACTTAAGGGAAAGCCCGGTAGAATCACCTCCCCTGGTAAAATCAGATCACCCCAACACCCCTAGCAAAGACCTAGAAGAAAATACACCACCGGTTAACAAACGCCATCCAGGGCAATACAACCTCCGACCCCAACATACACTTCGACCTCCACAACGATTAAGTCACGTTGTAATTAATGCCATCTCAACCAATCAAAAATTCAGAAATTTATCCTTGACACTTATAAATACTAACGACAATCAAGCCACTTCAGTCATAGCACAGTCAGTCGATCGACAACTAACTAGTATGGAGCCTACTCGCACACCATACGTAGGTAACAAAACATTCGCTATCCTCAAGCAATGGAGACAGCAGTCAAGCAAGACCAAAGTATGTGGGCAGTGTCAGATAGATCTCCGTGACAAATCATACAAAGCCATCAAGCATCATGTATGGGGACATTTAATACTTCTAGTTTGTGAATGCGGATACTACCATTCAGCCGAACATGTGATGAAACTCCACCAGAAGAAGGATCATGATCAACCTACTAACAAGCATCATGTGGACAGAGAGTCTTGGGACACCCTTCGACTAAGTGTGAAAAATCTGCCCAGGTGTATGCCAAGTCTACCCTGGCTACCTCCACCACCTCGCCATGATCGCAGTAATAAAGAAATAGACCTGAACAATCTACCAAAGGTAACCATTATACTCAAACAACTACAACCCATCAAAGATCTTCGCAGTAAAATAAACCACACCAAGCCAGATGCAAGGGACCAGCTATCTAGACAACCGCTGAACGCCATCCACATGGACACTCCCCCTCGAATAGTTAGGATGTCAAAGCCACAACCAACAGCTTATTTTACTACAGAGTATAAAGAGAATCAACAACAACAAACCCTCTTCCCCACACGGACCTTTTAATCGCCCAACCTGGCTTTGGGCTAGGTGGGGAGAATGAGGTGGACAGTATTTTAAACATAATATACATATATATTTACTATTAGCTAGACAGGTGCTTTTTATATTTATCCATATTTTATTAAAATATATATATTAGCTGCTTCGAAATTTAGTCCTTACACAATATTAACAGTTGCAACAACATTACAATACTTACAATATCTCCATACATTGCCAGAAACATTTTTTATTATTTTATTATTATTATTTAGAAAACAAGATGGCTGCCCACTTTGCACCGCCATGTTATAATCTCAAAGCACCATACATAGCCTCACAGATATTATACCTTTTTTTGATTGGTCATTTATTATACGCTTTTCTGATTGGTCATCCCTTGCAGCCAATCAGCTGCCTGCATAACATATATAAGGCCGTGTACATGCTCAATAAAGTCAGTTTGGAATTGTACTCCAGCTCACACCTTCTCTCTTATCAGTGTTCTGATAGATAGAACTACACGATAGAATCACAGGGTTATTCATGTGCTAGACTAAAACTTTATAGCCAAAGTCCGGGTTGGACGGCCATATTGTACAAAATTATCATAAACACCAAGTAGCTTGATAATATCTAGCGGAAGCTTCTGCAGATATTTAGCTAGTAGGCAAAAACTTGCCCTAAGCAACTGAGATAACCTAGGCTGTGTTCAGTCAGGTTCCTATAAATAGTAGAAAGGCTGTGTTCAGTCAACTACCGCATTATTAATCAAGGCGTTGCTCTCGGATCTAGCTGTGTTCAGCTGATCCCCCCCAGTCGTGTAATTAGGCAGTGTTCTGCCAGTTACTCTCTGGCTAGGTAATTAAGTGATATCTTGCGGAAGTTCTTGCAGATATCTAATTGCTAGGCATTGTTCGCAGATTCAGCTGTGCTCAGCTAATCTCCCCGCTGTGTAAATTAGGCAGTGTTTTGCCAGTTACCCTCGGGCTAAACAATTGAGTGTTATCTTGCGGAAGTCCTTGCAGATATCCAATTGTTAGGTATTGCTCTCGGATTCAGTTGTGTTCAGCTAATCCCCAGTTGTGTAAACTAGGCAGTGTTCTGCCAATTACTCTCAGACTAGGCTTCACTCAAACAAAGGTCACTTACTCCTACCGTCAAGGGACGACCCGTACAGTACAAAGTCAGTTTCGTCTTGATCAGAGAACTTAGTCTTATAAAAACCTTTTTTGCATTCATAATTACTCAAGCAGAGAGCTGCTTACTTTGAAAGCTGACAAGTTTCTTTGTATCATGTGAACCTACTAATAGTTGCTTATTTATTCAGATACTGAGAGGATAACTCCTCAGAATACGCATTTCGCTCTGTAAATTTCGAACTGTAAGCAGAAATTTGGACAGTTTTTTTTTGTCAAACTGTGTATCCGTATGGCTTTTAATTTTCTCTAGAGAAGAATGAACTTCGTCTAGTTGTGATTTTGCAGTTGTTTGTGATAGAAAAATTGTCACCCATGCATTTGTGGCGTCGTCATTTTAAACCAACATCAACAATAGTTTTGAGAACTGAGTTACAAACTGTATGACTAAACAATTGCTGGACATAGTTGAATGTAAATAAATTATAAGTTTAAAATAAAAAATAATTATATACTAGTTTAGGATAATTTTTACTATTTTGAATATGACTATTCAGCACTCATTAGTAAAGACAACTCCCAAAAAGTTTGGTGGTTTCAACTGGAGGTCGGGGGTTTCGACTGCAGGATATGACGTAGGATATGTGTAGGGAGTTTCGTCTGGCCTAGTAATTTCTGGTGAAAAAGGTTACTGCAATACTCCTTTATTGTGCACAAAACTTGACACGATTAATAAAATAAACTCAGACATAGATTTGAAGCTAATTCATGTTGATACCTGAATATCTTCTCAACCAACAGTTTATAAAACACTTAAAACAATAAACTTGAATGTTTGAGCTATCACATTTTTGTAAGTAACTTTAGAAGTCATTATTTTTTTTAGCAGAAAAACTTAATAAGTTGTCGATGTTAGTGTAAAAATTAAAACGAGTGAAGAGTAAAAAAGTGCATCAATTATTTGTTATACAGTCATACTGATGACCTTTAGAGGTCAACTCCAAGTCCTCATGTCCACCATTACCTCTGCTGCCATTGGCAACTTCAGCAGCAGGAACACTGATGTTCATGTAAGCCTTATTTCTGTCTCTAGCTGTTTGTCTTGTTGGAGCGGCAGCAACTTCTTCATACTCAGTTGGGTCTGATGATATATTCATAGCCTCAGTACTATGTAGTTGTTTGGTTGGTTCTCTAACCTTCCTCAGTATATAGATAACCAGTGCAATTATAAGACAGAATTCAACTACCGCCAGAGCTGACACAACTCCAATAGCTGTAACATAACCTACAATATAATATACCCACATATTTTGTAAGAAATAAACTGATGTATTCTGTAATCTAGCGGTACCAGTTACATTCCAGTATTGACTCAAGGTTAGTTCCCATAGAGTTGTAACAATGATAGAAAGACGTTGCCTGATTGTATCAACAAACCTATGTAAACCACGATCATAATCTGCTTACGATTTACTACCATATGTTATAATCATCGTAAGGTCGTAAGATCAAACTGGTAAAAGTTGAACAAGCCAATATTTTACGACAAGTTTACGACCTTACGACTACGATAGTTATGCAACAGGTCTATGTGAACGAGTCATGCAATTGCATCAGATCATCATGGGATAGTATAACCACAATGCACTGGCTGGTTCTGCTGTATTTCCGCATGGAAATGAACAAGTAATGGTTTCTATTCAGTTGATATTTTGATGTGTGAAAAACTATCTTTGATTATGTACCGCTGTCCATGTCAGTACGTGTGAGTAGCAATAATTGGTATAACTTTTGTTTAGAACAATGATAATAGTAAGGGTAATAGTAAAATTTAGGCTTTCAAATTATTTAACAACAGTAGTACTATTATTTTCATTATATATTATTTAAATAATTATTTATAATAACAAAAAATATTTCCGATCTATTAATAACATTATTACTTATTATTCTTTGTTTTATTTTTTTTCTCAAAATACTATTATGATTGATTTTAATCAATAACTGTTAATAAATAAATGACTAGGTATGTATACATATATATATATTATTATATTATACTAATAATAGTGATTATTCAAAATAGACTGATAGTATAAGCTCTCTGTGGAAGGCAGTTGATACGAACAGCAAGCGCTACCGTTATGGTAGTATAGGCTCTTGGTTGCAGAAGGTCTGTATAGAAGACAGATCAAGATGATATGTATGCAAACAATAGTGATAACAAAAAACCGGCCTCACTAAGCACACAAGATTTCAGACTAATAATAATTTATCATTTATAACACAAAAGCTTGCTGGATAAACAGTCCTCACAAGTGTACAGTAACTTGAACACTTAGACAACACTAAGTTGGTACAAGCAATCGCTGACACTTCTCTGAGCAGGACTAGATGCTATCTCAGGCAAAACTAAACTAACCCCGAGTGCTGGGCGAGATGCCTAGCTGTTTATAGAAAGTCATAGCAGTTGAAAAATAACTTATGTGATTGGCTAACAATAAACGGACACGGCAGAAAAGATGAGTCATAAAAGGTTGGCTAAGCATAAAAATCACATACATAAGCTGGCTGATTGATAACTTGCTAGCCGCCAATACTCAATTTTTAATAAAAATTATTGACGCCAACCATAGTACTCCTTAGTTTGAATTCCTCAGCGTGCTGATCTTGACCGTCAGAGGGTGTCTGGTTCATCTACTTCAGCTGTACAAGGTACTAGTGCTATTAACTGGGCAACATGTGCTTGCTTAGCTAGCGCATTCCACATTCCATTGTTTACTCACGCGTGCACTGCCTACTTGATCAACAAACATACAATAGCTGCTGACTGGCCACATTAGGCAAGTTTCACTAGACAGGTCGCTTCAACTATATGTACTTCAGTATTGATAGTTAACAAGTCATAGGGCGGCAGGGAATAGATAGGGGGCCGGAGAATATATACAGATAGGAAATCTATATTTATAAAAGGAGAGTCTCGAGAGGTAGAGAGACTGTTGACTACAGAACTCTGCAGTCCAGGACAGGTGCGTACGAACCCTTGGCACAAGGCCATATGCACATAGCAAGAGGGAGAAAGGTACGTACAACTTACACGATCTTTGACACAAGACCATGTGTACTTAAGAGAAACCACTATCATCACAGCCATCAGAGGGAGTGGGGGAAAGAGAGGCCCATTACCGGACAAAAAAAAATGACTAAAACGGAGAGTTCACATGACCATGCAAACTATAGATGGGGGGTGGGGGGGGGGGGGTATGGCACACAATCAGTGCGGCTAAAAGAAGAAGGGTGGAAGGGTATCTGCCTTAAAACAGCTGGCCTCTCACCATTCGCGTGACATCATTGAGACTGGCTGTCTCTCCCTTCCAGAGCTCAGCTAGCACCGTGAGTTTGGCAACTTCCGTGCCTGACAACACACCCGACCCTACCCTCTTTCTGAGGTCCTGAAATATAGCCTCTAGCTCTGCCATGCCTCGTTTGATGGCAGTGGCCCACCTCACTCCATTCTGCAGCCAGCATACTGACAGATCAACTCCACTAGGTGGAGGTTCCGTGGAAGGAAGTATGGCAGGAGCAGGGAGTGAAGATACTCTGGAAACCGCCAAGGGTGTAGAGACAAGGGGGAAGGAACACTGGGGGTACAACCATCGCTTCCGGACCCAGATAAGTTACAGCACACAGTTTCTTAGGAATCCGGTAACCTGCATGAGGAATGTCCATAAATAGAATAGTTCCAGACTGTGGGGTAGGGGGTCCCGGCGGGCATGCAGCCATGGCTGTGGAGCTTATCGGAGCTGACGAGGGTACTTTAGACGGTACCTTACCTGTCTGAGTAGGCTTAAAAGGACCAAAGCAGCAGGCGCCATCCATTTCTGATAACGACAGGAGGCGGGCCCCGCCTCCTGTCGTTATCAGAAATGGATGGTGAAATCTACCCCGCCTGGCGGGGTAGATTTCACCATCCACGGCGTAGATTTAACCTAGCCGCTTGTCATGGTCAGGGTCCTGTAGGCCACCTTTCTTCTTCTGGTGCCTGTACACACTGTCTCTGCTGCTGCTGGAATACTGGCAGCAACAAAGGCGCTGCATGAAGCGTTGGTGCACATCCACAGAAAACTGCCGCATATTATTTTCCTAAAACTTGCAAAGGGGGCAGATGTTACGCCGTGCCTTTTTCAGCTGTCTGTTAATGGCTTTCTCTGTAGAGGGAGCAGTCCATTTGAGTAGGCGACAGGCAATTGGGGGTTTCATACCAGTGGAATGGGGAGCCACTACTTCCTCTGTCACTGTAGGCGAAGAGGGACGGGCTGTAGCAACAATCCCTAGCTGGATGACTGGGGTAGGAGCTGAATAGAAAGGCTAATCCTTTTTTAGTGGAACAGGGTATTGGCACCAGAGGTACGATTCTACTTCTCTTTCCGTGCTTGGGAGACATCAAGTCCTCCATTGGTACATGCGGGCCTGGCTGTGTGCTGACAGCTCTCACTGTCAATGGAGGGAGTGCCGGTTCCGAGGAGGGGATGGCTGAAAAAGAGTTGCTCTCTTTAGAGAGTCCAGCCAAGGGCGACGCTCCTTTCTTCTTACCAGGCACTATCTTACCCAGCGACCACATGCATTCGCGTTGACCTTGTGAGGTATGCGGGTGTCAGTAACTTGCTTATCAGGAACAGTCACTGCACTGGAACTTGACCCCGCATCACACGGGAGCAAGGGGAGGGGATCCCATACGGGAGAGGGGAAGCTAACTGCCCAGTGAGAGGTAGGAGTGCTACGGAAAGGGGAGACGGTGGGCACTGTTTTGGCTGCGCTCTGGCTGTAAGAAACAGTGGCCGGTACAATAGACACACGGGGAGGAAGGGAGGCAGTTGGGAGCGGGGGAAACTCTCTATATTGCCGGGGAGAGGGGCGGTTGAGTATCAGCGGGTCACGGGGCGGGCTATGCCTGTGCACCCAGCTCTCTACAATAGCAGCCTGGTCATCAACTCCTAAGAGAGCATCCTCTTTATCAGCTTCCTTTGTACAGGGTGCCACAGTGGCAGGGCAGCCATCTGCACAAATGGGGAAGGACAAACAGGGCATCGTACAAACAAAGCAGAAACAGCATAAAGTTGCTCCTCGGCACCAGCAGAGATTTCCATGAGAAAATCCTCCTCTTTTTCCAGCTGTAGAACTGTTTCCTTGGGTTCAAGTAGAGCTTCCTTGGAACAACCCATCTTTGCAGTAGAGTAAGAATCAGTAACAAAGGTGAAGACACATCTTGACACTGTGGAAGTTTGCAAAGCAATGGTGGTTCCAGTTATATTCGTGCATTATGTAGTTATTGGATTAGTGAAGGTTCAGGGTAGCTAAGGGATTGTGGATAGCTGGAGGGGATTGGAAAGCCGGAAAGACACTTTTGGAGTGGCCACAGTGCATGGTGGTTGTTTTGTGAGGGAGCTGCCATATTATACCTAGTAAGTGATTTAAAATGGCACCGTAGGCAAAAGGAAAGGAAGATTGTTGTCATATACTATTGTGTTCCATCATCTTGTGAAAGGATTATTGAAGGGTTTGTGGTGATCAGTGGTGGATCTGGGAAGTCACAGAGGGGGGAGCCTAATGCCAAAAAATGTTTTTTGCTCATTTTTTGAATAATTTGCTCTTCCTCTTACTTAAAATTAGATCCCTTGTGTACAATGTTGAAGAAACACTAGATTCTAGCATCAGTATTTTGCAAGTTTCAGAGATATTATAATATAACTGCCAGTGCATAGCACCTAAAATGCATTTGAATTAAACCTAGGAAACAATAATGTAATAGAACTTGGTTAACTTTTAATAAGTTCAGCGTGATCCTCGTCAGTGACCTTCAGCTAGCTCTTTCGTGCATCGAATAACCTCAGTGTCTTCCCCCAAGAGGCTTTGTTCATTTCCGGTTCCTGTTACACCTTCCTTTCTGTTCATATGCTTTCTAGGGCGCACCTACACCCCTACACTACAATAGTGGAAAACACTGCCACGGCAGTATGCATTCAACCAAAATCAATACACGGTACACATCTCGACGAAGTCATCAAGTACTCATCAGTTTAGCAGTGCAACCACACTCACGCAACCACTGTACATTGCTTATTAGTGAGAACATTAATGTGCACTCGCAACTGTTAATTGAATTATGGCAAAAATACAACTGCTCACTAAGGAGAAAGGGAAAGAGTTGTACGCAAGACATGTACTACAACGGACAAACAATAAGCGAGACAGACACAAATAGAAATCAAAAATGTACAGTAAACTTATGCATGATGCTGGTGCCATGCTTGACAGTTTAACCTGATTGTTCATTCAATTTCCCCGATCTATTCTCGGGTTATGGCGTCAGCAGGATGTAAGCCGTCTTTAAGGAATTGTTGACACATCTTGTATTTCCCACAGCTACGGTGGTAAATTTGGCTACGAATGTATGGTGTCGCCATTCCATGGGTGATGTTAAAATTTACTATCAGTCTGTTTTCCACCGTCACCATTCTCCTCAATTTCTCCGTCCACTCCTCATAGAAGCCTGACATATTAGGCGTTGCTTCTTGATATGCTGATTGTAATCGTAAAAATCCAGAGGGTATATGGTGCATAGAACAGGTACAATGTTAAGGTTCCTTACAGCCCTGTCGAATTGGCGGCACACCAACTTTGGGTTTCCTACGGAAACATCATTCAACACCCACTCCTTCCGACCATGGGTCCGGTGTAGGCACGTAAATCTGACTGATCCCACCAGCAGCATTGTGTAGCACATGCGCGATGGTGTCTTCCCACTTAGCCCCAGGGAGACATATGGTTGACCAGGACCTAGATACAACAATCTTTACCAATGAGTTTCCGATGAGATAAGAGTGCATGCTGTAATGAAAACAGTTTACGAATTGAGTCGTTTTGGTGATCTTATTTTTCTCCCGTACCTACAAGTACGCGCGACTGGTGAGGGTTCCCTGACCGGAGGCATCAGCACATTATTAGCTTCTACGGGAACTGTTACATAGGGGCCCGTAGAAAGGGTTCCAGTTGCGTCCACAGCCGGTGACTTGTCCCTTAAACCTGATCTGCACTCTGGCTCAGGGGTGTCGGGAGGTCTCTCCATCTCACCGGGGTTTGTTGCAACCCGAGGACTGCGTCCCTCAGTTCTGCTTATGAGTGTTCGGTTCCGACGGAGCAGTCGACCATTTTCCTAGGAGGCAACCAACTCGCGCCCTCTAGTAGCGATTACTACCACATCTGACTTCTGCTGATCGCTACCTCGTGATGCTATGGGCTACCCCACGTCGATAGGGCTTTTTTCCCTGGCCCTATGCCCCGAATTTTAATACAACCCTTGCTCGTAACGTTGGGATGCTTCAAATTGCTGTAGTCATTTTAAATCGATTGTCTTTTCTGGCACAACACCCATCGAATTCATAGAACCGCCAAACATAAGCTCCACAGGGAAGTAACCGTTGGCCAGAGGAGTGTCCTTGTAGACATAGAGGGCAGCCTGTAAGTTGAAATTCTTGTTCATTAGCTGTTTTACTGTTCGTACCACCCGCTCTGCCTCTCCATTAGACTGGGGGTATCTCGGAGAACTAGTGAGGAGTCTGATATCCCATTTGGTCATGAATGACCGTAACTTTTCTGAGGCAAACTGCAGGCCATTGTCACTTACCAATGACTTTGGCACCCCCAACAAGCAAAGCAATGCCTCCAGTTTGGAGACAACTGTTCCAGCCTCAGCGGTTCCACTCAGTTCACTGGCTGTAATAAATCTACTGTAGTAATCTACAACTACCATAAAGTCTTCCCATCATTTTCTCATAAATCGATCACCACCTGCCACCACGGGAGCTCAGGCAGGCGTGCCCTAACTAGGGGTTCCAGTGGTTTCAACCGAAACTCCTCACACTTGGGGCATGCTTTTACTAATGCACGTATTTCAGCCGTCATGCCTCGCCTCCACACTATATTCGTTGCTCTCTGGATACACTTCGTCTCGCCTTGGTGGCTAGAGTGGATCTCTGTCAGTATCCTATCTCTTTCTAGTTTGGGTATGTAAGTTCTATTGTCAAAGAAAACTACTCCTTGGATTGTTGTTAAGCTGTCTCGGATGGTATAGAATTGTCTAATCGATTCCCCAATCTTGGGCATTACGGGCCACCCTTCGATGATGTACTTCATCAACAATTTGCCTTCGTCTTCCATTAACATTGCAGCTTTAATCCTGTCCAGCTGAGATGCCGATATTGGTAGTGCATCAACCAGCTCCTGGATGATCAGAGGCTCCTCGTCACCTCCCCTGATGTCCCTGAAAGAGGCGCCCATGAGAGAGCATCTACCAACACCAACTTACTCCCCAGTGTATAGACTACATTGTAGCTGAATGACATCATCCGTAATCTGAACCTCTGCAGACGTATCGGTGACTTTGCCAACTCCTTGTCTCTGAGCACAATAACCAGTGGTTTATGATATGTCTCCACTGTAAAGTCGCGCCCTGATAGAAAGTAGCTAAGTTTCTCACCAGCCCAACATATGGCTAGTGCCTCTTTTTTGAGTTGAGCGTAAAATTTTTCCGCACTGTTCAGAGATTGCGATGCAAACGCCACTGGCTTTCACACTCCGTCTACTTGTTGCAGCAATGCTGCACCCAGACCAAATGAGGAGGTGTCTGCACTAAGCATAGTCTTGTTCTTAAGCCTAAACGGGGCTAGCGTTGGTGTGGCTACCATTAGTGATTTCAGCTTCCTAAATTCATCTGCATGTTCAGTGGACCAATGCCAGTCACTATCTTTACCCACCAACTTCCTCAATTGAACGGTGCATCCGGAGATAGCTGCGCAGAACTTTCCTAAGTAGTTCACTATACCAAAAAACACCTCAGATCATGCCGGCTATTGGGTGTTGAAAATTCCACAATGGCTCTAGTCGTCTCCGGGTCTGCCTTCATACGCTCTGATGTTATGACGTGCCCTAGGAATTTTATCTCCGTTCTATTGCACTCGCATGTCTCTGCATTTAAAGTCAAGCCACTCTTACTCAAACTGTCAAAGACTCGCTTTTAAGTTAACGCCGTGCTCCTGTTGATTCTCTGCATAAACTAGAATGTCATCCATTTGACAAACCACCCCGTCTAAATCTACAAGGATTTTCTGCATTCCCAGCTGGAAGATCTCAGGGGCTGAATTTATGCCAAATGGGAGTCTTTTGCAACAATACCGTCTGAAAGGCGTGATAAATGTAGTGAGTAAGTACAAACTCTCACTCAACTTCGTCTGCCAATACCCACAGTTGGCGTCAAGCTTACTGAATATCCGTGCACTCCCTAGTGCACTCAATGCTTCCTCTGAAGTTGGTAAATGGTGGTATTCTCTCCATACTGCTTTGTTTAATCTCGTGTATTCGATGCACACTCTCAATTTCCCATTTTCCTTGGGGACCACCATGCATGGAGAGCACCAATCAGTTGGAGTTTCAACTTTCTCTATGATTCTCAACTTTTCATTCTCCTTAGCTCTTCCAATAATGGCTGCTTTCGAGCTGCTGCAACTCGCTGAGGAGTGACTTGGGCAAACGGCACCACCTCTCCTTTCAGCTGAATTTCAACTTCAGCGGCCATTGTGCCAAGCCCACTAAACAGCTTCGGGTAACTAGCCCTCCAGTCATGGCACGCACCAAGACCAACACTATCGACGAATCTGATCATATTTAGACATTCAATAGACGGTTTCCCGAGAAGTGGCCTAACTAACCCTTCAATGAAATATATCAACTCTCGGGCCTTGTTGCCATTTAAGTCAAGTACAGCTCCTGCTTGCCCTAAGACTTTCAACTTATTATTCCCAGCTCATTTTAGTATTCTACGAGACGGTCTAACTTACAGGACTTACAGGACTTACAGGACTCCTTCATGCATGACGGCATTGCTGTGACGGCGGCACCTGTGCCAACTTTGAATTTTACTGGAACACTATTTACTATAACGGTAACGAACCATGACTTGTCAGTTCTTTCTACTGACTCGAAGGCAGCAAGTCATAATGAATGGTCGCCCAAGAACACCCCATCCATATCAGTGTCACAATTGATTTGTTCCGTCCTTGACTCTTGTCTTCTTTTGCAAACCTTCCCCCAGTGTCCTTTTCCTTTACACTTTTAACAAGTTGTGTTGCGTGCTGGGCACTGACCTTTGGCATGTCTCTTCCAAAAACAATACGGACACCAGTTTTCACTTGCCACAGGCCTCTCTTCCACATCTGGTCTTTTGTTTACAGCAATTCCTTGTTTGAATTGTGGCTGTGGAACATAGTTAAGGTTGTCGTCCTTAACACTACTGTTCATAATGGCTGCCTGCTCATGATGATTAACATATTGTTTAGCCCTCTGTATTGCTTTTTGCAAGGTCAAGTCCTCCGTATCGATGGGTATTCTCTCAATTTATTCTCTGTCATCCCCACAACAATCCTGTCACCGACCAAGTCATCCCTCACAGTTCCGTACTCACAACTATCAGCCTGTGATTGCAGTTCTGTGATAAACTTATGTATTGTATTGCCACCTTGGTTAATGTTATTAAATTTTACCCGTTCATAAATCACATTTTTGACTGGCTCAAAGTGGGCATCAAATGATCTAATAACATTTGCTAGTGTCTTTGCTTGTGCTGGAACTTCATTGTTGAACTGGAACTGGGCGTAAATCGGAACACTTTCGGGTCCCATCAGTACTAACAAGTTTGCAATCTGTTCCTCAGCACTCATTTCTCCATATTTTTTGCCACTTTGAATACTTCAAATTGTGCCTTGAACATTTTCCATTCAAGTGCCAATGATTCACTTGGAAAGTTCAGTTTTCTCACAAACCGTTCGTCTCCGGTCGAGAAGCCATCCGCCATTCTCTTTATGACATCAACAAATAGCTATATAAGACAACGTAGCAACGAAGTGCACTTGCACTTCTAAACACAAACAATTTTCTTGATTGAGCTGTAGCCTCTACCGGATGATAATGATGATACCTGAATTCAATTCTAGTTCATCCAAACTAGTTTACAGCTACCAGATAATACAATTCCAGGAGTTGCTGTTTGACCAGATTACTATACTTAATATTATAATTAATTATTATCTCAATTCGGATTCCACATCACCAGTAATAGTAATCGTATGGCAACAATGAAAATAACGGTACCTCCTCCTAGCTAGAGCAATGGTAAGTACGGAAGATACCAAAGTATTCCTCAGTAACAATTTCCTTAACCCCACCAATTAATTTAACCCAATTGGCGTTACTCAACACTAAACCCACTTCTTTAGGCGTAGGTGGAACTATTCTCACACCATGTAATAGTACTTGGATACCTTTTATTAAGTTCGACGTGATCTTCTTCAGTGACCTTCAGTTAGCTCATCTGCGCATCGAATGACTTCAGTGTCTGTCCCCAAGAGGCCATTTTCATTTCCGGTTCTTGTTACAAATAATATAAATTTAAAAAATAACAATACATAAAAAATTTTAATTATTTATGATGATGATTTCTTTAAATTAATATACAACAGCTATAATAATAATAATGACAATGACAATGACAATGACGACGGCGGCGACGGCGACGGCAACAGCAACGGCAATGGCAACGGAAATGGCAACTGCAACGGCAATGGCAACGGCAACAACAACGACAACAACAATAATAATATAAAAACAATAAATTCTTCAATATGATGATCTGACAGTTTAATTAATAAATATTACTATAATATTTATCAATAACAAATTATTATTGTTTTTATATCATAATAATAATGAACTATCATCAACTATTATAATTAAGCTGTTACATCATTCATAGATCATCTTAATAATAATTATGATAATAATAATAGACAATTTTCATACACATGATAACAATAAAGAATTACTTCAAGGATAATAATTAAATACTCATTAATATTTTTTGTTATTATTATTAGTATCATTATTTTAAAAAAAAATGACAAGTGTATATAAATTATAATTAATCAATTAGTAATTGAATAATAAAATAATAATAATTAATAATAATGTGAGGGACGCCAGTACTCTCTCGTAGTTATTATTTATCCAAGACAATCTACTAAGACAATATCTCGCAATTATCGGCTGAGATTTTCTCTCATTGTGTAATTCTATTGTGCGAAATTTAATCCTTTAACTCACCAGTAACTGTCTGTCTACGCAACGTCTATTATTACATCTCAATACGTACTCACTGTCTATGTCTATGTCTGCGTTCTATTGCTTACCTGTGCCCATGTTGCTAGAGTCTATTTACTGCGTTCTACTGTACCAAATAATTATTTACTATCACTTATTATATTTTTCCACGATTTTTATTATTAACATTTTGGAGCTGATGTAAGGGCAAGGCGTGGCTTGCACCAATGTTGTTTTCCCAGGCGTGGTTATTAACTTGTACCCGCCTTCCCTGTATAAATATGGATGTTTGAGTTAATAAAATTAGAGTTAGCCTGACTCTCAGAAGAATCTCTCTCTCTTGAAGCAAGCACAACTAGGAGCACCAAAACTACCAGCGCTGGACAAGTCGACTACTAGCAGTACGACGCTGAGGTGGAAAGTGATAACGGTACGCCCTATCACTGTGTATACCCTTGCCTGAGGCAAGGATTACAACACACGGCCTAGTACACTATTAGTTCGACCTACCAAATTCGGATTCGGGGAATCCAACAGCTAGTCGAATAATAAATTGCAGGAAGTTGTTGTCGATCTCGGCTGAGCCCAGATTCGGCTACAAAACTTCAGCATAATTCGGATTCGGGGAATCCAACAAGCTAGTAAAACAATAATTGCAGGAAGTTGTTGTCAATCTCGGCTGAGCCCAGAATTGACTACAAAACTTCAGCATAATTGTTGCCTAAGCACAGTTCGAAACAAACTATAAACTAGACAAGTAATTCCTGAGGAATTAATGTCAGAGCACAGTTCGAAACAAACTATAAACTAGACAATAATTCACAATTATTGTCGGACCTCGTAAAGGTTCGGACACAGCCAATAATTACAGATAATTATTGCATCCACTCCACCAGATTCGGCCGCACGCCAAACTGCACCAGTCAATGTACGCACTGTAAACAATAATAAACACATTATTGAAACACTGACTTAGGGTCGAACAGAGCATATCGGGAGAGTGTACAGGTGGCTACCACCCAGACACGAAATCCTGTACAATAATAATATAATCGTTATTTATAATTAACAAGTAGTCGTAAAAATTGGGTTGTTGGTTGCATTGAATAAACAGTAAGTAACAATGCTTACTAGGGAGCTCAAACTTTTGCAGAGGTCAACCACTTTTCCAATGAAAAAAAAATGGGACTTCTTCTTTATTAATAATAACTTTGATAGTAGTTTCTGCAATTTTGACGACCTAGACGTAAACTGAAAGACCTTGACCTTTTGGTTGTGCATGTTTGCGCCGAAAAGCAGACAAACTGTTTGCCCATTTAAACAACCCTGAACTAGAGTCAAAATAATTGGATCTTGGCCTTGGGTTATGTAGCTGTTCCAAACAATCATCTTTATTGATTAATAAGGGGCTTCTCATTACAAAAGTTATCTAGAAGCTGATATCGATGAAATTTTTCAGCCAAGTTCTCAGAACTTTTTGGCCTCATATTCATGGGTAGGGGGAGAGCCTGGGCTCCTAAGGCTCACCCTCCACATCCGCCACTGGTGGTGATAGTGAAGATTGGTGTAAATTTATTAACGCCGTTGTTATAGGACTGGTGCCAGTTGTAGTGATTAAGGTGAGTGTTGATTATTTGTTTGTGGTGGAGCATCACAACTGTTGTTGTTGAAGGATACAGTCAATAAGATTTGTAGAGAAGTTGGCATTTACTTCACCAGCAATTAAGGTCAGTGTTGCTGAACACTTCAGGTTAGTGAAGTATGGCTTTGGGACTCAATTTTAATGATTTTCCTAAGTTAGTAATCAATCCTGATGACACTTATGGTTCATGGAAGCCATGGTTAGATCAATTTGAGCTTAGTGTGGAAATGGTTACTTTTAAACTAGGGAAGGAAACAGTAAATTGGAGAAAACAAGATGTTTTCAAGGGGAAAATGAAATGTTTGGCTTTATTGCATGCCATTTGTCTAAGAGGTAGAGATGCCCTAGAGTCTTTTGGATTTGATATGAGATGTGAGGCAAGTAGTAGCGATGGCTCATTTAAAAAATGTTCATGAGTTCGAGAAAACAGTTTATGTGAAAACATTCAAGTTTGTCAGTGCTTATCAGGCTGTGGGGGAGAATGAAATTGATTATCTACTACGTGTTGTAAAATTGAGCAGGTCGTTAAACTTTGGGAAAAATAATAATGTTAGGCAAGAAATTTCATTAGCTATAGCTGTGAATAGTTTGAGAGAATCTTCACTGCGTATTCAGCTGATGCAACAAGGTAGTTTGAACTGGAAAGGACTGACTGACACTCTAATGGAAAAAAAATTGGCTCAAGATTCAGAGAACATCATGGAGCGGGGTAAGGCAAAGCAGCTAAACTCCACCCAGCTATCTGATATGAAAGAGAACGTGCATGGTGGTGAGTGTTACAGTAGTATGAAGGTATGTAGCATTTGTACTGGTCAATCTGCTGCGAATTATGGTAGAAATGCCAAGAAATATGCAGAAAAGATACAAGGTGAGGCTAGCAACAGCTGTGATGATTATAGGTCTGCTCATGGTAGAAATTATAGGTCTGCAAGTCATTCTAACAATGAAATGTTCATGCCTGAATGGCGTAGAAAGGACTCTAGTAGGAGCAGGGTTGAAAGTGATAGAAGAACTGATCGGACTAAGTCCAGAGGTTATTTGGCTTTCCATGATGCTAAAGCGTGTTTTTGCTATGGCAGAGATGATCACCAAGTTAGGTTTTGCCCAGCTGCACACCGCTGGATTTGTGATGGTATGGGTCATACTTCCCAAGACTGCCGTGATAAACGGTATAAACATGCTGATAGTTATAGTCATCGAGGTTGTAGCAGCAGTAGTGAAAGGAGTTGTGCTAGTGAAATGAGTGAGGTTCACATAGGTCATGCAAGGTTTGCTCCAGTGGCCCAACCCGCAAGTGGAGTTAGAGCTGGGGGATCTCACAGCACCCTTGAAGCCCCTAACAGACCTACCCACTCTGAGGAGCTGATCTCAGCCCAGAGGGACTCATCTGTTAGGCCTGCAGAAGCTTTGGCTCCTGTGGAGAAAAGCCAGAAAGTAGTTGCTGCGCAGTCACTTGTGACCTGGCAACAGAGGCCTCACTCCGGTGAGAACATGGATTGCTCTACTCACTCCGGTGAGAGGATAGTGCTGCTCACTTAGGTGAGAATGTGGTAGGTGGAGATGAGAGTCACTTGTGTGACTCAGATCCAAAGCCAGGTGGAGGGGAAGGCCAATTGTGTGGTCCGGAACCAAAGCTAAATGAAGGTGGAGGTGAGAGTCAGTTGTGTGACTCAAATCCAAAGCCAGGTGGAGGTGAAGGCCAATTGTGTGGTCCGGAACCAAAACTAAATGGAGGTGGAGGTGAGAGTCAATTGCGGGACTCAGATCCAAAGCCAGGTGGAGGCGAAGGCCAATTGTGTGGTCCGGAACCAAAGCCAAATGATGATGGTGGAAAACCTTTGGTTGCGGCACAACGTCAAGTGGTGTGTGATTGGTTTGACCGCTGTGGCAATACGTATGATAGCAATCCTGGTGAGATTGAGTCTTTGTGGTGAACGGCCAGTGGTACGTATGACATGGGTGAGATATGTATTTGTTCTACCTAACTGTGCATCTTGCCGGTGTGGATACTGTCTTTGCCCTAACCAAAGTGCGTAGTTTGGAGTATGCTTATGATGATGTTTCACTTCTGAAGCTAGCTGTAACTGTTGATCTTGTGTCTTGTGTATCGTGCTAGCTTGGAAAAAAGGGCATGTTATATTCGTACATTATGTAGTTATTGGATTAGTGAAGGTTAAGGGTAGCTACGGGATTGTGGATAGCTGGAGGGGATTGGAAAGCTGGGAAGACACTTTTGGAGTGGTCACAGTGCGTGGTGGTTGTGTTGTGCGGGAGCTTCCATATTATACCTAGTGAGTGATTTAACAGTTACTGCGCAGCGGAACTTGACTGTCCTTGACAAACAGTGGGCAAGGGTGAATGAGCAACAATGGAATGACTAGCGGGTGCAGAGTTTGCGAGCCTGTATCTTTCTGTTACAGGGAGGTACATGCATAGAATTTGGCTAAGATGGTGGCAATAGACAACTTTAGGAGCATTCACCTATCAACAAACGCTAAGCAAGACTACAACAAGTTTCTTCCACTGTTGAGGTTGTTATCCCAAAATGGCCTCCAACTTCCGGCTGTACCCTTAGTCAGGTTAGAATCTACTCTCTATTAATAATGCGCTTTCATTAGTTGGCTACCATGTTGGAAGCTGTTTGAGCCAGGGGATTACGGGAGAAAGGCCGTACATATCTCATATTGGTCCCACACCAGTTCCATATGAACCCAGCAGAGATTCTAACTATCTCGCATTTACACCAAAAATGACACCAAACAGACCTTAAAGATCTAATCAGCCCCAACAAACTAAAATTATGAAATTATGCTTTGAGATAATTCGCATTTTTTTATCTGTGTATACATAGGGAAGTTGAAATAAAACATAGGTCTGAATCTTTGGTAAAATCATATCTGAATCCGTAAGTATTTTAAACTTTATCACTTTAATTTTACTGATTCACCATGGTAGTGTCAATGTACCATGGTAGTATTAATGTACCATGGTAGTATCAATGTACCATGGTAGTATCAATGCACCATGGTAGTATCACTGTACCATGGCAGTATCACTGTACCATGGTAGTATCAATGTACCATTTTAGTATCAATGTACCATGGTAGTACCAATGTACCATGGCAGTATCAATGTACCATGGTAGTATCAATGTACCATGGTAGTATCAATGTACCATGGTAGTATCAATGTACTGTGGTAGTATCAATGTACCGTGGTAGTATCAATGTACCGTCGCAGTACCAATGTACCGTGGTAGTATCAATTGGTAGTACCAATGTACCATGGCAGTATCAATGTACCATGGCAGTATCAATGTACCATGGTAGTATCAATGTACCATGGTAATATCAATGTACCATGGTAGTATCAATGTACCGTCGCAGTACCAATGTACCGTGGTAGTATCACTGTACCATGGTAGTATCAATTGGTAGTACCAATGTACCTTGGCAGTATCAATGTACCATGGTAGTATCAATGTACCATGGTAATATCAATGTACCATGGCAGTATCAATGTACCATGGCAGTATCAATGTACCATGGTAGTATCAATGTACCATGGCAGTATCAATGTACCATGGTAGTATCAATGTACCAAGGTAGTATCAATGTACCATGGTAGTATCAATGTACCATGGTAGTATCAATGTACCATGGTAGTATCAATGTACCATGGTAGTATCAATGTACCATAGTAGTATCAATGTACCGTGGTAGTAACAATGTACCATGGCAGTATCAATGTACCATAGTAGTATCAATGTACCATGGCAGTATCAATGTACCATGGTAGTATCAATGTACCAAGGTAGTATCAATGTACCATGGTAGTATCAATGTACCATGGTAGTATCAATGTACCATGGTAGTATCAATGTACCATGGTAGTATCAATGTACCATGGTAGTATCAATGTACCATGGTAGTATCAATGTACCATAGTAGTATCAATTGGTAGTACAACAAAACTTGCATGCTTCAACCACAAATAATTCAATTCTTTAGTTTAATTCACTAAAACAATCCAGGACCCAACTATCAGCCATTGTAGATTTCCTTTATATAATGAAATATTTTCCGTTCAATCTCAAAGTTTGCAGTTTTTCATACTAAAATGCTCTTTTGACTGGTTTGGTCATAAATGCCTCGGATGATGGTTTGTGCTAAAGCCACAGTTTTCTGTCCTCTTGTGTAGAAGGACACATGTGATTATACGATTATGTTTTCAAACGTTCAATGTCTGAACCAAAATTTTTATCAACAGAACCTGACACCGATTTAGACAGTGAAAAATTTTCGATCAATTACGCAAATTGTATTAAAGAAAAAATGAACATTCTGCGGACAAAATTTGTTTTGACAAGTTTCAATTCTCCTCTGTTTTCCGTGTGAAGATTAAGAATCACAATATAGTTAGCAGAAGATGATGAAAATTTTTGTAATTTGTTGCTATAACTACACGCAGAAGAGAATATGTGCCTTCTTGACACCCTTGTTTATAATTATGTTATGTTATGTTATGTTATTAATTTTCACAATTACCCTACATAATACTGTACAGGTGGTGCATACCTATCGCATGTACTAGTACGGTGATTGAGATATCATAAGGGAAAAAAAATGTGAGGACTTCTCTTGTTTCAACCTAGGAAACTGCAAATAGTTAATTTGTCACAAGAGAAATAGAAAAAAACCAAACACAACTTAAAACTTAAATAAAACCAAACAAACCTGGTGCAATTTTTGTAGTGGAAATTCTGATTGGGATTGTTGGTGCTGTAGTTGGTGTAGTTGTGGTAGGAGTTGCTGCAGCTGTGGTAGGAGTTGTTGTAGTTGTGGTAGGAGGTGTTGTAGTTGTGGTAGAAGGTGGTGTGGTAGTGAGCTCAACGGTTTTAGATGTGTTTACATCTATGTCAGTATCATTTAAGGCAACCACTTTTAAATCCACCGCTGTACCAGAGTCATTAGATTTTTTTTCTACTTCTTTTTTGAGATTTTTGTTTAGAAACTCAGTCAGTCCAGGTGGTAGCTGTCGTTTGTGTCTGGGTGAATTAAGATTGTTCCAATTAACAACACATCTGTAGAGTGTTAGACTTTTGTTCACTGAGCTACAGCTGACTGCAACGATTCTGTGTGTGGAGTTGGATCTGCCATAGTAGGAGCTCAGCTGTAACAGAGAGAGTCACATCTGCTTTACCTTATATTATAACTATGGAATTTGAAGACACTAGGTTAAAGAATTGAATTTTTTTATAGCACCATTTGATGATTACTAAAGTTTTGGTAATTGCCTGATTGTTAGCTGTTATTCATTTGCGTAATATCATTATCTATTAGTCAGAATTGAGATGAGTTTTGAAAATAAAAAAACAGAAAAAGATCTTTTTGGCAACTCTCTCAATAACATCTACCGCTATTGACGACCTTGTGTGTTTTTACGAAGCAAGATTAAGGATTCGATAAAGTTAAAAAAAATCGGTACACAGTTTCAAGCTGATCAATCGTATTTGGTAATTTCAGGTCCAACTTACACTTATGTGAGCTGATTGTTTCGAAGTTTGATAATATGGTGTTTGGTTGGTTTTGAATTGATAATTATTCTACTTTTTACTAAACATTAAAACGGAAAATCTACATGCAGCTATTGGCTTGATCTCATGATGTGTATCGTTGTGCGACAGACTTGCATGAACTGTGCTCCCAAAAATAAATTGCCCTGCAGAAGACTAGAGCATCTGTTCCCTGGCACTATGGCTGTGCGCTAGCTACTCTCACTGTCTTTGTGGCCGGTGATACCCTTCCACTGGATGTGAACTGAGTGAACTGATGAGAACTAGTAAATACTAGGAGTCTGACGCTTACCAGCAGTGCTAAGAAGTTTACAGCAAGCCAGCTAAGGGTTTAGTGGGCGTGTTATACTGTAAAGGATGTTGCCAACCACTTCCGCTACCAGAGAATGATTACCCAATTGTTGTAGTGGGAAAAAATACAGCAGATTACTTATTAACAACCCAAAAGTCAGGTGCACTCTAAATGGTTCAGTTTATCAAAAGCAGATTTCTCCTGTCTGTACGCGTGCAGAGAGATACAGCATCTACAGTATCCAGCAGATCGATAACCAAACAGGCAACCTACCAAACAAACTACCAGAGGTTCAAATAACAATATATTTATTATACTCAAGAAGCATGTACAGGTAATCTTTTTGTACAAAGTCTACACTAGCTTTGCCTCTCTGGGCTATTGTCCATAAATTTATAAAGTAACTATACAAATAAAGCAGTTGAAACAAGAAGCTCATGATTGGCTATAATAAAATCAGCTCATACTGCATTACAAAACTTATCAGTGCGCCGGGTTATTGTAATGGATTCCGGTCTGGTACCACAGAGGGGACAGAGGGGAGGTCTGGTACCACAGACATCCACTATTCTCAAGTATTCTGCCTCTCTCCAGAGGAGACACTGTACTGTGCGACAGTGACAACTGTGTGCAGGGTAACCGAATTACCCATTAAGGCAAGAGTCCATGGCTCAGACAAACAGTACAGCGTAGTGCTTGTATAAATGGCTATATTCTCAAAGGTGCTAGAGGGTGTTTAGTCATCTAGGTTGGCAACATGAGAAAGAATGCAAAGATTAAGACAAAAGTCTCTCCTTTTATAGGAGAGCTAACAGGTATGAAACATATAACAGCTAGAGCACAGAAATTAAACTAGCCAATACAATTAGTTATATAAATAGGGAACCAATCAAACAATGCAATAAGGTTAAATGAGGGAGGTGCCAAGTGGCTAAGGGCGGAGTCCTGTCTCCTATTGTCCAATCAGAGGTCCTGCAAGGCCCCCAGGCTGTAAATAGAGTATGGTTCACTCAGTCGGTAATCCAGGGAAGGGCACTTCCTGTTCTTGACCTTCACTAAGTTCCTACATGGTTTTGGAGATCCTCTTCTATGCCGGCCATCTTGTGCCAGCCCGGTACAGCTGTACCGGGTCAGTAAGGGGTCAATACTGGCCCTGCAGGGGTCACTACCAGCCCTGCACACTATGCCACCAGCACAGTAAGACTTTCCACCCAAACAGCTGTTGACCGAACGTTGTTGGTTGAGGTCTAGCGCATTGTCTCGCAAGGGTGGATAGCAAACAACCTGTTCACTAACAGCTTCCACCAAAATCTACACAATTATTACTGATGTGTTATAAGTAGTTAATTGCATGTTGTTAAACTAGCTCATTGATACTTAGTCAGTGTTTCAGTTCAACTCCGTAGCTAGTCATCAGTAGTCGGAAGGGAATACCCTAGCATAACATCTTCTTTAGCGGAAGCCAGTAGAGCTATCAACTGAACAAGCCCAAGATTGTTCAGCTAGTGCATCCAAATGACTCACCACCAGTGTAGTAAATAATATTCTAAACTAGTTTGCAACTTGTAGCCAGCAAGTGACACCTGCAACTAGCCAGCGCAGTAGCCATTCTATATAAAGTCCATTATATAGGCCGCTTCAGCTATTAGGACTGCCTGTACTTATAGCTAACCAACCATAGGGTAGCAGCTAAGTTATGGGCACTGAAAAAAAAAGGTAAGGAGAGCCTCAGTACGAAGCTGTCGACTATGTGTAAACAGTTTAGTCCGGGGTAGAAACATAGGAGACAACACAGCCAGCTCAAACAGCACACACAAAAGAGTTGTGGGTAATGGAGGAGAGGTGTAAGCAAAACCACCCAATCGTTTTTGCAAGACCATGTGGTTCTGAATAGGATGCAACCCCTGTGTAATCGGCAGAGGAAGTAGGGGATGCACGCGACTCTCACGGCTAATGAAGGGGACTGAAGGGGGTGCAACTGAAAAGGGTGACTAAGGAAAGAGGGAAGGAGCTCGGCCTGTGCCAGGACAATCGTGACCACCTGCATCCGGAAGGCCGGCAGGTATTGGTCAAGCTTAGCAGCTCCCTGCTCAGTGGGGACAGCCCATCTTGCATTGGTCTGAACAAAATGAACGGGCAGACCTACCTCACAGAGTGGGTGTTCAATGGGTGGGAGCATGGTTGGCAGGACCTTCACGATCCCAGTGAATTATAAAGGGATAGAGGCTGAGGGTAGGGGGCCGGGGAAACAATCACCCCCTAGGGAACGGCAGCCACCGTACACGGTTTCTTCGGTATCTTATACCCAGTGAGAGATAAATTCATCATGGGTGCAATTGTGGATCGCACGGGAAAGGGTCCCGGGAGAGGGATTGGAGCCATAGCTGTAGCGCCAGCCAGGTTAGGAGGGGTGCTATGGATGTACACTGAGGCTCTCCAGTCAGCATTAACTGACAGACGCCAAAGGGCTCTAGGCTCATCAACTTCTAGTACCAGTAAAAGGCTGGGTTGACCTCTTTATCTACCAGGTAGATGTACCCGAGACATTGGTAATTATCTGAGAACGATGGGTCCCCGTGCTTCTTCTGGTGGCAATGTATGCTGTGTCAGCTACCACCAGTACACTAGCAGTGGCAAAAATAATGCACATAATGCTGGCACATGCGCACCAACAGTTCCTGCATGTTCTTAGCAGAAACTTTTCAGAGGGGGTTTGCACTTCATTGTGCTCTCTTCAACTGCCTCTGTTTAGACTTTTCAGTTCTTCGGGTAATCGACTGAAGTAACTTTTGAGCAATAGGGAACTTTTCCACAGATAAGTGGGGGACCACCGCTTCCTTCTTAACAGTGGGTGACGAAGTGCGGGCCAGCAATATCCACCAGTCTGACAGTGGGGAAAGCAACCGAGTGCAACAGTTCGACCACAAGCGTGATGAGGGGGAGGAGGCAAGGAGTAAGGCAGATGTACTCACTCTCTTTTGTGCAGGAATCAGATCAGTAATAGGAACCTGTTTGCTGGATACCGCCTGACTTGAAAGGGTGGAGATGGCCCTCGCGGTCAACAAGCGTAGTGCAGGTGCAGACAAGGGGCTGGCTGTAAAGTGGGGGTTGCTCAGCTTAGTGAGCTCAGCCACGAGCTCTGCTTATCTTACTGGGCACCATCTTGACTAGCGTCTGCATGCACTCACGTTACCTCGTGAAGCAACTGAGTAACAGTGAAAGGTTTTGCTTTAGCAGTAACTGCACTGAAACTTTACCCCGGGTCACCCCGAGTTGGGGTAGGGTGTCCCGGGTTGAGGTGGAAGTGTTTGTGACCAGGGGCGGGGGAGGAGCCACAGGATGAAGGAGAAGTGGCAGCAAGTTTATTGACAATCTGACTATAGGTGAGCGTGTTCTTACCCGGTGTAGTAGACATACTGGGGGGAAGCCGTAGGGAGGGTGGGGGAACTTGGTGGACTGCCACTCGGAGCGGTGTACTTAAGAGCAAGAGGGAAGAACTGGGAAGAAATGGGAATGGGAAGAACTGTGGCAACAAACCCATCTCTCCATAAGTTCCGATTGGCTGTCAACTCCTAGCAGTTCATCCTCTCTCCGGTCTTTATCTGAGCAATGTGCTCGAGGTGCAGAGATAGCCATCTGCATGAAAAGGGTTTGCTAAGTGCGAGGGTGACCAAGTGCAGAAAGGGGAAGGCATTTGTACAGCAGCTGAGAACATCTTCATCTTAAAATCTTCTTTGATGCACAGTTACAGGCGCCCATCTTCTCCTCCAGGTGAAGCTTCATTAAGAGAACCCGTGTGGTTGTCAGTAGTAGCAGCTTGACTGATCACTTCTAAGACTTGTGTAAAAATGCCTGTTGCCACCCGCAGCAGACTTATTTGATCTTGACTAGAGTTTGTGCAAGTAGCAAGGCGGGGGGATTAGTAGTGGCTAACTAGTGGTTAAACCCAGATTTTGGGTTGCGGTATCTCTCTGGTTAAGGAAGTTTTCCCCTTAATTTTGGCTGGAGTCTTTGCTAGAGTGCCCTCTTTCAGCTGACACTCAGCATGGGGTAAAAGGGTAAATCTACTGGGGAGTTACTTTCATTTTCTTGTGGTACCGAACTTTTTTGCAAATTACCACCCTTAGAGCGGAAACTGTTCAACTTTGAGGCTTTAGTGCTTTCAGGGTTTTGATGTCAATAACTTGTGCCTTGATAAGCAACAGTAGTAGACTGTGGAATTTCTGTACATACCAAGTTTGGGGGAGTTGAGTGATGGAGCTCCTCACACGAGAGCTGTTTGAAACTGCGGCGTTTTGAAATTTTCACACATTCTATCAACTTCTTCTACAGTTTCAAATAGGTAGCATAGTGGCTGCCCACAATGAGTGGGTTTTTGGATCGCCATCTGTGTAGGGGGTAAGGGTGTATCGGCTACTGGGGGAGAAAAACTCTTTTCCGATTTGCACCAAGCTAGCAGGAAACAACCGGGAGAGGTGTGGCAGGCCTTTGTAAACGTGGCAGCTCCAATATTGGCACCCTCCTTGCAGGAGGGTGGAAGCAAATCAGCACCAGGGATAGGTAGTTCAAACAAGGGGTGCTGATAGAAGTGATAGAGCCTGGGCTCTAATGCTGCTGGTGCTGGCCCTCGGGGTCAACACTGGGGTAATAAGGTTTGAGTCACCGCTCATTCTGCACTGAATGCTGGCCATGTCTACTTATAAGGTAAATGTGGTTATCATACGCCTCCTTTCTTTTAAAGGGACCGAAAACTTGACCTGCTGCTTGGAGTTCTATCCACAGCCTCTACGATGGTTCCTAAACCACACCTGGTCTCAAACCTTGTATAAACCGGGCACTTCCCCTTCTTCCACTCTTACTGCCCCATGCTACACTCTCAAGGCCCCATACACTTCCTCTAGTCTCAACTTGAAGTTCATGGCATACTCATACACCGGCATGCAGTCACTCAGAGGCGGGTAGGAAGACACCTTATCCGGCATCCGCAGTTCCCTGCCCAGTATCATATATTTGGCCAATTCAACTGTGGTAGAACGGGGGGTTGGTCTGAAGGCCCTCATTAGTTAAGGGAGCAGCAAGTCCCAGTTATCTGGACTGAGCTTCAAGAGCAGGGACCGGAGGGAGTCACCAAATACCCGGTTGTTCCTCATGACAACTCTGTTACCTTGTGGGTGGTAAGGGGTAGTACTGGTTTTTTATACCCCACAGAGCACACAGCTCTTGCATGAGGCTGGACTCAAACTTAGTCCCTGGTCTGTGTGAATTTGCTCAGGGATGCCCATGTAGCAGACGACCTGCTTTTCAGAGCACTAGCTACTACCGGGGCGGTAGCATTTGGAAGGGCCAGAGAGTCTTGCCACCTAGTGAGGTGGTCAGTCAACACCAGGATATAGGCATTGCTCACGCTCTGTATCAGGCAAGAGGCCCACCAAATCAACGCCCTACCTCTGCCAGGGGTGGCCAGCGTACATGCGCTGATGGCTGAAACTGTGTTTGGTGCCACCCCTCTTGGCTCTCTGACAAGCCTCACGGCTACTGACCATACAGCATACATCCGATATCATACCTAGCCAACCCCATATGAGCTGGAGGCACTTCAAGGTCCTGCTCACACTCTTGTGCGCAAGAGAATGGGTCTGGCCGACTGTGTGTTGCCACATAGACCTGCTGGACAAACTGCACACCACAGGGAGTGGAGTTTTGGAGAGACATGGTGCTCCAACACACCATCTGCTCAGAGTCTCATAGCCCCAATACAGTTGTTCAACCACCTCAACTTTTGGCTGCCTAGCTCCAACTGCTCCTTAGTGAGAAGGCGCTGGGTAGGCACTGCCCGATAGATTACAGCTACAGCATGGCTATCTTTACTTTGAGCCTGGACAGAGTCAACATCCGGTTGGATGGGCTGAACAGTATTAGGGGGTAATGAGGGATGGAGAGGGTAGTTGGGCTGGGTGGTGGTGAATACGAGTCCCACTGAGTTGGGACAGAAAAAGAGGGGAGTTCAAACTGAAGAGAGGCCAAATCTTGCTGGACTTCAGCATTAGACCATCCCTTTGTTATGTGGCCACACTGTCAACATTTTGGATGAGCACCTACGACTCAAGCTTTCCTCGTTGCCATGTCAGGGGCTGTTCCTGTGTTCAATGGTGTACCTGAATTCGGAGAGGGACTTGAGCCACCTAGCCACCTGATTGGTGGGTTCCCATCAGTGACACAGCCACAATAGGGAGGCATAGTCTGTCCGTTAATGGAATTGCTGGCCATACAGGCGAGGATGGAAGTGTTAGCCATAGAGGTAGTGATGGGAGTGCTTGGCGGCCTGCACAACTGGCAACATCTCTCTCCAAGTCTCACAATAGCTGTGCGCCTGAGGACTGAACTTCTTTTTGTAGTAAGCAATTACTCACTCACTACCTTCTTGCACTTGTGACAGCACAACACCTACACCTGCGTTTCTAGCATCAGTGTCCAAGGCGCACTGTGATTTGATATCGGAGTAGCCAAGCACAGGAGCACAGGTCATAGCTATTTTCAGCTGCTGAAAAGTAGTCTCTTGAGCTGCAGACCATTCCCAAGAAGCATGCTTACTAGTGACCTGGGTGAGAGGGCCGTGCCACTGTAGAAAAGTCAGGAATTTACTTCCTGCAGTACTCTACGATACCTACATGTAGGACGGCTTGCAAACCTTTCAACTCCGTGGGCGCCTGCCAGTGCACTATGGCGGCAATTTTCTCTGGGTCCGTGGCCACTCCTGCAATGCTCACTACCCTCCTAAATACTGGACATCCGGGAAAGTCAGGATCGATCAAGTTCGCTAATATCCTCATGTCAACCTGGTCTTCACTGAACCATGTCCAAGATGTGTCTAATAGTGATAAAGCTTGTAGGGTGTAAGTAAATGCCTACTTTGATTAGCAAAAATGAGGTGAATAAGTTGGTTGTCAAGGCCTACCACCATTTTGTATGGAAGTTTGAGCCAAGCAATCATATTCCAAAGATGTTAGGTGTGGGTAGTCGACAAAACTACCAGTTTTTCACGCTCTTTCTAGATACTACTAACTAACTAATAATGCTTTTAATCAGTTTACTAAAATGAACTAGCAACTTATTACAACTAGTAGTACCTGACCGCAAATAACATTGTAGTTGTTTTGCTCACCTGCTATGGACACAACTTTACTTCAGAGACAAACAGCACTTGCAGCTGTCTAGCCCTCTCATATTCACAGGGTCTACTCTGTGAATTGAGGATCACTGGTTAAACCCTGTGAAGCCTCTGTCACAGGGTTTACTTTGTAAAAAGAGGCCTCAATGGGTGATACAAAGTCGGGATTGCTTTCCACAGGGTTTATTCCGAGTTCAATAGCAGCTTGTAAAGTGCTCGACTCAGGCGAATGACGCATGGTCATATGATTAATGCAATTTTATTATTTATAATTGATTTAGCAGTATATAGGAATGGGACAACACAACACTTCAAAGATTTCTAGTAAAAAACACAAAAATTGCTCAACTTGTAGGAAATGCACAGAAATAGCCATCCTTTTGCAAGAGAAGGGCCAATTACAAACAATGATACATAAATATATTGATCAAACATTACAAAACATTTCAACAACAACAAACATAGTCAATAAGCAACAACCACTTGGTATAGTTTCTTCCTCATCGTACTGGCCAATCACAGGAGAGAGAACTCTCAAGTCCATAGCCAGCAATACAGCTTTCTTAGTTTGTGGTGTCTCACCCTACTCTTTGTTGTCATTATATCCTATACAAAAGTTAACCAATACCGTGGTCTCCTGACTTTGAATTAGAGTAAAGTTTATCCAGACTTGGTATAGCTACTCCAAAATTCTTTGAACAGACCACAGAGGTCTAAGCATGGTTAGGGCTACCCTAAAATTTGGGATTACCCCAAACTGAGGTTCCTCTTGTATAGGTGACCGTGTTGCTCTTCATTCATCATACCAGATTTGTGATTTGGTTTAACTTTGATGGTGTTCTAGGTGGGTGCTTCTGGGAACATTCTGATAGGAAGGGGGTATAAGCTGAACACTAGGTGGGGTCAATCAGGAGAGGGGTCTAAGGAGCCACAGGTGTAGCCAGGCTTCTTACAATAAAATCTCCTACAGTATTCACATTGATTTCCTTGTATGCACTTGATCGAATATTTCACACAGCAACTAGTATGCCATCACTACAAATGTGTAGAACTGGCACAAATGCTTATTATTGCTTTCCCATCTGCCAGAAGCCAACCATTTTATATAATGGCTAGAGTCTGCACCGATCAGTTGGGCGCGTTAATAACATCTTCCCATGAGATAAGCGATTGAAAATGTGTTAGATAAACCTTGGAGCTTGAGCCCCTAAATGGAAGCTAATACAATTTGGTAAGGCTCTCTCAGTTAATTAATTTCTGGGAAATAGCTTTGACTGGATTATAGAAGGAACCTTTGAAGCAAGATTACTCACCGTTGCTGTCACTCCTTCTCTGTAGACTCTACGCACTGCTGGGTCAGTACTTTCAACTTGCGATGGAATTGTAATCATGATCACTGTTTCATATTCTATTAGTGCTGCATCATTGAGAAAAAAAACATTTTTTATCAATAAAACCGATCGGGGTCCCACAACATAAACAATTTTTTATATTTTGGATTCAAAAATTTTTTAAAAAGGTTTTTAATCTGTTTTAAAATAATAATCGCGGTAAAGCTCTTATTTGTCTCTACTTTTTGCCGTTGCACATATTTATATCTACGCTATTAGCTGATTTTGTAATTCAATCTGTGCGAAAATTTTAAACAAACTTGAAACCCGGTTTAATGAGATACTTATAAAAAAAAATAAATCATTATTACTACACTTTCACATTACAAAACAATCAGATGCAACACAGGTGTATCACAATTACTCCAGCTGCATCAACTCACATGTACAAGTTGTTATTCCATCTCCAGTATATCCTGTCGGGCATTGACATGTAAAACTTCCTTCTGTGTTCTGGCATGTGGAGTTTTCTCCTTTACATGGCGAGACAACTCTTGCACACTCATCAATGTCTGAAAACAATAAAAAATAACATGAAATATTGAATAGGCCTTAATCCAAAGCTAGATTTGTTTCAACAAAAACAAAAAACTTAGCAAACCATAGTTTGTGCATGCAAATACTTCTGCTGAGAAAGGAATAAACAAGAAAATTTAGTGGAAAAACTTCTCTGCTTGTCACCTAATAATACGCATAAACAGAAAAAAATACTGAAACACTTAGCAAAGCGACCTGCAAAGCTAGCAAGGTGTAATGTCATGGAAATAAACATTGATTTGCCTATATACAGCTGGATCACAATGAATTGCAGCCACATCATACTGTGGTAGATTTTGATGCACACTAGTAGTGAACAGGTCGTTTACTCTAGAACCTCGCGAGACAATGCGCTAGACTTTCACCCACAGTGTTCGGTTAACAGCTGTTTGGGTGGAAAGTTCTACTGTGACAGTGGCATAGTGAACAGGGCTGGTAGTGACCCTTGCATGGCCGGTAGTGACCCCTATCAACCCGGTATAGCTGTACTGGGCCGGCACAAGATGGCCGCCATAGAGGAGGATCCTCAAAAGAGTGTAGGAACTTAGTCAAGGTCGAGAACAGGAAATACTTACCCTTAAACTACCAACTCCATGGACCCAACTCTACATACAGCCTGGGAGCCTTGCATGACTACTCATTGGACAATCAGGAGAAAGGACTCCGCCCTTAGCCACTTGGCACCTCCCTTAATTATTCACACTGCATTGTTGATTGACTTGTTATTTATATAATCAAATGTATTGGTTAATCTGCTTCCTGTGCATTGATTGTTATATGTTTTGTGCTTATCAGCTCTCCTATAAAAGGAGAGCACACACTGTTATTCTTTGCATTCATTACAATGTTGCCATGGCATATACTCTTATATTGCTAAACCCTAGAGGAATAATTACCCTCAGGACAGCTTAGAGAATATAGCCATTATT
Organism: Cryptosula pallasiana; assembly: GCA_945261195.1. Classification (NCBI taxonomy): domain Eukaryota; kingdom Metazoa; phylum Bryozoa; class Gymnolaemata; order Cheilostomatida; family Cryptosulidae; genus Cryptosula; species Cryptosula pallasiana. Next base: position 52,807,617 of record OX183132.1, on the reverse strand, counting down.
ACAGACGCTACACGGTGCTGTTTGTTTGAGCCATGGGCTCTTGCCTTACCGGGTAATTCGGTTGCCCTACACAGTTGTCACTGTCGGTTAGCACAGTGTCCTCTCTGGAGAGAGGTAGAATACTCGAGATTAGTGGATGTCCGTGGTAACAGACCGGAATCCATTACAATACAATAGATTGCTAATGCAACTTTTGTTTTTAGATCACAATACAGCGATCTTTATAGAGTTGGAAGCGCTGAAATATGTAAATGAGAAGTCGAAAAATACAACCAGTTCATAGTATAACAATTCATCAGATGTAACAAAAATACTATGGTACAATTGACATGATAAGCAGACAAATTAAGTTTGCAGGAACTCAAATGGTTCAATCGCGGAGTAGTCACCGTAGTTAACTGTTAGCTGGGGGAAATTCCCTTTCCATCTGCTTCAGTGTAAATAATCTAGCCACAGCTAGTAGTGCTGTCAGCAAGATTGAGCCCAAGCTTGCTGACACATTCCAGATGACCCATTTCGTAATCAGCAATTAATACCAAAGTAAAATCAGCAAGCAGCAGCAAGTGTCAGTAATATATTTTTAATTATTGGTATTTTATTCATTCCTATAAATAGTCTCTTATCCATTTTTCCCTGTAGTGAAACTGGTATTCCAGTACCTGTGCATGTAATACCATCTCCAGTAAATCCATCCAAGCACTCACAAACAAATCCTCCCTTGTAGACACATTTACCATTAACTGAGCATCTAACTGTACCGTCCATAGAACAAACTTCTCCTAAACCTGATTGTACATTAACATAGAAATCGATGTTTGTTTACAAGCATTGCATACACTATTTTTTGATAAAAAACAGGAAATATAAAATTCATGTTCATATATTTTTTATGATTGCCTGTAATATTTCAGGTCACCATGAAAAAAATGCAGCATAATGGTTAAGATGAGACAGATACGGCTAAAAACTGCTCACACCTTTTGGCGGCATGGGTCTAAAATCATTTAGAGTGGTACATAGTTGCTGTAATTGGCAGTGCATAGGTCAGACTAACTTTACTAAATATAACATCATTTATCTTAGTTTTTTGTTTCTTTTTAATTTTCTATTTAAATTTCAATGATATGCAACCATTGGTTTTACAAATTAATTTTTTGAATATTCTCATAGTGAAAGTCAATCAAGCTGACGGAAGTCTCACATTTCTTCCTGATTATATAAAGAGCACTCAAGTAGTAAATGGTCTGCTGAGTACTAGACTTTAGTTTACTAACCTACAGTTTAGTACAACAGCTCTGTATGAATCGGATAATAATAATCGTAGTTCAACTGTGACAGAGACAAAATGAGTCATTTACAAGGGTTAAAAGTGTGGAGCTAGCTAAATGAACAAAAGGAAACCATTACAGTAGACATTGAACTCCACATTTTGGTTTTCTTCTGGATACACTGCTACAAAAGGGTAATAACTTTAAATAATATGATATACATTAGCCTTGGAGCTTTCAATTTTGATTAGTTTACTACACAAACCCTCTGAGCGACCCGCTTTCTAATACTACAGTAGAACTCTCACTTCAACGAATATAACTAAATACAAACTGCTTATAACTTACCTCCACATTTCTGAAGCTGTAAAACTCCTACTATGAGGAGAAAAGCTGCGTTACCAATGTAACCCATGACTCGGGTCTTGCTGGTAATGTTTTATTGTTCTGTATAGTTATTCACATGCACTGGTGTTATCTTTAACATTACAACATTTACCAAACATTCTACAGTTTGACCAACCAGTACCTGTAAATATCACTGATAAGCTTCTTTGAAAGGCTGATAGCACTCTTGACCACTTAGTAGTGAGTTTTATTGGTCACCAACTGTGGCCACTACTTATCAAAGGTCCCCCGGATAGTTGGTAGACATCAGGCAACCCTCAGAAAGCAATTAACAAAGCTTGGAATTAATTGCGGTTAACCTAGTTGCCAAACTACATGCACTAGAGCCATTATAATACTATACCATCACAGGGTATTTACTATCCCGGCCTGGGTAGCTATCGCGGGACGACAGCAAGACAGCTGTCATAACCTGAGAGAGCCAAAATAGCTTAGGATCTTCTACTGCCAGTATCCAGTAGCTAACTACCCTCAGAATTCCAGAAAGCAAGACCTAAGGCCAAGAAAAACAAAGAACCTGTAGGGAAAGGAATACTTAACTCTTACTGGCTAGAATAGCTATAAACTCCGCCCCTCACTTCTGGGTTCTAGCTACCTTTAATCCATTTACGCCCCTCTTACTGACAGCTATATTTATGTATTGTCTTACTTGGTGTATTTACATTATTGTCATGTGTAATTGGAGTGTTTGGTAAACTAGGCCAAACACTTCCTGTCACTTCCTGTGACTCTGCCTAATAAAGGCAGAGATTTTGTGTATCTCTTTGTATTACCTTACAGCATTGTACTTGATTTGCCACATTTTTATTCTGAAATGAATTAATGTGATATCACTCTAAAGCACCGAGTTTATGTTTGAGCCAATGGCTCGTCACAGTTGATAAAGTCGAATATTCTCTTTATAACCAATTGTTTGTGCCATCCCGGCATGGGGTCACCTCGGGGAGAGGTTGCTGTTTATTGTCAGGTCTAAAATGGCTGACTGACTTGGTGTGCTGACAAACAGCAGTTTATGCCGTAACAACACATAGCGGACAAGTAGTAGGGCAAAAAAATCCATTACATTGGTGGCGGTGGTGAGATTGATTCTCACTCTGTGTGACACTTAAACTACCCTGACCCTGCGTCAACAGAACCAGCTACCACCGCCTGTGTACTGATTGTACAAGCCAGAAACAAGACAATCCTGTATGGCCATAGAGTCTTCCCACCACCTGCAGCAGTGATTTTCTGTATTGTGGGGAATGCCTTAGTTTTCAAAGCATTTATTCAAACTGATACGATCTTGTTTTCAATATCAGGCAGCACTGATTTTATAGAAGCAACATCTTCTTTCAGTTCTTCCACGCTCTCAGCATGAAACTCCAAACTTTTTTCCAGACCAGATACTTTTTCTTCAATAGTTGAAATTTTTGAATTTATTATCTTATCATCTATTATCTACCTACGGAAATCAAGTCACTGAAGACACTGAAGACACCCACGCCACAATGTTGGAATTGTGTAGAGGTTGGACACATGTCAGGAACATGTCCAAAACAACAACAGGCCACCAGTCCCACCTACACAGTGAAACAGACGGGAAACGGCCAATGCCTGCAGTAGAGTCGATTACCCCGAGTTGCAAAAGGGCAACCCACACACCTGTAAACAGAGACAGATCCGGGGTACACATGCGAAGCGTGCCTCCCCTGAAAGTGAAAGAAGGCAGTGCAAACCACACTGCTCAAAAAAGTCTCCACCAAACCAGTTGCTTCCTACCGGAAGGATGGACAGATGGTCACTGTCAATACTGATAGACACCGGTCGTTCAATAAACTTAGTTTTCAAACACACTTGCTGTCGTCTGTAACAGGACGCGAGAGACACCCTGCAAAACAGTGAGTGCTGATGGCTCTAGAAATACTTTTTATGGAACCGTGAGAGTACCACTGCAACTCCAAAGTCTATATACCAAAGCTAACTTTGTTATTAGTGAAAGAAGCGAAGACGCCATAATCGGTATGCTATTTCTGACAAGTCACGATTGCACTATTGAGTTTAGTGACTCTTCTGTCATCAGAAACGAACACATACACATATACAAGTAAGCATGGATGGCCGCTGGACAACATCAGGTTGTTGCAGCCGAAAGTGGCTTTCAAAGCAGAAATCCATCTGAAACCCTTGTGTACTTTCTGTATCATTTGTAACTAATAAGTTATCCATCAAAAACTTTATTCATCTTCCTGGAAAACTACTTAAAGGAAAGAGGAAGCTTCCAATTCATCAGTGGTCACAAAAGAGGTTTGAAAAATTTGTAAATTAGACTTGAGGGAGTTGTTACAAAAAAGGCTTTCGAAATTTCCCAGTACCTTTAAATGAGCTGCAGTTGGATCAATAACATTATGATCTAGCTGAATCCTGACACAACGTCATAGTACACTCGAATGGATAGAGGCATTACCATTGAGTAGCTTGCTTGGAATGTTGCCAAATACGCTTGTACTGTTACAGACTATTGAGAAAGTTGCCTGCCTTCTCTGAGGAGAAAACTCCTAACGAAACCCTTATGTGCTGAGACTTTTGAACTGTTTGTTCCAAGTCAATAAAACTTTGCTAATCGAGGCTATGTGTACTAGTTATATAGAAAATAATGCAACATATAATGGTTTCACAGCACAACATCTTCTTCCATTAAAATTCAAAGCAATATCAGTGTTCATTACTTCTTGCGTTTACCATAACCGATCATGGACAACACTTCGATTCAGTCGCATTGACTAACTATCCGCAAAAAAAAACAATAAACAGTAGTAATGTAACAGCAGAACTGTGGTGTTTGTGTGTATTTATGTTGAACATTCTATGGAAAGGACAACCCTTAGTCAGATTGCACAATTGGTCTCGTCAAAATGTAATGTTGTGTCACTATTGCAATTGCCTAGGCAATTTGAAAGTTTTGTTGAGAGGGTAACACCTAAAATAAGTCAGTTTCGTCTTGATCAGAGAACTTAGTCTTATAAAAACCTTTTTTGCATTCATAATTACTCAAGCAGAGAGCTGCTTACTTTGAAAGCTGACAAGTTTCTTTGTATCATGTGAACCTACTAATAGCTGCTTATTGATTCAGATACTGAGACGATAAGTCCTCAAAATACGCATTTCACTCTGTAAATTTCAAACTGTAAGCAGAAATTTAGACAGCTTTTTTGTCAAACTGTGTATCCGTATGGCTTTTAATTTTCTCTAGAGAAGAATGAACTTCGTCTAGTTGTGATTTTGCAGTTGCTTGTGACAGAAAAATCGTCACCCATGCATTTGTGCCGTCGTCATTTTAAACCAACATCAACAATAGTTTTGAGAACTGAGTTACAAACTGTATGACTAAACAATTGCTGGACCTAGTTGAATGTAAATAAATTATAAGTTTAAAATAAAAAATAATTATACACTAGTTTAGGATAATTTTTACTACTTTGAATATGACTATTCAGCACTCATTAGTAAAGACAACTCCCAAAAAGTTTGGTGGTTTCAACTGGAGGTCGGGGGTTTCGACTGCAGGATATGACGTAGGATATGTGTAGGCAGTTTCGTCTGGCCTAGTAATTTCTGGTGAAAAAGGTTACTGCAATACTCCTTTATTGTGCACAAAACTTGACACGATTAATAAAATAAACTCAGACATAGATTTGAAGCTAATTCATGTTGATACCTGAATATCTTCTCAACCAACAGTTTATAAAACACTTAAAACAATAAACTTGAATGTTTGAGCTATCACATTTTTGTAAGTAACTTTAGAAGTCATTATTTTTTTTAGCAGAAAAACTTAATAAGTTGTCGATGTTAGTGTAAAAATTAAAACGAGTGAAGAGTAAAAAAGTGCATCAATTATTTGTTATACAGTCATACTGATGACCTTTAGAGGTCAACTCCAAGTCCTCATGTCCACCATTACCTCTGCTGCCATTGGCAACTTCAGCAGCAGGAACACTGATGTTCATGTAAGCCTTATTTCTGTCTCTAGCTGTTTGTCTTGTTGGAGCGGCAGCAACTTCTTCATACTCAGTTGGGTCTGATGATATATTCATAGCCTCAGTACTATGTAGTTGTTTGGTTGGTTCTCTAACCTTCCTCAGTATATAGATAACCAGTGCAATTATAAGACAGAATTCAACTACCGCCAGAGCTGACACAACTCCAATAGCTGTAACATAACCTACAATATAATATACCCACATATTTTGTAAGAAATAAACTGATGTATTCTGTAATCTAGCGGTACCAGTTACATTCCAGTATTGACTCAAGGTTAGTTCCCATAGAGTTGTAACAATGATAGAAAGACGTTGCCTGATTGTATCAACAAACCTATGTAAACCACGATCATAATCTGCTTACGATTTACTACCATATGTTATAATCATCGTAAGGTCGTAAGATCAAACTGGTAAAAGTTGAACAAGCCAATATTTTACGACAAGTTTACGACATTACGACTACGATAGTTATGCAACAGGTCTATGTGAACGAGTCATGCAATTGCATCAGATCATCATGGGATAGTATAACCACAATGCACTTGCTAGTTCTGCTGTATTTTCACATGGAAACGAACAAGCAATGGTTTCTATTCAGTTGATATTTTGATGTGTGAAAAACTATATTTGATTATGTACCGCTGTCCATGTCAGTATAACTTTTGTTTAGAACAATGATGATAGTTAGGGTAATAGTAAAATTTAGGCTTTCAAATTATTTAACAACAGTAGTGCTATTATTTTCATTATATATTATTTAAATAATTATTTTTAATAACAAAAAATATTTCCGATCTATTAATAACATTATTACTTATTATTCTTTGTTTTATTTTTTTTCTCAAAATACTATTATGATTCATTTTGATCAATAACTGTTGATAAATAAATGACTAGGTATGTATTCATATATATATATATATTATTATATTTTACTAATAATAGTGATTATTCAAAATAGACTGATAGTATAATCTCTCTGTGGAAGGCAGTTGATACGAACAGCAAGCGCTACCGTTATGGTAGTATAGGCTCTTGGTTGCAGAAGGTCTGTATAGAAGACAGATCAAGATGATATGTATGCAAACAATAGTGATAACAAAAAACCGGCCTCACTAAGCACACAAGATTTCAGACTAATAATAATTTATCATTTATAACACAAAAGCTTGCTGGATAAACAGTCCTCACAAGTGTACAGCAACTTGAACACTTAGACAACACTAAGTTGGTACAAGCAATCGCTGACACTTCTCTGAGCAGGACTAGATGCTATCTCAGGCAAAACTAAACTAACCCCGAGTGCTGGGCGAGATGCCTAGCTGTTTATAGAAAATCATAGCAGTTGAAAAGTAAGATATGTGATTGGCTAACAATAAACGGACAAGGCAGAAAAGATGAATCATAAAAGGTTGGCTAAGCATAAAAATCACATACATAAGCTGGCTGATTGATAACTTGCTAGCCGCCAATACTCAATTTTTAATAAAAATTAATGACGCCAACCATAGTACTCCTTAGTTTGAATTCCTCAGCATGCTGATCTTGACCATCAGAGGGTGCCTGGTTCATCTACTTAAGCTGTACAAGGTACTAGTGCTATTGTGCAGGATTTCACTGTGTGAGTTGGTAGCTCGGCCTACCTGCACAACTTCCCGAACTGAGTTGGCAACTGTGTCTATCGCTGAGCAATACAGCCCTCCCACAGGTCGACTAGTATCCTTGGGAATGGTGTGTAACCATTCCTATTTTACTAGTCTAACTGCCGGCTGCGTTAGCTTGTTTCAATGTGCAAGGCAGAGGTCGAACTTTGAAGGCGAACTAGGCAAGCTAGGTTCGGCCAGCAGAGGTTCGAACTGTTCTGCTGAGTGCAAGTCAGTGACCGAACTTTGAAGGCGAACTAGTCAGAGCTAGGTTCGGCCAGCAGAGGTTCAGGCTGATCTGCTTATATATTACTACTCGAGTAATAGAGCATTCGGTGTACGAGCATGTACTAGCGCTGTGAAGTTATTATTGCTAAAGAACAAAGAAACTTCTGAGAGTGGGGCAAGCTGACTCTGATTTATTGTTGCCTTAACACGGCTATTTATAAAAGGAGTTACATAACCAGTAAATATGTAAACAAACAAGGACAAAAGAAAGTTGTAAGACACGCCTGTTAAGAAAGGCTAGACAAATAAGAATAAGTATATAAAAGATAGGGCTGGCCTTGCAGCTACGGCTGGGTGCATCCACATGTGTTACATATAAGATTGCATGCAAGGTGAATGAGTAAAATAAATGTATAGTGTGCATAGAGTGAATAGTCATTGAGTGCATACATAGAGTGTCATACTGATTAAATATGGCCGCCGTCCGTCACACACTCCGCCCCATTGGCGATGGTGGCCAATAAAACAAGGTCGGCGGTGTTGGTGTGTTTCCTTATGGGTGTTCTCTCCTCATCTTCTCTTTGATAGCCTCCGCTCGCCTTAGTAAGGTAAGAGCGCTTGTGTCAGTGTCTGCACCGAATCCTCTGGTAGTTCATCCTCCTGGCTATATCGTTCGGCTAGCATTGCCATTCCTTTAAGTAATAACTCTAACTGTGCGTTGCTGCTTGCTGTGTGTGGTTCCTCCTGTTGCTGGCTGGGTAGTGAGTGATGGCGGGTCCTGCCTCGCTCTTTTACATCCTTGGCTTCTCCTTTCACGTGTTCTTCTTTTAGTACCGCCTCCCACGTGGTGAGTTCTGGATGACGTAACACCGCGGTCACTGTAGGGTTTTCCCCGGCGGTTTCCCTGAGGGTTGTTTCCTCCTGCGCAACTTCTGATGTTGGCACTTCGTGACGTGGTATGGCGGGGTTGCTGGGTGAAGCGTCAGTAGGGTTTATCTCCCCATGTGTTTTGTTGATTTTCTCGTCTGCACTCTTTTGTTGTTTTGGGTCGTGACTCCTCCATTTTTTCTTTCTCTCTACCAGTACCCAACCGTGTTCCTCGCAATTTTTTGCAGTCTTGATGGTTGGGTTGGTGTCTCCTGGTGCCTCGCCTCTCTCTCTTCCCTGGGTTTGGCCAGTTGGCGTTTTCGGGCTGGGATGACTTCCTGCTTGATAACACTGGTAGTCATCGAATCTCTTCGGTCGATTCCTTTCCCTTGTAGGCCGGTTTAATGGGGAGGCTGTGGTTCCTGTGGGGTTGAGTGGTGGCCACTCGTTGACGTCCAGGTCAGGGGTCACTGTTGACCTTCTAGTGACCTCGGGGGGAGGCGTCTCGTTCCTTCTCTCTTCTGCTGGCCGTTGCTCCTCTTCTACTGGCAACGTTTCTTCTTCTATGGTGTCGGTGCTCTCTGGCACCCTTCTCTCTTCGGTGACGACCGCTGGGGGTTCCTCTTCATTGTTGGGTGGTGGTGTCGGCGCACGTTCTTCATACGTGGGTAGAGGTGTTGGCGCACGCTCTTCCTGGGCGGGTGGCCGCTCTATCCAGTGTAGTGGCATTGGCAATGGAGCGACTGCTTCTTCTGGTTCTGCTGGGGAGTGCTTCTTTTTGGGTGGTCGACCTCTCCTGGCTCCTTTCATGTTTGGCATCAGAGCTGGCTCCCGACACGTGGGTGCCCGCCCTACAGGCTCCTCACAGGTACGGTAGGACCGTAGCCGTTGGCCGTTCTGGATTGACCATTGTCCATTCCTCTCCAGCTTATATGTATGATTCGGAAATACCTCGGCGACTTGGTATGGTCCGACGAATCGTGGCTGGAGCTTGGGGTTGCTTCCCTTGACTCTGCGCTTGTTTTCCAGCACCACTAATTCTCCTTTCTGGAACACGGGGGGTTCCTCGCTCTCCTGGCTCCTTATTTCTTGCTGGCGCTCTCTGAGGTAGTTGTGCGCCTTCTGTAAGTTCTCTTGTATTTCGGCCGTGTACTCGGTGATGTTCTGGGGGGCCAGCGAGGGGGGTGTCCCTGTCAGCTGGTCGGGAAGGCGTACTTCTCGTCCCATCATCATCATATTGGCTGTCTCTCCTGTGGCAGAGTGGGGGGTGCCTCGGCATACTCGCATGATCTGGGGGAGCAGGCTGTCCCACTCGTCCTGTCCCTTCGTTAGAATTAGTGTGCGAAGGGCGTCTCCCAGGGTGCGATTCTGCCTCTCCACGACTCCGTTTCCTTGCGGATGGTATGGTGTGGTGCAAGTCTTCTTTACTCCCCAGAGACTACACAGTTCCTCCAAGAGCACCGACTCGAACTGCGCACCCTGATCTGAGTGCAGCTGTTCGGGCAGTCCCCAGTATGCGAATACCCTCTCGTCAAGTGCTGTGGCAACTGTCGGGGCCGTGGCGTCTGGTAGAGCGATGGCATCCTGCCAACGGGTGAAGTGGTCGGTCAAGACCAGGGCCCAGCGGTTCTTTCTCTTCGTCAGTGGCAGGGGGCCGACCAGGTCGACCGCCAACTTCTGAAACGGGCGCCCTGCGTACATCCGCTGTCTCCCGGGGTTCTCTGTCCTTCTACCATTCTTTGCCACCTGACACACCTCACAGTCTTTGATGAGTCTCCTCACCAACGGAGAGATACCTGGCCAGTACCAATCCAGGAGGATTCGTTGTCTGGTTCGGTGTATCCCTGTGTGAGCCATCTTGTGTGTATCCCAGACAACCTGTGTTCTCCTGCTGGGGGGGCAGATCACGCACTGCTTTGGCTTGGTGGGGTGGGCGAGCTTGATGGTGAGTATGCCATCTGGCCGAATACTCATGGCCTCTCGTCTCTCGTACAGGGTCCTCAACTCCAGCGCTCCTTCTGTCAGCTCTCTCTCGGATATGCTCCCAGGCCGTTTCACTTCGGCGTAGATCCGAGCCACTGGTCCTCCTCCTTCTTGCTGCTCTTTAGCCAAGTCCCTGGTGGTCTGCATTGGGTTGGTCACCGCAATGTTGACTCTCTCCTTCTTCGGCGGGGCCGACTGGACTTCCTGAGCGAGCTCTGCGTGTGAGGGTCCTCCGTCTCTCCGTTCAATGGAACTGCATTGCCGACAGTCCGTGCACACACCTTGGCGACTGAGCCCATCAGCGTTCCCGTGGCGTACTCCTGCTCTGTGTTCCAGTTTATAACGAAACTCAGCTAGCGTTTCCAGCCAACGGGCGATCTGATTCGACGGCTCCTTCCGTCGACACAGCCAGCGTAGGGAGGCGTGGTCGGTCCTGAGCTTGAACTCCCGTCCGTAGAGATAGGGGCGGAAGTGCTTGACCGCTCTGATCACTGCCAACAGTTCTTTCCGAGTGACGCAGTAATTTCTTTCAGCAGGCGCTAGGGTCTTGCTGAAATAGGCTATCACCCTCTCCTTTCCTTCCTGGACCTGCGATAACACTGCGCCGACTCCTACTGCACTGGCGTCCGTGTCGAGAGTGTAGGGTAGACTGGGGTCGGGGTATCCTAGTACCGGAGCCTGCGTTAGTCGTGCCTTGAGCTGGTCGAACGCTGCCTGTTCCTCTCCTCCCCATTTCCAGGGTATCTCCTTCCCGGTGAGTACTGTCAACGGCTTGGCTATTGTCGCATAGTCTGGAAGATACTGTCGATAGTATCCGGCCGTCCCGAGGAATGCCTGCAGTTCCTTCACCTCTCTAGGTGCTTCCCACTTCCTTACTGCTTCGACCTTGCTTGGGTCAGTGGCTACTCCTTGGGCGCTCATCACGTGGCCCAGATACTTCACTTCCTTCTGAAGCAACTCACACTTGGAGGGTTTCACTTTCAGGTTGGCTTGCTGTAGGCGTCCCAATACTTCTCCGAGCCTTTGCAGGTGTGTCTCGAAGTCCGGGGCGATGATGATGACATCATCGAGGTACAGCAGCAGCGTCTTCCAGTGTAGGCCCTTCAATACTTTCTCCATCAACCTTTGGAAGGTGGCGGGGGCCGACGTCAAACCAAAGGGAAGCACCTTCCACTTCCACAGTCCACTGCGTGTAGTGAAGGCCGACTTGTCCCGAGCGTCTGCGTCCAGAGGCACCTGCCAGTACCCGCTGGTCAGATCCAGCGTTGTGAAGTACTTGCTGCCGGCCAAGGCGTCCAGAGACTCGTCTATGCGGGGAATAGGGTAAGCGTCTTGCTTAGTAATGTCGTTCAGTTGCCTGTAATCGACACAGAACCGCCACGAGTCATCCTTCTTCCTGACCAAAACAACGGGGGAACTCCACGCTCCATCTGCTGGCTCTATCAAGTCTTTCTCCAGAAGGTCCTTGATTTGCCTTTCCGCCTCCGCTTCCTTTTCGGGTCCCAGCCGATGAGGGGGGCACCTGATTGGTCGAGCTCCTTCTATGGTGGGAATGGAGTGTTCGGCCAGTGTGGTTCGGCCCAAGTCTCCGTTGTGGCTGCTGAACACCGTCTGGTACTGGAGCAGTAACCCTTTGAGCTGTCTTTCCTGCTGGGGTGTCTGACACCCTCTCTTGGCCTTGTCAAAGAGTTCTTGCAGGTGGGGGGGTATTCTTCCTCCTGCCGTGGCTCGCTCGTCTGTCTCCCTGGGCTCGTTCAGCGTCTGGATTCCACCTTCATCTCTTCCGGTGAAGGTGCCAATCACTTCTCCTGCCGACAGCCTCAACGTGTCCTGCGTTGGGTTTAAGCATCGTACCAACACTCTTCCTTCTTCCTTGTTCTGAGGTCCGCTACCTCCTTGCTTAGTCCTTCCACCGTGCGGAGGAGCTGCGTAAGAGGGTCTTGCACCTCTTGTGAACGAGCAGTCTCTCCAGATGGGGTCGGTGCCAAGTCGTAGAGGTCGGTCTCAACTGTCCGAACGTGTGGTCCTCCTAGTGGCTGGTGTGGAACCTGCAGAAACTCGTTGCCTGCTTGTATTGCTTCCTCCAAGCTCTGGGGGCGAACGGCTAACAGATGTCGCTGTAGGTAAGTGTGTCCCAGCGTGCTGTGGAACGTCTGGAGCACCAGCTCCTCTTGGTTCTGTCTGGGGAGGTTGTTGTGGGCAGCCTTGATGAGGCGTTCCACGGTGTTTGCATGATCTCTCAAGCTGTCCCTGGTCGTTCGTCTGTAGCTCAGTAACTTCGCCTGCGCTTCGGAACGTGTGAGCCCAAAGGTAGCTCTCAGCTTCATGGTCACCTCCTCCACTGTCTCTCCCCTTCCACACTGTTCGGCCTTGCCTATCAAGGCTTGCCTTAAGTGTATCACTCGGTCGTCTGGTTGCCACTGGTTGGCGTTGGCCACTTCCCCGAACCGCTGCAAGAAGTAGTCTACTTCTCCTGTGCCGTCGAACTGCGGCACCTTGAACTTGCTTCTGGTCGAGGTCATGGTCATCCTGTCTAAGATGTGAGTGAGGGTGTTCATCATCTGCATGCCGGATGGCTCATCTCGGTCGATGCTGAGCGCTCTCCTTCTCTGTGCCATCGCTCAGTTGGGTTCTGCTTGTGGGTGTCTCCAATCCCACTGCTGCCACCAATGTGCAGGATTTCACTGTGTGAGTTGGTAGCTCGGCCTACCTGCACAACTTCCCGAACTGAGTTGGCAACTGTGTCTATCGCTGAGCAATACAGCCCTCCCACAGGTCGACTAGTATCCTTGGGAATGGTGTGTAACCATTCCTATTTTACTAGTCTAACTGCCGGCTGCGTTAGCTTGTTTCAATGTGCAAGGCAGAGGTCGAACTTTGAAGGCGAACTAGGCAAGCTAGGTTCGGCCAGCAGAGGTTCGAACTGTTCTGCTGAGTGCAAGTCAGTGACCGAACTTTGAAGGCGAACTAGTCAGAGCTAGGTTCGGCCAGCAGAGGTTCAGGCTGATCTGCTTATATATTACTACTCGAGTAATAGAGCATTCGGTGTACGAGCATGTACTAGCGCTGTGAAGTTATTATTGCTAAAGAACAAAGAAACTTCTGAGAGTGGGGCAAGCTGACTCTGATTTATTGTTGCCTTAACACGGCTATTTATAAAAGGAGTTACATAACCAGTAAATATGTAAACAAACAAGGACAAAAGAAAGTTGTAAGACACGCCTGTTAAGAAAGGCTAGACAAATAAGAATAAGTATATAAAAGATAGGGCTGGCCTTGCAGCTACGGCTGGGTGCATCCACATGTGTTACATATAAGATTGCATGCAAGGTGAATGAGTAAAATAAATGTATAGTGTGCATAGAGTGAATAGTCATTGAGTGCATACATAGAGTGTCATACTGATTAAATATGGCCGCCGTCCGTCACACTATTAACTGGGCAACATGTGCTTGCTTAGCTAGCGCATTCCACATTCCATTGTTTACTCACGCGTGCACTGCCTACTTGATCAACAAACATACAATAGCTGCTGACTGGCCACATTAGGCAAGTTTCATTACACAGATCGCTTCAACTATATGTACTTCAGTATTGATAGTTAACAAGTCATAGGGTGGCAGGGAATAGTTAGGGGGCCGGAGAATATATACAGATAGGAAATCTATATTTATAAAAGGAGAGTCTCGAGAGGTAGAGAGACTGTTGACTACAGAACTCTGCAGTTTAGGACAGGTGCGTACGAACCCTTGGCACAAGGCCATATGCACTTAGCAGGAGGGAGAAAGGTACGTAAAAGTTACACGATATTTGACACAAGACCATGTGTACTTAAGAGAAACCACTATCATCACAGCCATCAGAGGGAGTGGGGGAAAGAGAGGCCCATTACCGGGCAAAAAAGAATGACTAAAACGGAGAGTTCACATGACCATGCAAACTATAGATGGGGGGTGGGGGGGGGGGGGGTATGGCACACAATCAGTGCGGCTAAAAGAAGAAGGGTGGAAGGGTGTCTGCCTTAAAACAGCTGGCCTCTCACCATTCGCGTGACATCATTGAGACTGGCTGTCTATCCCTTCCAGAGCTCAGCTAGCACCGTGAGTTTGGCAACTTCCGTGCCTGACAACACACCCGACCCTACCCTCTTTCTGAGGTCCTGAAATATAGCCTCTAGCTCTGCCATGCCTCGTTTGATGGCAGTGGCCCACCTCACTCTAATCTGCAGCCAGCATACTGACAGATCAACTCCACTAGGTGGAGGTTCCGTGGAAGGAAGTATGGCAGGAGCAGGGAGTGAAGATGCTCTGGAAACCGTCAAGGGTGTAGAGACAAGGGGGAAGGAACACTGGGGGTACAACCATCGCTTCCGGACCCAGATAAGTCACAGCACACAGTTTCTTAGGAATCCGGTAACCTGCATGAGGAATGTCCATAAATAGAATAGTTCCAGACTGTGGGGTAGGGGGTCCCGGCGGGCATGCAGCCATGGCTGTGGGGCTTATCGGAGCTGACGAGGGTACTTTAGACGGTACCTTACCTGTCTGAGTAGGCTTAAAAGGACCAAAGCAGCAGGCGCCATCCATTTCTGATAACGACAGGAGGCGGGGTAGATTTCACCATCCACGGCGTAGATTTAACCTAGCCGCTTGTCATGGTCAGGGTCCTGTAGGCCACCTTTCTTCTTCTGGTGCCTGTACACACTGTCTCTGTTGCTGCTGGAATACTGGCAGCAACAAAGGCACTGCATGAAGCGTTGGTGCACATCCACAGAAAACTGCCGCTTATTATTTTCCTAAAACTTGCAAAGGGGGCAGATGTTACGCCGTGCCTTTTTCAGCTGTCTGTTAATGGCTTTCTCTGTAGAGGGAGCAGTCCATTTGAGTAGGCGACAGGCAATTGGGGGTTTCATACCAGTGGAATGGGGAGCCACTACTTCCTCTGTCACTGTAGGCGAAGAGGGACGGGCTGTAGCAACAATACCTAGCTGGATGACTGGGGTAGGAGCTGAATAGAAAGGCTAATCCTTTTTTAGTGGAACAGGGTATTGGCACCAGAGGTACGATTCTACTTCTCTTTCCATGCTTGGGAGACATCAAGTCCTCCATTGGTACATGCGGGCCTGGCTGTGTGTTGACAGCTCTAACTGTCAATGGAGGGAGTGCCGGTTCCGAGGAGGGGATGGCTAAAAAAGAGTTGCTCTCTTTAGGGAGTCCAGCCAAGGGCGACGCTCCTCTCTTCTTACCAGGCACTATCTTACCCAGCGACCACATGCATTCGCGTTGACCTTGTGAGGTATGCGGGTGTCAGTAACTTGCTTATCAGGAACAGTCATTGCACTGGAACTCGACCCCGCATCACACGGGAGCAAGGGGAGGGGATCCGATACGGGAGAGGGGAAGCTAACTGCCCGGTGAGAGGTAGGAGTGCTACGGAAAGGGGAGACGGTGGGCACTGTTTTGGCTACGCTCTGGCTGTAAGAAACAGTGGCCGGTACAATGGACACACGGGGAGGAAGGGAGGCAGTTGGGAGCGGGGGAAACTCTCTATATTGCCGGGGAGAGGGGCGGCTGAGTATCAGCGGGTCACGGGGCGGGCTATGCCTGTGCACCCAGCTCTCTACAAGAGCAGCCTGGTCATCAACTCCTAGGAGAGCATCCTCTTTATCAGCTGCCTTTGTACAGGGTGCCACAGTGGCAGGGCAGCCATCTGCACAAATGGGGAAGGACAAACAGGGCATCGTACAAACAAAGCAGAAACAACATAAAGTTGCTCCTCGGCACCAGCAGAGATTTCCATGAGAAAATCCTCCTCTTCTTCCAGCTGTAGAACTGTTCCCTTGGGTTCAAGTAGAGCTTCCATGGAACAACCCATCTTTGCAGTAGAGTAAGAATCAGTAACAAAGGTGAAGACACGTCTTGACACTGTGGAAGTTTGCAAAGCAATGGTGGTTCCAGTTATATTTGTGCATTATGTAGTTATTGGATTGGTGAAGGTTCAGGGTAGCTAAGGGATTGTGGATAGCTGGAGGGGATTGGAAAGCCAGAAAGACACTTTTGGAGTGGCCACAGTGCTTGGTGGTTGTTTTGTGCGGGAGCTGCCATATTATACCTAGTAAGTGATTTAACATGGCACCGTAGACAAAAGTAAAGGAAGATTGTTGTCATATACTATTGTGTTCCATCATCTTGTGAAAGGATTATTAAAGGGTTTGTGGTGATCAGTGGTGGATCTGGGAAGTCACAGAGGGGGGAGCTTAATGCCAAAAAATGCTTTTTGCTGATTTTTTGAATAATTTGCTCTTCCTCTTACTTAAAATTAGATCTCTTGTGTACAATGTTGAAGAAACACTAGATTCTAGCATCAGTATTTTGCAAGTTTCAGAGATATTATAATATAACTGCCAGTGCATAGCACCTAAAATGCATTTGAATTAAACCTAGGAAACAATAATGTAATAGAACTTGGTTAACTTTTAATAAGTTCAGCGTGATCATCGTCAGTGACCCTCAGCTAGCTCTTCCGTGCATCGAATGACCTCAGTGTCTTCCCCCAAGAGGCTTTGTTCATCTCCGGTTCCTGTTACACCTTTCTTTCTGTTCATATGCTTTCTAGGGTGCACCTACACCCCTACACTACAATAGTGGAAAACACTGCCACGGCAGTATGCATTCGACCGAAATCAATACACGGTACACACCTCGACGAAGTCATCAAGTACTCATCAGTTTGGCAGTGCAACCACACTCACGCAACCACTGTACATTGCTTATTAGTGAGAACAGTAATGTGCACTCGCAACTGTTAATTGAATTATGGCAAAAATACAACTGCTCACTAAGGAGAAAGGGAAAGAGTTGTACGCAAGACATGTACTACAACGGACAAACAATAAGCGAGACAGACACAAATAGAAATCAAAAATGTACAGTAAACTTATGCATGACGCTGGTGCCATGCTTGACAGTGTAACCTGATTGTTCATTCAATTTCCCCGATCTATTCTCGGGTTATGGCGTCAGCAGGATGTAAGCCGTCTTTAAGGAATTGTTGACACATCTTGTATTTCCCACAGCTACGGTGGTAAATTTGGCTATGAATGTATGGTGTCGCCATTCCATGGGTGGTGTTAAAATTTACTATCTGTCTGTTTTCCACCGTCACCATTCTCCTCAATTTTTCCGTCCACTCCTCATAGAAGCCTGACATATTAGGCGTTGCTTCTTGATATGCTGATTGTAATCGTAAAAATCCAGAGGGTATATGGTGCATAGAACAGGTACAATGTTAAGGTTCCTTACAGCCCTGTCGAATTGGCGGCACACCAACTTTGGGTTTCCTACGGAAATATCATTCAACACACACTCCTTCCGACCATGGGTCCGGTGTAGGCACGTAAATCTGACTGATCCCACCAGCAGCATCGTGTAGCACATGCACGATGGTGTCTTCCCACTTAGCCCCAGGGAGACATATGGTTGACCAGGACCTAGATACAACATTCTTTACCAATGAATTCCCGATGAGATAAGAGTGCATGCTGTAATGAAAACAGTTTACGAATTGAGTCGTTTTGGTGATCTTATTTTTCTCCCGTACCTACTAGTACGCGCGACTGGTGAGGGTTCCCTGACCGGAGGCATCGGCACATTATTAGCTTCTACGGGAACTGTTACATCGCGGCCCGTAGAAAGGGTTCCAGTTGCGTCCACAGCCGGTGACTTGTCTCTTAAACCTGATCTGCACTCTGGCTCAGGGGTGTCGGGAGGTCTCTCCATCTCACAGGGGTTTGTTGCAACCCGAGGACTGCGTCCCTCAGTTCTGCTCATGAGTGTTCGGTTCCGACAGAGCAGTCGACCATTTTCCTAGGAAGCAACCAACTCGCGCCCTCTAGTAGCGATTACTACCACATCTGACTTCTGCTGATCGCTACCTCATATTGCTATGGGCTACCCCACGTCGATAGGGCTTTTTTCCCTGGCCCTATGCCCCGAATTTTAATACAACCTCTGCTCGTAACGTTGGGATGCTTCAAATTGCTGTAGTCATTTTAGATCGATTGTCTTTTCTGGCACAACACCCATCGAATTCATAGAACCGCCAAACATAAGCTCCACAGGGAAGTAACCGTTGGCCAGAGGAGTGTCCCTGTAGACATAGAGGGCAGCTTGTAAGTTGAAATTCTTGTTCATTAGCTGTTTTACTGTTTGTACCACCCGCTCTGCCTTTCCATTAGACTGGGGGTATCTCGGAGAACTAGTGAGGAGTCTGATATCCCATTTGGTCATGAATGACCGTAATTTTTCTGAGGCAAACTGCAGGCCATTGTCACTTACCAATGACTTTGGCACCCCCAACAAGCAAAGCAATGCCTCCAGTTTGGAGACAACTGTTCCAGCCTCAGCTGTTCCACTCAGCTCACTGGCTGTAATAATTCTACTGTAGTAATCTACAACTACCATAAAGTCTTCCCATCATTTTCCCATAAATCGATCACCACCTGCCACCACGGGAGCTCAGGCAGGCGTGCCCTAACTAGGGGTTCCCGTGGTTTCAACCGAAACTCCTCACACTTGGGGCATACTTTTACTAACGCACATATTTCAGCCATCATGCCTCGCCTCCACACTATATTCGTTGCTCTCTGGATACACTTCGTCTCGCCTTGGTGGCTAGAGTGGATCTCTGTCAGTATCCTATCTCTTTCTAGTTTGGGTATGTAAATTCTATCGTCAAAGAAAACTACTCCTTGGATTGTTGTTAAGCTGTCTCGGAAGGTATAGAATTGTCTAATCGATTCCCCAATCTTGGGCATTACGGGCCACCCTTCGATGATGTACTTCATCAACAATTTGCCTTTGTCTTCCATTAACATTGCAGCTTTAATCCTGTCCAGCTGAGATGCCGATATTGGTAGTGCATCAACCAGCTTCTGGATGATCAGAGGCTCCTCGTCACCTCCCCCTGATGTCCCTGAAAGAGGCGCCCATGAGAGAGCATCTACCAACACCAACTTACTCCCCAGTGTATAGACTACATTGTAGCTGAATGACATCATCCGTAATCTGAACCTCTGCAGGCGTATCGGTGACTTTGCCAACTCCTTGTCTCTGAGCACAATAAC
Organism: Cryptosula pallasiana; assembly: GCA_945261195.1. Taxonomy (NCBI): domain Eukaryota; kingdom Metazoa; phylum Bryozoa; class Gymnolaemata; order Cheilostomatida; family Cryptosulidae; genus Cryptosula; species Cryptosula pallasiana. Next base: position 52,788,071 of record OX183132.1, on the reverse strand, counting down.
CAGTGGTTTATGATATGTTTCCACTGTAAAGTCGCGCCCTGATAGAAAGTAGCTAAATTTATCACCAGCCCAACATATGGCTAGTGCCTCTTTTTTGAGTTGTGCGTAAAATTTTTCCGCACTGTTCAGAGATTGCGATGCAAACGCCACTGGTTTTCACACTCCGTCTACTTGTTGCAGCAATGCTGCACCCAGACCAAATGAGGAGGTGTCTGCACTAAGCATAGTCTTGTTCTTAAGCCTAAACGGGGCTAGAGTTGGTGTGGCTACCATTAGTGATTTCAGCTTCCTAAATTCATCTGCATGTTCAGTGGACCAATGCCAGTCACTATCTTTACCCACCAACTTCCTCAATTGAACGGTGCATCCGGAGATAGCTGCGCAGAACTTTCCTAAGTAGTTCACTATACCAAAAAACACCTCAGATCATGCCGGCTATTGGGTGTTGAAAATTCCACAATGACTCTAGTCGTCTCCGGGTCTGCCTTCATACCCTCTGATGTTATGACGTGCCCTAGGAATTTTATCTCCGTTTTATTGCACTCGCATGTCTCTGCATTTAAAGTCCAGCCACTCTCACTCAACCTGTCAAAGACTCGCTTTTAAGTTAACGCCGTGCTCCTGTTGATTCTCTGCATAAACTAGAATGTCATCCATTTGACAAACCACCCCGTCTAAATCTACAAGGATTTTCTGCATTCCCCGCTGGAAGATCTCAGGGGCTGAATTTATGCCAAATGGGAGTCTTTTGCAACAATACCGTCTGAAAGGCGTGATAAATGTAGTGGGTAAGTACAAACTCTCACTCAACTTCGTCTGCCAATACCCACAGTTGGCGTCAAGCTTACTGAATATCCGTGCACTCCCTAGTGCACTCAATGCTTCCTCTGAAGTTGGTAAAGGGTGGTATTCTCTCCATACTGCTTTGTTTAATCTCGTGTATTCGATGCACACTCTCAATTTCCCATTTTCCTTGGGGACCACCATGCATGGAGAGCACCAATCAGTTGGAGTTTCAACTTTCTCTATGACTCTCAACTTTTCATTCTCCTTAGCTCTTCCAATAATGGCTGCTTTCGAGCTGCTGCAACTCGCTGAGGAGTGACTTGGGCAAACGGCACCACCTCTCCTTTCAGCTGAATTTCAACTTCAGTGGCCATTGTGCCAAGCCCACTAAACAGCTTTGGGTAACTAGCCCTCCAGTCATGGCACTCACCAAGACCAACACTATCGACGAATCTGATCATATTTAGACGTTCAATAGACGGTTTCCCGAGAAGTGGCCTAACTAACCCTTCAATGAAATATATCAACTCTCGGGCCTTTTTGCCATTTAAGTCAAGTACAGCTCCTGCTTGCCCTAAGACTTTCAACTTATTATTCTCAGCTCATTTTAGTATTCTACGAGACGGTCTAACTTACAGGACTTACAGGACTTACAGGACTCCTTCATGCATGACGGCATTGCTGTGACGGCGGCACCTGTGTCAACTTTGAATTTTACTGGAACACTATTTACTATAACGGTAACGAACCATGACTTGTCAGTTCTTTCTACTGACTCGAAGGCAGCAAGTCATAATGACTGGTCGCCCAAGAACACCACATCCATATCAGTGTCACAATCGATTTCTTCCGTCCTTGACTCTTGTCTTCTTTTGCAAACCTTCCCCCAGTGTCCTTTTCCTTTACAGTTTTAACAAGTTGTGTTGCGTGCTGGGCACTGACCTTTGGCATGTCTCTTCCAAAAACAATACGGACACCAGTTCTCACTTGCCACAGGCCTCTCTTCCACATCTGGTCTTTTGTTTACAGCTCTTCCTTGTTTGAATTGTGGCTGTGGAACATAGTTAAGGTTGTCGTCCTTAACACTACTGTTCATAATGGCTGCCTGCTCATGATGATTAACACATTGTTTAGCCCTCTGTATTGCTTTTTGCAAGGTCAAGTCCTCCGTATCGATGGGTTATTCTCTCAATTTATTCTCTGCCATCCCCACAACAATCCTGTCACCGACCAAGTCATCCCTCACAGTTCCGTACTCACAACTATCAGCCTGTGATTGCAGTTCTGTGATAAACTTATGTATTGTATTGCCACCTTGGTTAATGTTATTAAATTTTATCTGTTCATAAATCACATTTTTGAGTGGCTCAAAGTGGGCATCAAATGATCTAATAACATTTGCTAGTGTCTTTGCTTGTGCTGGAACTTCATTGTTGAACTGGAACTGGGCATAAATCGGAACACTTTCGGGTCCCATCAGTACTAACAAGTTTGCAATCTGTTCCTCAGCACTCATTTCTCCATATTTTTTGCCACTTTGAATATTTCAAATTGTGCCTTGAACATTTTCCATTCAAGTGCCAATGATTCACTTGGAAAGTTCAGTTTTCTCACAAACCGTTCGTCTCCGGTCGAGAAGCCATCCGCCATTCTCTTTATGACATCAACAAATAGGTATATAAGACAACGTAGCAACGAAGTGCACTTGCACTTCTAAACACAAACAATTTTCTTGATTGAGCTGTAGCCTCTACCAGATGATAATGATGATACCTGAATTCAATTCTAGTTCATCCAAACTAGTTTACAGCTACCAGATAATACAATTCCAGGAGTTGCTGTTTGACCAGATTACTATACCTAATATTATAATTAATTATTATCTCAATTCGGATTCCACATCACCAGTAATAGTAATCGTATGGCAACAATGAAAATAACGGTACCTCCTCCTAGCTAGAGCAATGGTAAGTACGGAAGATACCAAAGTATTCCTCAGTAACAATTTCCTTAACCTCACCAATTAATTTAACCCAATTGGCGTTACTCAACACTAAACCCACTTCTTTAGGCGTAGGTGGAACTATTCTCACACCATGTAATAGTACTTGGATACCTTAAGTTCAGCATGATCTTCGTCAGTGACCTTCAGCTAGCTCATCCACGCATCGAATGACTTCAGTGTCTATCCCCAAGAGGCCATGTTCATTTCCGGTTCTTGTTACAAATAATATAAATTTAAAAAATGACAATACATAAAAACTTTTAATTATTTATGATGATGATTTCTTTAAATTAATATACAACAGCTATAATAATAATAATGACAATGACAATGACGACGGCGGCAACGGCAACGGCAACAGCAATGGCAATGGCAACTGCAACGGCAATGGCAACGGCAACAACAACGACAACAACAACAACAATAATAATAATAATATAAAAACAATAAATTCTTCAATATGATGATCTGACAGTTTAATTAATAAATATTACTATAATATTTATCAATAACAAATTATTATTGTTTTTATATCATAATAATAATGAACTATCATCAACTATTATAATTAAGCTGTTACATCATTCATAGATCATCTTAATAATAATTATAATAATAATAATAAACAATTTTCATACACATGATAACAATAAAGAATTACTGTAGGGGACCGACGCCATCTCCCCTCAATAACTCTAGCATATCTGTACGAACATTACACTTACATCGTTCTATGTGTTACATATCCCGTTCTATTCTACCTGTCTTGTTCTATGCCCGCGCTTTAGGGCAAATCAGTCTATGTATTTTGTCAGTAATTATTCCCTTACCATTATAAATTATATGTTTAACATGTGCGTCCAGTCATGCAATCAGTTAAGGACCACCTCTTGCATTTTACTGGCACACGCTAGCCAATCCATTGTGCTAGGTGTGGCCACCTTTTGTCTACGCATTTATCAGTTTATCAATTATGTAATCATGTGTATAAATGTGAATGTTCTAGTTAATAAAATCAGAGTCAGCTTGCACACTCTCAGAAGTTTCTTTGTACAATCAAATAACTTCACTGCGCACCATTACTCGAGTAGTAATACATAGGCAGATCAGTCTGAACCTCTGCTGGCCGAACTTAGCTTTGACTAACTTCGCCTTCAATGTTCGACCTCTGCACAGCACTCCAAAAAGACAGCCGAACCTCTGCTGGCCGAACCTAGTTCCACTAGTTCGCCCTTCAAAGTTCGAACACATTGCACACACAGAACAACAGCTAACGCAACCGGCAGCTCACTAGTTACTGAGATGGTCGACCACCATTCTCCAGTATACTAAGTCGACCTGTGGAAGGGTTGTATTGCTAACATACAAGACACAGTTGCCATTACAGTTCGGGAGGTTGTGCAGGTAGGCCGAGCTACCACTCACACCCCCACAGTGAAATCCTGCACATTGGTGGCAGCAGTGGGATTGACAGACACCCACAAGAAGCAACTCCCAGAGGAAGAATGGCGACCAGGAGACGAGCACTAAGCACTGACAGGGATCCTTCCAGCCTGCAGATGATGGGAACGCTCACCGACATCTTGGACCGTATGACAGTAGCCACAGCCAGAGATAAGTTTAGAGTACCACAGTACGATGGTACGGGAGATGTGGACTACTTTCTACAGCGGTTCCAGGAGGTGACCAGAGCCAACCATTGGCCGGCCGAGGAAGCAGTCATCCACCTACGCCAAGCCTTAACAGGCAAGGCCGAACAGTGCGGCCGAGGGGAGACTACAGAAGAGGTAGCACGAACGCTACGAGCGACCTTTGGAATGACTCGTTCGGAAGCCCAAGCAAAACTGCTAAGCTACCGACGAAACCCCAGAGAAAGTCTCAGAGACCATGCACGCACGGTCGAGCACCTCGTTACGGCAGCCCACAGCACCCTGCCGCGACAAAATAGGGATGAGCTGGTAATGCAGACATTCCACAGCACTCTAGGGCACACGTACTTGCAGCGCCACTTGTTGGCAGTACGCCCTCAGAACCTAGAAGAAGCCATCCTGGCAGGAAACGAGTTCCTGCAGGTGCCTCACCAACCATTGGGAGGACCGCACATCAGGACAGTGGAGACCGACCCCCTAGAGGAGGAGATGACTCCACCAAGAGAGACGGCTCGACACCAAGAGGTGCAAGACCCATTGGCACAGCTACTCAAGACTATAGAAGGGTTGAGCAAAGAGGTTGCCAGCCTAAAGATGGAGAAGAAGCCTGAGCCACCCAAGAGATGTTGGGGATGCCAACAGACAGGCCACACCCGGAAGGCGTGTAGAACCGTCCCCTGGCCTAGCCGTCAGGGAAACGACTACCGCCCGCAGCAGTAGGGAGACCCGCTGGCTGCACACGGGCAACGGCACACCAGAAGGAAAGGGCACAGGCGCCCTCCAGTGGACCGGCGACAGTGCGTCGAGCGACTCCTCCCCTGGACCTCCTGACCAGTCCCCCTATCGCCCTACACAACCGTTTTGCCAGCCTGTCGGCACTCGACAGCTCAGTGGCGGAAGAAACGGACGGCGACGGGACTCCAGAGCAGCAGGAACCAAGGCCCAGGAGGAAGGACAAGCAAACACAAACGCCCCCACTGACGGAGGAATTCATTCCTAAGCCTGTGACACTCCAGAGCAATCAGATCGAACGACCCTATCGTTCGAGTTACTACCTACCTGGAAGGGTAGAAGGAGAGGCGGTAACGCACCTCATAGACACAGGCTGCAACACTAATCTGTTGTCCAAGCGAGTCTTTGATCGGTTACCGAACCATGTACAACGCAATCTGCAGCACTATGATTCCCATGGGATCATGGCCGACGGTACCAGGCTTCCATTCTACGGCTTGCTCTCACTGAAGGGGAGGATACGACACGTCAAGTTTGAAGAGACCTTCGTGGTCAGTCAAGTCAACGAGGACGTTATCCTAGGGATGCCCTTCCTGACAAGCCAAGGATGCCAGATGGGATTCGACCGTCCAGTGCTGGTGATACAAGGAAAGGAGCTGGCCTGTACCGACCGCCACGGGAGAAATCTCGTGTCCAAGGTGCAGGTCCGACAGGACACCCAGCTTCCACCACAGACAGAAGTGACCATTCCATGTCACTTGAGCTCCAGGGATACGTTCCCTCAGGGAGTGATTGAAAGTATCCAGGGTGGGATACCCATCGCCACCAGCGTCAACAAGCCTGACGCACAGGGACACGTACTGGTTAGATGTCTGAACCCGACGCAGGACACCCTAAGGCTACCCGCAGGAGAGGTTATTGGTACCTTTACGGGAGTGGAAGAGGGTGGCGTCCAAGAGCTGACAAGACCAGACGGACAACAGAGGAGCAAGACGAGAGGAAGAGAGTTGCCCCCCCATCTGCACGACCTCTTCCAGCAAGCAAAGAAAGGGTGCCAGGACCCATGGCAGGAACAGCAAGTGAAGGAGTTGCTGGTTGAATACCAGACGGTATTCAGTAGCCATAGCGGAGACCTGGGTAGGACCACCCTAGCAGAGCATTCAATCCCCACAGTGGAAGGGGCCCGACCTATCCGATGTCCACCACACCGGCTGGGGCCAGAGAAGGAGGCGGAAGCAGAACGCCAAATTAAGGACCTTTTGGAAAAGGATCTAATCGAGCCGGCCGACGGAGCTTGGAGCTCCCCAGTGGTACTGGTAAGGAAGAAGGACGATACATGGAGGTTCTGCGTGGACTACCGGAGGCTGAACGATATAACTAAACAGGACGCCTACCCCATCCCCAGAATCGACGAATCACTGGATGCTCTAGCCGGGAGCAAGTACTTCACTACGCTGGACCTCACTAGTGGGTACTGGCAGGTTCCCCTGGATCAGGACGCCAGTGACAAGTCAGCCTTCACCACAAGAAGCGGCCTGTGGAAATGGAAGGTGCTGCCCTTCGGGTTAACGTCAGCCCCCGCCACCTTTCAACGGCTCATGGAAAAGGTCCTCAAGGGTCTTCACTGGAAGACGTTGCTCTTGTACTTGGATGATGTGATCATCATCGCACCCGATTTCCAGACACACTTGCAGAGGCTTGGAGAAGTGTTGGGACGACTCCACCAGGCAAACCTGAAGGTAAAACCCTCCAAATGCGAACTGCTACAGAAAGAGGTCAAGTACCTCGGACACATAGTAAGCGAAAAAGGGGTAGCTACCGACCCAGGAAAGGTGGAAGCGGTTAAGAGATGGGAAGCACCAACGGACGTAAAGGGGCTGCAGGCATTCTTAGGAACAGCCGGGTACTACCGCCAGTACCTTCCTGACTACGCCACTATTGCAAAACCTCTCACCGTGATGACCGGCAAAGAGACACCATGGAAGTGGGGACAGGTGGAGCAGGCAGCCTTTGACCAGCTCAAAGACCGACTCATCCGAGCCCCGGTACTCGGGTACCCCGACCCCAGTTTACCATACATACTGGACACGGATGCCAGTGCAGTAGGAGTCGGCGCTGTGCTCTCACAAGTGCAGGAAGGCAAAGAACGCGTCATTGCCTACTTCAGCAAGACGCTAGCGCCAGCAGAGAGGAACTACTGCGTCACCCGGAAGGAGTTGGTTGCTGTCATCAAGGCAGTAAAACATTTCCGCCCCTACCTCTATGGACGGGAATTCAAGCTCCGGACGGACCACGCCTCCCTCCGCTGGTTGTGCAGACGGAAGGAGCCATCGAACCAGATAGCTCGATGGCTGGAGATCTTGGCTGAGTTCCGGTATAAGCTCGAGCACAGAGCAGGCACTCACCATGGCAATGCTGATGGACTCAGCCGACAAGGACCCTGTGCGGACTGCAGGCAGTGCGGCTCCATCGAGCAGAGAGATGGGGGACCTTCCCATGAAGAACTACAGCAAGAAGCTGAACAGAGACCTCAGGTGGAGGTGGAAGACAACCTCAACGCATCGAACCCGGCACATTCCCCTCAGAGTTCGACTCAGGAGCAGTCGAAAGGACGGAATGCGGTAGGCCGGACTTACGCCGAGCCGAGACGGCCGGGAGACATGTTGAAGAGGGAGTCTGCAGCAAGAGAGGAGAAAGAGGAGCGGGTTAACCTCACTGTGACAAACCCGGTACATTCCGCCCAAACCTTAGCTCAAGAGCAAAGGGACGGGCAGGATGCGGTAGGCCGGATTTATGCCGAGCTGAGACGGCCGGGGAGCGTCACAGAGAGAGAGTTAGCTGAAGGGAGTGTCGAGCTGAGGACACTCTACGAACGAAGAGACGCAATGAAGATTCGTCCAGACGGGGTACTGACCATCACGCTCCACCATCCTTCCAGACCGAAGCACTGTGTAGTCTGCCCACCCAGCAGGAGGACGCAAGTCGTCTGGGAAACGCACAGGCTGATCCACGCTGGAGTGCACCGAACCAGGCAGCGCATCCTACTCGATTGGTACTGGCCGGGCATTTCCCCCCTGGTCAGGAGACTGATAAAGGATTGCGAGGTGTGCCAGGTAGCCAAGAACGGAAGGAAAGCCGAAAACCCCCACAGACAGCGGATGTATGCCGGTCGACCGTTCCAGAAGCTGGCAGTCGACTTAGTCGGTCCTCTACCTCTAACTAAGAGAAAGAACCGCTGGATACTGGTCCTCACCGACCACTTTACCCGCTGGCAGGACGCCATAGCACTGCCCGATGCCACAGCACCCACGGTCGCCGTAGCCTTGGATGAGCGAGTCTTCGCTTACTGGGGTCTACCCGAGCAACTACACTCCGACCAGGGAGCGCAGTTCGAGTCAGTGTTACTCGAAGAACTATGCAGTCTATGGGGAGTCAAGAAGACGCGGACCACCCCCTACCACCCGCAAGGGAACGGTATGGTGGAACGCCAGAACAGGACATTGGGAGATGCACTTCGTACGCTGATACTGACAAAAGGGCAAGACGAGTGGGACAGTCTACTGCCGCAGATCATGCGGGCATGTCGCAGCACCCCCCACTCGGCAACAGGAGAGACACCCAATATGCTAGTGATGGGACGGGAGGTCCGCCTTCCAGATCAACTAACGGGCACGCCTCCTTCCTTGGACCCTCGCAATGTCATGGAACACACAGCAGAAGTGCAGGAGAATCTCCAGAAGGCACATGACTATCTGAGACGCCAACAGCAGGAAATTAGAAGTCAAGACGATGAGGAGCCCGCCGTGTTCCAGAAAGGGGACCTCGTCGTACTGGAAAACAAACGGAGAGTGAAGGGGAGCAATCCGAAGCTGCAGCCACGCTTCGTCGGCCCCTACCAGGTACTGGAGGCCTTCCCAAACCACACGTATAAGGTGGAAAAGAATGGACAGTGGTCCATCCAGAATGGGATGAGGCTACGACACTACAGGACATGCCAGGAACCAGTCGGCCGAGCGCCCCCGTGTCGGGAGCCCGCCCTCCAACCAAACATGAAAGGGGCCAGGAGAGGACGACCCCCCAAGGCACGTCCGGCCCCCGCTGAGAACCTAGAGCTCTTACCTCTACCACTGCCTGAACCAGGCACCTTACCATTGCCGTTACCGTCACCCCCACCAGAAAGGCCACCGCCGGCCAGGGAACCCCCTGGTCCGTTGCCTCTCCAGGAAACTGGAAACCTTCCTCTCCCACAGGGGACGCAACCCCCTCCAGAGAGGCCGCCCTCGCCAGCACCTGCGGCACAACCCGGTCCAACCAAGAGACCTGAAACGCTAAGTCACAGCAAGGTCAAAGTAGAGGAAAGAAGTATGGAAGAAGAAGACACGCCCCCTCCAGAGGCCATCCAGAGGGCACCCAGCCCACCAAGGCCCCCAGCCCTCAATGAAGAGGACTGGCCGCCCCTACAACCCAGCCGGCTGCCCACCTCACCCTTGAGTCGACCGCAAAGAGAAAGACAGAGGCCGTCAAAGCTAAATGACTATCATTGTTACACAGCAAGGGGAGGGCCCCACCTACTTGACGAACCGTCTACTGGAATAGACAGTAGAACTGTTAACCCACAACTGGCATCAAGTATCACCCTGCAGGAGCAGATAGCAGAAAACCCGGTCGAAATCGGGTGGACAGAAGTTAAACGAAAGAGAAATAAAAGAAAAAACGAAGAAAGAGAGACGAGTTGTCACAAAAAGGGCCGAGCGAGAAATGAGGAGCAGGAGGAAACAACTCCCCAACAACGAAAACTCGCCGCCGAAAAAATTAAACAGCAAGAGAACGCAACCCCAAATTACCAGGAATTAACGCCCAGCAAAGAAACCGCCATTCCACGTCACCCCAACGGAACCACGTGGGGGGCGGCACTAGAGGAACACGTGTTGGCAATTGCCAATCAAAATAAAGAGAGAGGCAGGAGCCGCCAACGCTCAGTTCGCAGCCAGCAGAGGAGGAATTCACTACCCAATAGAAGCGTAGGCCAACTGGATTCTCCACAACAGCAGTTACAACAAGCAATGGCAAGAGTAGTAGAACACATCAAAGAAAGAATCGACATTACGTCGACAACAGGTGAGGCAGTACCGAACATCACAATCGAGTCACTCACTAGAGCATTAGATAATCAGCATCTCCGACCTACTGTAACTATTCCTCGTAAAGAGGATATGACGAAGAAAAGAATTATTTCACCCACTGTCAACATAAGGCGCATTGATGTTGCAGACGAGATCGACAAGCCAACACTTCCACCTAAGTCAGGAGCAGAGAGAGAGATATGGCTGAGCGGTGACACCATGAAGCAGATAAAAGAAATGGCTGTACCAGTGGAAGGCAGCGAAGAATGGAGGTGCCAACGATGCAACTACCAGGGAGCCAGGAAAAGAGTGATATACCACGTACGTCAGCATCTGACATTCTTTTACTGCAAGTGCGGGAAACGGAGTGCATCACGCGATGTCATACTAAAACACATCAGAGTACAAGGAGGCACCCCAGAGCATGGTGGCAAACATAAACCGCTATACGAGGTCGATGAGGCAAGATACGAGGAGTTTTGCCGAACAATGAAGTGGACAACACCGCCACCATTTGGGGTACCGACACCCATTATCGAGGCAGAGAGAAAGAAGGACAAAGAAGAGAAGAAAACCCCCATCCAGAAGCGCCTAGGAAGACCGACCGAGTTGTCACCACCACGCAAACGTAAGAGGACAACTCCCCCCCACAGGTCGGTGACACCACCTAGGGAGAGACAACCGCCAACCCACTACAACTGGCGAACCGACCGTGAACGGTCAGCAGAAGAGGAGAGACACCGCCGACGCAGAGAACACAGGCATAGGATGGAGGCACTGGACAGAGAGCTGCACGCCATAACGCATGAGGCATGCCAGCTCTTACTGAAAGCAGAAGAAATAAAAAAGGAACTTACCCGCCCTTACAGAGACTAGTACATACCGACCGATGCCGTCGACACGTTCTTATTGGCCACCATCGCCAATGGAGGGGAGTGTGTAGAGGACCGACGCCATCTCCCCTCAATAACTCTAGCATATCTGTACGAACATTACACTTACATCGTTCTATGTGTTACATATCCCGTTCTATTCTACCTGTCTTGTTCTATGCCCGCGCTTTAGGGCAAATCAGTCTATGTATTTTGTCAGTAATTATTCCCTTACCATTATAAATTATATGTTTAACATGTGCGTCCAGTCATGCAATCAGTTAAGGACCACCTCTTGCATTTTACTGGCACACGCTAGCCAATCCATTGTGCTAGGTGTGGCCACCTTTTGTCTACGCATTTATCAGTTTATCAATTATGTAATCATGTGTATAAATGTGAATGTTCTAGTTAATAAAATCAGAGTCAGCTTGCACACTCTCAGAAGTTTCTTTGTACAATCAAATAACTTCACTGCGCACCATTACTCGAGTAGTAATACATAGGCAGATCAGTCTGAACCTCTGCTGGCCGAACTTAGCTTTGACTAACTTCGCCTTCAATGTTCGACCTCTGCACAGCACTCCAAAAAGACAGCCGAACCTCTGCTGGCCGAACCTAGTTCCACTAGTTCGCCCTTCAAAGTTCGAACACATTGCACACACAGAACAACAGCTAACGCAACCGGCAGCTCACTAGTTACTGAGATGGTCGACCACCATTCTCCAGTATACTAAGTCGACCTGTGGAAGGGTTGTATTGCTAACATACAAGACACAGTTGCCATTACAGTTCGGGAGGTTGTGCAGGTAGGCCGAGCTACCACTCACACCCCCACAGTGAAATCCTGCACATTACTTCAAGGATAATAATTAAATACTCATTAATATTTATTGTTATTATTATTAGTATCATTATTTTAAAAAAAAATGACAAGTGTATATAAATTATAATTAATCAATTAGTAATTGAATAATAAAATAATAATAATTAATAATAATAATATAATCGTTATTTATAATTAACAATTAGTCGTAAAAATTGGGTTGTTGGTTGCATTGAATAAACAGTAAGTAACAATGCTTACTTGGGAGCTCAAACTAAAAAAAAATGGGACTTCTTCTTTATTAATAATAACTTTGATAGTAGTTTCTGCAATTTTGACGACCTAGACGTAAACTGAAAGACCTTGACCTTTTGGTTGTGCATGTTTGCGCCGAAAAGCAGACAAACTGTTTGCCCATTTAAACAACCCTGAACTAGAGTCAAAATAATTGGATCTTGGCCTTGGGTTATGTAGCTGTTCCAAACAATCATCTTTATTGATTAATAAGGGGCTTCTCATTACAAAAGTTAGGTAGAAGCTGATATCGATGAAATTTTTCAGCCAAGTTCTCAGAACTTTTTGGCCTCATATTCATGGGTAGGGGGAGAGCCTGGGCTCCTAAGGCTCACCCTCCACATCCGCCACTGGTGGTGATAGTGAAGATTGGTGTGAATTTATTAACGCCGTTGTTATAAGACTGGTGCCAGTTGTAGTGATTAAGGTGAGTGTTGATTATTTGTTTGTGGTGGAGCATCACAACTGTTGTTGTTGAAGGATACAGTAGTAGTAATATATGAGCAGATCTCCCTACCAAGTGTTTTTTTGTGGATTTGATCTTGGAGTTGAGACAATGGGTTACGGCGTTGGATGAATTCGCCGAGTTTATATTGTATTTCATTTGAGGGGTACTTGAGTGGCATTTGAATGGCATTTAAGTGGCATTCGAGTTTTGATTATTTTTTTACTTAATTTGAACTTTTAAATTTTGAATGTATGGCATTCAAGTTTTGATAATCTTGTACATAATTATATACATAACTTTAACTCATAGAGCATCTAGATTTTGAATGTATGGCATTTAAGTTTTGATATTTTTTTGTAATTCGACTCATTATATCTACATTGAATAAATACAGTAATTAAAAATGAAACAATATGTGAATATATACATTTATTGTGCAATAAGTAGGGAAAATTTCATATAATATAGCTAGAGTCAGTAAATATTAAATAATACCAAACACTACAACTTGTAATGACAATCAATGCATAAGCTTTTACTAAAAACTATCTTGAAAACCTTCAAAACATGATCCCAAATGGAAAAAAAATGGATAAAGTTAGATATTCATCTATTTGTTTACATCTACAAAAAAGAGGTATTTGGTGAAATATTTTTTCGATTTATTCTATTTTCATTAATTTTTACAAAAACAAATCATCCTCTAAATGGTTAAATTTCATCTAATTGTACAAATTTACAAAAAAAAACAGGGTATTTGGTAAAATATTCTTTCATTTCATTAAATATTCATTATTTTTTTTTGCAAAAAAGAAATCACCCTTTAAATGGTTAAATTTTATCTGTTTGTATATCTTTACAAAAAACAGGGTATTTGGTAAAATATTTCCTTTACTCTATTCAATTTTCATTAATTTTTTCAATAATTGTTTAAATATACATTATTCACTATTTTCTTATTCTAATTGTATAAATTTACAAAAAAAAAACAAGGTATTTGGTAAAATATTCTTTCATTTCATTAAATCTTCATTATTTTTTTGCAAAAAAAGAAATCATCCTTTAAATGGTTAAATTTTATCTGTTTGTATATCTTTACAAAAAAAACAGACTATTTGGTAAAATATTTCCTTTATTCTATTCAATTTTCATTAATTCTTTCAATAATTGTTTAAATATAAATCATTCATTATTTTCTTATTATTAGGTGAGCACCCTATCATACAAAATTAGTTTCTTGAGTGAAGGTTTTATCCTGCATTTTCCTTTTGAATTTTTTTCAAAAATTTACCATTTTTTTCAAAAACAATCATTTATATATACAATTTCCATTATTTTTTAAACAGAACAATTCCTATCTCTGAGAGGTTGGAGATATTGGGGTAGAAAACTTAGACATGATGATGAGAAGGCTATGGATTTTCCCGTTTAAGAACAAACCATTTTCGATGGCAATTTCAATTCGGAAAACTAAAACAATGCAATTTGTTTTTCAAAACGCAACCATCAGAAAGCTTTTGTCATGATGAGGAGGAGGAGGCTATGGATTTACCCATTCAAGAACAAACCATTTTCGATGGCGACTTCAATTCTAAAAACGAATTAGAACTGAAGCATGTAGTATTACGTAATCATTTTTTTTAAAGAAGAACAATCCATTTTTGATAGCAACTTTAATTCTAAAAACTAAATCAATGTAACTTTTTTATTCTTTGTCTCCCATGAAATTGTTCAAAACGAATTAGAACTGAAGTATGTGGTATTACATGATAATTTTTTTAAAAAAACACATCAAAATCGACAAATTACTCCTCTAGATAGTTCAAGTTTACAATATTTGAGAATTAATCACAATAGAAACATTAAGCCTACTTGATAAAAAAGAATTTGACTGTTAAATTTAACTAATTGGTTCAATGTTATTATTTGGATCTTTTGAAAATAAACATTTCAATGAAAACATCATAATTTTACCAACATTATTTCAGAAATTTTTACTAGATATTTACAAAAAAAAAATGAGGTATTTTGGTAAAATATTCTTTTATTACATTCCTTTTTAATTTTTTATGTTTTAAAACAGGGTTTTATTACAAATTTTTTTGTTTTTTTCAACTTTTTGATAAAAAAGAATTTGACTGTTAAATTTAACTAATTGATTCAATGTTATTATTTGGATCTTTTGAAAATAAACATTTCAATGAAAACATCATATTTAGTCTTTGACACACTTGAAACCATTTTCCAGTAAATTTTACCAACAATATTTCAGAAATTTTTACTAGATATTTACAAAAAAAAATGAGGTATTTTGGTAAAATATTCTTTTATTACATTCCTTTTTAATTTTTTATGTTTTAAAACAGGGTTTTATTACAAATTTTTTTGTTTTTTCAGTTTTTTAAAAAAATAATCATTATAATATACAGTTTTCGATATTATTTTAAAAAAAATAAATATATATAGCGATTTTCACTTTATATTCTTTTATTCCATTCAATTTTCAATAATTTTTTGAGTGAGGATTTTATCCTACACCTTCCTTTTAAATTTTTTTATTTTTTTAAAAAATAATCATTGAAATATATAGTTTTCGATATTATTTTAAAAACAATGTATATATATATATATAGAGTTTTTCATGGTATTTGGGAAAATATTTTTTAATTTCATTCAATTTTCAATAATTTTTGAGTGAGAATTTTATCCTACACAATCCTTTTAAATTTTTTATGTTTCAAAACAGAGCTTTATTACATTTTTTTGAACTTTTTAAAAAATAATCATTGAAATATATAGTTTTCGATATTTTTTGATTTTTTTTGTACTTTTTAACTTTTTTAAAAACTGTCAAAAAATCACCAAATTACCTCTCTAGATGAATAAAATTTACTTTTTAAAAAATAATCATTGAAATATACAGTTTTCGATATTTTTTGATTTTTTTTGTACTTTTTAACTTTTTTAAAAACTGTCAAAAAATCACCAAATTACCTCTCTAGATGAATAAAATTTACAAGTAAATAATTGTAATAGAAAATACCATATCTAGTTTTTACATTCATAAAACTGTTTTATAGTAAATTTTCTGTAATACAAACTACTATAGCTTACGATATCAATGGTTACAAAGTGCTTTTCTTGAACAATATCTTTCTCGATATTCTTCTGGTATATTATTAGACCCAGGGAGGAACTCTTGTATTCCGTATTCTCTGTGATCCAATAATTGACTAAAATACAAAAGTTATTCATTATATAAATAAATTTTACCGAATTTAAATTTTACTCTTAGCTACATTAGATAGTTTACATTTTATATATAACAGGAAAATAACTCACTGAGTTACATCATTCAGCTCAATATTTCTTAGGGAAAGTTCTTTACTCTGTTTTCTTTTTACGATAAAATGGACTAAAATAAAAAATGATGTATTAGTATAGTATGATTAAAATTAATGTAAAATAAATATAAACTTTCGTTATTTTTTCAACTTCTATGTAAAAGAAATACACTGATTACACACGAAAAAGTCCTTTTTTTTCATTTGGTGTGATTTTTTTTTTCAACTTCTAGCTAAAAAAATACACTGATTACACAAAAAACCCTTTTTTTTAATCCAAAATATATATAATTTAAAAATGTTTTACAAAAAAAATGTATATGAATTGATCATTTATGTGAAAAACTAAACATTTTTGTAAAATAATTATAACCTTTTTGTTATTTTTTAAACTTTTATGTAAAAATACACTGATTGCACAAAAAAGTCCTTTTTTTAATCCGAAATAGATATAATTTAAACATGTTTTACAAAAAATGTTTATGAATTGATCATTTATGTGAAAAACTAAACATTTTTGTAAAATAATTATACCCTTTTGTTATTTTTTTAAACTTTTATGTAAAAAAAATACACTGATTGCACAAAAAAATCCTTTTTTAATCCGAAATAGCTATAATTTAAAAATGTTTTACAAAAAATGTTTATGAATTGATCATTTATGTGAAAAACTAAACATTTTTGCAAAATAATTATAACCTTTTGTTATTTTTTAAAACTTTTATGTAAAAAAATACACTGATTACACAAAAAAGTCCTTTTTTTAATCCGAAATATATATAATTTAAAAATGTTTTACAAAAAAGGTTATGAGTTGATCATTTATGTGAAAAATTGAACATTTTTGTAAAATAATTATCACCTTTTGTTATTTTTCCAACTTTTATGTAAAAAAAACACTGATGATACAACAAAATCCTTTTTTAATTCGAAATATATATATATATATATATATATATATATATATATATATATATATATATATATATATATATATAACTTAAAAATTTTTTACAAAAATGTTCACAAATTTATCATTTTAAGGGGTTTTTCATTGTAAGAATACACTAAATTTTCACAAATCAACTTTTGAAAATTATGGTAAAAATTAATAAAACTTACCTATAGTGATATGAATCCCTTGAGTTATAGATTAGCTTCTCGAGAGTTTGTTCTCCACAGTCTTCTTTTTCAGCATCATCGAAGTGGTTGAGAAAATCCTCAGATTTTGGATTATCAGCCAGTTCCGAGGCTTGGACGAAGGCTTGATGAGCTGCGAGTACACTGATGTTGTAGAAAATTGAATTGTCTGCGTTTCGACTCAGGCCCTTGAACAAAATCACTCCAAATCTCTCCGATGTCACAGCAGAAGCTATTTGATGAGGAATGCGCATATCTCCGATCAGTAATTCTTCATCTACAACACTTCTGTATTGAACTAGAAGAGTCTCTTCATTTCCATTCCATCGCCTGTCAGACTTTGTTATAACTTCAGGGTTTTGGAAACATATGACACTATCTGTTGGGAAATCCTGAAGATTAGCTACCTCGAAATAAGCATTGATTTGTCGCATACTTTTTTCTGGTAATACATCAAACACATTCTTACACCTCAAAGTAGTTCCTGTTTCTGTAGCAGCACGAAAAATTGCTTTTCCAGTCTTTTCAACACCCATGTAGATCAAAACCAGTGGTCTTATTTGCGAAGCTTCATTGACAAGTAATCCCGCTGCTAATGGAATAGTGCTCTTCACTCTAACTACCTTTCCATCCTTTTTATAGTTGTATATGATGGTGCAGTTCGTTTCATCATGGAGCTCAACGGTTAACACCTGCATAACTGTAGGTATTGGTAAATCTTCAACTTTGACTATGTTTTCAATGTTTCTTCTGGAAGCTGGAGATAGAGTACTTAACAGAGAGGCGCTTTTGATGATGAGAGTTGCCAGAGTATTCAGACTGGCGCTTTGAAAGGGGATCATAGTGCGTTGAAGAAGTACATTGTCATCAATCACCTTATCTTGTGAAGGTTTTGATTCTTTATTCTTCAGTTGTTTTGATATGACTTGTGTCGACATTCTAAAAGATAAAGTAAAAATCCATGTTATGATTTCTTTTTCAAACCAATTTGAAGATATATATACATATATATATATATCTTTACTCAATATCATACCACTATTAGTATCTAAATCGATAAAAATTAAATTTATACTCAATCAAGTTGACTTACCTCCAAACAGAAAAGTCCTTCTAGCAGTTGTAGTAGATGATGTTGTAGTAGATCTTGCTCCTTCAGTTGCTAATGTCGAAGTGACTGCTTTCTGTGTAAAAACAGTGCTTCTTATATAGCTGAAATCATGCCATTTATCATAAGGTTAAATTAATGAAACATTGTTTCTACGGAAGAACACCAATGCTTTCGCGGGAATAAATAATTTATTTTCACGCGAATACAAACCAATGCTTTCGCGGGAATAAACATTTAATTTTCACGCGAATGGAAACTGTTGCTTTCGCGGGAATGAATACTTTATTTTCACGCGAATACAAACCAATGCTTTCGCGGGAATAAACATTTAATTTTCACGCGAATGGAAACTGTTGCTTTCGCGGGAATGATTACTTTATTTTCACGCGAATACAAACCAGTGCCTTCGCGGGAATAAACATTTAATTTTCACGCGAATGGAAACTGTTGCTTTCGCGGGAATGAATACTTTATTTTCACGCGAATACAAACCAATGCTTTCGCGGGAATAAACATTTTATTTTCACGCGAATGGAAACTGTTGCTTTCGCGGGAATGAATACTTTATTTTCACGCGGATACAAACCAATGCTTTCGCGGGAATAAACATTTAATTTTCACACGAATGGAAACTGTTGCTTTCGCGGGAATGAATACTTTATTTTCACGCGAATACAAACCAATGCTTTCGCGGGAATAAACATTTTATTTTCACGCGAATGGAAACTGTTGCTTTCGCGGGAATGAATAATTTATTTTCACGCGAATACAAACCAATGCTTTCGCGGGAATAAACATTTTATTTTCACGCGAATGGAAACTGTTGCTTTCGCGGGAATGAATACTTTATTTTCACGCGAATACAAACCAATGCTTTCGCGGGAATAAACATTTTATTTTCACGCGAATGGAAACTGTTGTTTTCGCGGGAATGAATACTTTATTTTCACGCGAATACAAACCAATGCTTTCGCGGGAATAAACATTTAATTTTCACGCGAATGGAAACTGTTGCTTTCGCGGGAATGAATACTTTATTTTCACGCGAATACAAACCAATGCTTTCGCGGGAATAAACATTTTATTTTCACACGAATGGAAACTGTTGCTTTCGCGGGAATGAATACTTTATTTTCACGCGAATACAAACCAATGCTTTCGCGGGAATAAACATTTAATTTTCACGCGAATGGAAACTGTTGCTTTCGCGGGAATGAATACTTTATTTTCACGCGAATACAAACCAATGCTTTCGCGGGAATAAACATTTTATTTTCACGCGAATGGAAACTGTTGCTTTCGCGGGAATGAATACTTTATTTTCACGCGAATACAAAGCAATGCTTTCGCGGGAATAAACATTTAATTTTCACGCGAATGGAAACTGTTGCTTTCGCGGGAATGAATACTTTATTTTCACGCGAATACAAACCAATGCTTTCGCGGGAATAAATAATTTATTTTCACGCGAATACAAACCAATGCTTTCGCGGGAATGAAAGATTTATTTTCACACATTCACCTATATAAGAGACAACGGTTTCAGACAGAAAGCATCCAGTTCAACAACAGTGAGCAAAGGAGCAACATCTATCTACTACATCTTCCATTGCAACTACTAAGAGTTCTCTCTTCATAAAGGTAAAACTTAAACTCAAATATTTCCGCTAGCTAACACAACTATTTGAAGGCTTTATGACATATCTATCTTTAAATTGGTTATAAAGAATTGAATCAATTTTTTCTGTTTTTTTCAGAATGAATACTCAAGTCGTAGAAAGTCAACCATTGTATCTAAAGTCAGAATCTCAGCCTGATGAAAAGGTAAGAATTAATAAAAAATACTATTTAACACCTGTTGAACACCTTTAATTATTTTAGTTATCTAATTATCGCTTGTATTTTAGAACAACGCAACAACAAATCCAATCTACTTAAAGGACTTCCTTCCAGAAATATATCATAACTATGTGATAAATAATGATGTTGTTGAAAAAAAAGCTGTAGAACGTTTGACATTTCAAGTTATAATATTCTGTATAACTCAACACATGATGAGTATGGGGATGTGTTGTAAGAAACGTGATATATCTACAGAACGTTTTGATGACATTATAAAAAACGGTTTCGAAATCGTTTTGTCGATGGTGGAAGTCGTTAATATTAATGATTTTTTAAAAGAAATTGAAAGAAGTGCTTGGAATCAAATAGTTTTCAAAAAATTATACAACATGACATGGAACAAAAAAACTTTTTATAAATTCAGAAAGCATATTTATAATTATGTCCAAATAGATAAAGCTCTATCCTCTTCTGTAGGTATTTTAGAATTAATGTTGGAAGCGTTTCATACATATTTATGAAAAATTTTTAGTTGTTTTTTATTATTTTACAATATTTTATTCAAACTATTATATTTTATTTCTTACCAATTTAGATGTTATGTTCAAACTATTATATTTTATTTCTTACCAATTTAGATGTTAAAAGTGGTATGATATTAAGTAAATACATATATATATATATATTTGAACGCATCCTTTGTTGTCTGTCTCCACATCCCGATAGTTTAATAAGCACATTCTCAATCTACCATAACTCTATGATCTTAACCGCTTTTGGCATAAATACATATATATATATATATATAAGACACTCTAAGTAATAAATACACTCTTAGCCACTCATGCAAATATTACCCTTTTATTTTTAGAATGTTATGGATGCTCTTTCTGAAGAGCTCCTTAGCACAGATCCATATCCAACAGAAAATAAAATGAAAAACGGCAAAACAACTCCTAAGAGAAGGAAAACTGCTCCAAAAAAGCGAATAGTAAGGAAACGAAAACAAACAGTGAGAAAACAAACTACTTCCGTTGATAAGCAAACAATGGAGAGCGCAGCTATAACTCATTTAACAGTTGAATGTCTCAACGAAAGGAGAGCTAGGGAATTAGAAAAGTCTGAAGGTTCTCAAGTGATTGACTCACCAAAAGTTCCGATTTGCAAAACATTTGAAGATCTTCCTATCCCAAGCATTATGCGAGTGACTGGTGTGATACATCCATCAAGTAAGGAGAAGTGTAGATATTCTCAAGTACACTACCATGATCCTTCAGATATAAATGAACTCGAGCCCAAAATACTCCTCTGTCCAGTTGAAATAGCTAAAAACTTCAACTGTGATAATTACCCTCCTCCGTTTAACGTTGTATATTTGGGTAGAAAGGGAAAACCAAAAAATAAAAACGTTCTTTGGTATGATGTCAGACGTGTTAGCAGACATCCTCTAAGCAAAAAGAAAGCTGAAGAGGAATCACTATATTTTAGTACATTGACTAAATGTCAGCTCAAACGCTTCTTGAACATCAACACCCTCAATAGTTTTCAACCCGGCGCTATTTTTCCTTACCAAGATGTTGTTGATAGATTCGTTCCTCATCGATTTAAAGGAGGACAGTCGAATGTAATTTGTATCCGTTATAGCATTGAACAATGTGGAGAAACGCTGTTGAAGACGCTCGTCATACCAGACAAATATGCTTCAGAAGCTAACAAATATACTCCAGGTGTGATGATCTACAGAGGAAAAACAACACACGGAAAATTTAAGACAGAATACGATCTTTCATTTTGCTCTCCATACTGTCTCGGTCGAATGTATTGGAAACAATATTGTGATCAAGCAAAGTACAACAAAACAATATTAGAAATTGATGATGATGATGAACTTGAAGATTTTCTATGTGGAGACTTTGATGATTTTGAGACAGGATATGTTGCTGAAAAAAAATGATGAGTGTTTTAACGATGGATAGTCTCTAATTCAAAAAACAAGTTGGACAATGTGACTTGGTGAGCTATTTCCCTTTTCTATATAATGTAAACTATCCAATGTAACTAAAGCTATAATTCAATTTCATGTAATTACTTTAAATTTTTTCCCTACTTATTACACAATAAATGTATATATTCACATATTGTTTCATTTTTAATCACTGTATTTATTCAATGTAGATATATCTCCTCTCTCCTCTTTTTATCTCTCCTCTCTCTCAACATACTCTCTCCTCTACCAAATACTCCTCTCTCCTCTCTTGCAGTTATTTCCCAAATACTGTAGATTTTAACCATCTAGAGGTCTAATTTGGTAATTTTCCAACATATTTTATAGCATTTAGTATACTTATTATGTAATAAATGTATATTATTCAATGTAAATGTAAATATATTCATAAATATGTACATAATTATCCATATATACATAAATGTATAAAAAACTAAAAAAAAATCTCTCCTCTCTCTCCTCTCTCTTCTCTCATCTCTCATCTCTCCTCTCCCCTCTCTCCAGAAGATTTTCCCTACTTATTATGTAATCAGGTATATAATCATATAATTTTCATTTTTGATCAATATATTTGTTCAATGTAGATATATCTCCTCTCTCTATGTAGATATAAATATAGCCATAAATATGTACATAACTAACCATATATACATGAATGTATAGAAAACTAAAAAATCTCTCTCCTCTCTCTCCTCTCTCATCTCCCATCTCTCCTCTCTCCTCTCCCCTCTCTCTCAAGATACCATATGAGTTCGAGTTATGTAAAAAAGTTATCAAAACTTGAATGCCATACATTCAAAATCTATATGCCATATAAGTTCAAATTAAGTAAAAACTAATCAAAACTCAAATGCCACTCAAATGCCACTCAAGTACCCCTCAAGTAAAATACAATATAAACTCGGCGAATTCATCCAACGCCGTAACCCATTGTCTCAACTCCAAGGTCAGATCCACAAAAAAACACTTGGTAGGGAGATCTGCTCATATATTACTACTTACAGTCAATAAGATTTGTAAAGAAGTTGGCATTTACTTCACCAGCAATTAAGGTCAGTGTTGCTGAACACTTCAGGTTAGTGAAGTATGGCTTTGGGACTCAATTTTAATGATTTTCCTAAGTTAGTTATCAATCCTGATGACACTTATGGTTCATGGAAGGCATGGCTAGATCAATTTGAGCGTAGTGTGGAAATGGTTACTTTTAAACTAGGGAAGGAAACAGTAAATTGGAGAAAACAAGATGTTTTCAAGGGGAAAATGAAATTTTTGGCTTTATTGCATGCCATTTGTCAAGCAGGTAGAGATGCCCTAGAGTCTTTTAGATTTGATATGAGATGTGAGGCAAGTAGTTATGAACAAGCGATGGCTCATTTAAAAAATGTTTATGAGTTCGAGAAAACAGTTTATGTGAAAACATTCAAGTTTGTCAGTGCTTATCAGGCTGTGGGGGAAAATGAAATTGATTATCTACTACGTGTTGTAAAATTGAGCAGGTCGTTAAACTTTGGGAAAAATGATAATGTTAGGCAAGAAATTTCATTAGCTATAGCTGTGAATAGTTTGAGAGAATCTTCACTGCGTATTCAGCTGATGCAACAAGGTAATTTGAACTGGAAAGGACTGACTGACACTCTAATGGAAAAAAAATTGGCTCAAGATTCAGAGAACATCATGGAGCGGGGTAAGGCAAAGCAGCTAAACTCCACCCAGGTATCTGATATGAAAGAGAACGTGCATGGTGGTGAGTGTTACAGTAGTATGAAGGTATTTAGCATTTGTACTGGTCAATCTGCTGCGAATTATGGTAGAAATGCCAAGAAATATGCAGAAAAGATACAAGGTGAGGCTAGCAACAGCTGTGATGATTATAGGTCTGCTCATGGTAGAAATTATAGGTCTACTAGGCATTCTAACAATGAAAGGTTCATGCCTGAATGGCGTAGAAAAGACTCTAGTAGGAGCAGGGTTGAAAGTGATAGAAGAAATAATAGGACTAAGTCCAGAGGTTATTTGGCTTTCCATGATGCTAAAGCGTGTTTTTGCTATGGCAGAGATGATCACCAAGTTAGATTTTGCCCAGCTGCACACCGCTGGATTTGTGATGGTATGGGTCATACTTCCCAAGACTGCCATGATAAACGGTATAAACATGCTGATAGGTATAGTCATCGAGGTTGTAGCAGCAGTAGTGAAAGGAGTTGTGCTAGTGAAATGAGTGAGGTTCACATAGGTCATGCAAGGTTTGCTCCAGTGGCCCAACCCGCAAGTGGAGTTAGAGCTGGGGGATCTCACAGCACCCTTGAAGCCCCTAACAGACCTACCCACTCTGAGGAGCTGATCTCAGCCCAGAGGGACTCATCTGTTAGGCCTGCGGAAGCTTCGGCTCCTGTGGAGAAAAGCCAGAAAGTAGTTGCTGAGCAGTCACTTGTGACCTGGCAACAGAGGCCTCACTCCGGTGAGAACATGGATTGCTCTACTCACTCCGGTGAGGGGGATAGTGCTGCTCACTTAGGTGAGAATGTGGTGGGTGGAGGTGAGAGTCACTTGTGTGACTTAGATCCAAAGCCAGGTGGAGGTGAAGGCCAATTGTGTGGTCCGGAACCAAAGCTAAATGAAGGTGGAGGTGAGAGTCAGTTGTGTGACTCAAATCCAAAGCCAGGTGGAGGTAAAAGCCAATTGTGTGGTCCGGAACCAAAACTAAATGGAGGTGGAGGTGAGAGTCATTTGCGCGACTCAGATCCAAAGCCAGGTGGAGGCGAAGGCCAATTGTGTGGTCCGGAACCAAAGCCAAATGATGATGGTGGAAAACTTTTGGTTGCGGCACAACCTCAAGTGGTGTGTGATTGGTTTGACCGCTGTGGCAATACGTATGATAGCAATCCTGGTGAGATTGAGTCTTTGTGGTGAACGACCAGTGGTACTTATGACATGGGTGAGATATGTATTTGTTCTACCTAACTGTGCATCTTGCCGGTGTGGATACTGTCTTTGCCCTAACTAAAGTGCGTAGTTTGGAGTATGCTTATGATGATGTTTCACTTCTGAAGCTAGCTGTAACTGTTGATCTTGTGTCTTGTGTATCGTGCTAGCTTGGAAAAAAGGGCATGTTATATTCGTACATTGTGTAGTTATTGGATTAGTGAAGGTTAAGGGTAGCTAGGGGATTGTGGATAGATGGAGGGGGGTGGAAAGCTGGGAAGACACTTTTTTAGTGGTCACAGTACGTGGTGGTTGTTTTGTGCGGGAGCTTCCATATTATACCTAGTGAGTGATTTAACAGTTACTGCGCAGCGGAACTTGACTGTCCTCGACAAAAAGTGGGCAAGGGTGAATGAGCAACAATAGAATGACTAGCGGGTGCAGAGTCTGCGAGCCTGTATTTTTTTGTTATAGGGAGGTACATGCGTGAAATTTGGCTAAGATGGTGGCAATAGACAACTTTAGGAGCATTCACCTATCAAAAAACGCTAAGCAAGACTACAACAAGTTTCTTCCACTGTTGAGCTTGTTGTCCCAAAATGGCCTCCAACTTCCCGGCTGTACCCTTAGGCAGATTAGAATCTACTCTCTATTAATAATGTGCTTTCATTTGCAGGCTACCATGTTGAAAGCTGCTTGAGCCATGGGATGACGACAAAAAGGCCATATATATATATTATATTGGTCCCACACCAGTTCCATATGAACCCAACACAGATTCTAACTATCTCGCATTTACACCAAAAGTGGCACCAAACAGACCTTAAAAGATTCCATCAGCCCCAACAAACTAAAAGTATGAAATTATGCTTTGAGATGATTCACAATTTTTTATCTGCGTATACATAGGGAAGTTGAAATAAAACATAGGTCTGTTTCTTTGGTAAACATGTATCTGAATCCGTAAGTAATTTAAACTTTATCACTTTAATTTTACTGATTCACTATTGTAGTACCAATGTACCATGGTAGTATCAATGTACCATAGTAGTATCAATGTACCATGGTAGTATCAATATACCCTGGTAGTATCAATGTACCATGGTAGTATCAATTAGTCGTACAACAAAGCTTGCATACTTCAACCTTGAAGAATTCAATTTTTTAGTTAATTCACTGAAACAATCCAAACCCAACTATCAACCATTGTAGATTTCTTTCACACGATTAAATATTTTACGTTCAGTCTCAGTTTGCAGTTTTTCATACTGAAATAATCTTTTGTCTGGTTTGGTCATAAATGCCTTGGATGATGGTTTGTGCTAAAGCCACAGTTTTTTGTTGC
The DNA here is from genome assembly GCA_945261195.1 of Cryptosula pallasiana. NCBI lineage: Eukaryota > Metazoa > Bryozoa > Gymnolaemata > Cheilostomatida > Cryptosulidae > Cryptosula > Cryptosula pallasiana. Next base: position 52,761,627 of record OX183132.1, on the reverse strand, counting down.
ACTTGTGCAGAAGAACAAAGGTGATTATACGAATCCCTGAACTACTACCTCATGTTTTTCAAACCTTCAAAGCCTGAACCAAAAATTTTAATCCACGGAACTTGACACCGATTTAGAGAGTGAAAATTTTTCAATCAGTTACGCAAATCGTAATAAAAAAAAGGAACACTCTGTAGACAAAATTTGTTTTGACAAGTTTCAATTCTCCTCTGTTTTCCGTGTAAAGATTAGGGATCACAATATAGTTACCTGCGGATGCGGAAAATTTTTGTAATCTGCTTTGATAACTACACTCAGAAGAAAATATGTGCCTTCTTGTCACCCTAGTTTATAATTATTCTGTAGCTTCAATATGAAACCAAAACTGGACAACTTTGTGAAAGGATACTCAATTTTTTTTGGCTTTATGAGCAAAAATAACTATTGTGTTTGTCATCACCAGACAACATTGAAGACTTTTAGCAAACTCTCGATGTAGCAGTAAAAGTCAGCCATTGCTAAGAGTGGTTTTCATGAATTAGATTGTTTTCAAATGGATGTAATTCTTGCAAGCATGATTGAAGTACTAAGAAGTGTTTGGCTGCTAACATATTTTTGGGGTTGTGTCCTCTTGTCTTTATTGGTCTTTACTTGGAAAGTCTATCGCCTGTTAATAAATACTCCCATTGTCAGAGCAGTAGCATTATTTGTATAATATTTATCCATGTAAAGCTGCATGGTGTTCTTGGTACACAGTAACACCACTTTTGCGTGATTCGAAAAAACACATGATTATTTTTTGTTAAAAAATAAGTACTAAAAATATACTTTACAATATATTATTATTCATTATTTAAATTTTTGATAATGGAGTCTCGGCAGAGTTTTGTGCAAAGCTAGTATTAAAGAAACCGGAAGCACACTTTTCACCAACAATACTATTAAAACGAAAGTCACTTCATTTTAAGACTACTAAAGAAACATTTTTCTATTCCCGGCAGCTGATAAGTTTGGGGTGTATAATACGGGCGATGCGCCATCAACATACATTTTAGCACTAAAACTGCATTTTTGAAGTAAACCGCAGTAATCTTTCAAGAGATGCTTTCTTTAGTTTATGTTGGCTAGCTCAATTAAACCCAAAATACGAAACTATGGTTCTACAGTAAACAAGATATATTTTTTTTAACCAAATAAACCAATTTTTTTTCAAAAAATACTTTCCAAAGGCTTCATTGATCCCTTGAGCTTTCTAAGCGACACAATTTTTGTCATATTATTAGCTCAAATTTCCCAACATCAGAATAATAGTCAAGCAAGTCATGATTCCTAATGTTAAGTTCAACGCGGGACTAAGCTTCTTCCGGTTGAATCACTGAAGTGAAACTACTCTGCAGGGACCCCATTAATAAATAACAGCTGATTACATAATAATAAACAGACATAAGCACCACTTCAATGATAATTTATGCTATCTGTCAAACTACCACCCAGAAATTGTCTATTTACTTTTTTTGAGATGTGCAATAATACGATGGTAAAAGATTGGCGAACAATGCCGATTGTCAATAACTTTGACAAATAAATCGACTGACTCGATAAAATTTATCAGTGATGGAAAGCCGACTCTAAATAATTGTCATACACCAACAGCAAAATGCCGTGGCATCACGCATTCTAGTGTTTAAGAAAGATGGTTGCACAATTTGGATTGTCAAGCGCATCTTTCGTCTACCTCACACATGCCTTCAGGTCTTTAGATGCAACAACTTACCAAAATCATCCCGAGAGAAGTGGCATTAGCAGCAGTGTTCAGTAGACTTTAGCTGTGATACAGCTCCAACTGCTAAACTTTGATGAACAAACTAATTGGGGCCCGTAACACTGAATAGATGATGGTGGGCCGGTGGGTCTCGCAATAACAATACGAGTGCCACCCTTTTACTACTAATTGAAAACGTCCCAACTCAAAAAACAATTTCCCAGCATACCTGAATAGTTCAATCTTTTTTAATAGTGGAACTGTCATTCAAGCTATTTAAGAACTTTATTCATATCACATTAGCTTACCTGAACAGGTTTGACCGTCTCCAGTAAATCCAGACCTGCAGGAGCAGTGGAATTTCTTTTTACTTCTATCAAATCCGTAGTTTGCATCCAAGGAGCAAATTAGACTATGGTCCATGCATTGGATACCAGCTGAAAAATTGTACCAACTTGGTGGGATTGATTGTGGTGGACTCACACAAGGTGACACCGAAGAAAAGTTTTTCCTTTGATTCTTGTGTTCTCTCGTTAAACATACCATCTACTGAGACAACTTGTTTACTTATTTTATTACAGAATTTATCTGTGTCGAATGTACAGCTACGTGTAATCAGTTTCTAATTGCTGTGATGTAGTAACGGGTAATCAAATGCAAGGCAAGACTAAAGCAATATTCCTTTTTTTCGTTCTGCTCCTCACCCCAAAGTCAGCTCAATCTTACCAGCTGTTCTTCTGCACAAAATTGAAGTAATTGACTGTTGTTAACTCACCTCCAGTAATCGACTGTCCAATTGACAGCTACTTCAGCCAAACAATCACTGAACGGTCTTACAAGTCTGATATTTGGCCCATGCTGGTTCATTACGAACCCAGCAGAGCTTCTAACAGTCTCACATACATACATAATAGAATGACCTCATGGACCTCGAAATATTTTACCAGCAATAAAATAAATTCATAAGTTTGTTTTTTACATATTAAGCCTTGCAGGTACTTTCAGAACTTTGTGATCGGTAATCATCTTAAGGTAAAAGAAAGTATGAGGTAGATTCCTGGTTGAAAAACTATTGGAGTTTCAACCAAATGAAAGTTTGAGCACCTTCCTGCCTATGATTAAGCAATATTATAGATGGAGACAGTCGTTTAGTGATAATTATAGTGACAAGTGCAGTGATAACTGTATTATTTAACTCTGTAGAATTCAGTAGCTCATTTATTTTGTTGGTCCCAATATAAGTAGATATCGCTAACCCAATGTGAGAACGTGCATTTCGCCATTAAAATAAGCCAATAATTGATTGGTTTACAAATGCATCGGATGATTATCAGCCCTAAAGTCACAATTTGCTGTCGCAAAAAACTCATTTTCTGCTGTTGGGTGTGTGAAGAACGATGATCACAAAATATTAAACATCGGAAAATCTGTTTTGATAACTATGTGTTAAAGGAAGGAACTTTTTACTTAAAACCTTGTTTGTTATTCAGTTCATTAATTTACAAACATTAGATAATGAACAGCATGAGGTCAGGTAGGAAACCATTTAGCTTAAAATTCTAACGATTTTATGGTGACTACTATAAACGCAGTAGCTTGAGACAACAAAACATTCTTTATGTCTCTCTCCCTCTCTCCCCCTTCCATTCCCTTCCCATCTCTTCCCTTCACTTCCACTCCCCCTGTCCTTACCCTTCCACTGCCCCTTCCCCCGCAGAAATTACCAACACCAACACCAAATAAATCATCCAACCACGCGCGACTATGTACCAAGGTCATGTATAAGTTATAACTCATAACTGTACACTTGTAGGGTTCATCATTTGTGTATCCATCATCACATTCACACCTGTAGTCACCTGCAGTGTTGATACACCTGGAGTTGTCTGCACATGGATTGGATGCACATTCATTTATATCTACAAATACGAGTGCATAAGAATACAAAACAGTCAGATCCAAAATATATTACAATAATTAGTTCAGCTTTATAAACTTACCTGCACAAGTATTTAATCCATCTCCAGTATACCCTGAAGGGCATTGACATGTAAAACTTCCTTCTGTGTTCTGGCATGTGGAGTTTTCTCCATTACATGGCGAGACAACTGCTGAGCACTCATCAATATCTGAGATATCAAAACCAACATTAAGTAATTGAATTAATAACAATTGAAGTCTTTATTGGCTGAGGGTATACAGAGTCATTATACTAAAAGAACTCAAGCTACATGAGCCACATACACAAGTCACCTACCTACACACTTGTCTAATCCATCCTTCACAAAACCTGGTAGACATTCACAAGTATAACCTCCATTAGCGTTTAAGCACTTGGCTTTGCTTATAGGGCAAGGAGGGGGTGTTGACAAGCATTCATTGATGTCTATAAATGAGTATGCATTGGGTTAAAAGCAGCAGCCTTGCTGGTATACTGATTAATACATACATGTACACATTGCAATTTGGTGACCCTTATATTGGGAAAAACTCAACTAGAAATTTTGCAGTTGAGATAAGTGTTGTCTAAATATGTTCCCCCATACATGCACCCCCAACAATAACTCATTTTTTTCAATTTTGCTTGTAATTGTCAAACAACATGCATGGCTGTGAATTCTCAACCAAAAATTACCAACTTCTGGTTTGCTAAAGACAGATTAGACATCTAACAATTAGTAGACACTAATTTTACCTGTGCAGAGATATCCATTGCCAGTAAATCCAACATTACATTGACATAGAAAGTCCTTGAAAGCAGCTGGAATTGTTGGTCTGTAGCTGCATGTAGCATTTAATGAGCAGAGATGGTCTTCATCAGGACAGCGAATTCTTGCATCTATAAATATAGCAGATAGTTATACATTGAGATAAGTTTTTAGGAATAAAGATGAGTTCTGATTAAGCGGAGTCTTTTGAACTGTTAGACAATGTGTTACCTTTATATACAACAACTACATCACTAACATAACATGTTATATAATATCTTACCTTTATATACAACAACTACATCACTAACGTAACATGTTATATAATGTCTTGCTTTTATATACAACAACTACATCACTAACATAACATGTTGTATAATGTGTTACCTTTATATCCAACAACTACATCACTAACATAACATGTTATATAATGTCTTACCTTTATATACAACAACTACATCACTAACATAACATGTTATATAATGTGTTATCTTTGTATACAACAACTACATCACTAACATAACATGTTATATAATAGTAGTAATATATGAGCAGATCTCCCTACCAAGTGTTTTTTTGTGGATTTGATCTTGGAGTTTAGGCAATGGGTTACGACGTTGGATGAATTCGCCGAGTTTATATTGTATTTCATTTGAGGGGTACTTGAGTGGCATTTGAGTGGCATTTAAGTGGCATTTGAGTTTTGATTATTTTTTTTACTTAATTTGAACTTATAGCATATAGATTTCGAAGGCATGACATTCAAGTTTTGATAATTTTTTTACATAACTCGAACTCATATGATATTTTGAGAGAGAAGAGAGAAGAATGAGGAGATATAACTACATTGAATCAATATATGATTATATACATTTATTACATAATAAGTAGCAAAATATTCTTGTATAATATAGCTAGAGTTAGTAAATACTAAGTAATACGAAGCACTACAACTTGTAATGACAATCAATGGATGATAGTCTTTTTCTTTACAATGTCGTCATTGTTGTACTGATGTTATAACTTAGGAAGGAAGACTTCTGTTCTATGTACTTTTGATTCCATAATGAACTAAAATAAAAAGTTATGTATTAGTATAGAATGATTAAACAAAAATGTAAAATAATTACATGAATTTGAATTATAGTTCTTTTTACATTGGTTAGTTAACATTATATAGTAAAGGGAAGTAACTCACCAAGTTATATTGTTCGGTTTGTTTTTTCTTGAGCATAATTTTCATCAAGTGTTTTTGATTCTCTCTCTTCTATCTAAAGCAAAACAAAAAATAATTGCTTTATAAATAAATATTGTCTAATTGGAAGTATTACTTATATCAGTTAGTTTACATTAAATAAAAAATACTCACTATGTTGTCTTGTCTGACATGCTCTTTTTGAATATAGTTTTCACCAGGGGGTGTTGGTTCTCTCAAAGATGTAGAAGATGTGTTTCCCACTCCCATTGAAAGCACTAAGACCTTGTTCTCAACAACCTCATCTGTAGTAAAGTACTTCATCTGGTTGGAATCATCAAGTTTGTTGGATAGGTTTTGAGCCGTTTCTATCGCTTGTAATGCTGTGAATGTGATTATATCATGTCGATGATAACCAAATCTACTAACTTCACGATTTTTTACAAGTATGACTCCTGTTCCAATTCGTTTGACGTTGCTAGCGTGTTTTTCAGGTATATAGAACTCCCATCATCAAACCATCATATTGCAAACATCTGTAGTTTACCAGTAGTGCATCCATCACCACTTCTCCATTAGGTAATGTTAACTGAGTTGATATTTGAGGAGATTCAAAACTGATTACACTTCCAACGGCAAATTGAGAGAGTGTTGCGATACGAACCATACTGATCAACTGAGTAGGTGTTTTTTTTTTTATTAATCTACTTAGCTGTTTAGCTTCCTCAAGGGAAATATTGGATGGGAAGTTGATAGGGTGAAAGATTGGATGCTTGTCTGAATCGAATCCCATAAAAACCGCCAGTTTTGGAACATCTGGTTGTGTTGGAGCTAATTTGTTGTAATCCTCATTTCTCACCATAGACCTCACTTGTCGTCTGTTGCCAAATGTTTCGACATTGTAGCGGATAATGCATAGGTTTTTATATACATCCTCAGTTGGTCTTTCGATGGAGATTATCTCGAGAAGTGATGGCGTTTGATTTAAGTGAAGTGGTTGAAACCTTCCAATCATTACTCTGTCATTGGTATCGCAAGAATTGAGCAAACTAGCAGCATTTTTTGACAAGCAGGAAAGATGAGAAGGAGATGGTGCTTTCAAAGTCCAAGTATAGTCAATCGTTTTATTTCTATCCGAATCCCATGGCTTTGGTCGAATTGTGTTCAGTTTCCTTCTTATTATATGTGAATCAGGAGGGATATTTTCTTTATCATCAGAGTATGGTTCGAATGTTGAGAGAAATGATGTATTACGGTCTTCATTCATATTCAGAGCGTTCAGTCAGAAGTTGGAACTGAAAAGAGAGTAAAAATTATGTAACAGATGACTGGAATTTAAAAAATATTTTGAAAAAAATAAACTAACTAGATATTTATAAAATAAACACATAATCAAAACCATAATAATTTTTCTGATGCATTATGGTGAAACTATTTGATCTTTTATCAATAAGAACAAAATATTAAAACATAAAATTAACTTTCTGAAGTATTATAGCAAATCTAGTTGAAGTTTTTTATCAATATAAGTTAAAGAATTATTTAGTGATTCTCACCTTATTGAATGAAAGTCTTTCTATAGTTTCAAGTAAATGTAGTAGTTGCTGTGTAGATGTTGCTTCTTTGCTAGCTATTGTAGAACTGGATGCTTTCTGTGTGAAAACAGTGGTTCTTAAATAGCCAAAGCTGTACTAATTAACCCTATGAAAAAACATCTCGTGAAACCTTCTTTATAATATATCTATGACTCAGCAGTTTTTCACGCGATATTCCCGCGAAAGCATTGGTTTTCATTCGCGTGAAAATAAAATTTTTACTCCCCCGAAAGCAGTGGTTTCCATTCGCGTGAAAATAAAGTATTTATTCCCGCGAAAGCATTGGTTTGTATTCGCGGGAAAATAACATTTTTATTCCCGCGAAAACATTGGTTTGTATTCGCGTGAAAATAAAATATTTACTCCCGCGAAAGCAACAGTTTCCATTCGCGTGAAAATAAATTATTTATTCCCGCGAAAGCATTGGTTTGTATTTGCGGGAAAATAAAATGTTCATTCCCACGAAAGCAACAGGTTCCATTCGCGGGAAAATAAATTATTTATTCCCGCGAAAGCATTGGTTTGTATTCGCGGGAAAATAAATTATTTATTCCCGCGAAAGCATTGGTTTGTATTTGCGGGAAAATAAAATGTTCATTCCCACGAAAGCAACAGGTTCCATTCGCGGGAAAATAAATTATTTATTCCCGCGAAAGCATTGGTTTGTATTCGCGGGAAAATAAAATTCTTATTCCCGCGAAAGCAACAGGTTCCATTCGCGGGAAAATAAATTATTTATTCCCGCGAAAACATTGGTTTGTATTCGCGGGAAAATAAAATGTTCATTCCCGCGAAAGCAACAGGTTCCATTCGCGGGAAAATGAATTATTTATTCCCGCGAAAGCATTGGTTTGTATTCGCGGGAAAATAAAATTCTTATTCCCGCGAAAGCAACAGGTTCCATTCGCGGGAAAATAAATTATTTATTCCCGCCAAAACATTGGTTTGTATTCGCGGGAAAATAAAATATTTATTCCCGCGAAAGCAACAGTTTCCATTCGCGTGAAAATAAATTATTTATTCCCGCGAAAGCATTGGTTTGTATTCGCGGGAAAATAAAATGTTCATTCCCGCGAAAGCAACAGGTTCCATTCGCGGGAAAATAAATTATTTATTCCCGCGAAAGCATTGGTTTGTATTCGTGGGAAAATAAAATTCTTATTCCCGCGAAAGCAACAGGTTCCATTCGCGTGAAAAGAAATTATTTATTCCCGCGAAAGCATTGGTTTGTATTCGTGGGAAAATAAAATTCTTATTCCCGCGAAAGCAACAGGTTCCATTCGCGTGAAAAGAAATTATTTATTCCCGCGAAAGCATTGGTTTGTATTCGCGGGAAAATAAAATCTTTATTCCGGCGAAAGCAACAGGTTCCATTCGCGGGAAAATAAATTATTTATTCCCGCGAAAGCATTGGTTTGTATTCGCGAGAAAATAAATTTTTTATTCCCGCGAAAGCATTGGTTTGTATTCGCGGGAAAATAAAATTTTTATTCCTGCGAAAACATTGGTTTGTATTCGCATGAAAATAAAATATTTATTCCCGCAAAAGCAACAGGTTCCATTTGTATGAAAATGAAATATTTATTCCCGCGAAAGCAACGGTTTCCATTCACGTGAAAATAATGCTGATTCATAGCGGTGCAACTTAAGCTATATAAGAAGCACTGTTTTCATACAGAAAGCATTCACTTCATTGTTAGTAACTGAAGAAACAAGATCTACTACATCATCATCTACTACAGCACTCCTTCTTTATCATTTGAATTACATAGGAAACAGCTGAAGTTCAAATAACTATGTGTATAATTCATCTAATTCAAAGAAAACAAGTCTTCATTTGTGATGTAAATATCTATATTTTGTTTTAATTGTAATCAATTTAAACGTGAAGACATTTTCTGAAAAAAACAAGATTATTCACTATTTAAGATATCAAAAAATGTTGTAAGTTTTAATTATGTTTTATTATTATTATTTCAGGACTTCAAAATGAAAAAAGTACTCCTTCATCCGAATTTTATAGAAAGCAGCTCAAGTTCAACCAACTAGAAATATCATTCATTTAATTCAATGAAAGACAAGTCTTCATTTCTGATGTAAGTATTTACATTCTATTACAATAGTAATCAATTCAGGTATATTGAAAAAAAATTGAAACCTTAGTCTTTTTTTTATTTTTTGCTATAAAGCATTATCATTTTTTTTTAGAATAACAACGAACTAGATCAAAGGAAAAGAACTTTCCAACAAAACTTCAACTTGAGTAATAACTGAAGCTACTACTTATATTATATATAAATAATGTGTCGAGTAACAAACAACAGATATGTAGCAAACACTATTTATAATGAAAAAAGAGAAATGCAAAAAACTCGGAATTGCTTTGAAAATACTAAAGACTGCGCTGAATGGATAGATGATAGTTTACTCGTTACTTCGTCGTTGTTTTTACAACGAACTTTTCCTGATACCACTGCAATAACTTATGTCGTCGCAACTTATCCGGATAATCACTGTAGTCTTTTGTCATTAAAATCACAAAAAACTATTGCACAACTTTCCCCAACGGACTTTTTCAAGTTCATTTACAATGAACTCTCTTTTTATGAAAGAGAGACTTTAATGCTTGATGAAAGTTATCGAAGAAAATCATTTCTTACAAATTGGAGACGAGTAGGTAAACATTGTGGTCTAAACATGGCTGGAGCTGGTTTCTATAACCTTGAAAAAGACAACGCTGTTCGATGTGTTTTTTGCCAAGGGGTATTACTAAACTGGAAGGATGAAGATGAACATCCGGTGAAAGAACATGCTAAAAGTTTTCCGTTTTGTCAATTTGTTAGAGGATTTAACACTCACAATCGTGTGTATAGACCTAGGAAACTACTTGCAGATGAAATGAAAAACATCTCAATTGTCAAAAGTTATACGATGGAAGAACAAAAAACTAGAAGAGGAGATTTAACTGCAGAAGTATTACCTCTAGGTATATCAATTGATCGTGCTGGTACACCACGTTTTGCTACTGAAACATCTAGAGAAGACAGTTTCAAACAATGGAAGGGTAAAGTCTCCATGAAACTCCTTTCCAATGCAGGTTTCTACTATACTAAGTTCGGAGATAGTTTAAAATGCTTTTTTTGCTCAGGTGAACTTAAAGAATGGGAAGAGAGTGATCTACCGTGGGAGGAACACTGTCGATGGTTCCCAGACTGTAATTTTTTACTCAGCAGTAAAGGTGAAGAGTATGTTGAGGATGTTTACATACGAACGGAAAAAGGCAAAAGGTCTAAGCTACGGGTTGAAAAATATCGAGTAAAACAAATAACGCACAACAATGACACCAAAGAAATGAAACTTATTTGCAAAAAACTAGGATACAGTCAAAACGATATCGAACAAGTTTTAGTGTTAAATGGAAAACCTTTTGAGCGAATAGGTTTTATGATTGAAGCCTTACATACTTTTGAAAATGATTTTACATCTGTTGAGAATTCGTCAACACTGTTAAAAAATGATGCTAAATCAATTGATTCGTTAAAAAAAGATAAAGATCAGCCTAAGCAAAGCAAACTCGCTCAATGTGTTTCTGAGTCACATGAAAAAAAAGTAATTGCAAATCATATCTCTCTTCCATGCGGTCATCTCATTTACTGTAGTGAGTGTAAGGAAAAAGCACTTACTGAATGCTCATCAGAAGTAAAACCTTGCCCAATCGATGGTTGTCAGGTTGAAATTAAAGCATTTATGAAGATCTACATGAGCTAGCATAACAATTAACCTCAAAAAAAAGAAAAAGTAATGAATGATTAAATAGGTATTTCAATTTGAAAACGAATCATTCGCGTTTTGTAATTTAACGGGCTAACAACAAATATGTTACGCGTTGAAGACTTTGCTCACCAAGAAGCTTCCGATGCTATAGGACCTAAGACTTTTTTGGCTGAGGTTTCTGATGAAATGTTGAGGATTTATTTTACGGAAGAATGTGTATACTGTGCACTAGGAGGAAGCTTTTACAAGCAAGCAACCAATCTATCACTACTAAACTGTTACTGTTCACACGTTGATGATAAATGTATCACTTGTAAAAGATATGCTGAAATGGTTGAAGGTGCTACACCCACCAAAAAAGAATTGGGTGATGCTATCGACTGGATTGACAGAAAACAAGTTTTGAAAAACGCTAAAATGGGTTTTTTGGTGCATGATGAATGGATTAATGCTTTTTTGGATCTTTCCTCTGATGATTTGAAGTCTCCCTTTATGTTAACAAATTTGAGAGCACGATTAAATCCCTACCTATTACCTACTAGTCAGAGCAAGCTGGCTTATCAACGTCTAAAGGATAAATTACTTGCGATAGCAGAAGGATATCCATATGCTTATACTCCTGATGAAAAAGAAGACTCAGTCAACCCGATAATACCTATTGATTCGACAAGTATATCTGAGGACTCATAAAAGAACTACTACAAAAAATGTTGCTTCATTTATCTCTGAACTACAGAAGAAACATGAGTGGAAAAACTGAAGGATTCAAGTCAATTGCTACATTGGCTGATTTTGTTCCTAAGTTCATAAGGACTCATTTTGAACACATTCCTTTAGAGCGTTCGAATCCTCTTTTTGTTCAACTCATCACCGAAGAAGTATTTTATTTTGTGTTAGGATTCAATCTAGTTCGTAAATCAATACAAAGCATGCTTTTGAGCTGTAATTGTATTTCAAGGGCAAATCCTCTCGAATGCTTAAACTGTTCTAGGAGCTTTGATCCAAAAGTATGCTGTCCGCAAGACAAGTTGATGAATTTTGAAGATCTCAAAAGAGCAATCGAACTGATTGATATAAAGCAATGTTTGAAAGATGCTGATCTGGGTGATTTGATAGATATTTCGATTTTAAGAGGTTTGACTTCATTTCGCTGGACAGGAACACATGTTCTTTTGTCTCAATCTCGATTGGAACCATACTTACATTTTGGTAACCACTTTGATGAGATTGTTTTACATCTTCAAAATCAGCTGAGAGAGCTGAACAAGCCACTAGCCACTTACGTATAAATAGAAAGAACATCAAGAAAGAAAGTATTCAACTTTCAACACTGAAAGCAAAAACATTTTAAAAAATGAGCTGCGTATTCATCTTGCTACTGGCACTAAAATTTCCCAATGTTAGTGGAGTATTCTATACCAATGAAATTGATGAATGTATAGCCGGAGTTATGGATAAAAATGATGTCTTGGCTTTTTCACCTTTCGAAAGGACTATACGATATAAAAATGAAAATGGAACAAACTGTGTGCGACTCTACCCTCCTGACTTATTATATTGTGGTTTTTTCATCCCTCAAAGCGCTTCTTGGATCTGCAAGAGCACAACTTGTGGTAATTCAACAAAATACGTTTTGAATCAAGAGGAATGTGAACTAGGTATTACAAATAATACGGAAGGACTTACTCAAAATACAAAAGTATATCGAAATGGGAATTTATGTGCATTTCAATACATTGGCGGACGTGTGATCTGTCCAATGAGAAGACGATTTATGACATATAAATTTGCATGCATGCCATGTGTTCATTCCGATCATTCGATCAACAAGGAACCAAAACCATTTAACATCACTAACATCAAAGATTCATCACTTTCGACTTTTGACAGTTTCAAAACTAGCGGAGTGTTTTATAGCAACAAAATTGATAAATGTCTAGCTGGAGCTATGGAAAAAAACAATGTCTTGGTTTTTTCACCTTTTGAAAGAACTATACGATATAAAGATGAAAATGGGGAAAACTGTGTGAGACTCTATCCTTCTGACTATATATATTGCGGTTTTTTCATCCCTCGAAACGCTTCTTGGATCTGTAAGCGTAAAGATTCTACAGATATCAAGGAATCAATTCCAGCTAACATCACTACCATCAATGATATCGAAGGTGTAAATGAGGAATCAAATCCAGCTAACATCACTAACATCAGTAAAATCAAAGGTGTGAATTCAACATTTTCGAGTTTCGACAGTTTCAATGTCAGCGAAGTATTTTATGCCGACGAAATCGATGAATGTATAGATGGAGTTATGGAAAAAAATGATGTCTTATTTTTTTCACCTTTTGAAAAGAGTATTCGATATAAAGATGAAAATGGAACAAACTGTGTGAGACTCTATCCTTCCAACTATTTACATTGCAGTTTTATTATCGCTCAAAACGCTTCTTGGATCTGCAAAAGCAGAACTTCTACAGATACCCTGACCTGCAATACGCCAACAAAATACACTCTGAATCAGGAGGAATGTGCAATAGGGGTTAAAAATAATACGGAAGGTCTTACTCAAAATACAAAACTATTTTGGAATGATGAATTATGTGTATTTGAATCCAACACCTCACGTTTGATTTGCCCGCCAACAGAAGAGTTTGAGACAACCAACTTTGCATGTGTGGAATGCAATCATTTGACCAACGAGAAGCCAAAAATAGCTACTATCATCACTAACATCAATGGTATTGAAGGTGTAAATTTGTCATTTTCGAGTTTTGAAAGTTTGAAATCTATTCAAAACAAGATTATCATCAGCATCACATGTCAAGGAGATAACAAAGACAAATGCGATCCCAAAGTTATATATATAGAACTTTAGTTGGAGCATATTAACCAAAGACCACTGAAATGCAAGACAGTTAACTCTAGACGATGAAAGCATAAACTAGGTTAAAAGTCTCTCTCTCTCTGAATAAAAATGAAATATCGAATCTATCTTCTATTATTCCCAATCCTAAGCGGTTATTGTCTTGCAACAGAGATTCAACCATTCACTTTATCTCAAACAGCTTCCGGATGTTTTTCAGGAATTCTTAATATGGAAGCGGTTAATTCAGCAACTCATATTTTAGGAAAAAACTTAAAATATCGTATGCTTAAACTCACATGTTTCATGCAGTTTTCTCTCCAACGTAGAACCTGTGACACTTATGATATGTGGCCTCAAGAATACTTTGTTTGCAAAACCGATGAAGCTTTAAATTACATTCGTTTATATGACAAGGCATTACTACCTACGATTCGAAGAACAACTTCAACAATCACCACAACTCCGCAGACAACGACGACAACAAAAATTACAAACGAGTCACTAGTTCCAGCTTTATCACCATCAATTTCATCTCTTCCACAAGCTCTGGGTTTAGTCGATTTAATTTTGGAACACCCAAGCCCTACAAACTCTACTATATACAATTATGAAAAAATCGAAACAACTACTGATTGTGTGTGTGATAGATACATCATATGCGAAAACAATTCAGCAGCAATTACAAATTCAACACCATCGATTTATAGAGTTTTTATTTATAATGACTTGGAGGATTTTTCAAAACTTTCTCTATCTATATTGGAAGATAGTAAACTTAAACTTGAAGAAAATCTTGTCATCGTGATTGAACCTGAATGTGATGATATTTCTTGTAAAGTCATCAAATACTTTACAAACTAAAAAGTTTTTAAAGACTTTAACACTATATATTCATCCTATTACACTTTATTATGATATATATATTTTATTACATTCGCCAGTAAGCAAATAATGTAATACTTATTATGTAATAATAAAACTATAACAATAACTATAGCGTTGTAGATGGTTATATCATATACAAAAACAATTCAGTGGCAATTACAACTCCATCAAAAATGTTGTCATATGAGTGCCATACATTCAAAATCTATATGCCGTATAAGTTCAAATCAAGTAAAAAAATAATCAAAACTCAAATGCCACTTAAATGCCACTCAAATGCCACTCAAATGCCTCTCAAATGGAATACAATATAAACTCGGCGAATTCATCCAACATCGTAACTCATTGCATAACCCCCAAGACCAGATCCACAAAAAAACACTTGGTAGGGAGATCTGCTCATATATTACTACTTATAATGTCTTACCTTTATATACAACAACTACATCACTAACATAACATGTTATATAATATCTTACTTTTATATACAACAACTACATCACTAACATAACATGTTATATAATGTCTTGCTTTTATATACAACAACTACATCACTAACATAACATGTTATATAATGTGTTACCTTTATATACAACAACTACATCACTAACATAACGTGTTATACGATGTCTTACCTTTATATACAACTACATCACTAACATAACATGTTATGTAATGTGTTACCTTTATATATAGCAACTAGATCACTAACATAACATGTTATATAATGTCTTACCTTTATATACAACAACTACATCACTAACATAACATGTTATATAATGTCTTACCTTCACAACCATCTGCTCCATCACTTATAAAACCAGGTGGACAATGACAGATGTAACCTCCCATGGTATTCTCACATCTGGAGTTGTTTCCCTTGCAAGGTCGCGTTGAATTGCATTCATCGATATCTGTAGACGATGAAAATAAAATTCGCTTACTGTAAGCTATACTGCGCTATAAGCTGCCACCAAAACCAGCTCTCTATGGCATTAACTAACCATAACAATCTTTTCTACCTCCCCCAGTGAAAAAGTTGAATGTGTTATCTAATTTTTGGTAACCAAAAGCATATCATTTCACGGCTGTAAAATACATTTGTATTTCTTACCTGTGCAGTTTATACCATCACCAGTAAAGCCTTCCAAACATTCACAATAGAACTTTCCCTTCCAAAAACATTTGCCGTTTACTGAACAAACAACTGATCCATCATTGGAACAAACCACCCCTGAAGGTATAAGTAGAAGTCAATCATTAAAATATGCTTTGCATCGACTGCACTTATTATTTTTCACAAAAAAACATTTTGAAACATGTTTATGTGCTTCTACATTTTAAACATAGCACACTTAATTGATAAATATTGCTAAATATGAAGATAAAAATGAAGTTACATAATAAGTATCACGGTGTATAACAAAAAACGGCAGAAAACACTACCTTTTTTCACTGGTGTATTCATAGAAATAGTTGGTGAGATAGTTGGTGGAGCATCCTGAGCAGGGGTCAAGGTTGGTAGGTCATTGGTAGGTTCAAGTTTTTTGGATACCTCAATGCTTGCAACATCTTTTTTTATAACAACTTTCTCTTTCAAACCCAAACTTTTGCTGAAGTCATTAAGTTGCTTAGCATTTTCGTTTTTGAGATTTTGCGTTAAAAAGTCAGTCAAGCTGAGTTGTGTTTCACGTTTGTGTCTGAGTGAATTAAGATTGTTCCAATTAACAACACATCTGTAGAGTGTTAGACTTTTGTTCACTGAGCTACAGTTGACTGCAACGATTCGGTGTGTGGTGTTGGACCTGCCATAGTAGGAGCTCAGCTGTAACAAACACAAAGTGGGTTACTGACGGAAATTACACAGAGGAAGTATAGTAAAAAAATTGGTTTATATATCTCAGTCTGTCTTTTTTGTATACTTGTACTGGGTATGTTGTTTTCAATTATTTCACTGTGTAACAAAGGGATTTGCACTTTTTTAAATTTTAAAACTAACATAACAAATCATCGTTTTTAAACGGGAACAAGATCCTTAGGCATTGTGTGTCTCTACTTGCTATTATGCAAAATTTGATTAAAGTATGTAATCATCAATCAATAACCATGTGCTGTAGTGCCAGAAAACTACTTTTTATAAACTTTCTAAGATCTTCGAAGGTAATTTATGGTTTTATATTGGGGTAAAACTAGGGCTGGGCTTTGATCGCGTTATTTTCACAATTAACGCGATCAATTTCCCCAAAAGATTAACGCGATTAAAAATAATTATCTAGTTAATCTCCTTTAGTAGCAATAACATTTTTTCTTTTGTAGTGACTTGTGTGTTTCACTTTTTTATAATTGACAATTGCAATTTTGTTTGAATAATGGCAATTTTTCATTATTATTGTTTGTAATGTGGAAATGAAACACTACTACGTGATTACATGTTACGCTAGGCAATAGTTAGTAATGGCCTGCCCTGCAAGCAGCAGACACGCTTTGTGAGTCAGTAGAAGTTACAAATTAACTGAGCCGTGCACTCAAGCATGCATTTGTGACTGCAAGTCTAAGCAAACAGCTCTCATTCACAAACTCAACCTAAATGAATGGAGTATTCACCATGACTAAGACAGAGACACAGTGTGAGTGAGCCACGCCACGTATGATTGGTAACAGATTAAGATGAGACTGGCTGTGCAACAATAGCAGAAGTGATAAAAATTTACAGTAACAATAATATGATAAAGGAACAAAGTAATTTTATAAGCAACAATAGTAAATGATATAGTACTATTCTATAAGTGATCAATAAAAATGCTAAATTATTCGGTGATTATCATTATGGTGAATAGTAATATACTAGTATCAGCAACTAATAATAATAATAATAATATGAATTAGAAATAATAATTAATAAGCAGAAACTGAATAAACACAAGTATAAACACATATAGAATTAATTTGCTTTGTTTTCTCTTTCAAGTTTACCTTATCTATGACTGAAAATAAATTCCAATCCATCATAATGCAATCCCATGCTTATAATCTTTAATACGTGCGAAAAAATCAGAACTATACATTGGAAAATTTGAGTCAATTATAGTTATATCACAGAATATTAATTTTTCGAATAATTAAGATCAATAAATTTGACAACAAGATTAATCCTGATTAAATTTTCGAACCATGGCACAGCCCTAGGTAAAACAGTGCAATACACTTCCTAAATTTTAATTCCTGTTTTCAAAACCATATATTACCGTTACATATAGCAAATTTATGAGTGAGGTAGTAATGTGAAGGCATTTAGAATCATATTAGGCCAGTTTATATTGTGGAGGACCGACGGCGCCATCTTTAATTACACTCTATGTACGTTCTATGTAACCGTTCTATGTTGACATTCTACCTTATATAACTCTATTCACATGTTATACATTTTATTTCTCTTACCTTACCATACAAACTTATACGTGCACCATGTGCTAATCAGCCAGCCATATCCTTAAGCCATACCTACTTAACTCTTATTAGTCTAATTGCATATTCCAGTCTAGTTGTTATTGTCTTTTGTCTTGTCTCATACCATTATGTAATCGTTTGCATAAATACGAATGTCTCAGTCAATAAAGTCAGAGTTAAGCCTAGCACACTCTCACAAGTTCTTTGTTCTCTAACAATAATAACTTCACTGCGCACTGGTACATGCACGTACAATCAAGACACTACATCAGCGAGTAGTAATACATGAGCAGTACACCGAACCTCTGTTGGTCCGAATTAGCTTTGCTACTTCTACCCATCAATGTTCGATCGTAGCTGCTGTCAGCTCGACCCTGTCAACAGTTGCCATGCAGCACTGTTAAAGGGCAAGTCGACCTGCAGTCAGTAGTTATTGTCAGTGTACATACAAACAGAGCCATCGCCGACCTGGAGAGGTTGTGCAGGTTAGCCAAGCTACCACAGACACATACACACAGAGTGAAATCCTGCACAATATTAATATTAAATCATATAAGACATATTTTAGTTAGTTTCTTTTTATTGCTTGTTTCACAAAGTTGACTGCAAAGTATCTAATTGAGCTTTAAAATTGTTTTTATTGATTATCTGAAAAAATATATTCATTTTATTTGTTTTTGTATACTGATTGGTTAACTGGTTTTAAATAAAAATAATGAAATATTTAGAATGCATGGTCTATACTGCAAACAATATTGCAAAATGAATTATTTTGTTTGCACAAAAATTATAAGAAAATCGACCCCATCCATTTTATTTTAGTGCTACACGTGCAAATAAAACTAGTTTGAAAATGCTAGAATGTGAGTTGCTGTAAACTAAAACATGATAAAGAATCCAGAAATGTAAAATTGCCATTGAGAATCGAATTTCAATGCTTAGCACATCTGAAACCCATTTAATGTATTGTGGTAGATTTCAGTGCACTCTAGTAGTAAACAGGTAGTTTACACTAGAAACCTTGCGAAGCAATGCGCTAGACTTCTGCCCACAGCATTTGGTTAATAGCTGTTGGGTAGGAAGTCCTACTGTGCCGGTAGCATAGTAAGCAGGGCCGGTATTGACCCCTGCAGGGTCGGTAGTGACCTCTACCGACCCGGTACAGCTGTACTGGGCCGGCACAAGATGGCCGCCTTAGAGGAGGATCTGCAAAGATGTCAAAGAACTTAGTCAAGGTCGTAAACAGGAAGTGCTTACCCCTAAAGTACCAACTTCATGGACATAATTCTATGTACAGCCTGGGAACCCTGTAGGAGCCTTCATTGGACAATTAGGAGAAAAGACTCCGCCCTTAGCCACTTGGCACCTCCCTTTGTTATTTAGCATTGCATTGTGATTGGTTGATTATTTATATAGTTAATGTAATTGGTTCATTTACTTCCTGTGCATTGACTGTTATATGTTTTGTGTTCATTAGCTCTCCTATAAAAGGAGAGCTCCCACTGTTAATCTGTGCATTCATTACAATGTTGCCATGGCATATACTCTTATATTGCTAAACCCTAGAGGAATAATTACCCTCAGGACAGCTTAGAGAATAAAGCCATTATAGCAAACACTACTCGGTACTGTTTGTCTGAGCCATGGGCTCTTGCCTTACCGGGTAATTCGGTTGCCCAACACAGTTGTCACTGTCGGTCAGTACAGTCTCCCCTCTGGAGAGAGGTAGAATACTCGAGATTAGTGGATGTCCGTGGTAACAAACCGGAATCCTTTACAGTATTAAGTTTGGCAAACACCGGAGAGAACTCTATATGAAATTTGGTTTGCTGGCGTTGAAGACATGTCAAACCATCAAATAATTTTTTTAACAATTAAAGTAAAGAGCCACCAATTAATACTTAGAAAAGTTTGCAAACTGTAAATTATGTTTTGTTTTCGTACACAAAGCAAGGCTAAAGATGAGTTTCAACATTATAATAAACTAAATCTGAAACAGTCGTCAGTTTCTGACTAAATGAACTCACTGTGCTAGCCATTCCTTTTCTGTAGACTTCAAGTGCTTCTCGGTTATCAGTTTTAGCCTGACTTGGAATCGTAAGGGAAATTACTGTTTCATAAACCGGTGGTCCTAAAAGCAGTCAGCAGTAGTTGTCTACTCATTCAACAAAATTAATTGTTAGCTCATGATACTTCTTGCATGGCGTTTGTTTTGTGCTGATTGATGCAGTAAATGTAGATGAAAAGATGAACTTCTCCTATAAATGTATTCAATCCGCAAACAATAAGTTCCGATGGTCTAACAACATTCAATCCCTAAACATATATAAGCTGTCCTCTCTTGGTGAATGAAAAAAAATATATTCAAGTTCGCGTGATATATCTTTTGCTGCCACATTATCATTTGCAATAACGAATGATCTTTAATTCATTTTAAATCTCTTTTTCAAACTGTATTGGAAAGTTAATATTGTTCTGGCTACTGGAGTGGTTTCTCTGATTTGACTTATTAAAACTTTAATGTGACCAGCCCAATAAAAACATAGTGATGGTTGAATTGAACCAAAGCAAGTCTGGGTTTTATGAATCAAAGGCGCTATTTGGCTCAAAAGTTTGGAATCAGGAAACTAGAAATTATTATTCTTATTACGATCAACGGAGACGGAAAAAAACGTACCTTTACATCTATATGGCCCATCATTGGTAAATAAACCATTACATTCACACCTGTAGTCACCTGCAGTGTTGATGCATGTGGAGTTGTCTGCACATGGATTGGATGCACATTCGTTGACATCTACAATTACAAATATAAACTAGATATTGATTTGTGTTTGCGAGCAAAAACAAGAGTATTTTAGAAAATAATTTTAAAAAAATGGTGTTCAAAAGTGAGAATTGAACACCTGTACTGAACGCGCTAAATCACACTCCACCAACTACTCCACCAACTTCTCACCGGAAAAGCATAATTGTAACACCGTCATTATTCCCAATCCTTATACTTGGCAGTAAAGTTGTACTTGCAAAGACATTTTATATGAAAAAAAGTTTCCCCACTGGGAATCGTACCTGGACTCTTAAAACAACAGGTGCGAAACTTAGCCATCGAGCTATAGAGACATGTTGTTAATGCACAATCTAGTTTAGTCCAAGCTGCCAATTGTTCGCGATAGCTTTATTTTTACAAAAAGGAGCTTTTTCAAGTGCCCAGATGCTTTTTTGTGCTATGGCCAGACAAGCACACATTTCACAACTGCCAATACAACATGCACTCCCGTTACTATATATACTCATGCTAACTTGGCCCCTCTGTTCTGACAATAGTTTTTTTTATGCAAAAAATAAATCCCTACCTGGGAATCGAACCCGAACCCTGTCAACAGCAGGACACAATGTTAACCATTTAGCCATCTAGCAATGTTGAATGTGGTTCAGAAACAGCCTAACATAAAAAAGAAAGTGGTATGCCCTACATACAAAAAAATATTTTGGGTTTGGACATCGCTAAATACTTATCGAATATTTTCAATTTTTTTCAGATTTGTTCAATTTGTCACCTGAATACTGTTTGTGCTAAAGTTTTGAAGGAGAAAAATTTTTCCGTGGTGAAAACAGTAAATAACGAACACTTTTGTCACACATTGAAAACCGTGCGCGCTTTGACTCTTTCACCCAAGATCTGAGAAGTGACGGGAGTAATTCTGAGAGAGGGTTACAATGCGATCGCAACCATGCAAAATTTATGCAAATCGGAGTAACCGTCTTTGAGTTATGGTCATTTTTCCGTTTGGAAGACCTCTTTTGCAAATGGGATAGCTGTTTTGGCGATTTTGCGACAAACTTTTAGTCTCTACTTTTAGAAAGTTCAAGCATTGGGCTATGCTGCCTCATAAGTTACTTGTCGCTGACTAGCTCATTTTTGGTCTCGGAAAGCGTTGAAAAGTGCTGTTTCTGTTTAGATTTTCAAGTTTGAAAATGTAAAAACTTGAAACGGTTTTGTGCGATCGCTTTGAAGTTCAAAATGGTACATCGATACACTATGGCACATGTTTGTTGCAAATTTCAGCTAATTCGGCCTATTGGTTCTTTATCGGGAAGCTTTTTTATGCTAAAAACTGTGATTTTCACAAAAATCCAAGATGGCCGCTTCCAAACGCTTTTTTTATCGACGTGTCATGATGTCGAATCAGAAAGTTAGCGAAATGCACTATCTTTCAAAATTTGGTATTTTTTCGTCAATCGGGTCTACGTTTTTTCAGCCAGTTCGATGCTTTCGAAAACGATTTTTTACCTGTTTTCGTACCTGGATTGCGCAGTTCTGGAATATTCTGTCACTTCGAAAACCAACTTACTTTTTGTCCCGATGCCTATCAATCGCGTCACAAAAACAATTGTAGCTCTATCTATTACGGTTTTTGAGAAAAAGTGGCTACTCTTCGCTAAGGTTTGCGCGAAAGAATAATAATAATAACTAGATATTGATTTGTGTTTGCGAGCAAAAACAAGAGTATTTTAGAGAATCAATAAAATTACAAATGACACTGACTGGATTTGAACACCTGTACTGACTGCAGTAATTCATGCACAACACCATTTACGCCATCAACCTCTGACTGAAACAGTGTGTTTTTGACACCCTCATTATTCAAAAACATTATATTAAGCAGTAAAGTTTCACTTGCAAACACTTTTCATGTGAAAAAGTTTCCACCACCGGGAATCGTACCTGGACCCCTAAAACCGCAGACAACCACCTTAGCCATCGAGCTATAGGGGCATGTTGCTGATGTGCAATCTAATTTAGTACAAAATGACAACTGCTTTTCGATAGCTTTATTTTTGCAAAAAAGCAGCTGTTTGAAGCTGCCTTGATGCTTTTTTGTGCTGGAGCCACACAAACACATGCTTCACCATTGCCAATACCACATGTACTACTGTTACTACATATACTTATGCTGATTTGGCACCTCCCTTCTGAAAATATTTATTTTTATGCGAAAAAGAATTCCCTACCTGGGAATTGAACCTGAACCCTGTCAACAGCAGGTCACAACGTTAACCATTTAGCCATCTAGCAATGTTGAATGTGGTTCATAAACAGCTAAAGAGAAAAAAAATAGTAGTATGGCCTACATACAAAAAACTATTTTGGTTTCGGACATCGCTAAATACTTATCGAATATTTTCAAATTTTTTCAGATTTGTTCAATTTGTCACCTGAATACTGTTTGCGCTGAAGTTTTGGAGGAGAAAAATTTTTCCACGGTGAAAACAGTAAATAACGAACACTTTTGTCACACATTGAAAACCGTGCGCACTTTGACTCTTTCACCCATCGTCTGAAAAGTGACGGGTGTTAATCTGAGAGAGGGTTACAATGCGATCACAACCATGCAAAATTTATGCAAATCGGAGTAACCGTCCCCGAGTTATGGTCATTTTTCCGTTTGGAAGACCTCTTTTGAAAATGGAATAGCTGTGCTGGCGGTATTGCGAGAAACTTGAAGTCTCTACTTTTGGAAAGTTCAAGCATTGGGCTATGCTGCCTAATAAGTTACTTGTCGCTGACTAGTTCCATTCTGGTCTCGGAAAGCGTTGAAATGTGCTGTTTCTGTTTAGATTTTCAAGTTTGAAAATGTAAAAACTTGAAACAGTTTTGCGCGATTGCTTTGAAGTTCAAAATGGTACATCGATACACTATGGCACATGTTTGTTGCAAATTTCAGCTAAGTCGGCCTGTTGGTTCTCTAACGGGAAGCTGTTTTATGCTAAAAACTGTGTTTTTCACAAAAATCCAAGATGGCCGCTTCCGAACAATTCTTTAACGTCGTGTCATGATGTCGAATCAGAAAGTTAGCGAAATGCACCATCTTTCAAAATTCGGTATTTTTTCGTCAATCAAGTCCACGTTTTTTCAGCGATTTTGATGCTTTCGAAAACGATTTTTTACCAGTTTTCGCATGTGGATTGCGATATTCTGGAATGTTCTGTAACTTCATAACTAACTTACTTTGTGGCCCGAAGCCTCACGATCCTGTCGCAAAAAACTTTGTAGCCCTATCTATCACGGTTCTTGAGAAAAGGTCGCCGTTCTTCAGCAAAGTTTGCGCGAAAGAATAATAATAATAAAAACAGCAATAACAATAGTATTTTAGATTCTCTAAAATACTAACTAGATATTGATTTGTGTTTGCGAGCAAAAACAAGAGTATTTTAGAGAATAAAAAATTAAAAGCGATGTCAAGTGGATTTGAACACCTGACCTGGCTGCATTGAATCACACACTTCACCAACTACTCCACCAACCACTCACTGGAAAAAGACAAAATTAACGCAGTCAATATTCTTAAACATTATAGTTAGTAGTAAAATTGTACTTGCAAAGACTTTTTACGTGATAAAAACTTCCACCACTGGGAGTCGTACCTGGACTCTTGTAACAACAGGTGCCAAACTTAGCCATCGAGCTATAGAGATATGTTGTTGATGCACAATCTATTTTAGTACAAACTGACAACTGTTTTGTGATAACTATTTTTGCAAAAAATCAGCTCTTTGAAGTGCTTAGATGCTTTTTTTGTGCTGGGGCCACACAAGCGCATGTTTCACAACTGCCAATACAACCAGCACTCTTGTTAGTACATATCTCATGCTGACTTGGCTCATCCCTTCTGACAATAATTGTTCCTTACCTGGGAATCGAACCCAAACCCTGTCAACAGCAGGTCACAGTGTTAACCATTTAGCCATCTAGCAATGTTCAATGTGGTTCATAAACAGCTTAAGATAAAAAGAAGGCGGTATGGCCTACATACAAAAAAACATTTTGGGTTCAGACATCGCTAAATACTTATCGAATATTTTTAATTTCTTCCAGATTTGTTCAACTTGTTACCTGAATCCTATTTGTGCTATAGTTTTGAAGGAGAAAAATTTTTCCGTGGTGAAAACAGTAAATAACGAACATTCTATTCACACATTGAAAACCGTGCGGGCTTTGACTCTTTCACCAAAGATCAGAAACTTGACAGATGTTCATCTGAACGACGGTTACAATACAATCACAACCATGCAAAATTTATGCAAATCGGACTAAACCTCCCTGAATTATAGTCATTTTTCCGTTTTGAAGACCTCTTTTGAAAATGGGATAGCTGTTTTGGCGGTATTGCGAGAAACTTGTAGTCTCTACTTTTAGAAAGTTTAAGCATTGGACTATGCAGCCTAATAAGTTACTTGTCGCTGACTAGTTCCATTCTGGTCTCGGAAAGCGTTGAATAGTGCTGTTTCTGTTTAGATTTTCAAGTTTGAAAATGTGAAAACTCGAAACAGTTTTGTGCGATCACTTTGAAGTTCAATTTGGTACATTGATACACTATGGCACATGTTTGTTGCAAATTTCAGCTAATTCGGCCTATTGGTTCTCTAACAGGAAGCTGTTTTATGCTACAAACTGTGATTTTCACAAAAATCCAAGATGGCCGCTTTTGAATGGTTTTTTAACGTCGTGTCATGATGTCGAATCAGAACGTTACCAAAATGCACCATCTTTCAAAATTTGGTATTTTTTCGTCAATCGGGTCTACGTTATTTTCACCATTTTGATGCTTTCGAAAACGATTTTTTACCCGTTTTCGCACCTGGATTACGACGTTCTGGAACATTCTGTAACTTCATAACTTACTCATTTGTTGGCCCGATGCCTCATGATTGTGTCGCAAAAAAACTCTGTAGCTCTATCTATAAGGGTTCTTGAGAAAAACTTGACCCAGTTCGGCAACGTCTGCGTGAAAGAAGAAAAAAAAAATAATAAAACCAGGCAGAACAATAGTATTTTAGATTCTATCTAAAATACTAGCTAGATGAAATTGTATTCACGAGTGAAGACAAGAGTATTTTAGAGAATACAAAAAAAATGACAATGGATGGATTTGAACACCTGTACTGGCTGCGGTGATTCTTGTATAACCCCAACTACACCATCAACCTTTGACTGAAATAGCATGCTTTTGGCACCCTCATTATTCCTAAACATTATATTAAGCAGTAAAGTTATACTTGCAAACACTTTTCACGTCAAAAAAGTTTCCACTACTGGGAATCGTACCTGGACCCCTAGCACAGCAGGCAACCACCTCAGCCATCCAGCTATAGAGACATGTTGCTGTTGTGCAATCCAATTTAGTACAACCTGACGGCTGTTTTTCCATAGCTTCATTTTTTGCAAAAAAAGCAGCTTTTGAAGCTGCCTTGATGCTTTCTTTGCTGGAGCCACACAAACACACGCTTCATAATTGCCAATACAACATGCATTCCTGTTACTACATATACTCATGCTGACTTGCCTCCTCTCTTCTGACAATAGTTATTTTCATGCGAAAAAAGAAATCCCCACCTGGGAATCGAACCCAAACCCTGTCAACAGCAGGTCGCAGCATCGACCATTTAGCCATCTAGCAATGTTGAGCGTGGTTCATAAACAGCTTAAGATAAAAAGAAGGTGGTGTAGCCTACATACAAAAAAGTATTTTGGGTTCGGGCATCGCTAAATACTCGTCGAATATTTTCAATTTTATTCAGAATTGTTCATTTCTCACCTGAACACTGTTTGTGCTAAAGTTTTGAAGGAGAAAAATTTTTCAGCGATGAAAACAGTAAATAACGAACACTTTTGTCACACATTGAAAACCATGCGCGCTTTGACTCTTTCACCAAAGATCAGAAAATTGACGTACGTTTATCTGAAAGACGGTTACAATGCGATCGCAACCATGCAAAGATTAGGCAAATCGGAGTAACCGTCCCCTAGTTATAGTCATTTTCCCGTTCGGAAGACCTCTTTTGAAAATGGAATAGCTGTGCTGGCGGTATTGCGAGAAACTTGAGGTCTCAAATTTTCGAAAGTCAACGCATTGGGCTATGTGGCGTAATATTTTACTTGTCGCTGACTAGTTCCATTCTAGTCTCGGAAAGCATTGAAAAATGCTGTTTCTCTTTGGATTTTCAAATTTAAAAATGTAAAAACTTGAAATGGTTTTGTGCGATCGCTTTGAAGTTCAAAATGGTACATCGATACACTATGGCACATGTTTGTTGCAAATTTCAGCTAATTCGGCTTATTGGTTCTTTATCGGGAAGCTGTTTTATGCTAAAAACTGCGATTTTCACAAAAAACCAAGATGGCCGCTTCCGAACGATTTTTTAATGTCGTGTCATGATGTCGAATCAGAAAGTTAGCAAAATGCACCATCTTTCAAAATTTGGTATTTTTTCGTCAATCGGGTCTACGTTTTTTCAGCCAATTTGATGCTTTCGAAATTGATTTTTTACCTGTTTTCGCACCTGGATTGCGATGTTCTGGAATGTTCTGTCACTTCATAACTAACTTATTTTTTGGCCCGATGCCTCACGATTCTTTCGCAAAAAACTTTGTAGCTCTATCTCTAACGGTTCTTGAGAAAAACTGATTACAGTTTGGCAAGGTTTGCGCGAAAGAATAAAAAAAAAAAAAAAAAAAAAAATAAAACCAGCAATAACAATAGTATTTTAGATTCTCTAAAATACTAATGAAAACAGGCAGAACAATAGTATTTTAGATTCTCTAAAATACTAATTATACAATACAGTCAGATACAAAAAACAAATTAACTATTCGTTCAATTGTATGTTTATGTTTATGTTATATAATGTCTTACCTTTATACACAACAACTACATCACTAACATAACATGTTACATAATGTCTTACCTTTATATACAACAACTACATCACTAACATAACATGTTATATAATGTCTTACCTTTATATACAACAACTACATCACTAACATAACATGTTACATAATGTCTTACCTTTATATACAACAACTACATCACTAACATAACATGTTATATAATGTCTTACCTTTATATACAACAACTACATCACTAACATAACATGTTATATAATGTCTTACCTTTATATACAACAACTACATCACTAACATAACATGTTATATAATGTCTTACCTTTATATACAACAACTACATCACTAACATAACATGTTATACAATGTCTTACCTTTATATACAACAACTACATCACTAACATAACATGTTATATAATGTCTTACCTTTATATACAACAACTACATCACTAACATAACATGTTATATAATGTCTTACCTTTATATACAACAACTACATCACTAACATAACATGTTATATAATGTCTTACCTTTATATACAACAACTACATCACTAACATAACATGTTATATAATGTATTACCTTTATATACAACAACTACATCACTAACATAACATGTTATATAATGTCTTACCTTTATATACAACAACTACATCACTAACATAACATGTTATATAATATCTTACCTATATATACAGCAACTACATCACTAAACATAACATGTTATATAATGTATTACCTTTATATACAACAACTACATCACTAACATAACATGTTATATAATGTCTTACCTTTATATACAACAACTACATCACTAACATAACATGTTATATAATATCTTACCTATATATACAGCAACTACATCACTAAACATAACATGTTATATAATATCTTACCTTTATATACAACAACTACATCACTAACATAACATGTTATATAATGTTTTACCTTTATATACAACAACTACATCACTAACATAACATGTTATATAATATCTTACCTATATATACAGCAACTACATCACTAAACATAACATGTTATATAATGTATTACCTTTATATACAACTACATCACTAACATAACATGTTATATAATATCTTACCTATATATACAGCAACTACATCACTAAACATAACATGTTATATAATGTATTACCTTTATATACAACAACTACATCACTAACATAACATGTTATATAATGTTTTACCTTTATATACAACAACTACATCACTAACATAACATGTTATATAATATCTTACCTATATATACAGCAACTACATCACTAAACATAACATGTTATATAATGTATTACCTTTATATACAACAACTACATCACTAACATAACATGTTATATAATATCTTACCTATATATACAGCAACTACATCACTAAACATAACATGTTATATAATGTATTACCTTTATATACAACAAATACATCACTAACATAACATGTTATATAATGTATTACCTTTATATACAACAAATACATCACTAACATAACATGTTATATAGTATCTTACCTATATATACAGCAACTACATCACTAAACATAACATGTTATATAATGTATTACCTTTATATACAACAACTACATCACTAACATAACATGTTATATAATGTCTTACCTTTATATACAACAACTACATCACTAACATAACAAGTTATATAATGTCTTACCTTAATATACAACAACTACATCACTAACATAACATGTTATATACTATCTTACCTTTATATACAACAACTACATCACTAACATAACATGTTATATAATATGTTACCTTTATATACAACAGCTACATCACTAACATAACATGTTATATAATGTTTTACCTTTATATACAACAACTACATCACTAACATAACATGTTATATAATGTCTCACCCTTATATACAACAACTACATCATTAACATAACATGTTATATAATGTCTTACCTTTATATACAACAACTACATCACTAACATAACATGTTATATAATGTATTACCTATATATACGGCAACTACATCACTAAACATAACATGTTATATAATGTTTTACTTTTATATACAACAACTACATCACTAACATAACATGTTATATAATGTATTACCTATATATACAGCAACTACATCACTGACATAACATGTTATATAATGTGTTATCTTTGTATACAACAATTACGTTATCAACATAAGATGCTGTATAATATAATAAACATACAAAACCATCAAAATACTTGCGTTGCTGTGATTCAACAGTTGGCCCAGTTGTTGTGCTTGGACCCAGGATTTTAGTTTCCTTCAAAGATACTTTCACGTCCGTTTCATTCAGAGCTATGCTACTCTCGGTAATTTTTGTATCATTCTTAGCAAACTGTCGTCTATTGTTGATCAGCTTTTTATTAATGAAATCAACAAGACCAGGTGGAAGTGTTGATGCTTGTCTACGGATTCTTCCAGAAGTTGTTTTCACAACATCACACTGGTACTCTGTTTCTTGTAATGAGTGACATCTAACAGTTTGAGTACCTTGACGGGATAGCTGGTAATACTGTTGCAGCTGCAATGAGTTATAGTGAAACAAATCTTTTATATGGCACTGATATCACTCCTTCCACGGCTGCAAAATTTTGTTTCTATCAACGACTTTTATTTGCTTAAAAATTAAGTTTCTGCTTAAAATAAAGTGCCACTGTAGAAAAAAACTGGATTTAATGCTTGGAATAGGTTTCTCTACTTAATCAATAACTTCATGAGGAGTGTTTTAAAACACCGAAGACTTACACTTGTGGTACTATTGCTTTTGGCTGAGGAAGTCAATTAAGCTTCAATGCTCAGTATGGGCTCACCAACTCTACATGTATCTGCACTTGACAATAGCAACCTGACAAACTATATTCATAAAAATGAGCAGCTGGAATTGCCACCTTCTCTTTGTGCACGAATGTCAGACTTTTTTGTTTCATTTTCATATGCTACTAGTAATTGAGAAGTTAGTTGATTGTGTCCAGAACTGACATGGCATCTTTGATGAATGCTAATATTAACCCTTCAAACATTTAGTTATTCACTAGTATCAATGGGGTTGGTCTCAAAACCTCTATTAAGTCGTTTTTACCCTCATTATATCATCATGAAATACTGTAAGTCTCTCCCATGATCTTTGAATGTTTTTTCACATATGCGTGCTAGGCACCATGGTACACTACCATACCTAAACTCTCATGCTGGTCAACTTGTAATAGCAGAGTGTTTTGTATACTATTTGTAACTCGACTCACCGCAAGCGTAATTCCTTCCGTATAACTGTTAAGAGCATCTGCATCATTAGCTTCTGTTAGCTTTTCAATTTTGATGAGGTACGTTTCCAGAACAGTAGCTTGTGAATTATTGGTTACTGTTTGTGTGACAGCGGCCTCTGCTGGGGCAATGTTGGCTACAAGTGAATAATATATCAACAATTCTAGCAATGCAAAATTACAAACTCTCGCTGCAATGGACTTACTTTTATCAAAGCTTCAAAAAGTCACCAGCTTGTCATACATCCAGATATGTACATGTGAGTTTGCGTCATTGACATTGGCAAGTCTATGATTGATTAGTCGTTGTTTATTTAAGCATTATCCTAACTTAAAATAATATTCATTTACCATATCATAACATCATTTTGTCCAACTGAATGTATTTTGGCACAGCTTTGAAATAATGCATTGAATTTTAGTAAAGAAAGCAGCCAAACTTCTTTTTCTAACACCCCACTTTTAGTTTCTTCATTCTTTTTGTTGGATGTTCTGTTTGTAAGCTACTGCAAGTTCAAGGTAATTAACTAGGTTCTATTGGCACTAGCTTACTAGGAAATACGGGTACCGTACAAGGCTACGGGAACTAGGGCTAACTAGAGGATATCTGGATGACTGACGTCATCCACGTATGATTGGCCTGCTTGATCGAGAGTTTACTGGTGAGTGGACGTGTTTTTACTTTCTTTACGAACCTTTCATCTAAAACGCTGCACCCTGTTACACCTGCTGCAAGTTCTCACAAGTTTTTAAGTCATTTTACAATTCCTCACACACTTACAGCCTCTGATACATGTATCTAACCTAGTGTAACAGCTCAAAATTGGAGTTGTAATCCTTCAGGGCTGTGCGGAGTTGAAAAACTCTCTTTTTCACAGGTTTTGTTTGTCCCTTTAAAAGGTTACTGATCTGCCACCCAGCTCCACCTAAACCACTCAGCAGTGTTTTGTCACCCCATTGCAAAACCTGGACAATGACGAAACGCTCATGTGTACGCAGCAATCTATTAAAGAGATATGAAACATGAAAACTAACTTTTCATAGCTAAATCCACAACATAAATAAAACCCAGTGCCAAGGCAGTGCACATAACATAGCGCTCGCATCATCAACATATTACTTCAATGAGGTGTTCAGGCTAGCAGCGCTTAAAATTGCGATTTCAGTTGTGGTAGCCATTCAAGGCTCACAATTTAGAAGAAACTTCGGAGCAGCCGAACTTTTTATGTAGTTTACGTTTTCAGCAATGGTTTCCTATAAAATAATTGGCCAACATATGAAAACAAACGTTCAAGTTTTTTTTACATGTGAACCTAAACTAACCATCTTGACATATACTTAGATTCGTCAAGCAAATTAATGTACAGATTCTTGTAACCTATAAATATTTGTTCCTTTTGAAGGGCTCAATTACATATCCTGATAGATGTACAGATAATCCAAAAATATGGAGATAACACGTAGCAATTGTTGTAAGTAGAACACCATGCTTCTCACTAACTAGTACCATTTATCACTTTTTTATTAGCATTCTACATCATTTGACTCTGTACACCACCTATTGCCTGCAGAGAAACTTGAACATAAACTCATTATTGCAATGGAAAGATAATATATTTCTATTTTACTCACACAGTACAGCATAGCAATATCAATGAAGAAGCATTTTTTTCTTAACTTTCAATGAAATATAGAATTATGGAAACGGCAAAGGATTCACAGCTCTGTGTTTAAATAAGCTGTCACATTAGTGAAACATAAATGTTTTGTAGCATGGTAGTGCTTGCCCTTCCACCAAAGATCTGGTTATAGACTCCCAGTGCTGTTAGCTGTAAGCAAAGTGTCTGGTTTCCATTATCATAAACTGCCTGGGCTGGTATGAATGTAAAATTTAGTGGCCCCTAGTTGATTGCACTGTCCATAATAAGAGTATTCGCCAGCTGGATCAATAAATTTTGAAAATAAATAATATCTTTCTCAAAGGGGTCTGTAGCAATATTTTAAGTGGATCGCAAAAAGCCATTCCCATGGAAGAAAAAAACCTAAATTGCAAGGCACTCTCATAGGTTGCAAACACTACCGATCTATCAAATGAGATTAATATATACTTATGTGGGTGAAGTTTGTTTCGAACCAGTTCATTCTTGGTGTTATCATTTTATCATTATTTAGTAGTAACCTGAATTACAAGTTTTTTTCATTATCTTTAATTATTATGATCCTCGATTGCAATAAACTGATCATTATAATAAAAAGCAGAGCTTTTTTATTAAAACGATAAAAGTAAATGTTATAGTTAATCAAGAGTGAAGTGCTTCGAAGTTAATGTTGTCAATCAAACAAGTGTAGAGCTGTTGATTCTATGACTCACTATCACTATCTGCTACTTCCGGTAACATCATGATATTATTCTCAGTAAGCAATCAATGACACAATAACTGTTGTTGATGAATTTCTCACAAACTCGAACACAATTTTGTTGATGCAATGCACATGAAACTTTTATATCTTCATCTTCAAATCTGGATCAAAGGGTATTACTTTTTATTACTATATAATGATGTGTAAACACCTGGATTGATGTATTTGCCGTCTATCGATGGAGTCCCCAAATACAAATATCTACCAAGGTTCATTGATCCAAATTTGCAAATACACCTATTACCTACAGAGCCATGCTAGTAAAGTTTCCTTGCCTGCTTCTGCTAAGGAAAAGCCGACATAATGCAAGCACTGGTACAGGATGCAGTTTAAGTTAATTACTAACTTATGAGACCCATGCTTAGGGTTGTATTTGATGAGCGGCAGAGAGGAACAAAAATTTGGCCATATATTTATGAAAACAGGCATTTTAGTGCTTTGTATTGATGGGAGCTATCAATTCGCGTTCGATATAATTGTTGTATCGAATGGGTTTACAAGTCTTTGTATGACTCATGTAAACATGTTTTTTGGGGGGTTAGTAAAACTTTTACTACCTACATCATGTTTTTTATATAAACAGCTGCAGAGATACAGCACCCTGTACACTATTTATATGTTTTATTGCACATTTTCTTAAATATAGACTGTTGAACGACATTTGTTGATTGCTACCTTATTGTTCTGACTGGTTGTTGCAAAATGCTCTTTGTTGGCATTTCGAGCTTAGAAGCTGTGGTCTGAGGCCCAGAGAGCAGATTTGTATCTAGAAAGCTAGATCTGCATTTTGAAACTATAGGTCAAAATTTGGTGTGAGAAGTATAATCTGGAATCCAAGAAAGAAGGGACGCAAATCAGAGAAGATGTGGATTTCGATTTGAGAGATTTTTAGTAATGGAGGTGGTTACTAGTTAGCAGAAGATTTCTAAGTCATGGCTAATGTAGAGAGAAGCTTCAAAAACCCAAAAACACCTCCGATATTTTTAGGATAAAAAAACAACCTAATGATGAACTTAAATCAAAAACATGTATCATTAGTTTCGTTTGAGTTTGAAATTCATTCAAAACCGAAAGGTTTTATCTTAAGACTGTAAATCTTACCTTTGCATTGAAGAACAACACATAGGGTTAAGATTAAGGAAACAGGTGTTCTTTTTGAGTGCGCCATGACTGGGTGTCTTGACTATCTCCGTTGTATTGTGTAACTTAAACTTATTGCTGTTATCTTATTATTCAATATAGTGATATCACATAGAGTACTATCTTTCACCAATCAGCTCGAAGCCTTTCACCGTAGATAAGGCTCCTAGCATTGCGCTATCCTGCCATAATGCTTGAAAGCATGCCCCTATCAGTGAATCCAACAGCTAAGCTAGAATAAATGGCTAAACACTGTTTGTACAGCTGAGGAGACTTCCACCAGATAAGTTATATGAACACTTGCGGAGTGTGTTGCTAACTTGTTAGTATTTTATAAGTTTGTATGCAGTGACCGATGATACAACAAATGAATCATACATACAATACACAACAGAACTCTTCTTAAATACCATGGGATTTGAGATGCATTCATTTTTTCCCACATAGTAAATGTATAAACGAAAGAAAACCTCCCAAACAATTTTGATAACTAATTACTGTAGTCCATTTAACTGACAGCTGCCATTGACTGAGCCCCAAATGTTCTTTACCTCTTCTCCTAGCTGCTAATCGAACTGCCAACAAACTCTGTAAAATGTACTTTTGTTTTATCTTGTGGTGTGGCAGTTACAAAATTTTGTCGTTGGCAGAGGCTCAGTATAATGATCAGAGATTACAGGTTCAATATACTATTATTTGGAATGTTTTTTTTTTTGTTATCAAAATGATCAGCTAAAAACTATTACCATAAAATTAGGCAAAAAAAATAGTAAATGTAAATTTTTTGTGAAGGCATGGGCATGGTTGATATCTACTAATAAATAAAACTACGATTAGCGATGTTTCATATGTAGCTCTCTATTTTAGAAGAGATGTAGACACACTAGACTAATGTTAGTTTGTCTGGTTGTGTGAAGTACGTGAGTAGGTTGTACGTAGACAAGGATACCCTATTAAGAGTAGAGAGTCAAAAACCACAAGCAGACACTGCTAATGAGTAACGGAGATGTTCAGAGTAAATGGTATTCTACTAACTAAACACTGTCACCTGCCAAACTTCTCGCTCACTGGCACAGTCAGGTGGGTAGAGTCCAATGGCCTGCTGCCACCTGCAACAGGTAATCCTACGTGGGTATTTTACTGAATCCGAAGTGAAGGACTAATCTGAACTCCGCAACCAGTAAAAAGCCTTCGGCTCAGAAGCTTACTCAGTGCTTGTGAGTAAAAGCGTATTTATTCTTATCCAAAGAATGCGAGTAAGTATAAGATACATGACAGTACTGCACATCATGGCAGAGCGCAGGAAATAACCGAGGTAAGTAACCAATAGTACATAGGTAGAGCATAATGTGAATAATAAACATACATATATAAATAAAAGCGAATGAAACAAAGCATACAGAGTCGAATGTAAATGGGGCCCAGAAGTGGTGGGTGGAGTCATAGGCTCACTGGCCAATCCTAAGCATCTCTATATCCTGTGGTAAGCTTATCAGGCTTTCTAGACTTTAGTCCTTAGATTCCTCAGGTATATAGATGGGTATCTTGTAGATCTTGCCTCCTGAGTCTTCTGAGGCTATTTTGGTCTTTAAGGCTACAGTGGCCATTTTGCTGCCGACCCTGTAAGGCCCTCACAGGGTCAATATTGACTGATACAAGGTCGGTATTCTAACGACGCAAGGTCGCTCAATTTAGTATTGTTTAAAACTGCTGTTCTGATCATTCAATGGCTAAATGATTGATGTTAGAACTGTCCGTAGGTAAGTGTAGACTTGTGGGTGCTATAAAACGGCACCACAATATTGATGTTACTATCATTATTATGTTTGTATGCATTACTAATTTATATTTTTGTAACTATCTCCACAAAAAGATTTCACAGTTTTTAAATGGGCATTGTGTAACCGCAATATCAAATTTTCAAAATTTCTAGTCATGCATTATGTTCCAACCATCGTGTAGGGTATAAAGAACAGCGATAAATTATTTAGAATAGTGATACCTAAATAATGTACAACCATTTGGGGGGTGTTGTTATTATTATTTCCATTTCAGACTTTTGAAACGCATTGCATAATATTCATCATTGTTCTCCTTGTAATAACTTTTTTTCTGAATATTAGTTTTGTGGCTTTGTATAAAAAGTCAACAAAAAATAATTTTTAAGAATTTTAGTTTTTTTCTGTTTGTTGGTCATTTAAGAAATTTTACATATTTTGCATCAGCATCTAACCATTTTTTCCAGGATTAAGCATAAGACTGCTGCTGGACAGAAAATTAAAAAGTAGATTTTAAATGGAGGCACTTTTTTGTGCGTTTAAACTGCTTCCAATGCACAGCAAGAAATAATATGAAATTTTTAGATACGTTTATCTCAATTTAGATACGTTTTTATCTCAATTGTGACAAAAAAATTTGGTCGGCAGCGTGGTCATTAAACTTTTTACATTAGCTCCAGTTAAAAATGTTGGTGTAAACCCTCTGGATCGCCCAACTTTTACAAATGAAATTGAAAGAAAAGCAGTAACGAAAAAATTAACTGAACCTTGAAACTATAGCATGTCTCCATTGTCAACTGTATATCAGCAGGTATAAAAAAGGAGTAAATTTTGACGCAGAAATTTGGTTTCTGTCATGAAAGCTGTTAAAGTGGTCATTTAGTATTTATTTCATCTAGCAGGTTTCAACTTCTCTAGATCAAAATAAGCTTGTGCTTTAATACAACGGAAACACAAATCACACAGTCTATCAAATCTAGGATTCAGTTAAAGGTTGACTAATCACTATTCGAGCAATTTAATTATTTTGTCACTGTTTAAGCATTGGATTGACAGCCTAATCATAGTGTTACCAACAATAAAATCATCAATAATAATTAACTATATGACTAAAACAGCTTTAAAGAATATTTCCACAAATTGTCAAAAGGTATTTAAACACATGTGACCCCATTTCCGGCAAAGTTGAACTTGCATGTGCAGGTAAAAGATCCAACAGTGTTGGTACAGAAAGCATTGTCTGAGCAGTTGTCTGTGTTTGCCGCACATTCATCTATGTCTGTAAAAAAGGGTTCAGACCATTAACATGAAAAAATAAACTTATGCCTCAAATGCAAGGTTGTCTCATAATACAAGGGATACAAATATAATCTAAATTTTACCTGTGCAAGTCAGTCCATCTCCAGTAAAACCATTCTCGCAGACACATTTAAATCTGTCACTGAACATGCAGTAAGCGTTTAATGAGCATTTGTAACTTTCGTCCGGACATGGCTTACGTTTATCTATGAAATACAAACAAACACGAAGGAAGATCAAAATAATTGACAATAAAAAGATTGAGACATGTAACTACCACCAAAGGCTATGATTTTTTGCTGACTTAGCTGAATCAAATATCGAAACAGCAATAATCAAGTCTCTCCTCAAGTTTGTTTTTTTCACTGTTCCCTTCACCTCCCTAAAATGCCTAGTGCTGTATCTACCAGCTCTTCATATCTTCACATATTCAATAAAATAGACAACTAAAGCTGCATGACTGTCGGGATCACCCTGGCCCAAAACCCCCTTTCATTCATTTCACTCCTTTTAGATTTTTTCTTTTGTATTTCCAGTCACTTTCAACAAAACAGTGACAAACCATTCACAAACTAATTAGTTAAGCTGACACAGCATTCACAATAAACGCTTGTAGTTTCACCCAACTGTATGTTAAATAACCAGTAAATCAAGATGAAATAGACTACTAAATTCCCAATCACCAATTACTTCACTGTGCGCTATACGTTAAATAAATTACCGTCACAAGTGAATCCATCTCCAAAGTAATATTGCTTGCAGTCACAGCGATAGGATCCTAATGTGTTGGTACAGACAGCATTTTTGTGACAGGCAGCTACTCCAGTGGTACATTCATCGATGTCTAAAATGTGTGTATTTTCCATTCACTATGCTCCCATGTGCGCTTTCAGATAGTATTGACAAGACATACGAGTTAGCCTTTATTGGGCAACTCAAAAGTAGTAGAGCATGATAAATGAAAGCACTCAATGATAATGATATAAGCTCGTCTGAATTGACTCTCATGTCGTAGTGATCAGTTCGATCTGAGGATTTGCTGTTTACATGGTGCAGACAACTCCCAAATCAATATGAGAGACTGCTCTTGGGAACATCTTGATTGAATACTCTTACCAGTTCCAAAAGCAGCATTAGGCACTTTCAAAAGCCTTATCAAATGCAATCAAGCAGTACAACTCTACCAGCTAACTCGCGTTTGAATATTCATTCCATTGGTTCCTACTCTACTGAAGGACATTTATCGGCTGTTCATTGGTCATCTTAAACTTAAATAGCCATGATTTCGAAAGAACTGAAAATTTTATGTTATCTACAAATTACATACCTAAAAAAAACAAGCATTTACTTCGCAAGTATTTTTGTCGCATTATCGATCACAGTTTTTGGTCATGTAGAGCCCAAAGTTGGTAAAAGAGTGATAATAAGGTAAATATCAAGCAGAATTTTAACTTCCAAATTTTAATAATCTATGTAAAAGAAAAAATTGAAAATAATTTCGAAAAAATCTTTTATTTAATTTATTAATTGCATAAAAAAGTCTTTGCTAAAAGTTTTAATTGTTGCCGTAGTTTTGAAAGCTTTTTACGATGGTAATACAGCTCCAAACAGAGACGTTTATTCATGGTATCTTACTTGAACAATATACTGTAGGAGATTTATAAACAAAACAATAGCATACCTGTACATTTTTCACCATCTCCAGTAAATCCAGGCTTGCAGAAGCAGTGAAATTTCTTTTCGTTTCTATCAAAACCGCAGTAGCCATGTATAGAGCAGATAAGATTCTCATCTATGCAAGTTATGCCTCCTGTATAAACAATATTACATTGCTCAGAATTCCATGCAAATGTCTAAAATTGGATGCTAATAAATTATTAACCAATCAGCAAGCTTTCATACACCTCTGCACCAAAAAAGACAGCAAGTCACACAATTAAGCTAAAGCTCTATTAGATTGACACTGTAAACTTATTTTTTCATTTCAACGCTATAAAATTCCAACTAATAGTTTGAAGCAGACATCAAACATTTGTAGAAACTCTCAAAGCTAGCTGTGTTAAACCAAAAAGATTTTTCAACCTGTAGGACTTTTGGCCTTGGGAAACTTTTAACTAAGCGTTCCAGTTGCAGATGCTAACAGGAAAACTTTCAAGCTAGAGGAGAGGTATATAAAGTGTTTAGCGCTAATTGTAGAAACATGAAGTTTTAAAAATTATCAAGTGTATCACTGGAAGCCTCATAAAAGAACTAGTGCTGCGCTGGTCTCAAAGCTACATGCATAGACAAAAAATATGTGAATGAGCGGTTAGAAAATGATTTAATCAGATGTTCCAAATGAACCTGTAATAGCAAATATTGTGCTAGATCCATTCGTAATTTTTAGGTAAAAGTGGCGTTAGTTCTCAGTTTTTTACTTTTTTTGCAGAGTTTTATAAACTGCTTTTGTAGCATTGACCTTTGTAAGATCTCCATACAAAGGTCTCATTTCCTTAATCTGGTCTTGTGCATTTCTAGGAGTGGTGATTTTTCATTTGGAACCCTACTTCATTGTGTAGACATGGTTGTTAGTCAGGAGCTGTCTATAATCCAGTAGATATTTCACAAATTGGGATAACTTTTACTCTGATGCTAAAACCCTAGTTTTTAAGTTGATGTTTGCTGTGGTTCTTCAGATAATTACCTCCCCTACATTGTAAGATAGCTGGAGGCAGAAAATGGTCTAGCGCAGTGAACCACGGAATAAGGGTGGTTACAATTGGCCCACGGTCCCACCATTGGATGAAAAGATTCCCATTTTGACTTCAGTATTACCTCAAATAGATTGCAGGTTGCAAGAGAGTAATTGCCTACCACTAAAAATTAAGAGACGGTTTTGAGGAAGGCTACATATTTACTAGAAAAGGTAAATAGTTTGAGGATCCAGGATTGAATATAACAGGCCAAAATAAATCTAGCAAGTGTGTCTAAAGAACTTAATATTACAGGGAGTTACTGGTCAACTAGTTACTTGGCAGAGAAAGAAGGGGTCTAGGTATGGAGACAGGAGCTTTTTATCTTCAAAATAAATTTCAAGCGCTTATGGTTAAATATATATTTGTTCACCACCACAACAGACTTTAGCTGAAACTACAAACATTCTGAGATCGCACTCAAAGTGGGTTCTAATCAGAAGTGATAATACTTGGATGTAAAGTACCTTGGCAAATCTACTACTTTTATTACATAATATGTTCTCATGCATCAAAAGTAGTATAGAAGAATGATGATGATTGCTCAAGGGTAGCCTGCACAGAAAAATTGCTAAATAACCCAGAGGTTGCATGCTTTTTGATCAATAGTTCAATTTTACGTAATAAATGCAAGCAACTGCAGTTATCAATATTGATTCCGAGAGCATCTATTACTTTACAGTAAAGTTGTAGATAGAGAAATAACACGTTTTAGTTACAAATTTCTTAGGGTTCGTGATACTTTTTGAATTGCAAAACTTTAGGACAATTTTGAAAACTGTATTCGTAGCAAAAACTTTGCACAGTGCCATAGTTGAGAGACAACTAAAATTTAAAAACACTTTGATACGAAGATGGTTTGTAATTTCGAGTCGTCAGCTAAGCACCAAGCTTGGCTGATGCTCACACAATTTTAACACATCATATTTGGTACTCTATAAGCACAACAGGGCGAACAACAAAACCCAGGCCAACCACAGCACAACTCTAACACGTATGCGAGCACCTTTAGGTCACTGTGGAAAAATCCATTAGGTAAAGTTTTCCTCCTTTGCTATTTAAGCCAGCAAATTTGAAAAAACATACAACAGATATGCCTGCGCATGAGCATTAATAAAAAAGCATTTTTTTAGCAAGTGTTACTGCAAGGATGTTGCAGGAAACTCAGCTCAACACTTCAACATTCCAATTCAAGCTGTTGGCTTACTCAGCTCTCACAAACCAAAACCACATACCCAGTAATAACTTTACCCATGTACTTACCTTTACAAGATGTGATTCCATCTCCAGTATACCCAGTGGGGCACTGACATGTAAAACTACCCTTTGTGTTGGTACAGATAGCTTGTTCACCTTTACATGGTGAGACAACTGCTGAGCACTCATCAAAATCTTTAAAGAAACATTTGGTTAAAAAATTCACATGAGTACTAAATATGTAAGTTGGTTTCTTAATTGTTTTTGTGAAAGCCTTTAAAGGAATATTTTGTATAATGCCTGAATTTAGGCACAACATGTCATACATAACATGTTATATAATGTATTACCTTTATATACAGCAACTACATCACTAACATAACATGTTATATAATGTATTACCTTTATATACAACAACTACATACCAAACATAACACATTATATAATGTCTTACCTTTATATACAACAACTACATCACAAACATAACATGTTATATAATGTCTTACCTTTATATACAACAACTACATCACTAACATAACATGTTATATAATGTCTTACCTTTATATACAACAACTACATCACTAACATAACACATTATATAATGTCTTACCTTTATATACAACAACTACATCACTAACATAACATGTTATATAATGTCTTACCTTTATATACAACAACTACACCATTAACATAACATGTTATATAATGTCTTACCTTTATATACAACAGCTACATCACTAACATAACACATTATATAATATCTTACCTTTATATACAACAACTACACCATTAACATAACATATTAGATAATGTGTTACCTTTATATACAACAACTACATCACTAACATAACATGTTATACAATTTCTTACCTATACACCCATCAGCTCCATCACCTATGAAACCTGGTGGACAATGACAGATGTAACCTCCTGGTATGTTTTCACAAAAATCGTTGTAATCTCCACATGGCTGCATGGTCCAGCACTCATCGATATCTGTCGAAAGGTAAATGCATCACAATATCAATCGTCAAAGAACTCTTCGCTCAAGTTCATATAGTTTGAGGCAGCTAACAAATACTTTGGCGCCATTAACTCACCTGTACAATCGGTTATGGCATCTCCAGTAAATCCTGTAGGGCATTGACATGTAAAACTGCCTTTAGTGTTGTTACAAGTGGAGTTTTCTCCCTTACACGCTGGGTCAATCGCGAAGCACTCATTTATATCTGCAAACAATTGGGTAGATGATCAATCTTAAGCTCAATAGTGAAAAATATTAAATGAAGAGAGACCGTCATTAGTATTTCAAATTCTGTTTGTTAGTGTTTCATGGGCTTCAGGAACGTCAATTTAGCTATTGAATCTAGTGGTT
Source organism: Cryptosula pallasiana (assembly GCA_945261195.1). Classification (NCBI taxonomy): domain Eukaryota; kingdom Metazoa; phylum Bryozoa; class Gymnolaemata; order Cheilostomatida; family Cryptosulidae; genus Cryptosula; species Cryptosula pallasiana. The sequence continues at coordinate 52,718,506 of OX183132.1, read as the reverse complement.
GTTTGACTTGGCCACTTGCAAAAGCATTTTCAATAACCTGTATTTCGGGCCATCTTTTCAGAAGTTCATTTGAGCAATGCTTTCAAGTAGCTCGATTAATATTCTTAACTTACTGTCAAAAACAGACAAAACTTGCTTGCAATCAACATTCTAATATTCAGTTAACGTGGTGTGAAGAGTTCATCTTGCTTTCGAGTTTTAATACTCGCTTACCCATTTTTTTTTTAATTTGGTACATTAAAAACAACAACATTATAGTGTTAACGAATGCTAACAAATTTTAGATACTTTTTTACCGTATTCATCAATTTCACAAACAAGACTCTCATTCTCAGTTAAAAATATGACGCAAGATAACCTGTATTACCTGTACACACTTGTCCATTTCCAGTGAATCCCGGCTTACAAGAACAATAGAACTTCATTTTTCTTAGATTAAAGCCGCAATGTCCATCGAGGGAGCAAAGTAGACTGTCATCTTTGCAAGGGATACCGCCTGAAATTTTGATCAATGCTGTTGCAATATACTGAGGTAGAATTGTACAAGATAGCTACGAACAAACCACCTTCTCATCTTTTAGTGTTTGCCCTCTGTACATCGTCGTTTTAACAAAACCAGCTTTTTAATAGACTTACTACCCCCTTCCTCTTAATTATGGTATTTCTCTGTGTCAAAAAAATTAGTCAAAAGTGTTTTCTTTTGCTGTGATCAGACACAATTCACTATAAATATTTTTCCTCTTTACTTGCAATGGCCCCTTTTTTCAAATTCCATGCAATGACTTCAAGCATGTACGTAAATGAACCGGTATTACAGTTGCCCAAGTGAGACAGATGTAAAATATTTCTATCTCAGATCAATAATCAATCTACCATTATATGATATGCAGGTAAGTAGCTCTATAAACAATGTAGTACAGGCAGAAAAAAGTGCACGTACCGACACATTTATAGGGTCCATCATTCGTGTAGCCCCTGCCACATTCACACCTGTAGTCACCTGGTGTATTGATACATTTGGAGTTGTCTCCACATGGGTTGGATATGCACTCATCCATATCTACAATTAACCAAGATGCCTAACTGGTGAAATGGTTAATGTGTCTGGTCTAGGTGGCTAGACACCAGACTGGCATGTTCGATTTTTCAGCAATAGCGAACAGCTCTGGTGTCTTACTGAAAATGAAGATCGCCGGAGAAAACAACATGCGCATAAGAATGAGAGCTGTGCAGTACAGTTTAATGCAATACAGATGTTATTAATACTTCAAATCTAAGTCCGCAGCTCAAAAATCCAAAAATCATTTAGCTAGTTGAAGCTCATGCAGCTGAGAGTTTTTGTTGTTACATTTAAAACATGCCAACAGTGATCACTGTGTTGTTTAATTTTTTAAAAGCAGATTGATGTGTTGAACAACGCTCTAGGCCAACTCAGCATTGAGCTACAAGCTTGCAAAATACCCCTCCTCCAGAAATTTTCACCAATTTTTACATTGCTCAAACTGACTTCATCATCGAATCAGAAGTATGTTTAATTCTTTCCTATACAGCATTTATTTGGCCAAACAGATCTCACTATTTATTTTTATTTTATTTGTTATTATTCTACATATTCACTACTGTCAATTCTAGTATGACTACCATTTAATGTTCCATAACTCATCAAAACAAGCACAATTTTTTTATTCTTTTGATGGAAGGAGCATTAAATGATCATTGTGATTATGAGTACATTGAACCACCAGACAAATCCTGCAATAGTCTCTCGTAACCATTTTACAGATGAAGTTTGCGTAACAAACAAGCGTTGACTTTGTTTACAATGCGTGAACACTAATGACGTCCATATTGTGGGAAACCACTAATTTTGATTTTATGTGTGCAGCGTGCAAAATCAAGCCAGATGAAAACTTGTGCGTAATAGTGTAAAGGCTGCTCCACATGGTGACGAAACGAGGACGAAACAAACTGGCCGAAACGAATAGTTTTTCGTTTCGGTGCATTGTTAACGAAATTTGCTTCACACGCGAACGAAACTGCATGTAGCCGATCAACGACAAACAACTGCCAGCCAATGACAATACACGAACTTTAATAAATCATAGTAATAGTAGTATTCAATACTAGTAGTTCTTCTACTAGTTCTTCTGTACGAACATCTTCCAGATATTCGCATTTAGTTAATTTATTGGTGAGTAAACTTAACTATTTATCAACTGGTTATCATTATTACTCACTCATCAGGCTAGTAATTTTATAAGTGCTAGGTTCTTTTTAATTTCTAATAATAATAATAATAAATAATGATGATGAATTATTTGTTATTTTGTTGCAGTAGGCCCAATTTTTATTAAAAAATTAATTAACTGTACTGTAATAATAATTATTTTAATAATTATAATAATTTTTATTTTAATAACAACATCATTAGGTAAATTCAATAACAATAATAACTAGATGAAATTGTATTCACGAGTGAAGACAAGAGTATTTTAGAAAATGAAAAATCGAAAAAGAAAGCCGAATGGACTTGAACACCTGTACTGGTTGTCGTGATTCTTGCACAACACCAACTACACCATCAACTTCTGACTGAAACAGCATGCTTTTGACACCCTCATTATTCTTGAACATTATATTTAGCAATAAAGTTGCCCTTGCACAGACTTGTTAGGTGAAAAAAATTCCTACCGCTGGGAAGCGTACCTGGACCCCTAAAACAGCAAGCAACCACTTCAGCCATTGAGTTATGGAAACATGTTACTGATGCTCAATCTAACTTAGTAGATAATCCCAACGATGTTATGATAGCTTTTTTTGTGGTGGCTTTTTCAACTGCCTAGATGCTTTTTTGTTCTAGGGCCACACAAGCCCATGATACACAACAGCATATAAAGCATGCACTTTTGTTACTAAATATACTCATACTAAAATGATTCCTCCCTTCTGACAATAATTATTTTTATTCGAAAAAGAAATGCCTACCTGGGAATTGAACCCAAACCCTCTCAACAGCAAATCACAATGTTAACCATTCAGCCATCTAGCAATGTTGTATGTGATTGTTAAACAGCTTAAGATAAAAAGAAGGTGGTATGGCCTACATACAAAAAAATATTTTGTGTTCGGACATCGCTAAATACTTATCGAATATTTTCAATTTTTTTTCAGATTTGTTCAGTTTGTCACCTGAATACTGTTTGTGCTAAAGTTTTTGACGAGAAAAATTTTTCCGCAGTGAAAACAGTAAATAACGAACAATTTCATCACACATTGAAAACCGTGTGGGCTTTGACTCTTTCACCAGAGAGTAGAAAATTGACGGATGTTCATCTGAAAGACGGTTACAATGCGATCGCAACCATGCAAAATTTATGCAAATCGGAGTAACCGTCCCCGAGTTATGGTCATTTTTCCATTTGGAAGACCTCTTTTAAAAATGGGATAGCTGTTTTGGCAGTATTGCGAGAAACTTGTAGTCTCTACTTTTAGAAAGTTCAAGAATTGGGCTATGCTGCCTAATAAGTTACTTGTCGCGGACTAGTTCCATTCTGGTCTCGGAAAGCATTGAAAAGTGCTGTTTCTGTTTAGATTTTGAAATTTGAAAATGTAAAAACTTGAAACGGTTTTGTGCGATTGCTTTGAAGTTCAAAATGGTACATCGATACACTATGGCACATGTTTGTTGCAAATTTCAGCTACTTCGGCCTGTTGGTTCTCCAACGGAAAGCTGTTTTATGCTAAAAACTGTGACTTTCACAAAAATCCAAGATGGCCGCTTCCGAAAATTTTTTTAACGTCAAGTCATGATGTCGAATCAGAAAGTAAGCGAAATGCACCATCTTTCAAAATTTGGTATTTTTTCGTCAATCGGGTCTACGTTGTTTCAGCCAATTTGATGCTTTTAAAAACAACTTTTTACCTGTTTTCGCACCTAAATTGCGCTGTTCTGGAACGTTCTGTAACTTTCAAACCAACTTACTTTTTGTCCCAATGCCTATCAATCGGGTCGCAACAAAAATTTTAACTCTATCTCTAACGGTTCTTGAGAAAAACTCGACCGAGTTCGGCAACGTTTGCGCGAAAGAATAAGAATAAGAAAAAAAAAAGAAGGAAGAACAATAGTATTTTAGATTCTCTAAAATACTAATAAACAACTGCCAGCCAATGGTAGTATTTAATATAATACTAGTAGTAGTAATAATAATTATAATTATTATAATAATAAATTTTAGTAACATGTGCTGTGTTTAGCACCACTAACGCAACATGGACCAATGAAGTTACGCCTTGTGTGGCCAATAGCAAAAATGCAGAAAAGACTTTTGACCAATGATCGACTAACGAAAAAATTCCAACCAAGCACTGCTAGGTCTGGGCGAAATGTCACCGCAACGTTACCGAAGTGCCGGTAGGGCTTTCGTTGGGCAAATTTATATTCATTACGAAATTAATTTGACGTTTCGTCCTCGTTTCGTCGCCGTGTGGAGCAGCCTTAATAGTAAAGCACACCATTAAATCTTAGGACCAAATTTTGATGGGGTATCTTTATAAGGATTCTTTATTCCTGCTGCAATGGCGTTCAGTAGACCTGAGACTAAATGAATTGCCGAATCAGATTTCATTTTAAATGAAGGCGTTTAACTTTATTTATATAAATTTTCTATTATTTATAATTTACCACACCCACAATCCGAAGATGATGTACTCACCAATTAATAGAAGTTATAGTAAGCTAAATCTCAGCTGATGCGACCAGCCTATGAGGCCAGTGACTTTTTGGCAAGCTTGTAAATCATGCTGAGTAAGTCTAAAGGGTTATTTAATACATCAATCTGGTGCTTAAGACTTGAATATCCAGATTTTCAACAACAAAAAATTCAATGCTGGCATGCTTTAGAGCATCCACTGAAGTTTTTATTTTATAAACAGCCTGCACTGTGAATATCAGCAAGCAATACTTTTATTTTACTCCTGCATTACTACACATTTTCCAAACTTTCAGTTAGTAGATCTGATAAAAGTCATACCAACACATCTATGAGGTCCATCATTTGTGAATCCAGTATCGCATTCACATCTGTAGTTTCCTGCAGTGTTGATACATTTGGAGTTGTTTGCACATGGATTTGATGCGCACTCATTGACATCTGTAATTATAAGTGTGTAAGTGTTTACATGATACAGTTAAATATGGCGCAGATGCCAAAATTGTTGTAACTGAATGAAAACCATTAGCATAAGCATATATGAAGCATCAGATCAAGGTCAAGAGAAAGTGTGCAAAAATTTGTCGCTGTAAGACCGAGTATTCCTGTAAAGTTAAATGAGGGGTTGACTGACTTTTGTGTGACATCTCGGCTGTGACACAACGAGCGTCTCAGCACAGCATTCATTTGAGAGAGCTCAGTGCAAGGCCTTTAGCTCACAGTTTACTCTGGGTGAGCAAATATGGGAATATAGCACTTATGAGGGGTAAGTCAATCGATTTTGCTGACCAACATAAACAGCTGTTTTGCGATATTCATGACTTTGGGGATAAAAATCTTGCTCTCGGATACCTACTCTATGGAATAGATTTGTATCAGTTTTATGTTACAAGGTTTAGGTATGGAGCAACAGCCAAACTCATCGAATAGGTTTGTTAGCTATTTTAGCTGTCAATCTCTAGTTTAGTCCCAACAACTGTACAATAGGTTACTGGCATCAGTAAGTAGAAGACAAATCCGAATGCTTGAAATGGAAAAACTTTTTTTTCAGGTGGCAAGATGTGTACTGCCCATAAAAGTTTTTTTGCAGACTGAGATAAACTTTTCAGTTTATCAGTTGATCTCACTTACTTTTCATTTTTGACAAATTTTGTTAAAATGTACTTTTTTCAAAGTTTGTACACAAGAGAGCTTCAATCACCAGTGATGCTATGTTTGCAAGTTTATATCTAAAAATACTAACCAATCGAGAATAATATTACTCTTTTACACTGTCAAAATGCCCAGTTAGCTCTACAATACAACTCAACGCAATAGATCTGGTAAAACCACTGCTTTACAAGGTCAGTATACTCAGCTCAGTTACTGAAAGCGTAATGTCTACAAACAAAAACAACTATTTGATTCACCTGTACAAATCCTTGTTCCATCTCCGATATATCCAGTAGAGCATTGACATGTAAAACTGCCTCTTGTGTTTTGACATATGGATTTTTCTCCCTTACAAGGTGAGGTAATTGCTAAACACTCATTGAAATCTACAAATCAAACATAAAAAATAAAAAATTAGTTTTTTGCAAGATTTGGTAAAATGAGACAGTAAAGTTCTTTTTTCAGTCAATTGAAAACATCAAAGATCTTGGGCACTACCAGACGTTTGAACTTGAGATATTTTGTATTGTGAGTCGATGCACATAGATGAATTTTAGTCAAACAGAATCAGTTTTAAGATTATTGTTCACTAACCGCCAAATAATCCTTTAAACACCTGCTACAACTGTTACTAATAGGTCATATGTAACAATATACATAGGTCATCCTCTAGCGGGCAGTAATAGAAGGGGATTTGTGCATTCATTGGTTGAAATGACTAAACCACACAAGGGTATGTGGGAGTGAGTCACTGCCAAACTTGGCGTGAGTTGAAGTACGGGCCAGCTTACAGGCCCCTGTGGGCCATCTCACTGAGATCTAAGCAAAGAAGACTCAAGGCTCTCTAAAAGGCGCAGAATAGTGAATGCTTGTTTTTTTTTTCGTTTTTTATGCGTTTGCTTATTTTTAATCAATAGTATTACACATGTTTGAACCGCTCATTATAAAATATTGTTGTGTACACATAACCGCTTTTGTATTCAGCACTTGCAGGGAATTGCTAGGAAATTGTACTAGATGCTTGCACTTGACAACTACTTTGTATATTGTGTTGTATACTTATTGTGAACCCTAGTCAGCATATGTTTGACGACTACAGCGATCATTTCATTGGTCTGGCTGGGTGTCTTTATAATACTTGTCAGAGATTCTTGATACAGAAAATGTTTCAGCTCCATCAACTAGCAATCTGTGGTTGACCTTACAGGCAGATGCTTTTCTTCAAAAGCTTTTTTCAGTTGTGTTTCTTAAAAGTACTGGGGCAAAAACCCTTACATTGGCGGCAGCAGTGGGATACTATGGACGCACAGACAAGTAAGGGAGCCACCAGATTTTACCAATGGCCAATTTATTTTTATCCTTGGCCCCATTCCCTCAACCAGCAAGTGGTTATGTAGCACTTTCAGAGTTTGTAATTTGCTCTACAACAATTACAAAATCTTTCGTTGATTGCACGGCTGTTTCCAACTCTGATGCAGCTTTCTTGAGTCACATGCAGCTACCCCACATCTGCTACAGCCACTCCCAACCCTCCCAATGGTCTTGCCATGGTTCCAGACCCTATAATTCGTTCTACAGCAACTGATAATTTTGCAGGTAGTTATACGGTTGTCACCAGCATTGCTACAGCTTTCCTCAGTCGGATCCGACAATGCAAACCCAGTTAAAAGCTCCCTCAATCCTATGACAGAACTACCAACCGCGCTACAGATGCTGAAGCTTGACTGAAGCACAGAGAACCATGGCTACCCAGAGAACTACAAACGCTGGGAGGATGCCTGCTGGCACAGCAGAAGTAGCAGCGCTTGACAGACCGATACAGACACTCTGAGAAGTCCCGCAACCCAACCAAGCTGCTCCTGCCCAAAGCTTCAATTCTGGGAAGTTCACCAGCACATGCAATGTAGAATATTTCAATGTCAGTCTCTTAGAAATAGTCCAAGCCAATGATTGGGGAGTGTGCACTGTACTTTTCCACATCAGAGAGGCGCTCTATAATGATGATTCATAGTGCTACCCAATAATGTAGCTAAAAAAACTCTAAGTTTGCAATTGGAGCTGCTTTACTGAGCTGTTACTTCTTCCTCAGGAAGTTGGAAGGTGAACCAGTGGTTCTGTTAGAAGGCACTGGCCGTACAATGAACTTACTTTCCTGGCACACTTTTGATTAGTTGTCAAAGTGTGTTAAATGCAGCCTGTGAAAAATTTAGTTCTGTGGAACAATGGCTCAAGGCACATAGCTTCACTACTACAGCACTGTCAAGGCCACTCTCTTGTTCTAGGGCATGGGTGCAGAAGAAACAAAAATGGCTTCCTTGGTATGCCCTACCTCACTGCCCACAATTGTTATATGAAGTTTAATGAGTCAGCTGTAACAGTAGATAGGAAAGCCATGAGGTGTATAGATGAACGTAATAAAATATTGATTAAGAGCTTTCAAACTTTGAATGATCTGAGCCTGTTTTTTCCGCCCTGTGTCAAACCAATAACCCAGATTACCCCTTTTCTAATGAGGAGGAAATTCTACCAAAAAAATTTCCTCATTGACGACCGCAGCTAATGGATAGCATAATCGCTCCTCTCTTTTTTTCAACACCCTTGCTGTCAAAATTGCCCACCTCCTGCACAGAATTATTTACATCCCCTCCAGAAATAGTGCTTACAATGGAGTGGCTAACAATACATCAGCCTGCCAACCTGTGAACTTAAGGGAGAACAGGCGCGCAGTTCGGCTAATGGGGAAAAAAAGTGATGGAGTTACCCCATATTCATTCAGAGACAACCTCGAGCTCCCCACAAACTGAGAAGTATGTCCCAAGGTAGAAAATCTGGTTGAGAAACTATTGTGGTCCACCCACTTGTGTGGAACTGCTAATAAGCTATCAATAATTGGGTAAAGAAAAAAAACAAACCCAAGTTGAATGACCCTCTCCTGATACTAGCCCAAAGGAGAAAGACACCAAAGGAGGAACAAATGGAACAAATCCAGAGTTTTACGACTCAGTCTGTAGCTACCACAGACAATGATTCAGTTAATTGCTATGCAGGAGTAGATCTAGAGCAGGGTGGCCTTCCCCTTCAGCTCTCAGAACTGGGCCACCTTGCTCTGACCCAGGAGATTACCATACAGACATGAGATCGAACTTATACTGTGCACAGAAGCTCAAGTTTCACTAGATTGCATACCACCTCATCTCCGACCAATTTGCAATCCGTAAAAAACTTTCCAAGCTCGCGGAAGACGAATACTAAGCTTCTAGGATTGCCACCTAAAAGGAGTGCTCCTAACCGATTATATCAATGACCTATAACCTTTTCATTGCGCACACTGTGTGCACTTCCTATCCTTTTATTCCACAGAGCAAGACCCAGGAGACATGATCTACCAAGGCACCAATCGTTGACTTGATGCCTAAATGGATACCCAGAACACCAGTTGCACAAGTTGTGTAAGTTTTGGGAAGAACTTCTTCTCCCCAAGTCCCACAGGTAGTGTGAAATTTGCCAGCTCCAGAAAGAACTTTCCATTTATTCTTTCACTGCCTCTTTATCAATACTTAACACCCTCTTGTCTGGTGACAAATATAGTGAGTTGTCAATGAAAGACAAAGGTAGTGTCGGTATTTGACACGGTCTATATAATGGATTTGCGTAGTTTGTACTAGCAGTTGCTAATGTGAAGTGTTGGAATGTGCTGGACCACAAAAGTATGTGAGTGTAAACTACTGATTAGCAGTCCTTATAAAAAGGTGATATCTCTCGGATAACTGTGCGCTGACATTTCCTTGTGGCCTTAGGAATATTCGAAGATGAAGTTACCTTTTAAGGCGGCAGGGAAGTGGAATGAACTCCTAACATGGTGGATTAGTTCTTGGCTGTTTGCATTTGAATCAGCAAATGAAAAACTCTAAATTTCAACCCAACAGTTTATATGCTTTGAGTTGTATGTGCTTGCATTGCTATCATTGAGGTAGTTAGAGTTTATTTTTCAGTAAGTGCTTAGCTCCCGTGTAGTCTAGCTCAAACCATTTCTGTGTGTTGCCTTAAAACTTGTTTAGTTTGGCACTACTGTGCACGTTATTTTTTTGTGAACCCTAGTATAATACCGGAAAATATGGGTACGTTTCTACAACTTCACCAAACTATCTGACTAGTTTGGCTAGAAGCCATACTTGTACCTAACGACAGCAACGAAAAATCCAGTTTTAAATTCATTTTTTTGTCACAGTAACACTCGACTGTAGCTACCATTATAAACAGTACACTTCCCTTGGGATCGAAAATAGGCTGGTCATAGACTTAAGTACGCAAATTTAGTTGTGTTTGGCGAAATACCTTTACAATAGAGAAAAATGCGCAGCCTAAAAAAGTGATCAAACTGTGGGGAAACCCCAGTTAATTATGGGGATTTCCAGAATTTGTTCAATAGAGAAAAATGCGCAACCTACGCAAAAAAATTATTACTGGGGAATCCCCAAAAATAATTATTGCGGGCTTATATAAAACAATGGACAAATTCTGGAAATCCCCGTTATTAACTGGGGTTTCCCCACGGCTTGAACAGTTTTTTAGGCTGCGCGTTTTTCTCTATTGTTTTGTATAAGCCCGCAATAATTATCTTTTGGGATTCCCCATTAATAAATTTTTTGCACAGGTTGCACGTTTTTCTCTAATAGTTTAGGAAATACAAGTTGTAGTCTATGGTATTCCTAAGTTTAAGAGAAATACTCTTAATGTTCAAGTTGGCAAATAGTGTTTAGCATCAGAGCATTTTCGGCAGTAACACTGCCTGCCCGCCAGCCCAGGCACAACAATAGAGAAAAAAGCGCAGACTGCAAAAGTTTTCAAACAGTGGGGAAACCCAACTTAATTACGGGGGATTTCCAGAATTTTTCCACTGTTTTATATAAGCCCGCAATAATTATTTTTTGGGATTCCCCAGTAATAAAATTTTTGCACAGGTTGTGCATTTTTCTCTAATAGTATTTTAGATTCTTTAAAATACTATCGTTCTGTCTACTTTCATTTTTTATTCTCTTAAATATTAATAAACAAACATTATAGGGGTTTTCGCGACCTGGATCGATCCGTACAATAAATTTAATAAATAATATTTTTCGCAACTTATTTAATGCGAATGGGTCGGTAGCAATATTTTTAATGGATCGCAAAATACCATCCCCACGAGCAACAAAATATTAATTTGCGAGGCATACTCATAGGTCGCAAACACTACCAATCCATAACATAAAAATTAATGTATACCCAAGTGGGTGATGTTTGTTTCAAAGCAGTTCATTATCGGTATAATTTATTATTATTTCATTGTTATATATTATTAATTATTATATACAAGTTCATCATTATTAACTATTATGATTTCCATGTGGAATATTTATATATTGGAAATAGATTGATCACAATAATGAAAAACAGAGCTATTTTGTTAAAACGATAAAGACTAATGTTATAGTTAATCAAGAATGAAGTGTTTTGAAATAAACATTGTCAACCGGACAAGTGTAAATATGTTTGACTCGCTATTACTATCTGCTACTTGCAAAATAACTATGCTCGCTACAATGCACATTGGAATTTTATGCATTCACGTCTGATTCCCATCGATGGATATCATTTCTTATTATTATATAATAACAATTAAACACCTGGATCGATACATTCACCACCAACTGATGTGGATCCCAAATATGATTAATAGCAGATGTTCATCGATCCAGGTCGCGAAAACACCTTATTACAAAAAAAACTTAAAACCTAACAGCGCAAAATCTTACCTACACATTTGTAGAGTCCATCTTTTGCGTATCCAGTATTACATTCACACCTGTAGTCACCTGCAGTGTTGATGCATTTAGAGTTGTCTGCACAAGGATTGGATATACACTCATTTATATCTATAATAGAATGTACATAATTTTTCAGTTACAGTCATATCAGTTGACAAGTTTCACAAATACGTCAGTTTGGTTTGTTACTAATTATTCTAAAACTTACTACCATTCAAAAGAGAATTGTTTTGAGTAAACTGTTATAACAATAAGAGCATTTGCGACCTGTTCATCAAACAAACTACAAAAAAATAATAGGTGTTCGTAATTCAATACGTTGCGTATGCAACGAAACATTAGTTTAGAACAACATAAGTATTCAATGAAATGTTATAGTTTATCAAACAAATCATAAGGAAGACAACTTCCAATTTTAAAAATAATCAAGAAATTAATAAAATTAGGATAGGATAAGTTGTAAAGTTCCCCTTCAATTTAGTAAGTTTTGATCGCTCGAACAATTTCGAACTCTTTTTTAAGGATGTAAAACCGGTCTATGAAATTGAAAAAAATCAATTAACTCGCTATAATTTATTTACTGTTCATTTTCATTCCCGACCTAAGAACAATATAGATAAATACTCGTTGATTATTTTTTTTCATTCAGTGAGCTACTTTGTGTTGACTCACAATTTCCGAACAAAATGATTATTTATTGATTAAAATTATTGCCGTCCTGATTATTTTTTGCAACGTGTTCGGCGAACAGAGATAGCGAATACTCTTAATATATACTGAAGTGTTGGGATACTTTATCAAGTCTGGTTTTAGTAAAACAAAGATAATAAAAAGAGAAAGGAGGAGGGGGGGAGAGATAATAGGGAGAGCAAAGAAGATTTGGATCAAATTTGGCTTTTTGCTTTGCAGCGTTTTTGTATGTTGTTTCATGTCTTTCTTTCAGTGGAATAATAAATAACTTCACAACTTTTTGAATATTATGACTAGAAGAGTATTCAATAATATTAAACACAAAGTGAGATTGAGGTCTCCCCAAAATAAAATGACAGCTTTCTATTGGTTTGTGTAACTCTCAAACAAAAAGCATGCAGCGCACAGCATTGAAACTGCAGTTTACGTTTTTCATTTTTTTCATAATTCATCTTGTTCTGAAAACCAATAAGTTATTTAGAATGAAAGCTAAAAGAGAGAAGTAGAACTTTTAAAGTTTTCACTGCAACAACAAAACAGCAAATTTATCACGCAAGCACTTTTAATTATTATTATTATCAATCAATTATATTTATTTGGGACAAGAGTTTCTCAGTTTTTTGTTCATTTGTTTCTTGTTTCAACTAACTTCAATGTTAATGTATTTTTTCATCTCAAAGATATAGAATAAGTTTTCTTGTAGATGTTGTGATCAACAGAGTTGCAAAGGGGTTAACTGTAGTTGGGTTGCTGGGTAGCAAACTCAGTTTATCAGGTGCTTTTTGCATTTAGTATTCGACATACGAATTCCCACTCGTTAAAAAATGTAAAATAAGCATTGCTTTTGCTGAAAAACTGTTTGTCCCTGGGCAAGTTTCCTGTGACTACAAGCCGATAACAAAGACTAAATTTCAAGGTTGAACGCATCCAAAATGTATATTATAATTACTTCAATATGTCACATATATGTACCAATGCAAACAACCCACAAGCTTTGATTTTTGTATCTCGTTATAGTAATGTACTGCAGCAATTAATGTTCTGTAACAGTTACTACAAGTTATGATTTACATTAATATTTTCTATTATAATAAGATTGTAAGATTGTTAAATAATCTTCTAGTTTAATTTTGGTTTGTTCCACATTTTATTGCTCGTCAGTTGTATTTTTGCAGTAAAAATATGTCAGCAGAAAAGCAGCGTTTGCTATGTTGACCAAGATATAAAGAGCTGTGATGGTTTTTTCCACTATTTCAACCCAAACACTTTGCCTGGTCTACCATCACAGTTCTAAAAAAGTTTCGTCAAGTAAACAGATTCCAGTCGGGGGGTTTCAATGCCTAGTAAACCCTCTGTAAAAACCCTCTTGCCACATTATTTTATCAATTTGGTCGGCTGCGTTATTTTTGTATCCAGCTACAGGCACTATACCACTCAAATTTTTTTGTCAATGCTTAAAAAATAACTAAAAAACCTTACCTAAGCATTTATAGGGCCCGTAATTTGTGTATCCAGTATTACATTCACATCTGTAGTCACCCGCGGTGTTGATACATTTGGAGTTGTCTCCACATGGATTGGATATACACTCGTTTATATCTACAAATACAAGTTTGTAAGTAGATGGGACAGTTAGGTACAACAAATATGTAGCAGTCACTTCACCTGTATAACCTCACCTGTACAAGATGTTATCCCATCTCCAGTATATCCTGGAGAACATTGACATGTAAAACTACCATCTGTGTTCTGGCATGTGGAGTATTCTCCTTTACATGGCGAGACAACTGCTGCACATTCATCGATGTCTGTAAGTAAAAAAAAACATCAGAAATTATTTTTATTGTTTTTGTTGCCTGAAATACGGGGATATTTATCAAATATCCTACACGCAAATACAAAATTAACAAATCAATGAATCAATCAGTCACCTACCAATGCATTTGTTGGAGTTACTTTTCCTAAAACCAAGAAGACATTCACAAGTGTAACGTCCTGCTGTGTTTATACACATGCCTTCATCGACTGAACAAGGAGGGGGTGTGAACAGGCATTCATTTATGTCTATAAATACGTATTATTTTGATTTTACAGCAGCAGTATCAGTAATGGTTCATAAACTCATTCCCATATGTCAATGCTTACTCGCTCATGTTACCAGAAGGTAAACTATCAGTAAAAAGAGGAAGTGCTGTTTCGTAAAATATAATTACTGAAAAAGATACCGCCACTTTTTTACTGTCTATGTTCTTCCTATGACGATGACCTGCATATCAGCAAGACCTGTTTAACACAAGCTTTGATGGGTAATGTACAGCAGTGAGGAAAATCACCTATGCACAGATATCCATCGCCGGTGAATCCATCATTACATTCACACAGAAAGTCCTTATATGCAGACGGGCTTGATGGTCTATAGTTACAAGTAGCATTTAATGAGCAGAGATGGTGTTTGTCAGGACAAGCTTCTCTTGCATCTGCAAAAATTACAGTTGGTTAAAATAAGATTAGCTTTTAGATAAGTTCTATTTCACAACAAAAGACTGCTTTGAAAAAGGGAAAGAGTCTTAAGTAAAAAACAGATTCATGTGATTGCTCACTCGTTAAGTTAAATAGTCATTTGTTTTTGATTAGCTCATGTATTTAGCCTTCTGTCTGCTTTATTTGTCTATTAAAGTTTTGGCTTGCTATACAAGAGAGTTACCATGAAATGATTCAAACAGACTTTAGACCAAACAACGGCAAACCGAACTCAAGTTTGGCGCCTACATAAGAACCCATAAATTTATAAGTTGCACCACGTTGTGAATATACCGTAGGATAATGTAGTAGCAGTGTATCACTATAGCCACTCCACACCTCCACTCCCTGCCCCCTCTTTATACACCATAACCCTTTAACTCAGTCTTGTTTGTAAACCTCTATTTAATCTACCATCTATAGGCTGCGGTACATCTCTTTTATCTAATATATATTTGATACTGACACGGAATCCCCCTATATTGCTCCAGTATTAAAATCCAAGAATTGACATATACGTCAAACAGTGTCTATAGCGGGTCATTATCCTAATATATTAGGATACTTCATCTTATGGACGTCTTAGGACCAAAAGAGAAAGAGTTCATCTATGCGTAGAGGAGAGTGAGTGTCGGTAATCCTCACGCTAAGGAATCTACATCACTTTATATAGGGGAAAGGCCTCCCCCAACCTCTAAACCGCTGAATTGTGGAATGGAGTAGCTGGACTGTGTGCTTCTATTGTTTTTTATGATTTTTGTTACAGTAAACTTCATTTGTGTACTTTTTGTGTGAAGATATGTTATAGGTCCGTCCCTAATAAGAGTTTCTCCTCTTTAGAGCAAAAAGAAAGGTGTTTTTTGTATTTTGTCAGGAGCATTGTTTAGCTTGAGTATTTTACATGCTAAATGGATAACCAGAGGGTGCATAATATTGTAATAGATTTGCACAGTGTTGCTCTCTAATCTTCAGCCGGTGCTATTATATATATATCTTTTCTGCATAAAGAATGCTCACTAGATGGCTACGCTTGACTACACAAGAGTACAGCTGACCTGCAGCTCACCCAAGCCAAGCCTAAGGAAGGATTTCCACCACTAGTGGCTGACTGACATGCATCTATATATAGCTATTATGTAGTGATAGTGTGCCAGCCTATTATTGCTTTTTATGCCTCGCTGGGGGTATTATTTCTAACCAATTATATGCCTATGTGATCACCTCATTGCTTGTTCCCTATAAATACTCTTGCACTCCACCCAGAGGATCAGTTCAGCTCTTGGACAGTTCCTAGGCAGACGCTCAGATTGTAGAGAGACATCGAGCAGTAGAGGACTCAGAAGTAACTAACAAGCGAACTGTTCTGACCAGTTATATTTGGAGATTCACTCGACCCTTGCCGATAGTTGCTACCGTTCTTTATCTGTACTTTGTGTCAATCATTCACTTTTGCGCGTTGCAATTAGACATTGTTGCTTTTGTGGGTAGTAATAAACCATTGTTACCTCCAGTTCTGTGATATCTGTGACGCCGGTTGCCTGAACACAGTTGTGCCTGCTCGATAGCAGCATCCGGTTATATCCAGCACCAGATAAACCACCAAAGCTTTGCCACTCTACTGCTACGCTACCATTACAGTAGAAACAAAGCCGGACAATATAGCTCTCCTTGCATTTACCAGTAACGGTCTACTCCATATACGGGGAAAACCATTACAATATAATGTCTCATGTTACACAAAGTAGGGTTTTTCTGAGTCGAGGACTCTACGCTAGTTGACAACGTTGAGTTCAGTGTAGATCCCAAATGAACTGGACTCCATTGGAATTGGTGGAGCGGACTCCCTGGAGTTTTGATGGTAGACCCAATGAGAGAGAGGAGATAAACAAACAGAGAGTTTTTTGTTTTCTGTGATATTTTTTTGTTCAGCAGCAGCAAAAACTACTATACGACTTAACACTCATGAATATTTTTATCATAATCAAATATTCGAGACTTTTCCCTATTTAAATAGCAGTTAGCAGGTTGATAACTAACATACATGTTATGTAATGTTCTACCTTTTCATACAACAACTACATCACTAACATAACATGTTATATAATGTGTTTCTTTTATATATGACCATTGCATCACTAACATAACATGTTACATAATGCCTTACTTTTATATACAACAACCATATCACTAACATAATATGCTATATAATGTCTTATTTTTTATATACAACAACTACATCACTAACATAACATGTTATATAATGTGTTACCTTTTTATACAGCAACTACATCACTAACATAACATGTTATATAATGTGTTACTTATATATACAACAACTACATCACTAACATAACATTTTATGTAATTTCCGACCTTTACAACCATCTGCTCCATCCCTGTTAAAACCTGGTGGACAATGACAGATGTAACCTCCCACGGTATTCTCACATCTGGAGTTGTTTCCCTTACAAGGCGGTGCAATCGTACATTCATCTATATCTGTAGAAAACATGTATTATGACACATTTGTCAAGGACATTTGTAAGGCTAACATTGATTTAACTCTACGACTGACAAGCTACAGAACTGGCAGCAGACCCACACTATACGGAAATGCAATATAAGTGGGCTTAACAATAAACTATAAAATAGACTCGTTGTTATTAGCCACTGTTACTTTTGAGTTTTTCCTAAAAACCATTTGGTCCTGGAAGCAAATTATTATTATTATATTAATCTTATTATTACTAAAAATCACAAATGGCAATATATGTATACAGTTCTGAGATATTTACAGCAAACTAAATGGCAAAAATGATGTTGTTGAAAGGATTTGAGGGTCCAACATGGCGTTTTGAAGTTTAGCTTTTTATACAAAGATTCGGCTTGAACATTTAATAAAAATTGGCTTTTGTGAAGAAGCTACGTGGCAAAGGCATAGTTTGATATTTTGGACCTGAGGATCTTTGTCAACATTTATTAATGATGGTACGCCCTGCTGTAAACTACTGTTTGCCTGTTTCAACAGCCACAATAAAGTAACAAAGAATAAATAATCTAGATACATAAGGATTGTGAGCATTATGCATTTTTACTGATTCTTTTGTTGCATGTTTTATAAAATTACAATAATGATAATTTAGGCCCATCACCAAAAGACCAGACATTTAGTAATTGACTAATAATTTACAATTGTTCACTTGTGCCAAATTGCCCAACTTTAGAGCAATTTATCATTTTTCTATTATTATAATTATTTATATTACACTAAGGCCTCGTTGTTGATTTTATTATTTTATTTATCTAATGCACATTCAGCAAAATATGCTATTTATAATAACCACATTTGATAATGAACCTATGCATAAATGACTACTATTAAAAAACTAAATTGAAATAAAACAGTAGAATTTGAATGATGACAATAGATAATAATAATTACTGCTGGCCGTAACATGATATAAACATCTGATTGTGTCAAGAATAGGGAGATAACTCCGACCAAGTTCCTATTAAACAGCAACAAAATACAGAGCTTATCGCACCAGGTTGTTGAAATTCTTTTAGGCAACTGCTAATAATTTTTAATACTTTGCGATAGTAGCTTGGGGTGCAGTTGTTAGTTGTTAATTAGTGATCTATAATTAGCATCCAAAAATTTCCAAACAGGCAAATTGTGAAGCTGCCTTACTAAAACATAAACGGCTTGCTAACTCAGCAAAACAAAGTTGAAATAGACACATAAATACTTGCCTTCACATTTGTTAGGTCCTGTAGTTTTGTATCCAGCTTCACAATCACACCTGTAACCCCCTGCAGTGTTGGTACAATTGGAGTTTTCTGAACATGGATTAGAATCACACTCGTCTATATCTGCAAGATTTTGGATATTTGTTACGCTAATCAACTTTTACATGTTCCAAACATTTCAAAATGATAATAACTCAATCACTTTCAGCAAGCTATACATGATTTATAGCAAACTGGCATTGCTACAAAAACAAAAAGTAATTGCAATGCCAATTTGTCACAATCATATATAGCTCACAGTGAGCGAATCCTATATCAAACTGTATATGAGATGCTCAAAGCAAAAATTATTATAGAAGTCTTGACCATAGTTTTTTATTTGATATTACCTTCGCAGACAAATCCATCACCAGAGTATCCACCATTACATTCACACACAAAACCCCCAACAGCAGATGGACTTATTGGTTTATAACTGCATGTAGCATTTAATGAGCAGAGATGGTCTCCATCAGGACATGCTATTCTTGCATCTATAAATATAGCGGGTAGCTATACATTGAGGTAGATTTTTAAGAATAGGGACGAGTTCTGACTCAGTGGAGTGTTTTGAACTGTTAAACAATGTGTACCTTTAGATACAACAACTACATCACTAACATAGCATGTTATATAATGTATCACCTTTATATACAACAACTACATCACTAACATAGCATGTTATATAATTTCTCACCTTTATATGCAACAACTACATCACTAACATAACATGTTATATAATGCCTCACCTTTATATACAACAACTACATCACTAACATAACATGTTATATAATGCCTCACCTTTATATACAACAACTACATCACTAACATAAAGTATTATAAAATGTGTTACCTTTATATACAACAACTACATCACTAACATGACATAATATATAATGTCTTACCTTTATATACAACAACTACATCACTAACATAATATGTTATACAATGTGTTACCTTTACAACCATCTGCTCCATCCCTGTTAAAACCTGGTGGACAATGACAGGTATAACCTCCTGGGGTGTTCTCACATCTGGAGTTGTTTCCCTCACAAGGTCGTGTTGAATTGCATTCATCGATATCTGTAGATGATAAATAAGATTCGCTTACTAACAACAGATGACAAGATTATACAATGAGATGTATTTAAAATATATTATTTATAAATCTGAGACTGAACGCAAGGGATAGACAAAACTGTGTTTTAAAAAGTATATTTTATAAATCTGAGACCACCATGCGATTGGGCATTTGAATAATTGTTTTGACAAAGAAACAATTCTACTTCAATATATCTGGCTGTTTGTATAACGGCTTTTTTAAAGTTTGTTTGTTTGTAACACTGGAACAGTAGTAATAATAGTTTTTTGGAACTAAAAGTATTTATTATTTATTTAAAAATCTGCATTCCTAAGTCACACTTCTAAAAAAACAAGATACCGGAGTAAAGAACACTGTGTAGCCAATTTATCACTAAAGTTCTTAGCAGTTTTTGTTAATGATGTTTTAACTTTGCCAATTCCGGCTGGTGAAATCAGATCAGGTACTTTCAATTTTATTTTTAGTTCATAAAAAACTTGAATACTTTTCTTCGCGCTAAATTATAATTGTCTTATTATGAAAACCCAAAAATTTTCAAAATGGTCTTCTTATATTAAAACTAATTGATCTGACATCCAAGTGTAAAAATTTGATTGTGAATCTCGAGTGAAAAATAAATTAGAACAGACCACATAAATTACCTTTTACTTGTGAGAGAGAAAACAGTTACATCATTGACACTTGTAAAATAGGGAAATTAACGTCACAAAGTTTTCAAGCATTTATGGCAATATCAGACAAACTCTTGCATATTTCAAAAAAGCTAATCCCAAAGTCTGGATTATCTGGTGACTTGTTGAATACCTATCTATCGCCTCACAAAATTAGTTGAATGGAAGGTCAAGGTCAATAACTATCAACACCATTTTGTAATAAATGTTCCGTGAATCAATTTTTTAAAAAGATAGAATAATTGAGAGTTGTTCCAAAAGACTTGGTAATTTTTTTTCTAATTCATTCCGCGCGGTGGTTCACTGCGAAACTCTTCTTAAAAAATAAGTCTGAAACCATTGAAAATTGGCAAAAATTAATTCGTTACATTTCAGCACAAAGAATTTTTTCAGTTGATGTTACCAGCCTTCGAACCACTTTGAGAATAAAACTAAAAGCAAGCAACATTTTGGCTGTAAAACTCGACACATTGACGCATTGACGCATTGATGCATTGACACGTTATTGCTCCTTTCAACATTAACTTCAGTGAAAGTTGAAACGGCAAAAAAGTTTTTAATTAATACAAAAGCAACTATTTCATTTTTACAAACTTTGATTCATCACACTATTTGTTGACCAAACTTAGCAAATATGCAGTTTTTTCATTAATCAGTGGATACTTGGAACAGAACCAACAAAAACTATTTTTTTGAGCGTGAAGTAGCGCCATTTGTAAATCAGCTAAGAATTGGCAACATTTACTTTACTTTCTTCAGTTTGATTTTAATTTTTTGAGTTTGGAACTAATCGCACTGATTTAAGAAACAACATGGCTATCACAATTCGTTTTGAATTGTTTTTGAACTCAAATGTATCAAAGTCCTACTATTGTTTTAAACGTTTCTCATTTTTCATTTACGATTTGTAAAAGCTTTTATTTAAGTAGTTGTGATGAGCGCTGTGAAGTTAGTTTAGAGTACATCGCTTCGTGAACACAACCATGTGCCCAGATCTGCACAACAATAAATTGGCAAAGAGTCAAAAGGTCAGAGAATCAACGAAGAATGCTCCAAAATCTAACTAGCCAAACAGTTACCTGTACAAGTTGTTATTCCATCTCCAGTATATCCTGTTGGACACTGACATGTAAAACTGCCTTCTGTGTTCTGACATGTGGAGTTTTCTCCCTTACATGGTGAAACAACTGTTACACACTCATCGATGTCTGTGAAATTGAGAACACAAAATCAAAGCAAAAAAACACTCTAAAACCCAATTATATTTTTTATCAAAAATTATCAAAAATTGAAAAGAAAAGTTTTTTATATTATTGACACAAATTCAAAGTTAACACACCTGTACAATTATACGGTCCATCATTTGTGTATCCAGTAAGACATTCACACCTGTAGTCCCCTGCTGTGTTGATGCATTTGGAGTTGTTTGCACATGGATTGGATGCACATTCATTTATATCTGCAATGACAAGTACATAAGTATACAATACAGTCAGGTAAAAGACATAAATAAAAATTACTTCAGCTGTATTTACTCACCTGTACAATATTTAAATCCATCACCACTATATACTGGGTTGCATGGACATGAAAAACTGCCTTTTGTGTTTTGACAGGTGAACATTATACACACTTATAAATTGTCTTGTATATTAACTAAAAGTTTGTACTCATGTTTTAGTAGACAACAGCTATTCTTTAGAGAGTTGTTGCATCAGCCAAAGACAATGGCTGCTAACATTTTAGTTTTGTTTTCAATCTAATAAATACTTTGTTGTTAACTGACACCGATCCTTAACAAGTCATACAAAGATATTACAACAGGTAGAGTTTTTTCCCTTGCATTGTGGGACAGTTGCGGCACACTCATCTATGTCTGTCAAATCAAACGTGATAACAAAGACTGCAAGTTTATTTGAAATCAAAGTGTAGAAGCTGAAGGGAATATCAAGTCTCAATGAGGTTGGCAGCCAACATTAAACATAAGCAGTAGCTTTGCCCAAGTTTCGGTCCATTCATATTTGGTCTGTGGTTAACATTACACACATTAATCAACATTAGTAAAGATATGCTAGGAGTTACCTCTCTCAACTGACTCAACCAGAAGAACTTTGATAACCATCTAATTTATTATTAAAAATCGCAACTGACAATATATGAACACAGTTTTGAGATAATTACAGCAAACTAAATGGCAAAAGCGATGTTGTTGAAAAGATTGGAGGGACCAACATGACATTTCGAAGTTTTGCTTTTTATAAAAAGCATTCTTTTTGAACATTTATTAAAGATTGGCTCACCTGAAGAAGTTATGTGGCAAAGGCATAGTTTAATATTACGGACCTGAGGATTTTTGGCAACATTTATTAATGAGGATATGCCCTGGCTGTAAACTACTATGGCCTGTCTCAACAGCCACTATAAAGTAACAAAGAATAAATAATTTAGATGCATTAGGATTGTGGGTATTGTACAGGATTTCAGGGTGGTGTGGTAGCGTTCACCTGTACAGCGGCCCACAGTACTGAGTGTGTGCAGGCAGTACAGCGTCTCGCCCCTAACAAGCCCAAGGTCAGCAAGTTAAACTGGTCGAACTTGATTTGCAGTGTTGTCAGCTCGTGAGCTGGACACAGCGAGGAGTTGTCACAACTGCCTTGCTTTCCACTGATTTCTAGTTCGGCAGGATGACTGTGCAGGGTCCAATTAGCAGGTGGAACAATCGTTCCAGTATCACACGCCCGAGGGTAGTGTGCAGTGTAAGTCGATTCGACTGACCACTTTCTACTGACTATTGTTCGTTCTGCTAACTGACTTGTCCAAGTGGCTGTTGATGTTTGTATTTGCTCAATCTGTATGAATGCACTGTCAGCATGCAATGCTGCTAGTGCAATAATCTTTATGTGTTGCGTACTACTGCTGTAGTAATCTTTGTAAGAAGTCTTTGCTAGTCCACTTAGCTTGTCAGCTATTTTTTTGTGTGCGCAAGGTGCTTATTGAAAGGATTCAAAGAAGCAGTGAGAGTGCCATGTTAACTCTGATTTATTGAATACAAACACGCGTATTTATACAATGTATGTTACATAATATTTGTGCTGCCAACATAGAACAAAAGGTGGCTACACCCACCTGGCCTGATTGGCCTAGAAAACAATAGGGGGGGGGGGGGGGCAGCACTTCGTTATGACTGAGTGAATATGTACATGTGCGTTTGTTTACCATGAAATGCTGCCTGTACGCAATACTATATAATATATAAGAATAAGAAAAATAGGCTGCTGCCGAATGTGGATAATACAAATGTTAGTAGGCCGAGGCCGAATGAATGTCATGTAGAACGGTTTACATAGAACTGTTAGTGGGTCGAGTGTTACTTGGTGTCGATCTTCTGTACGTTGTGCGTTTCCCCAACACTCTCCGCCCCATTGGCGTTCGTAGGGCCAATATAACTCGTTGGGGTGTCGGCTAGTAGTTGTCCCTTTCCCTTTGTACGTTGAGCTTCAGCTCTTCCACTCTCTGGAGGTGTTTGAAGGCCTCTTTTGTAGCGTGGTATATTTCCTCCTCGTACCTCTTTATTCGCCTGTACCTTTCTTCCCGCCTTTCCTCCTCCATCTGTCGGTCTACTCTCCTCTCTCTGCTAGGTGCTCTGTTCACAGTGTGTTGGTGCGTGGTACTTCGTTCCCGTGATCTGGCTTTAGGTTTGATTTGTTCCAAGTCGACTTTCAGGATTTTCTGCGGTGTCTTGTTTACTTTGTCACCCAGCCTCCGTTTGACTGGTGGTCGGCAGGGACTAGTAGATCTCTCCTTGATAGGCGTTGGTGTGCCGAACAGAGGGGGGTCGGTCCAGTTGATGGCATGGGTGAATTCTGTGTAAGATGCTCGGTCCACCTCGTATAGCGGGCAGTTGATACCCCCATGTTCGGCAGCCCCATTCTGTTGCCGAATGTGTTTCAAAATGGTGTCACGCGATGTGCTTTTGTGACCGCACTTACAGTAGAAGAAGACGTAATGCTGGCGTACATGATAGCTGAGCCGCTTTTTGTTTAATTTCAATCTGCATACTCCACACTGCCATTGGTCGGTGTCTTCAGTTGGTTGCGTGTTGTGCTTTATTAGTTGGGTGGTGTTGTCGCTCAGCCAGGTCTCCTTCGGTTGGTACTCGTGAGTAGGTGCAGGGGGTGTCGGTGGCTGGGGAGTTCTGGCTCTACACCTAGCCGCTCCTTCTTCTTTTATGCTTACCCGACCGACTCTAGCTGGTGGTTCTTGCATCTCCTTGTGTGGTATACGAACC
Source organism: Cryptosula pallasiana (assembly GCA_945261195.1). Lineage (NCBI taxonomy): Eukaryota > Metazoa > Bryozoa > Gymnolaemata > Cheilostomatida > Cryptosulidae > Cryptosula > Cryptosula pallasiana. Next base: position 52,693,778 of record OX183132.1, on the reverse strand, counting down.
CTTCTCTTAGGTATAGCTGTGATGGCTGCAACGAATGCAGGGTCCTCGTCGAGTGATATGTGTCCCTCGTCGGCCATCGTTATTACTTCTCTTTGGTTGTTGTGGTAGTTCTCTCCCTGTTTGTCGAGTGTGCTACCTCGCTCTGCTTCTGTTTGCTTTGTATTACCGCGTGTTCCGTTATTCTTTTGTTCTATCAACCACGTGTTCTGACGTAGGTCGTTTACGCTCCTCCCCTTGTTAATGGTGAGTTCGCCACTATGCTGCGTTGTCATGGGAGTTGCGTACCCTTGGCTTTGGTTTTCCCGTTCAGATTTCCTTTCGGGAATTATCCACTCCTGGTGCTCGATTTTTTGTGTCGTTGTTTCGGCGGCTTTTTTGGGCGTTGTCTGCCCACTTGGGGTCGTTGGAGTTACCTGCTCCTCTACTTGCTCGAACTGTATTTCCTTCCAATTGCTTTTACTGATCTGGGTGTTTACTTGTTGATGTTGATGTAATCCTAGTTTAGCTCTTGTTTCCTCTGCACTTGCCCATGGTATATAGACCATTCCTTCCACTCTCCCTCTTGCTCGGGGGGCCTGCCCGTTTACCTGCATTCGTATACCACTGTTATCTTGTTTTATTCTTGCCTGATAACATTGATAATCCGTAAACCGCACCGGAGGTCTCCGCTCTCTCATTGGTCTATTCCTTTCTGCCATTGGTTCTGCGTTAAGTGGCGGCCAGTGTTCCTCCCCTACTGGGGGGTTGAGGGGTGCCTCCTCAGCGGGTGTGGGCACTGGAGTAGGTGGCGGTTCGTTCATTGGCTCTGGCTGGTTTGGGGGTGGTGCCGGCAGTAGTAGTGTTGGAGCGGTTTCAGGTGGGGGTGCCTCAGGAGTCGGTGGTTCCTCTGGTACTCTTTCCCTTGGCACCTCGGGGGGTGGTGTTATAGCATCCCCTGGGGGTGGGCGCATCCGGCTTTGGTAGGCCCCCCTCATATTGGGCCGGAGAGCGGCCTCCCGACTCGGCGGGGCTCTCCCGACCGGTTCTCTACAAGTTCGGTAGGACTTCAGCCGACGACCGTTTTGTGTACACCCCTGTCCATTTCTTTCCAGCCGATATGTGTGATTTGGGTATGTTTCGGTTACTGTGTACGGGCCTACATAACTGGGTTGTAGTTTTGGATTGCTCCCTTTGGTCCGCCTTTTGTTTTCTATCACTACTAACTCGTCTTTGGCAAAGCGGAGGGGTTCTCCGGTCTCTTCTTGCCGAATCTTGGCCTGCTGATCTCTTATATATTCATGTGCCGTTGCCAGCTCTCTCTGTATCCGGAGGGTATGTTCGGTGATGCTATAGGGGTCGAGGGATGGGGGTGACCCGGTCAGTTGATCGGGGAGCCGTACTTCTCGCCCTAGCATGAGTAAGTTGGGGGTTTCTCCTGTGGTTGAGTTGGGTGTGGCTCGACAGGCACGCATGATTTGTGGGAGTAGCCCGTCCCATTCGTCCTGGCCCTTTCCCAGTATTAGAGTCTGGAGGGCATCTCCCAGGGTCCTATTTTGCCGTTCCACCATGCCATTACCCTGTGGGTGGTATGGAGTGGTACGCGTTTTTCGTACGCCCCATAAAGCACATAGCTCCTCCAGGATGGTTGACTCAAATTCGGCTCCCTGGTCGGAGTGTAGTTGCTCCGGGAGGCCCCAATAGCTGAAGACTCTTTCGTCCAGTGCCGTGGCCACCGTGGGTGCCGTAGCGTCGGGCAGCGCGATGGCGTCCTGCCAACGCGTGAAATGGTCAGTGAGCACCATTATCCATTTGTTCTTCCGTTTGGTGATGGGAAGGGGTCCCACCAGGTCAACGGCTACTTTCTGAAATGGTCGTCCTGCAAATAGTCTCTGGCCGTCGGGCGCGGTGGGTCTGTTGCTCCGTTTAGCCACCTAGCACACTTCACAGCTCTTTATGAGTCTGCGTGTCAGTCCCGACATCCCCGGCCAGTACCAGTCTACCTGCAGTCGGTGTCGGGTGCGGTTGATCCCGGCGTGCGCCATTCGGTGTGTATCCCACACGACCTTATTCCTCCAAACTGGGGGGCACACTGCACAGATCCTGATTCGCCCCTGGTGTTCGGATCGCAAGACCAGTGTCCCATTGGGTTGGATGCTTATCATCTCAATCCTGTCGTGCAGTGTCCGTAACTCCGTGTCCCCTTCCTCTAACTCTCTGGCGGAGAGCTGTCTCCCCGTTTGGACCGCTGCATAAATCTTGGCCACGGAGTGGCGCCCCTCTCTCTGGGCCTGTACCAACTCTTTGGCGTTCTCCGTGGGGTTGGTGACCGTTACGTTCACCTGTCCCTTCTGCTCTGCATGGGTGGGTCCCCCAGTCATCTTTCCCTTCTGCTCTGCATGGGTGGGTCCCCCAGTCATCTTTCCCTTTTGCTCTGCATGGGTGGGTCCCCCAGTCATCCTTCCCTTCTGCTCTGCATGGGTGGGTCCCCCAGTCACCTTTCCCTTTTGCTCGGCATGGGTGGGTCCCCCAGTCATCTTTCCCTTTTGCTCGGCATGGGTGGGTCCCCCAGTCATCTTTCCCTTTTGCTCTGCTGGCCTGCCCAGGGTCAGTTCAGCATGGGTGGGTCCCCCATCTCTCTGTTCTATAGCTTGGCACTGTCTGCAGTCGACGCAGGGGTCCCGGCGGCTGAGGCCGTCCGCATTACCATGCTGGGTCCCTGGTCGATGTTCGAGCTTGAATTTGAACTCGGCCAGTGTTTCTAACCACCGCGCTATCTGGCAGGAGGGTTCCTTTCTCCTTGGGGAAACGCACAACGTACAGAAGATCGACACCAAGTAACACTCGACCCACTAACAGTTCTATGTAAACCGTTCTACATGACATTCATTCGGCCTCGGCCTACTAACATTTGTATTATCCACATTCGGCAGCAGCCTATTTTTCTTATTCTTATATATTATATAGTATTGCGTACAGGCAGCATTTCATCGTAAACAAACGCACATGTACATATTCACTCAGTCATAACGAAGTGCTGCCCCCCCTATTGTTTTCTAGGCCAATCAGGCCAGGTGGGTGTAGCCACCTTTTGTTCTATGTTGGCAGCACAAATATTATGTAACATACATTGTATAAATACGCGTGTTTGTATTCAATAAATCAGAGTTAACATGGCACTCTCACTGCTTCTTTGAATCCTTTCAATAAGCACCTTGCGCACACAAAAGAATAGCTGACAAGCTAAGTGGACTAGCAAAGACTTCTTACAAAGATTACTACAGCAGTAGTACGCAACACATAAAGATTATTGCAATAGCAGCATTGCATGCTGACAGTGCAGTCATACAGATTGAGCAAATACAAACATCAACAGCCACTTGGACAAGTCAGTTAGCAGAACGAACAATAGTCAGTAGAAAGTGGTCAGTCGAATCGACTTACACTGCACACTACCCTCGGGCGTGTGATACTGGAACGATTGTTCCACCTGCTAATTGGACCCTGCACAGTCATCCTGCCGAACTAGAAATCAGTGGAAAGCAAGGCAGTTGTGACAACTCCTCGCTGTGTCCAGCTCACGAGCTGACAACACTGCAAATCAAGTTCGACCAGTTTAACTTGCTGACCTTGGGCTTGTTAGGGGCGAGACGCTGTATTGCCTGCACACACTCAGTACTGTGGGCCGCTGTACAGGTGAACGCTACCACACCACCCTGAAATCCTGTACATTGGTGGCAGCAGTGGGATTGTGAAGACCCACACAAGACGACCAACAGGAACAGTAGACACAGGCAGGAGTCAGCTCAAGACGAAATGGCGAGCAGACGCCGCGCAGTCAGCTCGGATCGAGATGGTTCTCCCCTACAGATCATGGGTACTCTGGCCGACATCTTGGATCGGATGTCAACCAACAACGGGCGCGACAGATTCAGAGTCCCTCAATTTAATGGTGAGGGAGACGTGAACTATTTCATTCAGCGATTTGAAGAGGTCGCTCGAGCAAATCGATGGTTACCCGAAGAGTCCACCATCCACCTGCGACAGGCGCTACAGTGTGGAAGGGGAGCAGATGCCACAGCCATCATTCAAGCCCTGAGGGCTAGCTTCGGCTTGACCCGAACTGAGGCACAACATAGGCTGACCACATATCGGAAGGGCCATAGAGAAGGCTTGAGGGAACACACGCTCCAGGTGGAACGGCTGGTGGAAGCCGCATACGGTGACCTCCCTCTCCGAAACAGGACAGAGCTCACCTTACAGACCTTTCAGAGCACGCTCGGTCACGTTTACTTACAACGACACCTACTGGCCATACGACCAGCAGATTTAGAGGAAGCTGTGCAGGCAGGAAACGAATTCCTCCAAGTCCAACATCAGCCCCCAGCACAGTCAAATATACGCACAGTACAAGAATACGAAATCGAAGAGAGGAGCCCTGCATCGGAAGCCACTCTCAAGTGCCAGGAGGTAGAGGACCCGCTGGCTAAGCTGCTTAAGACGATAGAGAGCCTAAGCAAGGAGGTGGCCAGTTTGAAAGAAGAGAACTCGAAGCCCTCTCCCCGTCGCTGCTGGGGTTGCCAACGTACGGGTCATGTACGAAGCCAGTGCAAAACCGCCCCTTGGCAGACACGCCAGGGAAACGAGCGCGGCCCGCAGCAGTAGGCACTCCTACTAGCTGCACAAGGGCCCCCTCAGCCAAATTGTTCAAAGACAACCGGGTCGGCCGACCCCCAGAAGAAGTAGAAACCCTTCCCTTGAGGAATAGATTCAGTCCGCTGGCTGGTGACGAAAGCGAAGAGGAGGAACCAATGGAGGAGACCCTACCCTTGGAACGACCCCCCTCCGACACCAGGCCAAAGAGACAAATGAGGAAGAAAGAAATTCCCCCCACAGTAAGGAAAGGAAAGCTACTCACAATCCACCTAAATCAGGTGGAAAGACCATATAAATCTAGTTATTATCTACCCGGGCGAGTGGAAGGACGACCAGTGACCTACCTAATCGACACTGGGTGTAATACCAACTTATTGTCGAAGAAAGTGTTCGACCAGTTGACCCCACAGAACCAACAGAACCTCCAATCTTATGACTCTCACGGGCTAATGGCCGACGGGACTAGACTGCCATTCTATGGTCTGCTGACGCTGACAGGACGCATAAGACACATAAAATATGAGGAAACATTCGTTGTTAGCCAGATCAACGAAGATGTCATCTTAGGAATGCCCTTCCTGGCGAAGCAGAACTGTCAGATGGGTTTCGACCAGCCAGTCCTGCGTGTACAAGGGAAAGAGCTCACTTGCACCGACAGACATGGGAGGGATCTAGTATCCAAGGTCCAAGTACAGCGCGACACCCACATTCCCCCACAGACGGAGGCCACCGTACCCTGCCACCTGGCGAGCCGCACCCCGTGCGAACAGGGAGTGATAGAGAGTACAGGAGGTGACCTGCTGTTGGCCACCAGTGTTAACACCCCTGACGAACGCGGACGCGTACTAGTCCGGTGTTTAAACCCTTCCCACAACAGCATCACGGTGCCCGCCGGAGAAGTGATCGGCACTTTCACGGGGATAGAGCCGGAGGAAGTACGGCCGGTGCACAACCACTCAGAGAAGAGCACGCCTACGGGAGAAGAGCTGCCACCCCACCTCACACAGATGTTCGCCCAGGCTAGAAATGGATGCCAGAACACTCGGGAAGAATGTCAGCTCCGGAACCTACTCACCCAGTACCAAGACGTGTTCAGCCAAAATGACGGAGACATCGGCCGCACCCAGCTGGCCGAACACTCCATCCCTGTAATTCCTGGTACACGACCAATCCGGCTGCCACCACACAGACTAGGGGCGGAGAAGGAAGCGGAGGCTGAGAGGCAAGTAAAAGACTTGTTAGACAAAGACCTCATCGAACCTGCAGAGGGCGCATGGAGCTCCCCGGTGGTATTAGTCAGAAAGAAAGATGGCTCCTGGCGTTTCTGTGTGGACTACCGCAAACTGAATGATGTTACACAGCAGGATGCATACCCGATACCCCGGATCGATGACTCTCTGGACGCTCTCGCAGGGAGCCGGTACTTCAGCACTCTAGACTTGACCAGTGGGTACTGGCAAGTTCCACTGGACGAAGATGCCCAAGACAAAGCAGCCTTCATAACCCGCAGTGGCCTCTGGCGATGGAAGGTGTTACCATTCGGCCTAACCTCGGCCCCTGCCACATTCCAATGGCTCATGGAGCGAGTACTGAAAGGGCTCCACTGGAAAACGTTGCTCCTCTATCTGGACGATGTGATAGTCATTGCTCCCGACTTCACGTCCCACCTCCAGAGGCTAGAGGAAGTGCTACAACGTCTCCAGAGTGCCCACCTTAAGGTGAAGCCCTCGAAGTGCGAACTCCTGAGTCCTCAGGTACGTTACCTCGGACATGTGGTCAGCGCGAAAGGTGTGGCCACGGACCCGGATAAGGTGGAAGCGGTGAGGAACTGGCAGGCTCCACAAGATGTGAAGGCGCTGCAAGCGTTCCTGGGAACACCTGGTTACTACCGGCAATACTTGCCAGACTACGCCACTACAGCCAAACCTCTCACCGTCCTGACCGGGAAGGAGATTCCGTGGAAGTGGGGAAACCTGGAACAGACGGCATTCGAGCAGTTGAAAAACGGCCTGAGCCAAGCACCCATTCTAGGGTACCCCGACCCCAAACTTCCCTATATCCTGGATACGGACGCAAGTGCCGTAGGAGTAGGAGGGGTACTGTCACAAATCCAAGAAGGGCAGGAACGGGTGATCGCCTACTACAGTAAGACTCTGTCACCCGCTGAGCGCAATTACTGTGTAACCCGGCGAGAACTCCTCGCAGTGATTAAGGCCACTAAGCACTTGCGGCCGTACCTCTACGGAAGGGAATTCAAGCTGCGCACAGACCACGCTTCCCTCCGATGGCTCTGCAGGAGAAAGGAATCCTCCTGCCAGATAGCGCGGTGGTTAGAAACACTGGCCGAGTTCAAATTCAAGCTCGAACATCGACCAGGGACCCAGCATGGTAATGCGGACGGCCTCAGCCGCCGGGACCCCTGCGTCGACTGCAGACAGTGCCAAGCTATAGAACAGAGAGATGGGGGACCCACCCATGCTGAACTGACCCTGGGCGGGCCAGCAGAGCAAAAGGGAAAGATGACTGGGGGACCCACCCATGCCGAGCAAAAGGGAAAGATGACTGGGGGACCCACCCATGCCGAGCAAAAGGGAAAGGTGACTGGGGGACCCACCCATGCAGAGCAGAAGGGAAGGATGACTGGGGGACCCACCCATGCAGAGCAAAAGGGAAAGATGACTGGGGGACCCACCCATGCAGAGCAGAAGGGAAAGATGACTGGGGGACCCACCCATGCAGAGCAGAAGGGACAGGTGAACGTAACGCTCACCAACCCCACGGAGAACGCCAAAGAGTTGGTACAGGCCCAGAGAGAGGGGCGCCACTCCGTGGCCAAGATTTATGCAGCGGTCCAAACGGGGAGACAGCTCTCCGCCAGAGAGTTAGAGGAAGGGGACACGGAGTTACGGACACTGCACGACAGGATTGAGATGATAAGCATCCAACCCAATGGGACACTGGTCTTGCGATCCGAACACCAGGGGCGAATCAGGATCTGTGCAGTGTGCCCCCCAGTTTGGAGGAATAAGGTCGTGTGGGATACACACCGAATGGCGCACGCCGGGATCAACCGCACCCGACACCGACTGCAGGTAGACTGGTACTGGCCGGGGATGTCGGGACTGACACGCAGACTCATAAAGAGCTGTGAAGTGTGCTAGGTGGCTAAACGGAGCAACAGACCCACCGCGCCCGACGGCCAGAGACTATTTGCAGGACGACCATTTCAGAAAGTAGCCGTTGACCTGGTGGGACCCCTTCCCATCACCAAACGGAAGAACAAATGGATAATGGTGCTCACTGACCATTTCACGCGTTGGCAGGACGCCATCGCGCTGCCCGACGCTACGGCACCCACGGTGGCCACGGCACTGGACGAAAGAGTCTTCAGCTATTGGGGCCTCCCGGAGCAACTACACTCCGACCAGGGAGCCGAATTTGAGTCAACCATCCTGGAGGAGCTATGTGCTTTATGGGGCGTACGAAAAACGCGTACCACTCCATACCACCCACAGGGTAATGGCATGGTGGAACGGCAAAATAGGACCCTGGGAGATGCCCTCCAGACTCTAATACTGGGAAAGGGCCAGGACGAATGGGACGGGCTACTCCCACAAATCATGCGTGCCTGTCGAGCCACACCCAACTCAACCACAGGAGAAACCCCCAACTTACTCATGCTAGGGCGAGAAGTACGGCTCCCCGATCAACTGACCGGGTCACCCCCATCCCTCGACCCCTATAGCATCACCGAACATACCCTCCGGATACAGAGAGAGCTGGCAACGGCACATGAATATATAAGAGATCAGCAGGCCAAGATTCGGCAAGAAGAGACCGGAGAACCCCTCCGCTTTGCCAAAGACGAGTTAGTAGTGATAGAAAACAAAAGGCGGACCAAAGGGAGCAATCCAAAACTACAACCCAGTTATGTAGGCCCGTACACAGTAACCGAAACATACCCAAATCACACATATCGGCTGGAAAGAAATGGACAGGGGTGTACACAAAACGGTCGTCGGCTGAAGTCCTACCGAACTTGTAGAGAACCGGTCGGGAGAGCCCCGCCGAGTCGGGAGGCCGCTCTCCGGCCCAATATGAGGGGGGCCTACCAAAGCCGGATGCGCCCACCCCCAGGGGATGCTATAACACCACCCCCCGAGGTGCCAAGGGAAAGAGTACCAGAGGAACCACCGACTCCTGAGGCACCCCCACCTGAAACCGCTCCAACACTACTACTGCCGGCACCACCCCCAAACCAGCCAGAGCCAATGAACGAACCGCCACCTACTCCAGTGCCCACACCCGCTGAGGAGGCACCCCTCAACCCCCCAGTAGGGGAGGAACACTGGCCGCCACTTAACGCAGAACCAATGGCAGAAAGGAATAGACCAATGAGAGAGCGGAGACCTCCGGTGCGGTTTACGGATTATCAATGTTATCAGGCAAGAATAAAACAAGATAACAGTGGTATACGAATGCAGGTAAACGGGCAGGCCCCCCGAGCAAGAGGGAGAGTGGAAGGAATGGTCTATATACCATGGGCAAGTGCAGAGGAAACAAGAGCTAAACTAGGATTACATCAACATCAACAAGTAAACACCCAGATCAGTAAAAGCAATTGGAAGGAAATACAGTTCGAGCAAGTAGAGGAGCAGGTAACTCCAACGACCCCAAGTGGGCAGACAACGCCCAAAAAAGCCGCCGAAACAACGACACAAAAAATCGAGCACCAGGAGTGGATAATTCCCGAAAGGAAATCTGAACGGGAAAACCAAAGCCAAGGGTACGCAACTCCCATGACAACGCAGCATAGTGGCGAACTCACCATTAACAAGGGGAGGAGCGTAAACGACCTACGTCAGAACACGTGGTTGATAGAACAAAAGAATAACGGAACACGCGGTAATACAAAGCAAACAGAAGCAGAGCGAGGTAGCACACTCGACAAACAGGGAGAGAACTACCACAACAACCAAAGAGAAGTAATAACGATGGCCGACGAGGGACACATATCACTGGACGAGGACCCTGCATTCGTTGCAGCCATCACAGCTATACCTAAGAGAAGGGTTCGTATACCACACAAGGAGATGCAAGAACCACCAGCTAGAGTCGGTCGGGTAAGCATAAAAGAAGAAGGAGCGGCTAGGTGTAGAGCCAGAACTCCCCAGCCACCGACACCCCCTGCACCTACTCACGAGTACCAACCGAAGGAGACCTGGCTGAGCGACAACACCACCCAACTAATAAAGCACAACACGCAACCAACTGAAGACACCGACTAATGGCAGTGTGGAGTATGCAGATTGAAATTAAACAAAAAGCGGCTCAGCTATCATGTACGCCAGCATTACGTCTTCTTCTACTGTAAGTGCGGTCACAAAAGCACATCGCGTGACACCATTTTGAAACACATTCGGCAACAGAATGGGGCTGCCGAACATGGGGGTATCAACCGCCCGCTATACGAGGTGGACCGAGCATCTTACACAGAATTCACCCATGCCATCAACTGGACCGACCCCCCTCTGTTCGGCACACCAACGCCTATCAAGGAGAGATCTACTAGTCCCTGCCGACCACCAGTCAAACGGAGGCTGGGTGACAAAGTAAACAAGACACCGCAGAAAATCCTGAAAGTCGACTTGGAACAAATCAAACCTAAAGCCAGATCACGGGAACGAAGTACCACGCACCGACACACTGTGAACAGAGCACCTAGCAGAGAGAGGAGAGTAGACCGACAGATGGAGGAGGAAAGGCGGGAAGAAAGGTACAGGCGAATAAAGAGGTACGAGGAGGAAATATACCACGCTACAAAAGAGGCCTTCAAACACCTCCAGAGAGTGGAAGAGCTGAAGCTCAACGTACAAAGGGAAAGGGACAACTACTAGCCGACACCCCAACGAGTTATATTGGCCCTACGAACGCCAATGGGGCGGAGAGTATTGGGGAAACGCACAACGTACAGAAGATCGACACCAAGTAACACTCGACCCACTAACAGTTCTATGTAAACCGTTCTACATGACATTCATTCGGCCTCGGCCTACTAACATTTGTATTATCCACATTCGGCAGCAGCCTATTTTTCTTATTCTTATATATTATATAGTATTGCGTACAGGCAGCATTTCATGGTAAACAAACGCACATGTACATGTTCACTCAGTCATAACGAAGTGCTGCCCCCCCCCCCCCCTATTGTTTTCTAGGCCAATCAGGCCAGGTGGGTGTAGCCACCTTTTGTTCTATGTTGGCAGCACAAATATTATGTAACATACATTGTATAAATACGCGTGTTTGTATTCAATAAATCAGAGTTAACATGGCACTCTCACTGCTTCTTTGAATCCTTTCAATAAGCACCTTGCGCACACAAAAGAATAGCTGACAAGCTAAGTGGACTAGCAAAGACTTCTTACAAAGATTACTACAGCAGTAGTACGCAACACATAAAGATTATTGCAATAGCAGCATTGCATGCTGACAGTGCAGTCATACAGATTGAGCAAATACAAACATCAACAGCCACTTGGACAAGTCAGTTAGCAGAACGAACAATAGTCAGTAGAAAGTGGTCAGTCGAATCGACTTACACTGCACACTACCCTCGGGCGTGTGATACTGGAACGATTGTTCCACCTGCTAATTCGACCCTACGCAGTCATCCTGCCGAACTAGAAATCAGTGGAAAGCAAGGCAGTTGTGACAACTCCTCGCTGTGTCCAGCTCACGAGCTGACAACACTGCAAATCAAGTTCGACCAGTTTAACTTGCTGACCTTGGGCTTGTAAGGGGCGAGACGCTGTACTGCCTGCACACACTCAGAACTGTGGGCCGCTGTACAGGTGAACGCTACCACACCACCCTGAAATCCTGTACAACTATATAGAGTAATAATAAAAGTAATAATAATAATAAAAGTAGTTCTTATTTATTTAGTAAACTTAAAAGTGACAAAAATATTAATTATTAGTCATTGATTATTATTAATGGTATTATTATTACTGTTATTACTATTTTTATTAATATTATTTTTATCATTGTTGCATAAAATTAGTTGTTTTTCTTTCTGTTTAAAAATCATTTTTAGTTAATAACACTGTGATTGAATACTGCTCATTATCATTAGTACTGCTATATACTCTCATCTCTTTCATATCATTATATTCCTCAATTTAAACACAAACAACTTTGATACAAATAAATATCATAAGAATTGAAACTTATGAACAAAAACCATGGTGTATCATAACAATAATAACATCAATGAATGGGCAATACTGGTAATGCATACAAAATGATGATAAACGCCACAATAAAAAGAAAAGTAATCTAAAGGAACCCAATGTATCAGAGTTGTTCTCAATTTCTCTGGCTTTGTTCAGCGGTAGTACTATTTCTTATTCGTTTTTTTTTTGCTTTTTCAAGTTGTTTACCATGAAAAAGAATACTGGATAATTATGAGTAGGTCTACAACAGCAGCACAAAGCAAGTCTAGGTTTAAAGACTTGCAATATTTTCGACTAAAGGTTTATAATTAATTTTCATTATTATTACTACTCTTGCCTTTAATAATAATTAATTAACACCTGTCTCTCCACAACATTGGCAATAATCATCATAATTGAAATACCGATGGTAGACGGTTGATAAAAGATGCAAAATATTATACAATATGATACAAAAATTGCATAAAAAGAGTGACAAAAATAGTCATTTGAGGAACTTAATCCGTAATTTGTGCAAAATTTGTACACACTTTGTTTATTTTAATGATATTTGACTTTACCTGCTGCTCAGCATGCCATAAAAAAGAACTGGCTCAATTATTCCAAACAGTTTTCCTCCAACTCCACAAGGTTTACGAAAATTCAGAGGAAATAAAAATTATTGTGAGTTTTTGTTACAATTGCGTTGTGATTGCCACACTGTGAACAGCGCGTGTTTAGCTGATTTACTTGCACAGTTGATGCAGCATTCTAAAATACGTTTTCGAAATATTGACCAATGGGTTGCACAGTCACTAAGCATATGTTTTGATATGGAAATTTAAAATACAAATACTTGAATATCCACCAGATTCTTTGAGTTGGTTTTTCACTAAATGCGAAACTACAGCAAAGCCTTCAGTTGACTTTTTGGAAATATATTCCATGCTTTATGACGATCTCCGTTGGTGGGAAAATAAACTTAAAAAGATGCTTTTCACCCCCTGGAATATCTAGACTCGAGCTATTACGAAAGAGTTGCAAGCTCAACTCATCAAAAAGAAAAGTCAACGTTTTTGCAAGTTATTGTTATCGGTGGTGGTGTGCAATAGGGAGAGCAATGTGTTGCGTGAAACAACTGTTACACTTCTTCAGATGTTGTGTAATTATGTTCAAAGATTCAATTATGTTATGAAGCAAGAGGGAAGTTGGCACACCCATGCGGCTATAAAGTTATAATTATTGCAGACAAAAATTTTCCAAGAACTATTAGATGCTCTGACAGCACAATTCGTAAAATATACAACCAGTTACATAATGATTGAAACATGTAGACAAATTGAGCATCCTCAAGCCAACTGGCAAGTCAAAACTGAAGACAAACTCCATAACATCATTTTCGCACTATTTATGTTATCTCCACGGGCAACGCAGGTTATTTCTGCTAGTATTTTATAAATCTAAAACAATAATAAGTTTGGCACATTACCAAAAGACCAGGCACTTGGTATGTGGCTGATTATTGGCAATTGTTAACTTGTGCTTTTAGATCAATTTCTTATTGTGTTTTTATTATCATAATTGTTAATATTGTATTAAGTTTCATCGTTTGTTTTATTATTATGTTAATCTTATTAGCCATACAGATATAATCTGTATGGCTATTGTTTTAGTAGGTTTTATTAGCCATACAGATATAATCTGTATGGCTATTGTTTTAGTAGGTTTTATTAGCCATACAGATATAATCTGTATGGCTATTGTTTTAGCTGGTTTTATTATTAGCCATACAGATATAATCTGTATGGCTATTGTTTTTGCTGGTTTTATTATTAGCCATACAGATATAATCTGTATGGCTATTGTTTTTGCTGGTTTTATTATTAGCCATACAGATATAATCTGTATGGCTATTGTTTTAGTAGGTTTTATTAGCCATACAGATATAATCTGTATGGCTATTGTTTTAGTAGGTTTTATTATTATTATTATTATTAGCCATACAGATATAATCTGTATGGCTATTGTTTTTGCTGGTTTTATTATTAGCCATACAGATATAATCTGTATGGCTATTGTTTTAGTAGGTTTTATTAGCCATACAGATATAATCTGTATGGCTATTGTTTTAGTAGGTTTTATTATTATTTTTCTTTCGCCGCACTCTAACCACTAGATTTCAGTTTCTGTCTTCTTCTATAACTACAGATTCGCTGCTTAGAACTCTCTAAAAATTAGTTGGTTACGTAGGGGCACATCTGGAGATTAACAAAATATTTTTTTTCAAGTTAAAAAAGTTACCACGTCACAGCTATTCCACTTTTCGCACGCCTCTTCAACAGTCATTTTTGTTCAATAAATGCTGAATAACTCTGTCACTTTTCATCAAAACTGCATGATATTTATATGAGGGTGTGCAGCTATGGCAGCTGTACACAGGCTTCAAAAGTTTTCAATACCAAGTTTACAAGGTTTTCAAGGAGAGGCAATTTTTAGTGATTTTCAGAAAATTTGAACTTTTTTAGTGGAAGAAATTCCAGTCTAAACTGTGGAAATACAAGTAGATATGGCGTGTTTTCTCACAGCAGGGGCCTATTAGGACGTTATGTCATGACACAACGTTGTTGAGTGAACTGCAGTTTGATCAACGACGTTGCGCAGTTAGCTGTGTCATGACACAACGTCATAGTCTGCTCAAACCAATAGAGGCATTAGCGTTGAGTAACTTGCTTGGAATGTTGCCAATTGCAGTTGGATCAACAACGTTATGAACTGAGCTGCGTAATGACGCAACGTCATAGTTCATTCAAGTGAATAGAGGCATTAGCATTAACTAGCTTGCTTGGAATGTTGCCAAATGCATGTGTACTTTGACAGGCAATTCAGAGAGTTGCCTGCCATCTCGGAGAAGAAAACTCGTAACAGAACCCTCATATTGCTTGTCAACTTCTGAACCATTTGTTGCAAGTCACTAAAAAATTTTTTAATCAAAGCCATGTGTGCATGTTTTACAGCCAATAATGCCATATACAATGGTTTAACACCACAACACACTTTTCCATTAAAACTCAAAGCAATAACAGTTTTTATTGGTTCTTACCTACGCTGATCATAACCGATTTTGGAAGACACATTGATTCAGTCACATTGACTAACATTCCGAAGAAAAAATGAACAGTAGTAATATATGAGCAGAACTGTGTTGTTTGTGTGTATTGATGTTAAACATTAAACAGAGAGGACAACTCCTAAATTATATTAACATATATCATCAAATTGCGCAGCTGGTCTCGTCTAATTGTTATGTTCTGTCACTATAGTAACTGCCTAAAAACTTTGAAAGTTTTGTTGAGAGGGTAACTCCTAAAATAATTCAATTTCCGTCTTGGTCAGGCAATTTGGGCGTATAAAAACAACTTGATGCGTTCATAATCATTCAAGCCATGAGCTGCTTACTTGGAAAGCTGCCAACTTTCTTTGTACCATGTAAAGTTACTTATAGTTGCCTTTTCAGATGGATTCCGAGAGGATAACTCCTCAAAAAATGCATTTTGCTCGATAACTTTTAAACCGTAAGTCGAATTTGAACAATTTTTTTTTCATCGAACCGTGCATCTGTATGGCTTTTATTTTCTCTACAGAGAAAACATTTTAGTCTAGTTATTATTTTTCTTTCGCCGCATTCTAACCACTAGATTTCAGTTTCTGTCTTCTTCTATAACTACAGATTCGCTGATTAGAACTCTCTAAAAATTAGTTGGTTACGTAGGGGTACATCTGGAGATTAACGAAATATTTTTTTTCAAGTTAAAAAAGTTACCACGTCACAGCTATTCCACTTTTCGCACGGCTCTTCAACAGTCATTTTCGTTCAATAAATGCTGAATAACTCTGTCACTTTTCATCTAAACTGCATGATATTTATATGAGGGTGTGCGGCTATGGTAGATGTATACAGGCATCAAAAGTTTTCAATAGCAAGTTTACAAGTTTTTCAAGGAGAGGCAATTTTTAGTGATTTTCAGAAAATTCGAACTTTTTCACTGGAAGAGATTCCGTTCTAAACTGTTGTAATACAAGTAGATATGGCATGTTTTCCCACAGCAGGGGCCTATTACGACGTTATGTCATGACACAAGGTTGTTGAGTGAACTGCAGTTTGATCAAGGACGTCGCGTCATGACACAACGTCATAGTCTGCTGGAAGAAATTCCAATATAAACTGTTGGAATACAAGTAGATATGGCAGGTTTTCTCACAGGAGAGGCCTATTAGGATTTTAAGTCATGACACGACGTCTTTAAGCAAGCAGCAGTTTGATCAACAACGTTGTGAACTGAGCTGCGTAATGACACAACGTCATAGTCTGCTCAAACGAATAGAGGCATTAGCATTGAGTAACTTACTTGGAATGTTGCCAAGTGCATGTGTACTTTGACAGACCAGTTAGAGAGTTGCCTGCCACCTCGGAGAAGACAACTCCGAACGAAACACTCATATTGCTCTTTAACTTTTGAACCGTTTGTCACAAGTCACTAAAACTTTTTTTAATCAAAGCCATGTGTGCATGTTTTACAGCCATTAATGCCGCATACAATGGTTTCACACCACTACACGCTCTTCCATGTAAACGCAAAGCAATACCAGTTTTTATTGGTTCTTACGTTGATCATAACCGATCTTGGAAGACACATTGATTAAGTCACATTGACAAACATTCCGAAAAAATAATGAACAGTAGTAATATATGAGCAGAACAGGGTTGCTTATGTTTTTGGATGTTAAACATTATACAGAGAGGACAACTCTTAAGTTATATGTGCATTTATCGTCAATATGCACAGCTTGTCTGATCTAAATGTTATATTCTGTCACTACAGTAATTGCCTAAAAACTTTGAAAGATTGGTTGAGAGGGTAACTCCTAAAATAAACCAGTTTCCGTCTTGACAAGGGAAGTTAGTCGTGTAAAAACAATTGAATGCGCTCATAATCATTCAAACCATGAGCCGCTTACTTGGAAAGCTGCCAATTTACTTTGTATCATGTAATTTCATTAATAGCTGCGTTTTCAATCAGATACCGAGAGGATAACTCCTCAAAAAGTGCATTTTCACCATAACTTTTGAACTGTAAGTCGAAAATGGATCATTTTTTTTTTCGTCAGACTGAGCATCTGTATGGCTTTTAATTTTTCTACAGAAAAATAATCTTTTCTAGTTATTAGCCATACAGATATAATCTGTATGGCTATTGTTTTAGTAGGTTTTATTATTATTAGCCATACAGATATAATCTGTATGGCTATTGTTTTTGCTGGTTTTATTAGCCATACAGATATAATCTGTATGGCTATTGTTTTTGCTGGTTTTATTAGCCATACAGATATAATCTGTATGGCTATTGTTTTAGTAGGTTTTATTATTATTATTATTATTAGCCATACAGATATAATCTGTATGGCTATTGTTTTAGTAGGTTTTATTATTATTATTATTTTTCTTTCGCGAAGTTTCTTCTTCTATAACTACAGATTTGCTGATCAGAACTCTCTAAATATTAGTTGGTTACGTAGGTGCACATCTCGAGATTAACGAAGTATTTTTTTTCAAGTTGCGAAAGTCACCATGTCACAGCTATTCCACTTTCCGCAAGCCTCTTCAACAGCCGTTTTTGTTCAATAAATGCTAAATAGCTCTGTCACTTTTCATCAAAACTGCATGATTTTTATATGAGGGTGTGCAACTATGGTAGATGTACACAGGCATCAAAAGTTCTCAATAGTAAGTTTGCAAGTTTTTCAAGGAGAGGCAATTTTTACTGATTTTCAGAAAATTTGAACTTTTTTGCTGGAAGAAATTCCAATCTAAACTGTTGAAATACAAGTAGATATGGCATGTTTTCCCACAGGAGGGGCCTATTACGACGTTATGTCATGACACAACGTTGTTGAGTGAACTGCAGATTGATCAACAACGTCGCGTCATGACACAACGTCATAGTCTGCTGGAAGAAATTCCAATATAAACTGTTGGAATACAAGTAGATATGGCAGGTTTTCTCACAGGAGAGGCCTATTAGGACTTTAAGTCATGACACGACGTCTTTAAGCAAGCAGCAGTTTGATCAACGTCGTTGTGAAGTGAGCTGTGTAATAACACAACGTCATAGTCTGCTCAAACGAATAGAGCCATGAGCATGAGTAACCTACTTGGAATGTTGCCAAGTGCATGAGTACTTTGACATACCATTTAGAGAGTTGCCTGCCATCTCGGAGAAGATAACTCCGAACAAAACACTTATATTGCTCTTTAACTTTTGAACCGTTTGTCGCAAGTCACTAAAACTTTTTTTAATCAAAGCCATGTGTGCATGTTTTACAGCCAATAATGCCGCATACAATGGTTTCACACCACAACACGCTCACCCATTTAAACTCAAAGAAATACCAGTTTTTATTGGTTCTTACGTTGATCATAACCGATCTTGGAAGACACATTGATTAAGTCACATTGACTAACATTCCGAAAAAATAATGAACAGTAGTAATATATGAGCAGAACAGGGTTGTTTATGTTTTTGAATGTTAAACATTCTACAGAGAGGACAACTCTTAGGTTGCATGTAAATATATCATCAAATTGCACAGCTTCTCTCATCAAAATATTATGTTCTGTCACTATAGTAACTGCCTGAAACTTTGAAAGTTTTGTTGAGAGGGTAACTCCTAAAATAAACCAGTATCCGTCTTGACAAGGGAAGTTAGTCGTGTAAAAACAACTGGATGCATTCATAATCATTCAAACCACGAGCTGTTTACTTGGAAAGCTGCCAAATTGTTTTGCATCATGTATATTCATTAATAGCTGCGTTTTCCATCAGATACCGAGAGGATAACTCCTCAAAAATTGCATTTTTCTCCATAACTTTCGAACCGTAAGTCGAAAATGGATCATTTTTTTTTCGTCAGACTGAGCATCTGTATGGCTTCTAATTTTTCTACAGAAAAAATAATCTTTTCTAGTTATTATTATTTTTCTTTCGCGAACTTTCTTCTTCTATAACTACAGATTCGCTGATCGGAACTCTCTAAAAAATAGTTGGTTACGTAGGGACACATCTGAAATTTTATGAAAGTATTTTTCTCGAGTTAAGAAAGTCACGGTGTCACAGCTATTCCACTTTCCGCAAGCCTCTTCAACAGCCATTTTTGTTCAATAAATGCTAAATAGCTCTGTCACTTTTCATCAAAACTGCATGATTTTTATGTGAGGGTGTGCAGCTATGGTAGATGTACACAGGCATCAAAAGTTTTCAATAGTAAGTTTACAAGTTTTTCAAGGAGAGGCAATTTTTAATGATTTTGAGAAAATTTGAACTTTTTTGCTGGAAGAAATTCCAATCTAAACTGTGGAAATACAAGCAGATATGGCGTGTTTTCTCACAGGAGGGGCCTATTAGGACGTTATGTCATGACACGACGTTGTTGAGTGAACTGCAGTTTGATCAACAACGTCGCGTCATGACACAACGTCATAGTCTGCTGTAAGAAATTCCAATATAAACTGTTGGAATACAAGTAGATATGGCAGGTTTTCTCACAGGAGAGGCCTATTAGGACTTTAAGTCATGACACGACGTTATAGTCTGCTCAAACGAATAGAGGCATTAGCGTTGAGTAACTTGCTTGGAATGTTGCCAAGTGCAGTTGGATCAACAACGTTATGAACTGAGCTGCGTAATGACGCAATGTCATAGTTAGTTCAAGTGAATAGAGGCATTAGCATTAACTAGCTTGCTTGGAATGTTGCCAAGTGCATGCGTACTTTGACGTACCATTTAGAGAGTTGCCTGCCAACTAGGAGAAGACAACTCCGAACAAAACCCTTATATTGCTCTTTAACTTTTGAACTGTTTGTCGCAAGTCACTAAAACTTTTTTTAATCAAAGCCAAATGAGCATGTTTTACAGCCAATAATGCCGCATACAATGGTTTCACACCACAACACGCTGTTCCATGAAAACTCAAAGAAATACCAGTTTTTTGGTTGGTTCTTACGTCAATCATAACAGATCTTAGAACACACATTGATTCAGTCACATTGACTAACATTCCGAAAAAAAAATGAACAGTAGTAATATATGAGCAGAACAGTGTTGTTTGTGTATATTGATGTTAAACATTATACAGAGACGACAACTCCTAAGTTACATGTACATATATCATCAAATTGCGCAGCTTGTGTCATCTAAATGTTATGTTCTGTCACTATAGTAACTGCTTAAAAACTTGGAAAGTTTTGTTGAGAGGGTAACTCCAAAAATAAACCAGTTTCCGTCTTGACAAGGAAAGTTGGTCTTGTAAAAACAACTGGATGCATTCATAATCATTCAAACCATGAGCTGCTTATTTGGAAAGCTGCCAAATTACTTGGCATCACGTAATTTCATTAATAGCTGCGTTTTCCATCAGATACCGAGAGGATAACTCCTCAAAAATCTCATTTTTCTCCATAACTTTCGAACCGTAAGTCGAAAATGGATCATTTTTTTTTCGTCAGACTGAGCATCTGTATGGCTTTTAATTTTTCTACAGAAAAAATAATCTTTTCTAGTTATTTTTCTTTCGCCGCATTCTAACCACTAGATTTCAGTTTCTGTCTTCTTCTATAACTACAGATTCGCTGATTAGAACTCTCTAAAAATTAGTTGGTTACGTAGGGGTACATCTGGAGATTACCGAAATATTTTTTTTCAAGTTAAAAAAGTTACCACGTCACAGCTATTCCACTTTTCGCACGCCTCTTCAACAGTCATTTTCGTTCAATAAATGCTGAATAACTCTGTCACTTTTCATCTAAACTGCATGATATTTATATGAGGGTGTGCGGCTATGGTAGATGTATACAGGCAT
Source organism: Cryptosula pallasiana (assembly GCA_945261195.1). Classification (NCBI taxonomy): domain Eukaryota; kingdom Metazoa; phylum Bryozoa; class Gymnolaemata; order Cheilostomatida; family Cryptosulidae; genus Cryptosula; species Cryptosula pallasiana. Next base: position 52,673,016 of record OX183132.1, on the reverse strand, counting down.
CAAAAGTTTTCAATAGCAAGTTTACAAGTTTTTCAAGGAGAGGCAATTTTTAGTGATTTTCAGAAAATTCGAACTTTTTCACTGGAAGAGATTCCGTTCTAAACTGTTGTAATACAAGTAGATATGGCATGTTTTCCCACAGCAGGGGCCTATTACGACGTTATGTCATGACACAACGTTGTTGAGTGAACTGCAGTTTGATCAAGGACGTCGCGTCATGACACAACGTCATAGTCTGCTGGAAGAAATTCCAATATAAACTGTTGGAATACAAGTAGATATGGCAGGTTTTCTCACAGGAGAGGCCTATTAGGACTTTAAGTCATGACACGACGTCTTTAAGCAAGCAGCAGTTTGATCAACGTCGTTGTGAAGTGAGCTGTGTAATGACACAACGTCATAGTCTGCTCAAACGAATAGAGCCATGAGCATTGAGTAACCTACTTGGAATGTTGCCAAGTGCATGAGTACTTTGACATACCATTTAGAGAGTTGCCTGCCATCTCGGAGAAGATAACTCCAAACAAAACAATTATATTGCTCTTTAACTTTTGAACCGTTTGTCGCAAGTCACTAAAACTTTTTTTAATCAAAGCCATGTGTGCATGTTTTACAGCCAATAATGCCGCATACAATGGTTTCACACCACAACACGCTCTTCCATTTAAACTCAAAGAGATACCAGTTCTTATTGGTTCTTACGTTGATCATAACCGATCTTGGAAGACACATTGATTAAGTCACATTGACTAACATTCCGAAAAAATAATAAACAGTAGTAATATATGAGCAGAACAGGCTTGTTTATGTTTTTGAATGTTAAACATTCTACAGAGAGGACAACTCTTAGGTTGCATGTAAATATATCATCAAATTGCGCAGCTTCTCTCATCAAAATATTATGTTCTGTCACTATAGTAACTGCCTGAAACTTTGAAAGTTTTGTTGAGAGGGTAACTCCTAAAATAAACCAGTTTCCGTCTTGACAAGGGAAGTTAGTCGTGTAAAAACAACTGGATGCGTTCATAATCATTCAAACCATGAGCTGTTTACTTGGAAAGCTGCCAAATTGTTTTGCATCATGTAATTTCATTAATAGCTGCGTTTTCCATCAGATACCGAGAGGATAACTCCTCAAAAATTGCATTTTTCTCCATAACTTTTGAACTGTAAGTCGAATTTGAATAATTTTTTTTTCGTTGAACCGTGCATCTGTATGGCTTTTATTTTCTCTACAGAGAAAACATTTTAGTCTAGTTATTATTATTATTATTATTATTATTATTATTTTTCTTTCGCGAACTTTCTTCTTCTATAACTACAGATTCGCTGATCGGAACTCTCTAAAAAATAGTTGGTTACGTAGGGACACATCTGAAATTTTATGAAAGTATTTTTCTCGAGTTAAGAAAGTAACGGTGTCACAGCTATTCCACTTTCCGCAAGCCTCTTCAACAGCTATTTTTGTTCAATAAATGCTAAATAGCTCTGTCACTTTTCATCAAAACTGCATGATTTTTATATGGGGGTGTGCAGCTATGGTATATGTACACAGGCATCAACAGTTTTCAATAGTAAGTTTACAAGTTTTTCAAGGAGAGGCAATTTTTAATGATTTTTAGAAAATTTGAACTTTTTTGCTGGAAGAAATTCCAATTTAAACTGTTGAAATTACAGGTAGATATGGCGTGTTTTCTCACAGGAGGGGCCTATTAGGACGTTATGTCATGACACAACGTTGTTGAGTGAACTGCAGTTTGATCAAGGAAGTTGCGTCATGACACACCGTCATAGTCTGCTGGAAGAAATTCCAATATAAACTGTTGGAATACAAGTAGATATGGCAGGTTTTCTCACAGGAGAGGCCTATTAGGACTTTAAGTCATGACACGACGTCTTTAAGCAAGCAGCAGTTTCATCAACGTCGTTGTGAAGTGAGCTGTGTAATGACACAACGTCATAGTCTGCTCAAACGAATAGAGCCATGAGCATTGAGTAACCTACTTGGAATGTTGCCAAGTGCATGAGTACTTTGACATACCATTTAGAGAGTTGCCTGCCATCTCGGAGAAGATAACTCCGAACAAAACACTTATATTGCTCTTTAACTTTTGAACCGTTTGTCGCAAGTCACTAAAACTTTTTTTAATCAAAGCCATGTGTGCATGTTTTACAGCCAATAATGCCGCATACAATGGTTTCACACCACAACACGCTCTTCCATTTAAACTCAAAGAAATACCAGTTTTTATTGGTTCTTACGTTGATCATAACCGATCTTGGAAGACACATTGATTAAGTCACATTGACTAACATTCCGAAAAAACAATGAACAGTAGTAATATATGAGCAGAACAGGGTTGTTTATGTTTTTGAATGTTAAACATTCTACAGAGAGGACAACTCTTAGGTTGCATGTAAATATATCATAAAATTGCGCAGCTTCTCTCATCAAAATATTATGTTCTGTCACTATAGTAACTGCCTGAAACTTTGAAAGTTTTGTTGAGAGGGTAACTCCTAAAATAAACCAGTTTCCGTCTTGACAAGGGAAGTTAGTCGTGTAAAAACAACTGGATGCGTTCATAATCATTCAAACCATGAGCTGTTTACTTGGAAAGCTGCCAAATTGTTTTGCATCATGTAATTTCATTAATAGCTGCGTTTTCCATCAGATACCGAGAGGATAACTCCTCAAAAATTGCATTTTTCTCCATAACTTTCGAACCGTAAGTCGAAAATGGATCATTTTTTTTTCGTCAGACTGAGCATCTGTATGGCTTTTAATTTTTCTACAGAAAAAATAATCTTTTTTAGTTTAATTATAAATTTATTCTAGTTAGCCATACAGATATAATCTGTATGGCTATTGTTTTAGTAGGTTTTATTATTAGCCATACAGATATAATCTGTATGGCTATTGTTTTAGTAGGTTTTCTTATTATTATTTTTCTTTCGCCGCAGTCTAACCACTAGATTTCAGTTTCTGTCTTCTTCTATAACTACAGATTCGCTGATCGGACTTCTCTAAAAAATAGTTGGTTACGTAGGGACACATCTGAACTTTTATGAAAGTATTTTTCTCGAGTTAAGAAAGTCACGGTGTCACAGCTATTCCACTTTCCGCAAGCCTCTTCAACAGCCATTTTAGTTCAATAAATGCTAAATAGCTCTGTCACTTTTCATCAAAACTGCATGATTTTTATGTGAGGGTGTGCAGCTATGGTAGATGTACACAGGCATCAAAAGTTTTCAATAGTAAGTTTACAAGTTTTTCAAGGAGAGGCAATTTTTAATGATTTTGAGAAAATTTGAACTTTTTTGCTGGAAGAAATTCCAATTTAAACTGTGGAAATACAAGCAGATATGGCGTGTTTTCTCACAGGAGGGGCCTATTAGGACGTTATGTCATGACACGACGTTGTTGAGTGAACTGCAGTTTGATCAACAACGTCGCGTCATGACACAACGTCATAGTCTGCTGTAAGAAATTCCAATATAAACTGTTGGAATACAAGTAGATATGGCAGGTTTTCTCACAGGAGGGGCCTATTAGGACGTTATGTCATGACACAACGTTGTTGAGTGAACTGCAGTTTGATCAAGGACCTTATGAAGTGAGCTGCGTCATGACACAACGTCATAGTCTGCTCAAACGAATAGAGGCATTAGCGTTGAGTAACTTGCTTGGAATGTTGCCAAGTGCATGTGTACTTTGACAGACCATTTAGAGAGTTGCCTGCCACCTCGGAAAAGACAACTCCAAACAAAACACTTATATTGCTCTTTAACTTTTGAACCGTTTGTCGCAAGTCACTAAGACTTCTTTTAATCAAAGCCATGTGTGCATGTTTTACAGCCAATAATGCCGCATACAATGGTTTCACACCACAACACGCCCTTCCATTAAAACTCAAAGCAATACCAGTTTTTATTGGTTCTTACGTTGATCATAACCGATCTTGGAAGACACATTGATTCAGTCACATCGACTAACATTCCGCAAAAAGTAATGAATGAACAGTAGTAATATATGAGCAGAACAGGGTTGTTTATGTTTTTGAATGTTAAACATTCTACAGAGAGGACAACTCCTAAGTTATATGTACGTATATCATCAAATTGCGCAGCTTGTCTCATCTAAATGTTATGTTCTGCCACTATAGTAACTGCCTAAAAACTTTGAAAGTTTTGTTGAGAGGGTAACTCCTAAAATGAACCAGTTTCCGTCTTGACAAGGGAAGTTAGTCGTATAAAAACAACTTGATGCAATCATAAGTACTCAAGCCATGAGCTGCTTACTTGGAAAGCTGCCAAATTACTTTGCATCATGTAATTTCATTAAAAGCTGCGTTTTCAATCAGATACCGAGAGGATAACTCCTCAAAAAATGCATTTTGCTTCATAACTTTTGAACCGTAAGTCAAACTTGAACAATTTTTTTTTCGTTGAATCGTGCATCTGTATGGCTTTTATTTTCTCTACAGAGAAAACATTTCAGTCTAGTTATTTTTCTTTCGCCGCATTCTAACCACTAGATTTCAGTTTCTGTCTTCTTCTATAACTACAGACTCGCTGATTAGAACTCTCTAAAAATTCGTTGGTTACGTAGGGGTACATCTGGAGATTAACGAAATATTTTTTTTCAAGTTAAAAAAGTCACGGTGTCACAGCTATTCCATTTTCCGCAAGCCTCTTCAACAGCCATTTTTGTTCAATAAATGCTAAATAACTCTGTCATTGTTCATCCAAACTGCATGATTTTTATATGAGGGTGTGCAGCTATGGTAGATGTACACAGGCATCAAAAGTTTTCAATAGTAAGTTTACAAGTTTTTCAAGTAGAGGCAATTTTTAATGATTTTGAGAAAATTTGAACTTTTTTGCTGGAAGAAATTCCAATCTAAACTGTGGAAATACAAGTAGATATGGTGTGTTTTCTCACAGGAGGGGCCTATTAGGACGTTATGTCATGACACAACGTTGTTGAGTGAACTGCAGTTTGATCAACAACTTCGCGTCATGACACAACGTCATAGTCTGCTGGAAGAAATTCCAATCTAAACTGTGGATATACAAGTAGATAAGGCGTGTTTTCTCACAGGAGGGGCCTATTAGGACGTTATGTCATGACACAACGTTGTTGAGTGAACTGCAGTTTGATCAAGGACCTTATGAAGTGAGCTGCGTCATGACACAACGTCATAGTCTGCTCAAATGAATAGAGGCATTAGCGTTGAGTAACTTGCTTGGAATGTTGCCAATTGCAGTTGGATCAACAACGTTATGAACTGAGCTGCGTAATGACGCGACGTCATAGTTCATTCAAGTGAATAGAGGCATTAGCATTAACTAGCTTGCTTGGAATGTTGCCAAATGCATGTGTACTTTGACAGGCAATTCAGAGAGTTGCCTGCCATCTCGGAGAAGAAAACTCCTAACAGAACCGTCATATTGCTTTTTAACTTCTGAACCATTTGTTGCAAGTCACTAAAACTTTTTTTAATCAAAGCCATGTGTGCATGTTTTACAGCCAATAATGCCATATACAATGGTTTCACACCACAACACGCTTTTCCATTAAAACTCAAAGCATAAACAGTTTTTATTGGTTCTTACTTACGTTGATCATAACCGATTTTGGAAGACACATTGATTCAGTCATATTGACTAACATTCCGAAGAAAAAATGAACAGTAGTAATATATGAGCAGAACTGTGTTGTTTGTGTGTATTGATGTTAAACATTAAACAGAGAGGACAACTCCTAAGTTATATTAACATATGTCATCAAATGCGCAGCTGGTCTCGTCTAATTGTTATGTTCTGTCACTATAGTAACTGCCTAAAAACTTTGAAAGTTTTGTTGAGAGGGTAACTCCTAAAATAATTCAATTTCCGTCTTGGTCAGGCAATTTGGGCGTATAAAAACAACTTGATGCGTTCATAATCATTCAAGCCATGAGCTGCTTACTTGGAAAGCTGCCAACTTTCTTTGTACCATGTAAAGTTACTAATAGTTGCCTTTTCAGATGGATTCCGAGAGGATAACTCCTTAAAATATGCATTTTTGTCCATAACTTTTGAACCGTAAGTCGAATTTGAACAATTTTTTTTTCGTTGAATCGTGCATCTGTATGGCTTTTATTTTCTCTACAGAGAAAACATTTTAGTCTAGTTATTATTATTTTTCTTTCGCGAAGTTTCTTCTTCTATAACTACAGATTCACTGATCAGAACTCTCTAAATATTAGTTGGTTACGTAGGTGCACATCTCGAGATTAACGAAATATTTTTTTTCAAGTTGCGAAAGTCACCATGTCACAGCTATTCCACTTTCCGCAAGCCTCTTCAACAGCCGTTTTTGTTCAATAAATGCTAAATAGCTCTGTCATTGTTCATCCAAACTGCATGATTTTTATATGAGGGTGTGCAGCTATGGTAGATGTACACAGGCATCAAAAGTTTTCAATAGTAAGTTTACAAGTTTTTCAAGGAAAGGCAATTTTTAATGATTTTGAGAAAATTTGAACTTTTTTGCTGGAAGAAATTCCAATCTAAACTGTGGAAATACAAGTAGATATGGCGTGTTTTCTCACAGGAGGGGCCTATTAGGACGTTATGTCATGACACGACGTTGTTGAGTGAACTGCAGTTTGATCAACAACGTCGCGTCATGACACAACGTGATAGTCTGCTGGAAGAAATTCCAATCTAAACTGTGGATATACAAGTAGATATGGCATGTTTTCCCACAGGAGGGGCCTATTACGACGTTATGTCATGACACGACGTTGTTGAGTGAACTGCAGTTTGATCAAGGACGTTATGAAGTGAGCTGCATCATGACACAACGTCATAGTCTGCTCAAACGAATAGGGCATTAGCATTGAGTAACTTACTTGGAATGTTGCCAAGTGCATGGGTACTATGACAGACCATTTAGAGAGTTGCCTGCCACCTCGGAGAAGACAACTCCAAACAAAAGACTTACATTGCTCTTTAACTTTTGAATCATTTGTCGCAACTCACTAAAACTTTTTTCAATCAAAGCCATGTGTGCATGTCTTACAGCCAATAATGCCGAATACAATGGTTTCACACCGCAACACGCTGTTCCATTAAAACTCAAAGCAATACCAGTTTTTATTGATTGTTACGTTGATCATAACCAATCTTGGAAAAAACTTCAATTCAGTCACATCGAGTAATGAATGAACAGTAGTAATATATGAGCAGAACAGGGTTGTTTATGTTTTTGAATGTTAAACATTCTACAGAGAGGACAACTCCTAAGTTATATTAACGTATATCATCAAATTGCGCAGCTTGTCTCATCTAAATGTTATGTTCTGCCACTATAGTAACTGCCTAAAAACTTTGAAAGTTTTGTTGAGAGGGTAACTCCTAAAATGAACCAGTTTCCGTCTTGACAAGGGAAGTTAGTCGTATAAAAACAACTTGATGCAATCATAAGTACTCAAGCCATGAGCTGCTTACTTGGAAAGCTGCCAAATTACTTTGCATCATGTAATTTCATTAGTAGCTGCATTTTCCATCAGATACCGAGAGGATAACTCCTCAAAAATCGCATTTTTCTCCATAACTTTCGAACCGTAAGTCGAAAATGGATCATTTTTTTTGCGTCAGACTGAGCATCTGTATGGCTTTTAATTTTTCTACAGAAAAAATAATCTTTTCTAGTTATTATTATTATTATTATTATTTTTCTTTCGCGAACTTTCTTCTTCTATAACTACAAATTCGCTGATCGGAACTCTCTAAAAAATAGTTGGTTACGTAGGGACACATCTGAAATTTTATGAAAATATTTTTCTCGAATTAAGAAAGTAACGGTGTCACAGCTATTCCACTTTCCGCAAGCCTCTTCAACAGCTATTTTTGTTCAATAAATGCTAAATAGCTCTGTCACTTTTCATCTAAACTGCATGATTTTTATATGGGGGTGTGCAGCTATGGTATATGTACACAGGCATCAACAGTTTTCAATAGTAAGTTTACAAGTTTTTCAAGGAGAGGCAATTTTTAATGATTTTGAGAAAATTTGAACTTTTTTGCTGGAAGAAATTCCAATTTAAACTGTTGAAATTACAGGTAGATATGGCGTGTTTTCTCACAGGAGGGGCCTATTAGGACGTTATGTCATGACACAACGTTGTTGAGTGAACTGCAGTTTGATCAAGGACTTTGCGTCATGACACACCGTCATAGTCTGCTGGAAGAAATTCCAATATAAACTGTTGGAATACAAGTAGATATGGCAGGTTTTCTCACAGGAGAGGCCTATTAGGACTTTAAGTCATGACACGACGTCTTTAAGCAAGCAGCAGTTTGATCAACGTCGTTGTGAAGTGAGCTGTGTAATGACACAACGTCATAGTCTGCTCAAACGAATAGAGCCATGAGCAAATAGTAACCTACTTGGAATGTTGCCAAGTGCATGAGTACTTTGACATACCATTTAGAGAGTTGCCTGCCATCTCGGAGAAGATAACTCCGAACCAAACTTATATTGCTCTTTAACTTTTGAACCGTTTGTCGCAAGTCACTAAAACTTTTTTTAATCAAAGCCATGTGTGCATGTTTTACAGCCAATAATGCTTCATACAATGGTTTCACACCACAACACGCTCTTCCATTTAAACTCAAAGAAATACCAGTTTTTATTGGTTCTTACGTTGATCATAACCGATTTTGGAAGACACATTGATTAAGTCACATTGACTAACATTCCGAAAAAATAATGAACAGTAGTAATATATGAGCAGAACAGGGTTGTTTATGTTTTTGAATGTTAAACATTCTACAGAGAGGACAACTCTTAGGTTGCATGTAAATTTATCATCAAATTGCGCAGCTTCTCTCATCGAAATATTATGTTCTGTCACTATAGTAACTGCCTGAAACTTTGAAAGTTTTGTTGAGAGGGTAACTCCTAAAATAAACCAGTTTCCGTCTTGACAAGGGAAGTTAGTCGTGTAAAAACAACTGGATGCGTTCATAATCATTCAAACCATGAGCTGTTTACTTGGAAAGCTGCCAAATTGTTTTGCATCATGTAATTTCATTAATAGCTGCGTTTTCCATCAGATACCGAGAGGATAACTCCTCAAAAATTTCATTTTTCTCCATAACTTTCGAACCGTAAGTCGAAAATGGATCATTTTTTTTCGTCAGACTGAGCATCTGTATGGCTTTTAATTTTTCTACAGAAAAAATAATCTTTTCTAGTTATTATTATTATTATTATTATTATTTTTCTTTCGCGAACTTTCTTCTTCTATAACTACAAATTCGCTGATCGGAATTCTCTAAAAAATAGTTGGTTACGTAGGGACACATCTGAAATTTTATGAAAGTATTTTTCTCGAGTTAAGAAAGTCACGGTGTCACAGCTATTCCACTTTCCGCAAGCCTCTTCACCAGCTATTTTTGTTCAATAAATGCTAAATAGCTCTGTCACTTTTCATCAAAACTGCATGATTTTTATATGGGGGTGTGCAACTATGGTATATGTACACAGGCATCAAAGGTTTTCAATAGTAAGTTTACAAGTTTTTCAAGGAGAGGCAATTTTTAATGATTTTGAGAAAATTTGAACTTTTTTGCTGGAAGAAATTCCAATCTAAACTGTGGAAATACAAACAGATATGGCGTGTTTTCTCACAGGAGGGGCCTATTAGGACGTTATGTCATGACACGACGTTGTTGAGTGAACTGCAGTTTGATCAACAACGTCGCGTCATGACACAACGTCATAGTCTGCTGTAAGAAATTCCAATATAAACTGTTGGAATACAAGTAGATATGGCAGGTTTTCTCACAGGAGAGGCCTATTAGGACTTTAAGTCATGACACGACGTCTTTAAGCAAGCAGCAGTTTGATCAACGTCGTTGTGAAGTGAGCTGTGTAATGACACAACGTCATAGTCTGCTCAAAAGAATAGAGCCATGAACATTGAGTAACCTACTTGGAATGTTGCCAAGTGCATGAGTACTTTGACATACCATTTAGAGAGTTGCCTGCCATCTCGGAGAAGATAACTCCGAACAAAACACTTACATTGCTCTTTAACTTTTGAACCGTTTGTCGCAAGTCACTAAAACGTTTTTTAATCAAAGCCATGTGTGCATGTTTTACAGCCAATAATGCCGCATACAATGGTTTCACACCAAAACACGCTCGTCCATTTAAACTCAAAGAAATACCAGTTTTTATTGGTTCTTACGTTGATCATAACCGATCTTGGAAGACACATTGATTAAGTCACATTGACTAACATTCCGAAAAAAAAATGAACAGTAGTAATATATGAGCAGAACAGGGTTGTTTATGTTTTTGAATGTTAAACATTATACAGAGAGGACAACTCCCAAGTTAAATGTACATATATCATCAAATTGCGCAGCTTCTCTCATCTAAATGTTATGTTCTGTCACTATAGTAACTGCCAAAAAAATTTAAAAGTTTTGTTGAGAGGGTAACTCCAAAAATAAACCAGTTTCCGTCTTGACAAGGGAAGTTAGTCGTGTAAAAACAACTGGATGCGTTCATAATCATTCAAACCATGAGCTGCTTACTTGGAAAGCTGCCAAATTACTTTGCAACATGTAATTTCATTAATAACTGCGTTTTCAATCACATACCGAGAGGATAACTCCTCAAAATATGCATTTTTCTCCATAACTTTTGAACCGTAAGTCGAAAATGGATCATTTTTTTTTCGTCAGACTGAGCATCTGTATGGCTTTTAATTTTTCTACAGAAAAAATAACTTTTTCTAGTTATTATTATTATTATTATTATTTTTCTTTCGCGAACTTTCTTCTTCTATAACTACAGATTCGCTAATCGGAACTCTCTAAAAAATAGTTGGTTACGTAGGGACACATCTGAAATTTTATGAAAGTATTTTTCTCGAGCTAAGAAAGTAACGGTGTCACAGCTATTCCACTTTCCGCAAGCCTCTTCAACAGCTATTTTTGTTCAATAAATGCTAAATAGCTCTGTCACTTTTCATCAAAACTGCATGATTTTTATATGGGGGTGTGCAGCTATGGTATATGTACACAGGCATCAACAGTTTTCAATAGTAAGTTTACAAGTTTTTCAAGGAGAGGCAATTTTTAATGATTTTGAGAAAATTTGAACTTTTTTGCTGGAAGAAATTCCAATTTAAACTGTTGAAATTACAGGTAGATATGGCGTGTTTTCTCACAGGAGGGGCCTATTAGGACGTTATGTCATGACACAACGTTGTTGAGTGAACTGCAGTTTGATCAAGGACGTTGCGTCATGACACACCGTCATAGTCTGCTGGAAGAAATTCCAATATAAACTGTTGGAATACAAGTAGATATGGCAGGTTTTCTCACAGGAGAGGCCTATTAGGACTTTAAGTCATGACACGACGTCTTTAAGCAAGCAGCAGTTTGATCAACGTCGTTGTGAAGTGAGCTGTGTAATGACACAACGTCATAGTCTGCTCAAACGAATAGAGCCATGAACATTGGGTAACCTACTTGGAATGTTGCCAAGTGCATGAGTACTTTGACATACCATTTAGAGAGTTGCCTGCCATCTCGGAGAAGATAACTCCGAACAAAACACTTATATTGCTCTTTAACTTTTGAACCGTTTGTCGCAAGTCACTAAAACTTTTTTTAATCAAAGCCATGTGTGCATGTTTTACAGCCAATAATGCCGCATACAATGGTTTCACACCACAACACGCTCTTCCATTTAAACTCAAAGAAATACCAGTTTTTATTGGTTCTTACGTTGATGATCATAACCGATCTTGGAAGACACATTGATTAAGTCACATTGACTAACATTCCGAAAAAATAATGAACAGTAGTAATATATGAGCAGAACAGGGTTGTTTATGTTTTTGAATGTTAAACATTCTACAGAGAGGACAACTCTTAGGTTGCATGTAAATATATCATCAAATTGCGCAGCTTCTCTCATCAAAATATTATGTTCTGTCACTATAGTAACTGCCTGAAACTTTGAAAGTTTTGTTGAGAGGGTAACTCCTAAAATAAACCAGTTTCCGTCTTGACAATGGAAGTTAGTCGTGTAAAAACAACTGGATGCGTTCATAATCATTCAAACCATGAGCTGCTTACTTGGAAAGCTGCCAAATTGTTTTGCATCATGTAATTTCATTAATAGCTGCTTTTTTCATCAGATACCGGGAGGATAACTCCTCAAAAATCGCATTTTTCTCCATAACTTTCGAACTGTAAGTCGAAAATGGATCATTTTTTTCTCGTCAGACTGAGCATCTGTATGGCTTTTAATTTTTCTACAGAAAAAATAATCTTTTCTAGTTAGCCATACAGATATAATCTGTATGGCTATTGTTTTAGTAGGTTTTATTATTATTATTATTATTATTATTATTTTTCTTTCGCGAACTTTCTTCTTCTATAACTACAGATTCGCTGATCGGAACTCTCTAAAAAATAGTTGGTTACGTAGGGACACATCTGAAATTTTATGTAATTATTTTTCTCGAGTTAAGAAAGTAACGGTGTCACAGCTATTCCACTTTCCGCAAGCCTCTTCAACAGCTATTTTTGTTCAATAAATGCTAAATAGCTCTGTCACTTTTCATCAAAACTGCATGATTTTTATATGGGGGTGTGCAGCTATGGTATATGTACACAGGCATCAACAGTTTTCAATAGTAAGTTTACAAGTTTTTCAAGGAGAGGCAATTTTTAATGATTTTGAGAAAATTTGAACTTTTTTGCTGGAAGAAATTCCAATTTAAACTGTTGAAATTACAGGTAGATATGGCGTGTTTTCTCACAGGAGGGGCCTATTAGGACGTTATGTCATGACACAACGTTGTTGAGTGAACTGCAGTTTGATCAAGGACGTTGCGTCATGACACACAGTCATAGTCTGCTGGAAGAAATTCCAATATAAACTGTTGGAATACAAGTAGATATGGCATGTTTTCTCACAGGAGAGGCCTATTAGGACTTTAAGTCATGACACGACGTCTTTAAGCAAGCAGCAGTTTGATCAACGTCGTTGTGGAGTGAGCTGTGTAATGACACAACGTCATAGTCTGCTCAAACGAATAGAGCCATGAGCATTGAGTAACCTACTTGGAATGTTGCCAAGTGCATGAGTACTTTGACATACCATTTAGAGAGTTGCCTGCCATCTCGGAGAAGATAACTCCGAACAAAACACTTATATTGCTCTTTAACTTTTGAACCGTTTGTCGCAAGTCACTAAAACTTTTTTTAATCAAAGCCATGTGTGCATGTTTTACAGCCAATAATGCCGCATACAATGGTTTCACACCACAACACGCTCTTCCATTTAAACTCAAAGAAATACCAGTTTTTATTGGTTCTTACGTTGATCATAACCGATCTTGGAAGACACATTGATTAAGTCACATTGACTAACATTCCGAAAAAATAATGAACAGTAGTAATATATGAGCAGAACAGGGTTGTTTATGTTTTTGAATGTTAAACATTCTACAGAGAGGACAACTCTTAGGTTGCATGTAAATATATCATCAAATTGCGCAGCTTCTCTCATCAAAATATTATGTTCTGTCACTATAGTAACTGCCTGAAACTTTGAAAGTTTTGTTGAGAGGGTAACTCCTAAAATAAACCAGTTTCCGTCTTGACAAGGGAAGTTAGTCGTGTAAAAACAACTGGATGCGTTCATAGTCATTCAAACCATGAGCTGTTTACTTGGAAAGCTGCAAAATTGTTTTGCATCATGTAATTTCATTAATAGCTGCGTTTTCCATCAGATACCGAGAGGATAACTCCTCAAAAATCGCATTTTTCTCCATAACTTTCGAACCGTAAGTCGAAAATGGATCATTTTTTTTTCGTCAGACTGAGCATCTGTATGGCTTTTAATTTTTCTACAGAAAAAATAATCTTTTCTAGTTATTATTATTATTATTATTATTATTTTTCTTTCGCGAACTTTCTTCTTCTATAACTACAGATTCGCTGATCGGAACTCTCTAAAAAATAGTTGGTTACGTAGGGACACATCTGAAATTTTATGAAAGTATTTTTCTCGAGTTAAGAAAGTAACGGTGTCACAGCTATTCCTCTTTCCGCAAGCCTCTTCAACAGCTATTTTTGTTCAATAAATGCTAAATAGCTCTGTCACTTTTCATCAAAACTGCATGATTTTTATATGGGGGTGTGCAGCTATGGTATATGTACACAGGCATCAACAGTTTTCAATAGTAAGTTTACAAGTTTTTCAAGGAGAGGCAATTTTTAATGATTTTGAGAAAATTTGAACTTTTTTGCTGGAAGAAATTCCAATTTAAACTGTTGAAATTACAGGTAGATATGGCGTGTTTTCTCACAGGAGGGGCCTATTAGGACGTTATGTCATGACACAACGTTGTTGAGTGAACTGCAGTTTGATCAAGGACGTTGCGTCATGACACACCGTCATAGTCTGCTGGAAGAAATTCCAATATAAACTGTTGGAATACAAGTAGATATGGCAGGTTTTCTCACAGGAGAGGCCTATTAGGACTTTAAGTCATGACACGACGTCTTTAAGCAAGCAGCAGTTTGATCAACGTCGTTGTGAAGTGAGCTGTGTAATGACACAACGTCATAGTCTGCTCAAACGAATAGAGCCATGAACATTGAGTAACCTACTTGGAATGTTGCCAAGTGCATGAGTACTTTGACATACCATTTAGAGAGTTGCCTGCCATCTCGGAGAAGATAACTCCGAACAAAACACTTATATTGCTCTTTAACTTTTGAACCGTTTGTCGCAAGTCACTAAAACTTTTTTTAATCAAAGCCATGTGTGCATGTTTTACAGCCAATAATGCCGCATACAATGGTTTCACACCACAACACGCTCTTCCATTTAAACTCAAAGAAATACCAGTTTTTATTGGTTCTTACGTTGATCATAACCGATCTTGGAAGACACATTGATTAAGTCACATTGACTAACATTCCGAAAAAATAATGAACAGTAGTAATATATGAGCAGATCAGGGTTGCTTATGTTTTTGAATGTTAAACATTCTACAGAGAGGACAACTCTTAGGTTGCATGTAAATATATCATCAAATTGCGCAGCTTCTCTCATCAAAATATTATGTTCTGTCACTATAGTAACTGCCTGAAACTTTGAAAGTTTTGTTGAGAGGGTAACTCCTAAAATAAACCAGTTTCCGTCTTGACAAGGGAAGTTAGTCGTGTAAAAACAACTGGATGCGTTCATAATCATTCAAACCATGAGCTGTTTACTTGGAAAGCTGCCAAATTGTTTTGCATCATGTAATTTCATTAATAGCTGCGTTTTCCATCGGATACCGAGAGGATAACTCCTCAAAAATCGCATTTTTCTCCATAACTTTCGAACCGTAAGTCGAAAATGGATCATTTTTTTTTCGTCAGACTGAGCATCTGTATGGCTTTTAATTTTTCTACAGAAAAAATAATCTTTTCTAGTTATTATTATTTTTCTTTCGCGAAGTTTCTTCTTCTATAACTACAGATTCGCTGATCAGAACTCTCTAAATATTAGTTGGTTACGTAGGTGCATATCTCGAGATTAACGAAATATTTTTTTTCAAGTTGCGAAAGTCACCATGTCACAGCTATTCCACTTTCCGCAAGCCTCTTCAACAGCCGTTTTTGTTCAATAAATGCTAAATAGCTCTGTCACTTTTCATCAAAACTGCATGATTTTTATATGAGGGTGTGCAACTATGGTAGATGTACACAGGCATCAAAAGTTCTCAATAGTAAGTTTGCAAGTTTTTCAAGGAGAGGCAATTTTTAATGATTTTAAGAAAATTTGAACTTTTTTGCTGGAAGAAATTCCAATCTAAACTGTGGAAATACAAGTAGATATGGCATGTTTTCCCACAGCAGGGGCCTATTACGACGTTATGTCATGACACGACGTTGTTGAGTGAACTGCAGTTTGATCAACAACAGCGCGTCATGACACAACGTCATAGTCTGCTGTAAGAAATTCCAATTTAAACTGTTGAAATACAAGCAGATATGGCGTGTTTTCTCACAGGAGGGGCCTATTAGGACGTTATGTCATGACACGACGTTGTTGAGTGAACTGCAGTTTGATCAAGGACGTTATGAAGTGAGCTGCGTCATGACACAACGTCATAGTCTGCTCAAACGAATAGGGCATTAGCATTGAGTAACTTACTTGGAATGTTGCCAAGTGCATGGGTACTATGACAGACCATTTAGAGAGTTGCCTGCCACCTCGGAGAAGACAACTCCAAACAAAAGACTTACATTGCTCTTTAACTTTTGAATCGTTTGTCGCAACTCACTAAAACTTTTTTCAATCAAAGCCATGTGTGCATGTCTTACAGCCAATAATGCCGCATACAATGGTTTCACACCGCAACACGCTGTTCCATTAAAACTCAAAGCAATACCAGTTTTTATTGATTGTTACGTTGATCATAACCAATCTTGGAAAAAACTTCAATTCAGTCACATCGATTAACATTCCGCAAAAAGTAATGAATGAACAGTAGTAATATATGAGCAGAACAGTGTTGTTTGTGTGTATTGATGTTTTACATTATACAGAGAGGACAACTCCCAAGTTAAATGTACATATATCATCAAATTGCGCAGCTTGTCTCATCTAAATGTTATGTTCTGTCACTATAGTAACTGCCTAAAAACTTTAAAAGTTTTGTTGAGAGGGTAACTCCAAAAATAAACCAGTTTCCGTCTTGACAAGGGAAGTTAGTCATGTAAAAACAACTGGATGCGTTCATAATCATTCAAACCATGAGCTGCTTACTTGGAAAGCTGCCAAATTACTTTGCAACATGTAATTTCATTAATAACTGCGTTTTCAATCACATACCGAGAGGATAACTCCTCAAAATATGCATTTTTCTCCATAACTTTTGAACCGTAAGTCAAAAATAGATCATTTTTTTTTCGTCAGACTGAGCATCTGTATGGCTTTTAATTTTTCTACAGAAAAATTATTTTTTTCTAGTTATTATTATTTTTCTTTCGCGAAGTTTCTTCTTCTATAACTACAGATTCGCTGATCAGAACTCTCTAAATATTAGTTGGTTACGTAGGTGCACATCTCGAGATTAACAAAATATTTTTTTTCAAGTTGCGAAAGTCACCATGTCACAGCTATTCCACTTTCCGCAAGCCTCTTCAACAGCCGTTTTTGTTCAATAAATGCTAAATAGCTCTGGCATTGTTCATCCAAACTGCATGATTTTTATACGAGGGTGTGCAGCTATGGTAGATGTACACAGGCATCAAAAGTTTTCAATAGTAAGTTTACAAGTTTTTAAAGGAGAGGCAATTTTTAATGATTTTGAGAAAATTTGAACTTTTTTGCTGGAAGAAATTCCAATCTAAACTGTGGAAATACAAGTAGATATGGCGTGTTTTCTCACAGGAGGGGCCTATTAGGACGTTATGTCATGACACGACGTTGTTGAGTGAACTGCAGTTTGATCAACAACGTCGCGTCATGACACAACGTCATAGTCTGCTGGAAGAAATTCCAATCTAAACTGTGGATATACAAGTAGATATGGCATGTTTTCCCACAGGAGGGGCCTATTACGACGTTATGTCATGACACGACGTTGTTGAGTGAACTGCAGTTTGATCAAGGACGTTATGAAGTGAGCCGCGTCATGACACAACGTCATAGTCTGCTCAAACGAATAGGGCATTAGCATTGAGTAACTTACATGGAATGTTGCCAAGTGCATGTGTACTTTGACAGACCATTTAGAGAGTTGCCTGCCACCTCGGAGAAGACAACTCCGAACGAAACACTCATATTGCTCTTTAACTTTTGAACCGTTTGTCACAAGTCACTAAAACTTTTTTTAATCAAAGCCATGTGTGCATGTTTTACAGCCAATAATGCCGCATACAATGGTTTCACACCACTACACGCTCTTCCATGTAAACGCAAAGCAATACCAGTTTTTATTGGTTCTTACGTTGATCATAACCGATCTTGGAAGACACATTGATTAAGTCACATTGACTAACATTCCGAAAAAATAATGAACAGTAGTAATATATGAGCAGAACAGGGTTGCTTATGTTTTTGGATGTTAAACATTATACAGAGAGGACAACTCTTAAGTTATATGTGCATTTATCGTCAATATGCACAGCTTGTCTGATCTAAATGTTATATTCTGTCACTACAGTAATTGCCTAAAAACTTTGAAAGATTGGTTGAGAGGGTAACTCCTAAAATAAACCAGTTTCCGTCTTGACAAGGGAAGTTAGTCGTGTAAAAACAATTGAATGCGCTCATAATCATTCAAACCATGAGCCGCTTACTTGGAAAGCTGCCAAATTACTTTGTATCATGTAATTTCATTAATAGCTGCGTTTTCAATCAGATACCGAGAGGATAACTCCTCAAAAAGTGCATTTTCACCATAACTTTTGAACCGTAAGTCGAAAATGGATCATTTTTTTTTTCGTCAGACTGAGCATCTGTATGGCTTTTAATTTTTCTACAGAAAAAATAATCTTTTCTAGTTATTATTATTATTTTTCTTTCGCGAAGTTTCTTCTTCTATAACTACAGATTCGCTGATCAGAACTCTCTAAATATTAGTTGGTTACGTAGGTGCACATCTCGAGATTAACAAAGTATTTTTTTTCAAGTTGCGAAAGTCACCATGTCACAGCTATTCCACTTTCCGCAAGCCTCTTCAACAGCCGTTTTTGTTCAATAAATGCTAAATAGCTCTGTCACTTTTCATCAAAACTGCATGATTTTTATATGAGGGTGTGCAACTATGGTAGATGTACACAGGCATCAAAAGTTTTCAATAGTAAGTTTACAAGTTTTTCAAGGAGAGGCAATTTTTAATGATTTTGAGAAAATTGGAACTTTTTTGCTGGAAGAAACTCCAATCTAAACTGTGGAAATACAAGCAGATATGGCGTGTTTTCTCACAGCAGGGGCCTATTAGGACGTTATGTCATGACACGACGTTGTTGAGTGAACTGCAGTTTGATCAACAACGTCGCGTCATGACACAACGTCATAGTCTGCTGTAAGAAATTCCAATATAAACTGTTGGAATACAAGTAGATATGGCAGGTTTTCTCACAGGAGAGGCCTATTAGGACTTTAAGTCATGACACGACGTTATAGTCTGCTGAAACGAATAGAGGCATTAGCGTTGAGTAACTTGCTTGGAATGTTGCCAAGTGCAGTTGCATCAACAACGTTATGAACTGAGCTGCGTAATGACGCAACGTCATAGTTAGTTCAAGTGAATAGAGGCATTAGCATTAACTAGCTTGCTTGGAATGTTGCCAAGTGCATGCGTACTTTGACGTACCATTTAGAGAGTTGCCTGCCAACTCGGAGAAGACAACTCCGAACAAAACCCTTATATTGCTCTTTAACTTTTGAACTGTTTGTCGCAAGTCACTAAAACTTTTTTTAATCAAAGCCAAATGTGCATGTTTTACAGCCAATAATGCCGCATACAATGGTTTCACACCACAACACGCTGTTCCATGAAAACTCAAAGAAATACCAGTTTTTTGGTTGGTTCTTACGTCAATCATAACAGATCTTAGAACACACATTGATTCAGTCACATTGACTAACATTCCGAAAAAATAATGAACAGTAGTAATATATGAGCAGAACAGTGTTGTTTGTGTGTATTGATGTTAAACATTATACAGAGAGGACAACTCCTAAGTTACATGTACATATATCATCAAATTGCGCAGCTTGTCTCATCTAAATGTTATGTTCTGTCACTATAGTAACTCCTTAAAAACTTAGAAAGTTTTGTTGAGAGGGTAACTCCAAAAATAAACCAGTTTCCGTCTTGACAAGGAAAGTTGGTCTTGTAAAAACAACTGGATGCATTCATAATCATTCAAACCATGAGCTGCTTATTTGGAAAGCTGCCAAATTACTTGGCATCACGTAATTTCATTAATAGCTGCGTTTTCCATCAGATACCGAGAGGATAACTCCTCAAAAATCTCATT
This sequence comes from Cryptosula pallasiana, assembly GCA_945261195.1. Classification (NCBI taxonomy): domain Eukaryota; kingdom Metazoa; phylum Bryozoa; class Gymnolaemata; order Cheilostomatida; family Cryptosulidae; genus Cryptosula; species Cryptosula pallasiana. The sequence goes on along the minus strand of OX183132.1, from coordinate 52,652,934 downwards.
TTTCTCCATAACTTTCGAACCGTAAGTCGAAAATGGATCATTTTTTTTTCGTCAGACTGAGCATCTGTATGGCTTTTAATTTTTCTACAGAAAAAATAATCTTTTCTAGTTATTATTATTATTATTATTTTTCTTTCGCGAACTTTCTTCTTCTATAACTACAGATTCGCTGATCGGAACTCTCTAAAAAATAGTTGGTTACGTAGGGACACATCTGAAATTTTATGAAAGTATTTTTCTCGAGTTAAGAAAGTCACGGTGTCACAGCTATTCCACTTTCCGCAAGCCTCTTCAACAGCCATTTTTGTTCAATAAATGCTAAATAGCTCTGTCACTTTTCATCAAAACTGCATGATTTTTATGTGAGGGTGTGCAGCTATGGTAGATGTACACAGGCATCAAATGTTTTCAATAGTAAGTTTACAAGTTTTTCAAGGAGAGGCAATTTTGAATGATTTTGAGAACATTTGAACTTTTTTGCGGGAAGAAATTCCAATCTAAACTGTGGAAATACAAGCAGATATGGCGTGTTTTCTCACAGGAGGGGCCTATTAGGACGTTATGTCATGGCACGAAGTTGTTGAGTGAACTGCAGTTTGATCAACAACGTCGCGTCATGACACAACGTCATAGTCTGCTGGAAGAAATTCCAATATAAACTGTTGGAATACAAGTAGATATGGCAGGTTTTCTCACAGGAGAGGCCTATTAGGACTTTAAGTCATGACACGACGTCTTTAAGCAAGCAGCAGTTTGATCAACGACGTTGCGAAGTGAGCTGTGTAATGACACAACGTCATAGTCTGCTCAAACGAATAGAGGCATTAGCATTGAGTAACCTACTTGGAATGTTGCCAAGTGCATGCATACTTTGACAGACTATTTAGAGAGTTGCCTGCCATCTCGGAGAAGACAACTCCAAACAGAACCCTTAGATTGCTCTTTAACTTTTGAACCGTTTGTCGCAAGTCACTAAAACATTTTTTAATCAAAGCCATATGTGCATGTTTTACAGCCAATAATGCCGCATACAATGGTTTCACACCACAGCACGCTGTTCCATTAAAACTCAAAGAAATACCAGTTTTTATTGGTTCTTACGTCAATCATAACCGATCTTGGAACACACATTGATTCAGTCACATCGACTAACATGCCGAAAAAAAAATGAACAGTAGTAATATATGAGCAGAACTGTGTTGTTTGTGTGTATTGATGTTAAACATTATACAGAGAGGACAACTCCGAAGTTATATTAACATATATCATCAAATTGCGCAGCTGGTCTCATCTAGTTGTTATGTTCTGTCACTATAGTAACTGCGTAAAAAATTTGAAAGTTTTGTTGAGAGGGTAACTCCTAAAATAAATCAATTTCCGTCTTGGTCAGGCAATTTGGGCGTAAAAAAAACAACTTGATGCGTTCATAATCATTCAAGCCATGAGCTGCTTACTTGGAAAGCTGCCAACTTTCTTTGTACCATGTAAAGTTACTAATAGTTGCCTTTCAGATGGATTCCGAGAGGATAACTCCTCAAAAAATGCATTTTGATCCATAACTTTTGAACCGTAAGTCGAATTTGAACAATTTTTTTTTCATCGAACCGTGCATCTGTATGGCTTTTATTTTCTCTACAGAGAAAACATTTTAGTCTAGTTAATAAATGTAATGCGTATTGTGTAAAATATGTTATTTATAATAACTACATTTAATATTAAACCTATGCATAAATGACTACAATTTAAAAATCAAATTGAAATAAAACAGTAAAACTTGAATGGTGACAATAGACAATAATAAATACTGCTGGCTGTAACATGATATAAACATCTGATAAGTCAAGAGTAGGTAGATAACTCCTACCAACTTCCTATTAAACAGCAACAAATTCAGAGCTTATCACACTAGGTTGTTGACCCCTTTGTAGGCAACTGCCACTCATTTTTCATATTTTGCAATAAATAATAATAGTTTGTGGTGAAGTTGTCAGTTGTTAGTTGTTAGTTGTTAGTTAGCGATCAATAAATAATATCCAAAATTTCCAAACAGGCCAATTGTTTAGCTACCTTACAACAACATAAACAGCCTGCTAACTCACCAAAACAAAGTTGAAATAGACACGTAAATACTTGCCTTCACATTTTTTAGATCCTGTATTATTGTATCCAGCTTTACAATCACACCTGTAACCCCCTGCAGTGTTGGTACAATTGGAGTTTGCTGTACATGGATTGGAATCACACTCATCTATATCTACAAGGTTTTGGATAATTGTTACACTAAACAATTTTTCCATGTTCCAAACATTCTAGAATGAAAAACCTCAAACGATTTCAGTAAGCTATGTACTATTTATAGCAAACTGGCATGGCTACAAATACAATTGGATCCTCCACATGGAGAAGGATCAGCATCACGTCTATTGATGTCTACAATATACATTTATGTCTAAAACATACACTGATGTCTACAAAATACATTGATGTCCGCAACGTACATTGATGTCCACAACATACATCGATGTCCACAACATACATTGATGTCTACCCCTACCACTCAATGGAACTTCATCAACTCCAATCTACTTTTTTTTCTCCGTCCTGCTCTAACTTTGTCTCGCACAAAATTTATCCCGTTCCACACTCTACATTTGCCTTTTTATCTTTCTCTTTTAGCTCAATTTGAAAACGACTCAAAAAAGCAATATGCAGATGCATTGTGTTATCTTTGAAATGACCAGTTTGCAAAAAGCAATTTCATAAAAAAATGTTGCAGCTATCCACACTGGAACAAAATAATGTTGTTTATAAAACAATATGGAGCTACTACTGCTGTTAACTACAAAATGATTCATCCGGAAGGTCTAGCAATCTTGGCCTCAAGCGAGTGATAGCATTATTAGCAGTGGCTAGGTTGTGTGGGGTAGTACAGAGTACGCTGAAGCAGATGTTAGAGGCTCTCTCATAAAAGATTGCTTTCTCCTGATTGGATGACCTGAGTATTTTATGATGACCTTTGTATAGCTTTGCTTTTGTAACTTTTTATGTGACACTTTTCCATGATGTCATGCTGTGCGTAGCCAATCATATTGTTTTTCTGTTCAACTGCATCATTCGCATATATACTTGATAAGTTTTTTGACATTTGCTTGGTGAAGGCAGAACTGGTTGTGCACCCACACGATAAAGTTGAATTAGTAATTGATTGTATTGTGTTATAGAAATTTACTGTGTCTCAGCTCTGTATAGGCTAATACATATATATACACTCTTATCTTTGAGCCTTATTAATTTGGCAGGTTGCCTTTCCTAATTTTTGGTGCGCTATTCAAAGTTTGGTGCAGCTCTGCGCTTCTTGTTAGTAGGGCTGTCAACGATTAAGAATTTTTGATCTTAATCTTAATCTTAATCTTTTCCATTAATCTTAAATTAATCTTATTTTTTAATCTTATGCATTCATGTGATACAAATGCAATGATGGGGCAGTAAAGTCATCATCCATCTACCTGCATGCTTATAGAATGAGATTAGCAAACCTCAATTTGGATTTATCAGTCCAAGAACAAATAACATACAATATGATCACAATAGTGTAATATTTTTTTATTTTCTCACAAAACTGCTACTCTTCAAAATCACAATGGGGAAAGAAGAAGAAATCTTTGGATATACCAGGATAAATAATAAAAACGGATTTGCTTTAGGTATTTTTGATAACCTGGTTAATTGATCGTGATTTATTTTGGCGGTGCAGCTCAATAGTTTATATATAAATAAATAGCTTTGATTAGGATAATAAATAAAACCGCGAATTCTAGTGACAATAATTGTTTATTGTTGTTTTTCAATTTTATTGTTATAACTAATAGACACTTCACTAAAAAAATTGATATGCCTGGTAAGTTTCAATTTTTTAAATAATAATTATAACATGTTGTTATCAATTAATTGTATGGTTTGTGCTGAATAACAATAATAATAAACAACAATTTATTAAAAAAAATATGATTGTTTGTTATTAAATTGAATAAAGACAGTAATATGAAAATTTTTTTAAAGTATAAATCATATTACATCGTATTACATGTTTTTATTAAATAAGGAGACATTAATATGATAATTATTATTATTGGTCACATGTAAATGTGACCAATAAAAATAATTATCGTAATATATTCTTATATAATAAAAACATGTATTGTTGGTAAAAATAATAAAAAAAACTATAATAAATAATGATATGTAGATGGTTTACATATTTATTATTATTTATCTATTAATTATTATTATTTAATTATTGAAGGTTTTTTTTATTATTTTTACTAACAATACAATCATCATTTTATCAAGAAGTTTTAATTATTATTTATTTATTACACTCCAGGTGTTTTATAAGCATTTCTGATCATAAAACTTTCCATTGGATGGAGGATAATGAGATTTATCGTAGCAAAATGTGTACCAAAGTAATGATGACAATCTGGATCCCTAAAGTAGTTCCCAAAACTAACCTAGTTTAGAATCATAACAACATTCAGGGTTTCTCCATTGCACTCCAACCAACACAAAAATAATAGCCTGAGAGCTAGTGATAGTTTACTCGTTTTGCAACAACACTCACCTAAAAACTTGTTGATTCACTTCCAGTTAAATCGACTTGTCCGAAGTGACAGGATAGACGTTTTCATGATTTTTCTTCAGGATAACACATTGAAATTTAGTGAAAAAGGTGAGCTTATGTCACGACACACTCAAAAAGGCATCTCCCTCTTTGTGTAGACAAACTGATCGACGTGTTTAGCATAATAAACAGTGTTATAAAGACGTAACTGAGGTTTCTTATTATCCGATTAACTGAGTCATAAAAGGTTAATCTTTTTGATCTTAAAAATCAGTTAATCTGGTTAATCTTTAAAATAACGCGATTATTTGACAGCCCTACTTGTTAGTACATTATAGTTGGTAGGGAAGTGGAAAGCACCTTTAGTAGTCTTGCCCTTGGTGGAATCAAGCTTGGTACTGCTCAATATAGGTGGAGCTCGAATTGATAACACTGGTGACAGCAAGTAGAGGCTGTTGTCTCCCCAGCACTGTCACTAGTACTCTCTCTAGTAGTTGTTTGGTAAAGTGACAGGCAAATCTGGTACAAAATCACTGAATCCGGCTAGTGACTAGAAACCCGTACCGCCATAAAGATGACTCAAGTAACCATTGGGCCAGATGTAGACAGAGGAACTTCAGCAAATTATTATTCACCATCCTCACATATAAAGAATATTTTAGCCAAGGTTTCCAAAAGAAATCAAGAACTAAGGAGGGAGGCCAAGCCGCACCTAAGCACCATCTGGATTGGTTAATAGACCACAGATTCTATTCCGTATACTTGGGCTACATGAACTTTAATATTGTACCTTTTCCGTTATTTATTTTTATTTATAACTAGTAGGCTAAGTTGATTAATCTGATCGATCTTGTGCATGATTAATTCATTCTGTATATAGACCAGTAATCTATTATAATTTTGCTTATCAAAAGCTGATCTTCTTTGTATTCTTCATATTTACTCATTGTATTTTAATGCATCCTGTCGCTTACACTGGTGTTGTCTGTAAGAGATAAGGTGAATAAACCCGGAACTATGGAACAATGAGATGTGTGTCTGAGCCAAAAGCTCAGCTTAGTTATGGAGTTTGCAGTCAACTCCTCTATATTATTTTGGTGCCATACCAGACCAGTATTACCTGTGGGAGAGGTAATAAATGGGATTTAAGATTTTGTAAGCTGATCGGGTAATTATGTTGGCAAACTCAAAGTTTGGCAGAACAGAATTGTTGTGGAATGCGATAACTCACTGTACAACTATCTTTAACAGCGTGATACTGTTAGTTTGCACGGAGGTCCAGCAACTTTCATAACCATCTATCTTGTCTTCGAACTGTAGCTAAAGATTATCTTGTAAGACATATAATCAGTTGCTAGTTACAAAATCAACAAACCAGTCAACAAACACTGTTAGAAAAGTTAAACAGCTAGATATTTGAACAGACGCAATAACCTGTATAGCAAAAACCAGCTGAGGAGAACCACAACTGTTAAGAGAGAACTAACTTTTTTACCTAGGCATGTTATACCATCTCCAGTAAATCCATCCAAGCACTCACATACGAATGCTCCCTTGTAGGCACATTTACCATTAACTGAGCATCTAACTGTACCGTCCAGAGAACAAACGTCTCCTAAAACTGAATATAAGATTTACCAGTTTTGATTGTTTAACATGAACATAAAAGTTGGTTTTAACCCCCTATATGTATTTTTGATGGTAAAAAATAACCAACTGCAAGCTTTTGCTTAAACTTTAAAACAAAAGAATGACAATATTTTTAAATTTTACAAACATTGACAGTCTTCATGAAAAATTCAACAAAATGCTTGAAAACTTTGAAAAGTCCCAAGGTTATTTTGGTTTTGTAGTTTTAAAAAGTAAATAATCCCACAATCAATTTTTTAAATAACTTATTGTCCAAGTGTCAATCAATCTGCGGAGAATAACATTTTTTTTTGGAGTTAGATCCTTCCATTAAATGGTGCACTTTTTTAGCACAAAACTGAGGTCTAGTGAACTGTTTGTGACTGCAATAATTCTGTGTGTGGAGTTGTGAGAGTAGAAATTCAACTGTTGTGAAGACACTCTGAGCCACTCACGCTATTTACATGAGGCACAGTTGGAGAAATAACTGATTCAAGGAGAAGTAATCAGATATAAAGCAACATCCTGCTTCCATTTAGATAAACTACTTCTAGCTTTCAAGTATGCAACCTTGCTTTAGCTCATCTGAGTATGCGTGCACCATTCTAAAAAAGTTAACTGTCTTTCTCTCTGTTACAGCTGAACTAAAAAAAAAATGGCTGCCAACTTTGGCTCAGTCAACCGAATCGACACTATACGGATTTTTTATTATTTGGAATGATCTTAATTCGACAAGAAGAAAACATGAAATATCACTCAGCATGACTGACTTCTTTTAGCAGAAAGGTAAAATAAATTTCATAGAAAATTTTGTTCTACACAATTAATGTTAGAGCACTCAACATCGAAAATTAACTGGCGTGTTTCAATCAAAACAACACTTTGTTTGTAAAAGGTTTATAGGCTCTTTAAAGCAGTCTTTTTTGTGTTTTTTTTTTGCCAGTAAATAATAATTTTCTGCGGAGTATTTATATAACTTACCTTCACATTGTTGAAGCAGTAAGAATCCTACAGTGAGAAGAAAACCTGCTTTACCAACATAAGCCATGACTTGGGGTCAAGGTAGTAAAGTTTGTGTTGTACGATTACTTATATTCAATGACGTTATCATTCATGATAACGGTTGCCAAGCACTAAACTGGTTAACCAAGCACTTACGTGTCTAGCTCTGGGACCACAGATAAGTTTCCTTGAAAGAGTAATCGCATTCTTATCAGCCTAACACATGTTGAGACACACACAGGTCAATAGAACTATAGAGACAATCAGCTTAACAACACAGCTAGATAAAAAAATATTTAGTTCAAGACAAGCTTAAGAGATTAAATGAGGAGCCATAATATTGTAACTGAAAAGTATGCAACTCATCGATGGTAGTAAAGATAGTTGGAAGTTTGCCCAGAAATATATAACACAAAAGCATCAGTTTTCCAACGATACTGCCGCTTTGACTACCTGCAGTTTTCATTTTGTATTTTAAACCTGCGTACACGCTAGAACGATTTGGACGCTGAAATCTGTGCAGGTCCAAAACGGTCTAGTGTGGATACAATAACGACCCATTTTTATCATATTGGCATTTGAGCAGTGCTCAAAATCAACGAGGATTCTTAACAGATTATCAAGGAAGCTACAATACAAAATCAGTGCAAAAGTTGATTGCTGCCCATCACACAACAAAAGATGAAAAGAGAATGGAAAAATATTAAGCTTTTCAGAAATAACCACATCATAATAATAATTATTATCTATTAAAACTTGCCAAGAAAATTAATAAGTATAAAATTATTACTATCCCGTGATAAGATTCTTATTCCAACATGGTTTATTACTTAATGATAATTATAGGTTTAAATAACATTTATAACAGTTACTTGAATTATTTGAAACAAATGTTTGGTTAAACTGAATAAGAATTCGGTTCAGAACAATAGATGTTACAAATAATTAATGTAGACTCAGCAACTGGAGCATTTACTAATAAACACATAGATTTGGTGAATAATTATGGAATAACAGATGGCAGTATCATTAGTAATGCTATGATTATTCTAAAAACCACAATTTTTCTATCCCTCCCACCAAAGAGCAGATGTTTTTTCAGCCGAAGGTCTTTCCTAGTGTGCTCGCACTCACTAGCAGAAGAAGGGCACAACTCCAACACAAACGATTTTTTGAACAAAGGTTGTTCTAGTGTGTTCGCAGCTTTAACCTTCAACCATTGTATAATAAATAACAGCAACTGATTCTGCTATAGTCAGTCTCTCAGTCCAATTGAAACTATTGTAGACACATGATAGAACAAATGAGAAAGAGAAGCAGGTGTTCATAAAACAACAGATCGTATTTGGAATGTAAGGTTAGTTATTAACATATTTATAGCTCATTTTATTTTTAAGAATTGCTAAACCAAAAATTGAAAAGCTGACTCCCAAGTTACAAAGCATTCAAAAAAATAAAATACTTTTGCTCATAGGAAACATAGTTGGTATATTTGCCTTTTATTGCACGATGATATAACAATATTTACTATAATACAGGACATTTGTGAGGATACCAATCTGGTCTATTATAATCAACTATTTAGACTTTCTTGATAGAACTTATTTAGTCCTCATTTTCATTAACAACCTACAAAAAATACTAACAAACGCTTGTATATTATATAACTGTATGTAATCTACATTATGTATAATATCACAATATATAACTGATAAGGACGTATATTTAATGTAAAATACCCAAACTAACAAGGGTCATGCACCACCAACCACTGAATCAAAATCATAACAGTGTCTGCGTGGGTTTAATGAATTACTAGAGACATAATGTTGAATGGCTCGGGCCCCGTAGTAGGTGCGAATTTATCGGTCTTGTGGCCAATACAAAATGTTTCCAGGTGTCTCTGTACCGTTTTTAGAGCTCTTGGCTTTTGTGAGCTGAGCCGCAGCAGCTTCATGATTCTTGTCTTCTAATGATGGTAAGGGGGGATTATGATCATTTCAACTTCTCAGCTAGTTTTTCTCCCCTGGCTAAGAATGCCATTTTGATGCCGGCCCAAACACATTTTTAGAGTTGGCATATATTGCACCAGAGTGAACGGCACGCTAGTTATACGGCTATCTGATTAATCATTCAATACATGTCGCATGCCATTGCTCTGATGTCCACAGAGCATCTGGGTGACCTCCATTAGTAAATATCTGTGGGACAGGTACAGGTGCGCTAAAATCCACAACAGCATTTAAAGGTAAAAATATAATCTTTTCTTAAAATTCAATGCGTTTTTTATAATTAAAAAGTGGCGCAAATTTGACTTTTTATTAAAGTTTCACGACAAAGTAAACAATTGCCACCAAATTTTTCTCAATCTTCCACCATTCATTTTGTTGTGCACTATCTCCCACTGTCTCCTTATCCTCTCTTTCATCTACCACCAACTATTCACTTTTGCTTATCTTCAAATTTGGATCACTGTCTCTTTTCTTCATCTACTGCTGTACTAAAGCCTACATAAAAACAAAACATAGTAACTATCAATGGTTAATAAGTATAAAATTATGAATAAAAATCACAAGCATTAAAAGAAAGGTATTATATGTCAATCGGTTCCATACAAAAATAAATGTAACCACAACATCATCAAATGATAATTATTTAAAAGCTCCAAAAATTACGATAAGCGTTTCTATGCTTTGCAAGCGATCTCAAACTGCCTTTATCAATGTTTTCCATTTGACACAAGGGCATACCCCTGGCCTGTCTTTGCACGATTGAAGAACTCAAATTTTTACACAGTTTTCAGTTTGCTCTGTATATTTCCATAACATCCTTAGTGCTGTTCTACTGTTTTGGGCTAAAGCTATAAAAGCCAACAAATGATGGGTGGTACTAATGCTACTATTACAATACCCATCTGTCCACCACCATTCACCTAGTGTAAGGGTAACTGCTTAGCTCGTATTGCATCACAGATAAAGCCTACTAGGCACTACTGCAAACATAAGTCTTCTTAAGAATGATATTGTGATGGATTTATGCGAGTATGTGTGAGAGGATAGATACGCCAGGAGCTGCCCTGCCTTACCCAATGAAGCTGATGTATCCAGTCGCCTAGCAACAGAGACCTGCCTGTGAACCATCAACGATGGAGACGTTCTAGTCAAGCCTAGGAGGAACCTCAAGCTAAGGAATGTTCTAGTGACTGACCTCATGACGCTAATTAGCTGCATGATCGCTTGGGCAGTCGTATTGGATTTATGCATTTCTTTCACACAGGTTAACCTTGTTCTTAAATAGCCAATCGTATTATATTGTTGTTAGCCAATGGCATGTTTGTATTTTCAACTGTGTGATTTTTGTATAAATACTGGTGTAAATCAGAGCTCTGGAGTAGTTGTGTTTAGAGGAGAACTGTTGTCAAAGTAGGGTAACATTGTTGTTTCTCGCAATCCGTCACTGGAAGTTTAAGTTGTTGGTCAACGTGCCAGGATTGTTATATACGCTTCAAAACGTCTCTCACTATTGTAAGTTTTGTAACTTATCAAAGAATATACATACGTTTATTATTGTCAACTACAACTCTCCTTATGTTAAACACTTGCAAAGTAGAAAACACTTGTAAATAATTAATCCACTTAGAGAATAACTACACTCTTTGTAATTGTTACAAGTTCTGCATCATTCGTTTGAAAGGCAAAGTGCTGAAGTTGACCCCAGTGAAAGTCTTTCAATTGTCAAAACTGGTACACGTGATGACTTGGCGCCATTGATAGTGGAACCGGATTTGATTATATTGTGTAACAGATCCCAGTATTGTTAGAGAAAGTCTCATCAAGTAATTAATTAATTAGGTGCCTATTGTGTGCTGTGTTATACTACGGTTAGTAGAACCCACAATACGGAGTTTAGTGCCTGAGGCTAGTCGGCTCACTACCATTTGCCCTAGCACTCAACAGTATAGGAAGGCTTTAGTAGACAGTGGTCCTGTGAAGGTCGTGAACAAACAAGCGCACACAAATCCTTCACAATGTAACACAGTTGCCAGAACACTGTCTCCAAACCTCAATGAAGTAACTCACTTTACATTTTTGTCATTTGGTCTGCAAGCTTATTTTTCTATCTTTCACAAACTCTAACTTGTTATAGAGCAAGACAGACTATACTAAATCTGTTAGGTGAAGTATGGACATGATTTCAGTTTACTTAGAGTTTTTGTTAATGGCAAAATTGGCAGTGAATTAGATATTTCACTTTTAGCGCACATCTTAATAGCCAGTCTTTTGCTCATTAACTGCTTAATAAGTACTATAGTCTAAGCGAGCGCGAAGACACGATTGGGAAAGTTTCTCTTGTTTCTGCGAGTACAAAATAGTATTTATTCACGCTGAGGACTATCAAAAATTTGAAGAGAAGGTGGTTGCGGGAAACAATATTGGTTTAAATTTTAGTACTTGTTTTATCTGTATTTATGCTTTGCGATTGAAAACAGAGCACTTTTATGGCTATCAATATTTCCACTTTATATGAAGCAACAAAAACAATGATTCGTCATCATGTAATCAACGATCGGTTGATGCAAAGCAATAATAGTTATAATAATCTCTCTGTCGAATATCTTTGTCACAATATCAATATCTTAGTGATGCCAAAAGTAATTACTCCCTTGTTTTCATCGTTTTAGTATGAATAATCATTTATTATTTTGATAATAATATATGTAATTTTATTAATATTGCTTTTCCGTGTTTTAGCCTGCGCGACGTATAACTGCTGTAAGAGAGGACAATTCTATAAAATTACTCATCTGTATGGCTAAGGTTTTGCCAGATTATCATACATTCAGTTTTGGGAAAGCTGGAAAACTAGCAGAGTTTTCTGCGCGAACTTTGTCAAACAACTTGTTGTTAACTTGGCCACCATTGATGAAGACTGCAGCATAATTATATCTTTATGGATATTAAAACTAATAAAGAACATTTGAAGGTTCTTCCAATAATAAAAATTTTCTTTATCATTTTTTTGGGTTAGAGTAGAATGGAAGTGTGTTGAGGATCTGTGAATTAGTGTTTTGTTATGCAACTCCAAATTTGGCATGTTTTCTCAATCGAGCCTGTACTGATACAAACTTGAAGAGGCGCTCAGGTTTATGAGGACAAAATGACATAAAAAAGTTAGTTATTTACTTAAAAGAAGAAACTCAAAGTCTATAACAGATTTATTTCTTGTAGAAAAGACAGCTCAGCTACAACAGATAACTCTGTTATAAAAAAGTTTTTACCACATTGATCAAAAAGTGTAATATTTTATGGTAAATAAAATTAACAAGTCTGCATAAAATTAGGGGGTTGTAAAACTACCAATTCTTGCCATATAACAAAAATTTTGATGTTGGCATTTTGAGATAAGTATTTCAACTTTGGTTTCGATAATTTATTATTATGGACAAACATTGCTGATAATGGTAATAAAAAGAAACAAAGACTATACATGTGTGCGACTGAAGAACTCAAACCCAAAGTGATTGATTTATAAAACTGAGTGGAAATATTATATTAATAAAATCTTGAAAAAATTATATTCATGTACATATTTAATAGGTTCATTGTGGCTCCTGAGCTGTTTTCAGCACCAAATGACTTTTGACAAAGATTCAAACCCCTGTTGTAGCTATAGCATATTCACTAGAATCATTATTTTAATTTTTAGGATAATAAATGGATATAAAAAAAATTTTATTCAACCATTGTGCTTTCCTGAGCACAAAACTCAAAGTTAAAGCGGTAGTATCTTCATGCTAGCACAACCAATTTCAACAACAAAAGCTGTATTCTTTAAATCGCAAAAACGATGGTATCTAAACTAATTTTTTTAAGCAATACCAATATTTATCTGGTGATTGGAAAGCTGCCAAGTTCACTCTAAATCTTCCAAAGAGAGTTGCTATTTAATCAGTTATTGAGAAAAAAACTCTTCATCAAATTGATTATGTCTAAAAGAATATTTTGACTCTTTGTTCCGAAATAAATAATTTTTCTGCGCTAAGCTCTCTTCTTGTATTAATTCTTTTTGTTCACCAGAAAAACGCTTTTTCCAGTTGAATTTATATTCACTTTGTAAAATTTGATCAGCTATTAAGTTCAGCTCTTTTACCTCTTTGTTTTGGCTAGCAAAATACTGTGAACAATAAAAAAAATTTTCAGCAGATGGTAACCAGATAAGTTTTTGCTTAGGTTATTTCCAGGTTTTTAGACTATCAGAAATATATTCCTGAGTAAGTTCAATGTTATTCCAATTAGGGAGTCGCCGAATATCAATAGAAGAGCAGTGATAGCTGCTGCAATCTTAAACAATAGCTGTTAAGCTACACACTGGCAGCCAAAGAGGTTTGTTGGAGTGCAATACATATTGAGGAACAGCAGTGAGGCAGCGAAATACACCACATTATATTATTTAGTGAGAAATTTTTGAATTATGATCAAAGAACTTTTCAAAAAAGGTTTCTGCTGTCGCAACCAAAAAAGTTAATGGATTAAATTGTTGAAAATTATTTTCAAATTAAAATGGAGCATTTCGTCATTGTTTTAATGATTTCCTTGTTGAGCAATTCCACCACTACTTCAACAAACATATGAAATACACGATGTCACCAACATTAAAATAGAACAATAATAAAGGGGATAGAAAAAAATTGACATGAAGCAAAAACAATCATTAGGAGCATTCGCAACTTTTGTTCACCGAACAATACAATTAATCAGAACAGCAATAAGTTCAATCATATTGAAACTCGAGGGTCCACAAAAAGTGTTTTGTTGAATAAAAAAAAGCACTCAGCAGGTATTTACTTCCATTGTACGTAGGTAACTAATGAAACTGAACAGTAGATAAATTATAACGAGCGAGTCTAGTTTTCTCATTTTAGTAGACCGGTTTGAAATATTCAAAAAATTGAAGAACTAACGATTATCGTAAAACAATTTTCCACAAAAAAATAGCGGCTCACATACTATACTGGTTTCTAATAAGGGCATTCTTAGTAGTTTTTTTATTAGTTTGCAAGTATGGAGTGATTTATTTTTATGATTTGTTCAGCAACCTATAAAATTTTATTAAACAATTATGATTTTCTAAATCATTTGCAGCGTAATGAATTACGAACACCTATTATTTTTTTCCATCTGTTTGACGATGACTTTGAGAATACTCATATTAATACATTAGGCGTGTTCGGTGTGCTCAACGTTTACATTTAATCTTCAACGGCAGTTTTTTGTCGAGGGATTATCAGCCCCTTTGTAGCAAGTTTTTTCAACATGCATCAACGCTCATTTTTGCGTTTTTCAACGAGTTTACAGTGCACGTTGGCCAGCGAACACCTATAAAAGTCAACGCGTTGGTTTTCTAAGGGACTCGTCTTCTCACTAATTACGGCACTGTACCCTTTTGCGGCATTATAACAACAACGTGCTATCAAAAGTTATGATCTTTTTTCTTGTTTTTAATGGATGTATTATTACTTATTATTAATGTGATAGATTATTATTTTTCTACTGTAACTATTATTAATGCTATCACTATTGCTAATAATAATAATAATATAACTTTCATTAATTTTATTCTTATTGTCTTTGTCTGATAAAATATATTATTTTTTATGACAGTGAATAATCAGCACACCATTATTAATTATTATTAATTAATAATACATGTTTTTGCTTGTTGCTGTCATTATTATTCATCATTGTCATTATTATTCTTATCACCATCAATAACAATACAATTTGTACTTGGTGGTTTGCTGAGTTTTAATAACACTTTGTATAAATAGCAGATGATGCAGTTGTTGTTAGGGCAACAAAAATCTCGCAATGAACAGCTACTTTTAAACCCAAGAATTTAGGCTAATAAACTTATGATTGCGGGGCTATATTTATCACTGAAGACACAAAAAAAGAGGACAACTCTTGCAAAATTTTGTAAATTGTACGCACTCGCCTACTCTTTTAAGTTATCGTTTGAGGGATAAACGCGTTGATCAAACTTTCTCAAACGAACACGTTGAGACACCGAACACGCCTATTGTGATACATTCTCGGTTTATCTAAACACAATTTTTTCCATCTCCAGCAAAATTTATCTTGCATGTGCAGATGTAGGATCCAACAGTATTGCTACAGAAAGCATTTTCTGCGCAGTTGTCCGTCTTTGTTGCACATTCATCTATGTCTACAAAAACGCACGTTTATTTAATTTCAGTTCTACGCATAACGAGGTACTTTTTGTAACAAATCACACAGTTTCAATGCTTCTGTTAACATTTTATAGCCTTGGCAAGCATAGCAAAAAAGGTATTTCAGTATTTTTAAGTAATTTTCAACCAACCAGACTTGGGCAGCTACTAATGGTGCAAGAAAAAATATTGATACACCAGACTCCATGGTTGATGGAAGCAAGGCATGTAAAATGGCAAACAGGTTCGACAGAACCAAATAAGAGATTTTTCTGTGGCATTATTGAGTAGTGGCTTTGTTTTTGTGACAAAGCTCTGCTGGACTGCTAGTTACATTCCCACACCAGTTTTGAGCCAAAGTAAAACGTGAAATGTGTCACAGCTCTCTGCAGTAGTGCTAGTGTGTTCTGGTCACCAACAGTTCGGTGTAAACTTTTACCCATAATTCCAATACTTGCATTATTGCATGAAACGATGGTGGCAGTTTCGAAAAAATTAGCGTAAAATTTTCATTACATTTAATTATCATTTTAGCCTACACAAAAACTTATTTTTTGTGAATTGAACCTTGTTTAGGGAAGCAAGGCTATTCCTGAACAGCACGCAACATCAATAGTTTACCTAAACATCTGTAGGGTCCATCGCTCTCATATCCATTTTTACACTCACACCTGTAGTCACCGACACTGTTGATACACTTGGAGTTGTCTGCACATGAATGGTCTAAACACTCATCAAGATCTAAAATTATATACAAATACATTCGCTGTATGTTTAGACGTAACATAAAACTCACACTCACACCCACGCTAACAGAATAGAAGGAAGTATCAGAAGGTGTCAAATGTGACTTCATTCCTACCTACAATGGGTTATTTTCAATCGGTTTTAGATTTACAAAAAGTTGTTAGACATCTTCTGAAGCTATTAAACGAATGATGGCTATGAAGACATGTTACAAGTTAAGTTATGTAACATAACAGCGTCAAGAATGAAATATTTGCACAGAGTAACATGAGTTGATGAGAAAGCACATCTTATATAAAATCCTTTATACTCATAATATGATAATAATATAAAGAAAAACATATTATATTAAATATATTATATTAAATACATTATGTTAAAGAATAATTAAAAGTTTCAGGATCAATGGTCTAGAATACACACCAGAGGAAGGTTTTATCACACATTTGAATCAGTTTTTTATCAACTCGATATTTGTTATTGAGTTCAAAGTCATTTTGTCCTTTCGGCCAGCTCTCCTTGCTAGCACTACGGCTAAACCCATTTGTTTTTGGGAAAATATATGAAACAAAATTTATCGTGGATGTTTTATGAATAAAAACGCACTTTTGAGTTTTATTGTTTGGTAGTAAACTCTGTATATTTTTGTATGTTACTTTTCTTGACTAGATAAATAATATCGCAATAAAATCAGAAAACCAAACGGAATTTTTTTTTGAAACTAATAAATTTTGAAAATTTGAAGCAACAATTTCATAAAATTTGTATTTGCTAGTAGATAGTTGAACGCCCTGGAACTTCAAATGAATCGAGCAGACCTATCCATTATTGCAATACGGCCTCCGGTGACCAAATAGATTTGTCATAAGATAATAAGAAGAAACTACTGGCTATCCTAGGACAAGATAATTTTAAATTACTCTATTGCTGCTTAAGGTACCGAGTTAAGTATTGCTTTAAGGACTTTCAACTTTCCCGGCTTAGTAATTGTCAACTAGATAGAAATGATCGAAAAGATTGAGTTACCGCAAAGTACGCCTTGACCTTGGCTAAGTAGATTCCAATTCTTGCTAACAAAACATGACAGTACTCCATTTTGGGGCTTTCTTGAGCAGCTTTTGGTTATTTTATAACCATCTTTAACCCCATTAGAATTTGACCCATTAAGTTACATTTTTTTCATTATGGTAGATGGAGTTGTCTGCCCAACTACTGCTGAACACTCATTCATGTCGGTTTTTTTATTGAACTGCACAAGCGAAATGAAAAAATAAACTAACGTATGATAAGTTATATGGTCATTTCTGCTTTTCAAACTGATTATTAAACATAATTAATCATGAGCTAAAATATATTACTGTACTGTTTTACTAATACGGGCCTAATTCGCACTCCTTTTCGGCTATTGTTTGATGCATTATTAATTATCAATTATCAATTAATAAGTCTATTGATCACCATACCTGTACATTTGTACGGTCCATCATTAGTGTATCCGGTATCACATCCACACCTGTAGTCACCTGCCGTATTGATGCATTTGGAGTTGTTTGCACATGGACTGGATATACACTCATTTATATCTACAATTGGAAGCATGTAATTCAAGGTGTGTACAGGTAGAGCATAGATATACAAATGCATCGTCAGTATTACTTATTATGGACGATGAAAAAAAATTAACTCCTTTCGAACTAGGGAAGCTTCAGATTTTTTTAGCAGAATTTTTCATTCCAACTTTTCCACTATACAAAACATCTGGATTTATCGACAAGGGAAACACTTTATGATTGCTCTACAACTTGGATTAATAGTTTGCGCTTAAATTATTTGCCTTTGTTCCTACGCACTACAAGTCTTACCTGTACACTCGTAGAGTTCATTCTTTGTGTATCCAGCAATACATTCACACCTGTAGTCTCCTTGAGTGTTGATGCATTTGGAGTTGTTTGCACATGGATTAGACACACACTCATCTATATCTACAATTACACATATAAAATTATACAATACAGTCAGTTACAACACAAATATACTAACTATTCCAGCTGCATCAACTCACCTGTACAAGTTGTTGTTCTATCTCCAGTATACCCTGTTGGACACTGACATGTAAAACTGCCTTCTGTGTTCTGACAAGTGGAGTTTTCTCCCCTACATGGTGAGACAATTGCTGTGCACTCATTGATATCTGTAAAATATCCAACAATGTAACATGGATAGCACATCTCTCATTTAAGAAAGATAGGTTAAAGCTCTATCTACTCAGACAAATGATAATTCGGGTGTACAGAGAAAATAAATCTAAAAGTTACCTACCAAGGCACTGACCAGATCCATCTTTTTTAAAGCCAGGCAGACACTCACAAGAGTAACTTCCTGCTATGTTTGTGCACTTGGTTTTATTAGCAGGGCAATCAGGGGGTGTTGACAGGCATTCATTGATGTCTACAATGCAACCGAACTTTTCAATGCATTGAATTTGTGGTCAAAACTGGTTGGGATATTAACCACAGCTACTCAATTATTTATTTACCATCCGTTACACTCCCTTCATTACTATCCTATACCAATGGTAACACCCCTCTCTAGTATAACTACTATTCTCCTCGCAAAAAAATTTGAAATACTGTTAGTTATAGCAAAGTTTTCAAACAGGAACATAATGAACTTAGATCTATTTACTGTTTTTTGAGCACCAAAATGTCACCGACACCATTCTGAATGACCTTGACCTCAAGCTCTCACATGAAAGACGTAGTACATGTATCTATTGAAGAGCTACCATGCAACTACCTTAAACAGCAAAGGTAAAGTTTCTGAGTTTGACCAGTTTTTACATTAGTATTTTGTGGTGAAGAGAATTTTACCAATTTACCTCTGATGGGTGAGACAATGGGGTCCCGGCAGAGTAGTTTCACTTTAGCGATGCAACCGGAAGTAGCTTAGCCGATCATTGAATTTATCATTAAGAATCATAACTTGCTTGACTATTATTCTGATATGAGGAAATTTGAGCAAATGCTATGAGAAAAATGATGTTGTTGAGAAAGCTCAAAGAATCAATAAAGTCTTTGAAACTTCTTTTTTGAAAGAAAAATTGGTTTATTCAGTTGAGAAAATAATTAAATATCATGTTCACGGGTAGAACCATAGTTTCGTATTTCAGGTTTAATTGAGCTTGCCAACATAAACTAATGAAAGCGCGCCCTTGAGCAATTACTATGATTTGCTTCCACAGTGCCGTTGTATATTGACAATTCATGTTGATGGCGCATCGTCAGTATTGTATACCCCAAACTTATCAGGTGCCGCGAATAAAAAAAACTTTTTTTTAGTAATTGTTAAAATGAAAAGATTTTCAATTTAATAGTACTGTTGATTGAAAGCGGACTTCCGGTTTCTTTAGTAATAGCTCCACAAAAAAACTGACGGGACACCATTTCTGTAGACACAATTCTTTAACGAAAGGTACAAAACAAATGTGCAGTAACTTTTTTGTTTGCATATAAATTAGGTGGAAATTATCGCAACAGTATGAGAGATGGAGATGCATTTTTTGATCGGCAAATATTTTCGATTTTGGTAACTTGGCTGTTATATGTATGCGCCAGCTTTCCTACGACAATGGCTCATAAACCAAATATCACAAAATTAGTGGATAACTGTCATTAAAGTATTTTTTTAACCAAACTTGCTGCACGTTTTTGGAAACTTTCTAGTAGAAAAAAATGTGAGTACTTATCGTTTGCTTTATTTTTTCATGCCAAAAATAACCCAAGTTACTTGCTACTAAAACAATATCAGTGCTGATATCTATTGGTCTTGAAGTCCTGAGGAATCCTTAACATTTCCTAATTATCTTTAAAACTAGTTAAACTTAACTGAAATTAATTGTTTAATGACACTAAAAATGTTAATTTATAATAAAATAAGCATAAAAGTTTAATTGTTTATTAATTTTAAAATGAGCGTAGTGGGTAATAACACAAATTCTATAAAGGAAATTCAAGGACTTTTCCAAGATTTCCCAGAAAACCTCAAGACCAATAAATCTCAAATAGGATCGTTATGGACAATTTATGTTAACGATGATGCCAGAGTTATTTGTTCAAATGTAATAGCACATTACATATAATAATTAAATGAAGGCCTACCGACAGCGTCTTTCTGAGCAACATACCTCATGGCTCTACTATGTTTTTAAGTGTTTGTGAATCAACTTGTGTTTTATATGGCAAGTTGTTTACGGGACTGTGTTGGCCGTGTGCCAGAATTGAAACAGGTCACCATAAAGCTGGGTAATGTGCGTAGATGACCCTATTTTGCGTTATTCAGAGTTTTCCTGTGTCGTAGTCCATAATTGGTAAACTGAACTCCGTGATGAGTAAAACTTTGGGTTTCAAATACAACCACCTTCATGGTTAGCTCTTTACCAAACTAACCAAATGGGTGATAAACAAATTTTAAACAAATGGGTGATAATCATCAATAACCGTGATTATCAACCATATAATCAGTAATAATTATAACGACTACTGAGGAAAATAATAATATAATGATCAGTATATTATTTAGTAAAGGGTTGCTTTGGGTACTACGCACACAGACTGGGAAGGTTGCATTACATTTTCCAACTGGATTTGATTCTTGGAAGCGTGACTGAAATGGGTTGAAGTGCTTGGCTGTTATAATGTCACTGGGATTTATGTCCTCCTTTGTCACTTCGTGATTCCTGTAACTAATCAATTGCTATTTAAAAATTGTCCTTATTGGCGGAGCAGTAGGAATATTTACAAAATGTGTTCGTTAATAATTATTCAATTATGTGGAACTGTGCACCATTGCATAATATAATATTCCTAGTGAGAAACAACACCACTTTTATGTGACTGGCAAAAAGAAACACAAATTCTAGCTGGCAACGAAATTAATTATATAACTAGAGTTAATAACATTATAACAAGCTTAATAATTGTTTAAAACACTGGTAAATAACAAATAACAGTGTATTGTATGGTAATTATATGGTAATAACGACCCCAAGTGACATATCAATTATAATTTATACTATCCGTCAGTCTATCATCAGCTAATTATTGTTTCAGCGGGCTAAAATTTATCATACAACAGCAGAATGAACAAAGAGCAATGCCAATTGTGAAACGCTGTTGGCAAATAAATACTTTGATTCATTAAAGTTTATTAGAGGGGGAAGAATAGCCCTTAATAATTATTTTGTATTCACAGCAAAATGCAAATGCCTCTCACATCCTAACACTCTAAAAGGCTAGCCGCAAATGTTGGATTATCTGATAGCTTGCATCTCACATTAATTTCTCACATACCATCGCTTCCTTGTATGCACCGACTAACCGGAAATGTTTTTATTCTAATTTAGTATCGCATGAACCAGCTCACTACAGAAGGATAGTAATTGACTCAAGCAAGCCATGTGTACGGAACGATCAATGAAAATTACCTCCATCACAAATGTCTCAATTACTGTTTGATCTCAATCCACCAGGTGACTCAATCATTGCTAAAGATACAAAACTTCATGTATCGTCCTTTCAAAAATTGATTGTTTTGCATCCCATGTAAAACTGCTACATATCGACTTTTTACAAAAATTTAGCCATGTACCATGAAAGGGCATCTCTACTTCTAAATGAGATTGTATCGAACATTTACAGTGTTCGGCCAAGTGAAAAAAGCAGATAAGGTCAAAATAAAAAATGAACAAGGACTGGCAGAATGCTAAGGACCTGTTTTCACTAGTAATAGTTTTTCTGAATTTTTCTCTTTTATAGGTTGGACAATCAATAGGAGGCGAAACCGTGGGTGGAGTTGGTCTGATCAACAATTGCTGATTGACCAAACCACGTATTACTTTGATATTTACATAATGCATTTTTTTGGCTGAATATGGTTGTAAAGTGACTAATTTTGTGTCTGAGAATAGTTTGGTGTGGCAAGAGTAGACCACGAGTCAGTGTCTAGGCTGTTTGACTGCAGCAAATAAAGACGACAGTCATAGGGGAAGCACAGGGGGTTAAAAAATACAGTTCTGTTCTCATTGCGGCAGATATACTGCTACTGTTGAACTAGTTTTGTCCGCTAAAAAAACGTTATTTGATCAAAATTATTCGTCCATAGTTTGAAGTTCCAACAATAGTAATAATTGAAGCTCACTTACAAAACCTTTTAACATCTCTGGTTGAAGAAATTGGTGACGCTATAAAAAATTATACTCAAGATAAAACTGAAAATTCTTATATTCTTCTGTATATCAAACATCAGTAACACTGGTTATTCACTTTAGTATTTATTTTGAAATGAAAGTAGCAGAATTTTAATGTTCAATCTTTAGACCATTTTTATTAAAACACTGATATTGTGAGAAATTTGCATAGTAAAAAAATTTCATTTTTTTTCCCTCTTCATTTCCTCTACACCCCTTCCCTACTTACTGACCCCTAAGGCCGCTTTATACAAATTGTTCTTTGCCTTTAAGAGTAACATTCAACTTCAATAACAACTTGCCAAAATTTTTCGGAGTCTTTTGCCCCTAAAAACCTACCATGACTCCTAAACTATTTCAACTCATCTGACAAGATCCCCCTATTATTTTTTTCAAATAGTTTTCCAACTTCTTTTTTTAAGCATTGTAAAGAAACAAAAATTATCTGAAGACCAGTAAAATTGATAGTCGTCCCCTCTTGTACTGATGCAAAAAGCTGCTAACTAAGAGCGTACAAGGCCACTTCAAACTATTAGTTAGGCTTAATTTGCTCAATTGAACACATATGAACTCAAACGTTATCAGAATCCAGAAATACCCAACTGAACTGGATTCATTCATCAACTACTAGCCATGGATCTGAAAAAACAGGTGGAGGTAAATCTTGATAAGAAAATTAAAGCCAGGAGACGTAGCCCAATGAAATGATTAGGTAACAAGCATTTAGGCATCAATAACTAGTTTAGAAATTTTACTGCTTATTCTAGTGCAATTGGTTATTTTCTCAACTTCCCATTAGCATATTGGATCCTATATACGTATAGCAGCAGCTGACGGGGCGAAACCTTATAGTGCATATAGTTGCTATTTTGTGCAACATACTAGCTTGTTATTCATTTAGCTGGCTGCCTATAAGGTTGGTTGTTGGCCTGTGAAGAAATTAGAACGAATTCCTACTCAGGGAAGCTGTGACTTGTGGAGCCTTGGCTCGGTGAAGAGGAGGAAAAGAGAAGAGAGTGGTAAAAGTGGAGATCAAGGAGTTTCTACTCAGAATTGGTGGTGGTGACAGTAGCAAAGTGATTACTTTTGTAACAATAAACTGTTAGCACTAGCGGGTTAATCTCAGTGATGCCGAGGGAACCGATCTCTGCGTATCATGTAATGTCTCACTGAAAGCGCAGCCGAATCTTCTACAGCAATGGTCAATAAAATTTGGAGTGGGACCCGATAAACAAACCAACCACGAGACATCTCTAGTTGAACCTTACCTATACACCTGTAAGGTCCTTCATTTGTATAACCAGTATTACATTCGCATCTGTAGTCACCATCAGTGTTGATACATTTGGAGTTGTCTGTACATGAGTTAAGTGAACATTCATCAATATCTAAAAAATTTAAAAGTTCATACCAGGCTGATCAACTTTATATTCTAAATTTCCAATGTTTTTATTAAATAAAGTCCAACTTTTTGTTCTTGCGTTTCAGCAGTGATACAGCATTCCCCCAGCCAATCAGCTGCCAAGTTGCAAACCGATCAAGACAAGTCTGTTTGGTCCACTAGCATTGACTAACATTACCTGTGCAGACAAATCCATCCCCAGAGTATCCACCATTACATTCACACGCGAAACCCTCCACAGCAGATGGTCTCGATGGTCTATAATTGCATGTAGCATTTAATGAGCAGAGATGGTCTTCATCAGGACAGGCAATTCTTGCATCTACAGTTATGAAAGAAAAACGCATATTGCTGCATAATCATATTTACCAAAACAGGTAACAAGACAGTGATTGGCTGTCACAGTATCAATTTCAGGGTGTATGTAAAAAGTGCCGTCATTACTTGTAAATATTGAGAAGATACTGAGGACTAAGTAGAGCTTCCTTCGTGGAAATTATTATTAACACTTCCAACTAACAAAGTTAAAAGCCAGTGATGGAAGGTTTCCAAGGGAATAGCACTGCATTGAACCAACCTAATTTTGCTGGCTAATTTCTTGTTCTCGCAATGTGTGCTATCAACAAGGTAACCTTACGTCTTCCAAGTAAACTAAAAAAAACTTTGACATGGCGAGATGAGAAAAAGAACATGAACAGAAATAAAACCTTTTTCTCGACTTTGCATCTACATGTATTATGCTGGAATAAATGCCTACTAATATGCTAAAAAGACTGCTTTGAATCCTGCTTTTCATGATAGTCAACTTTTTATGAAACAATCAACGAATTATGATTTTAAATAGTACTAAAAATGAATGTCAAAATAAGTTTTTTCATCTTAATCAGCACTGGTTTAGAATGGTCTGTGTTACCTTCAAGAAGCTTTTTCATTTTTTAATGTCTAAACAGATCCACTCTCAATATTTTAATAACCTCTTTGATGGTAGAGTGCACCAATAATTACTGTATCATTCCATGCTATAACTTTAAGGAACAGCTTCAACAGGCCTTCAATATTTCCTAAAAACTTGTGTGAACTCTTTTTCGAGCTCAATAAGTTCAATAATTCAACTCACTTTTGAGTGTTGATGTTCTCGAAGAAAATTGTAAAAATAAAAAAAGCTTTTATTCATTTAAATCAATGAATCAGTTTATTGATACCCAATCAGCAGCTAATTGATCCAATCAAAGCTTGATGGGTAGCTAACGCATTGCTGATTGATCGATAATCGTAAACAACAGATATCACAAAAATAGTACATCTTTATACCGACTAATGCAAGACATTTTTATTTGCAATTGTTTGATTCAAGTGTAACTAATTTTCAGAAATCTAGTAATATTTTACTTCCACTGAAAATGAAAACTCTGTAAGTCACACAATAAAAAATATTTTGGAAAAAATGGTAGGCGTATTTGCGGGCTGGATTGATGAACATATGTTATCATTTTTATTTGATATCCACATTGGAGGGCGGTGAACGCATCGATCCAGGAGTTTACATTTTATTAGATAATGATAAGAAATAATATCCTACGACCATCAGCGAGGCTTATCAAGTCGTTGATTCCTTACTGCTACTCATAGCATGATGAACGTCTGCTATGAGAAGTAGCAGATAGCGGTAGCGAGTCAACTAGTAAACAACTTCACATTCGTCCGAATGACAACGTTTGTTTTGAGGCAGTTCATTTGTCAATAACTATAACAATATTATTTGTATTTATTGTTTGAACAAAAAGGTTCTGCTTTTTATTATTATGATCAATATATTTATAATAGTCTATTGTTGTACATGATAATCATAATGATTAATAATAATAATAAACAACATATATAATTCGTATTAATAATACCGATAATGAACTGCTTTGAAGCAAACGCCAGCTACATGAGTATATATTAATTTTGCGTGGTGGATCGGTGGTGCGACCAATAAGTATGCTTAACTAATCAACATTTTTACTTTTTTGCGGTGATGTTTCTTTTGCGGTGCACTCAAAATATTGCAACCGACCCCTTTTCATTAAATAAATTGTGAGAAACATTGTTCACTTAATTTATTGTACGCAGCATCGATCCAGCCCATGAATACACCTGGTAATACTCATAATTTACTTAGTAAACATATGGATGACGCAAGCTAACTGACATAACATGTTATACAACAAGTAGATCACTAACATAACATATTATGCAACAACTACATCATTGACATAGCATGTTATATAATGTGTTACCTTTATATACAACAACTACATCACTAACATAACATGTTATATAATATCTTACCTTTATATACAACAACTACATCACTAACATAACATGTTATATAATGTGTTACCTTTATATACAACAAATACATCACTAACCTAACATGTTATGTAATATCTTACCTTTATATACAACAACTACATCACTAACATAGCATGTTATATAATGTGTTACCTTTATATACAACAACTACATCACTAACATAACATGTTATATAATATCTTACCTTTATATACAACAACTACATCACTAACATAACATGTTATATAATGTCTTACCTTTATATACAACAACTACATCACTAACATAAATTGTTATATAATGTGTTACCTTTATATACAACAACTACATCACTAACATAACATGTTATATAGTGTGTTACCTTTATATACAACAACTACATTACTAACATAACACGTTATATAATGTCTTACCCTTATATACAACAACTACATCACTAACATAACATGTTATATAATGTATTACCTTTATATACAACAACTACATCACTAACATAACACGTTATATAATGTCTTACCTTTATATACAACAACTACATCACTAACATAACATGTCATATAATGTCTTACCTTTATATACAACAACTACATCACTAACATAACACGTTATATAATGTGTTACCTTTATATACAACAACTACATCACTAACATAACATGTTATATAATGTCTTACCTTTATATACAACAACTACATCACTAACATAACATGTTATATATAATGTGTTACCTTTATATACAACAACTACATCACTAACATAACATGTTACATAATGTCTTACCTTTATATACAACAACTACATCACTAACATAACATGTTATATATAATGTGTTACCTTTATATACAACAACTACATCACTAACATAACATGTTATATAATATCTTACCTTTATATACAACAACTATATCACTAACATAACAGGTTATATAATGTGTTACCTTTATATACAACAACTACATCACTAACATAACATGTTATATAATATCTTACCTTTATATACAACAACTATATCACTAACATAACATGTTATATAATGTCTCACCTTTATATACAACAACTACATCACTAACATAACATGTTATATAATGTCTTACCTTTACAACCATCTGCTCCATCCCTGTTAAAACCTGGTGGACAATGACAGATGTAACCTCCCACTGTATTCTCACATCTGGAATTGTTTCCCTTACAAGGTGGTGTGACCTTGCATTCATCTATATCTGTAGATAATACGTACAATTTTTAGTAAACAACAGCCGACTAGATCAAACAAGGATTAAACTCAGGCTTCTAAATACTGTAAAAAGCAGTGCATTGTAAGCTGTTGCGTAAGTTAGAACTCCATGGTTAATAAGCTCACCCTCGCAGTTCTTTTTGCCGTCTCCAGTGTAACCAGATGGACACGAACAATAGAAACTTCCAGGTGTGTTTGTACATGTGGAGTTGTATCCTCTACATGGTGCAGGATCAGTGCTGCATTCATTGTTGTCTACAACATGCATTGATGTCTACAGCATGCATTGTTGTCTACAACATGCATATAGCAAATCAAGATTAGTGGTATGAACTCTGTGATCCTAAAGTTACAATATGGTGGGGTTTACTAAAATAGTTCATTCTCTACCCTTTTTATAGCAATCACAACATAATTATGTCTTAGACAAGTTCTATGTATTATTGCAGGCCCGCAAACTATGTCGGTCTCTTTCTGAGCGTTATTTTGTTTTTCATTTTTGAATGAAGTCTGAACTGACCATAATTATGCCTATTTTTAGTTCTCGTTGACACTAACATGAAACGAAAAGGTGAAAATTGTAACAATGATTTTTTTCGTAGCAATTAACTTGAATAATCTGTTAATCTATGACATAACAATCAACGTAGAACACTCGTAGCACCTACGATATATGTTTACTTGCTGCCTATGTTTGCCAAATAAAAAGCAAGAAAAATAATCAAGTTGGTAATAAGCGTAATCAATAAATGTTTTTCTGTTCTGAACTGGCGCGTCAACAAAAAGTACTCACTGAATAAAAGAAAAATGAACAACGAGCTTTTATTCCTCTGTTTGTATGTCGCAAATTAACCTAAGCATTGCATACGTAATAATGAGCGAGTCTTATTTGTTCATTTTAATAGACCTGTTTTATATCTTTAGAAATTTTCTGAAATAGCTACTATCACAAACATATATTATATAAAAAAATGACCTTACAAAATATGCTAGTTACTAGCAATGTTGTTTTTCTTGATTTTTTTAATAGTTTTGCATTTTAAGAGTTATCCTCCTTATAATTTGTTAGGCAATCCGTAAGAACTCATTGCATGATTACGATGATCTAAACTGATCTTCTTTCCATCATTTTTGTCCACGGTGCATTAATATTTCACAGCTATTCAGTGAAGGTATGACGTTATGCAAGGTTATTAAGGCTCAGCTACCCTAGCGCGCTTTTGAACAAAACGTTATTCACAGTCAATCCTCGTCAAACATTCAACCTGCCACACTATTGTGAACGTTAATAACTAGTAACCAATAAACGGCCACTAGTAGTTTTGAGCGAGCCTACTGCTGCATTGATAAAAACGAAAACACTAATGTTTGGCTCGCTGTTTATTTTTTACCCAATCACAAAGCCAGGATTTTAAACGAATTTTATCAGTCATTGTTGACGGTCAACAGCTCCACCTTCAACAAGACACGTTGAACGGTGAGCGTTTGTCAACTCACAAATACGCAATTTCAATTCGTTCGTCAATTCGTTGGAAAAAACACGCTAGTGTGGCCGAGCCTTTAAGCTGGAGGTTTTTTAAGTGTTTGTTTTGCCTCAGCTATTTGATTGTTTTTGTTTCTGCTTTTATATAAAGCTTTAAGTCATGACAGTATACAAGAAATGTATTTGTCTGGAAATGCCTGTTTCTTCTAAAGTTAGGAATAAACTTTTGTTGAAACACTGGAACTGACTTATTGACTTCAGCGAGTGAATTAAAATCATTTACTTGTAGTAATTGAGAAACATGGCAGTTCGACGAAAACCTCTCCAGTGCTCATTGACACATATTGAACATACTTTCAAGCAAAGAGCATAAGTTTACAATCGACTTTCAGTTATCATGATTCTCTCACCTGTGCATGTAGTACCATTTCCATTATACCCTTCCAAGCATTCACAAAAGAATCCGTCATTGTAGGAGCATTTTCCATGGACTGAACATCGAGTTTTTTGATCAAATGAACAAATAGTACCTAAAACTGGGAGAAAAACATTTGTTATACTGAAGGCGAACAAAAACAATGGTTTCTCAAATCTCATATCACATTTTTAAAACGTTATTTTTATCAAGGAAATGACACAAAAGAATTTGATGGAAACTCACAAACCTGGTGAAGTAGTGGTGAGTGGAACAGGTTCACCGACAGTTGTTTTTATCTCAGTCTTCTCGTCTGATTCCTTGGTCTCACCCAGACTTGCACCTATTTCAGTGTAAAATACTTGGGAGTTGTGCTATCATTCGAGTAGACAAATGAGTTTTGGTGCCAATTAATTCACAGCTATCTAGTCAATGAAAAAAATTTGAATAAATTTTCGTTTTACCGATTGGTAGCTGACATATATTGATATGCATGACTATCAATATTACTTGTCGTTTTCAAGTATCACTATGGCAACACACTCTATTGTGGCACAGCTCTCCCCTCCCTCCCCCCCCCCCCCCTCCACATCGGCTTTCACCTGTCTTCTTTTACCTAGCTGTACCCTGGCGCTGTCTTACTCTTTCTAAGGTCTACCCTTTCCTGCTCTCGTTTTCTCTTTCCGCTACATTTGAAACGTGACACGCATGTGTGCTGTTTGCTGTAACATTGCAGTCACTAACTTGAAAGACTAACATTATGAAAAAATGCTGCAATCTCCGCATTCTGAATGGAAGTAGTGAGACATAAACCATCACACAATTTCTTGAAAGAAATATCATCATTAAACCTAAAAAGATCTCTGTTTTGAGTACATCTATCGAGTTGGTCTAACAGACTGTTATATCACAGTTTTAATTTCTTTCAGCGTAGTTGTTAAGACGTATATACCCATTTGACACTTGAGTTATTATCTTGAGTTAGCAAAATGTGATTGTCTCCTCCTACATTATTGTAAACTAAACAATACATCTACAAATATCTCTGGTTTGAGAGTGCATAGCAATGACCACACATTGAATTGGTCTAACAGACTGCAACTGGTGATTTAGGCATGTATGAGGGTAGAAAACATACAAATGCACACACAGATGGATAGACATACAGGCACTCTTTTTTTCACCTTTATATATAAAGACAGAACATGATTAATAAATTTTTTTTCTCCTTTTTTTAACAATGTGATGTATTTTCGCACCTCACGGTGTTCCAATAACAATGGTTGGAGCTTAAACAATAACATCATATTTACATTCCCTCTTTCGTTGCATAAAATCTTTTCAGACTTCAGCTGTTTATAAAACTTACCTTTACATTGGTGTGAAAGGAGAGTCACCAGAATCAGTAGAATACTGGTTCTATCAGCTGAAGTCATGACTGCTTGGCTTGTTAAGACCAAATGCTTTTACCGCTGTTATCTAGTTTTCAATGCAAACATTACAAGATTGACTACTGCAGTCCCAAAACCCTTTGTTTGACAAAAAGATAACAAAACCAAAGATCGATAAGCTTAATCAAGAGTTTTGCCGACGGGTCAAATAATCCAGTAGACAACAATTTTCTGCCAAAGCTTTTTAAACCGCTGTGCACTAGCAATAAGATTGAGTACTTCAAAGCTAAAAACATTTGTCTTCTATAAAAAATATTGCAACCTAGTTTTATTGAAATATTTTTTACTCAGTTGTGAGAGCTGCAAACTATTTGCAAAGTTTTGTGTTTTTTTTATAAATTCCATAAATTTTTTTCATATCAGAACTTTACAGCTAAAGCAATCATACTGGTATGGTTTTTTTTATCAGCGTGTAAGTCTTTTGGTAATCAACACTATGTCGGTTTCCCCTCCGCAGCCAACCACAAGAAATGTTGTCGAACATTTCGTCATCTCTAGGTGAGAAACTCATTATCATAACTCGTTATTTGAAATGGTGATAGCTGGTCAAAACACTGAAGTTATACATTGACTATTGTTTTATAATTAAACATGTTTATTAAATAAATTTGTGTATACCTTAAAAATTAAATGTTTTGCAATGCCTTTTGGTTCAACTTTATGGTAACGATCAACGTAGTTTCCCTTTAATGTTATTTTTTTTAGGTCAGCAAATTTGGCTCAGTTTAAACCTTGTTTAAATCAGTCAATTTTCTGTCTTTTTTTCACGGTTTTTATGGTGCTTTTGTTCGCTCATCAACGATTTCAATTTTTTCAAAGCTCAATTTGCAATTTATCTGCTTCATAGCTTACACTCGTGCCAAAGTCTCATTTTTTTTATTATTTAAAGAGCTGAAATGATCAAAGCAACTTTTCAGCTCAGTTTCAGCAAACTACTGTGGTGGAATTTTATGTCTACTACCACTGCGCAAGGTCCCCCTGACAACTGTTGAGTGTCAGGCAAGCCTAAATAGAGCCTGGCACAGCCAGAACCTAAGTAAGTCAGCCGGTAGAAACCCTACCGGCCCTGCAGCATTCACTGCCTGCCCTGCAGCAGTCACTGCCTGCCCTGCAGCACTCACTGCCTGCCCTGCAGAGGTACCACCGGCCCTGCAGCACACCCTGCCGGCCCTGCAGCATGTACTACCGGCCCTGCAGTGCCATTACCGTACCTATACCGGGTCGGTGAGAAAAGTTCTACGATAGCCTGAGAACCGAAATTAATACCAAAGGTGCAGGAGCCCGACTCTGCGACATAGCTGTCCTCAAACAAGACAAAGCCAAGGACCACAAGCCATAAAGACCAAGAACCAGGGCTACTCATTGCACCACCATGAGTAAGCAAGATTGACTGAGAAGCTCCGCCCCCTACTTCTGGGCGCCCTTCATATTTAACCTCATATTAGCCAATGACTGTATTGCATATTTATATCCTATGATCTGATTAGAGTAAACACTTCCTGCCATTACTGATTTGTTGCCCCTTGTTTGGGCATATGTTTTAATTATGCTCTGCCTATAAAAGGCAGAACATTTCACTAGACTCCTTGTATTGTATTGGGATTCTACCTGTGCTTAAGCCAAGTAGCATGATACATTTACCCTTATTATACATTGCTGGTTACGCTGTGTAATAAAGTATGGTTAACTCAACAAGTCAGTGAGTTGTACGTTTGAGCCGTGGGCTCCGGGAACAGTTGTGGAGTTGGCATACTCCTCTGTTGGAAGTTTACCTCTGGAGTGAGGCGTTGTTGGTGG
This sequence comes from Cryptosula pallasiana, assembly GCA_945261195.1. Classification (NCBI taxonomy): domain Eukaryota; kingdom Metazoa; phylum Bryozoa; class Gymnolaemata; order Cheilostomatida; family Cryptosulidae; genus Cryptosula; species Cryptosula pallasiana. Next base: position 52,620,343 of record OX183132.1, on the reverse strand, counting down.
ACGTTTGGTCGGCCCCCCAAAATCCACTACACTGGTGGCAGCGGTGGGATTGTTCTCACGCTGTTGGACTGCGCTACCTTGGAACTGCATATTGCAGCCCGAAAATCCGGATCTGTATTCACTGTACAGACCCCCCATTTGGACACTCTTGAACAGACGTTGAGCTTGCTCCGCCTGAAGAAGTGCTCCCAGAAAGTGTGCGTCACTTAGCTCTGCATAAACGTTGAGTTTACTCCGTTGCAGCAACCAGACAGCCCAGTATCTTTGATACCGGCCCTGCACACACTGATACCGGCCCTGTGTCTTCTGATACCGGCCCTGCTAACACTGATACCGGCCCTGTGTCTTCGGATACCGGCCCTGCTAACTTTGTGACCGGCCCTGCGCTCTAAACGCCGGCCCTGTACACATTACTACCGGCCCTGTGCAATATTGTACCGGCCTTGTGTTACTTTCCAGTACCTTGTTTACTGAGACAACTTGATATAGACAGCCCTAGACGCTGTAGAGACCTGGTGCCGCTAAAAACGGACCAGCACACCATCCATTGTACACTTGAGTTGAGTGACTCCTCTAAGTCTAGACAATGGCGAACCAACGGGCACGCAGCGCTGGTAGGGTACCACCTGCAAACCCCGAAGCGAATGTGATGGAACGTTTGACAGAAGCGTTACAAGCCGTCATGCAGCCAGCCGCTGCCAATCACCGGTCTTTATTTAAAGCACCGAAGTTCGATGGAGACGGAGACGTGGACTATTTTATAGAGCGCTTCATGGGAGTGGCTGAGGCCAACGAATGGCCAGAGCAGACAGCGTTGCTGCATCTGCGAGAGTCCCTGAGAGGGAGTGCACTTGAATGTGGTAAGGCACCACAGTTGCAAGGCATATTTGCTGCTTTACGGACAAGGTTTGGTTTAACCCCCCGTGAAGCAAGATACAAACTTACTGGCCTCCGCAGGGCGTATAAGACTACGCTGCAGGAGCATGCCACTGAAGTAGAACGACTGGTGCAGGTCGCGTATGCGGACCTCCCCCACATATCGTTGCAACGAATGACAGTAGATATCTTCAGCTCTACATTAGGCAACCCCTATTTGCAGAGACACCTCCTGGCAATACAGCCAGTAGAACTTTCAGACGCAGTGAGAGCAGGGAACGAATACCTGCAGATCAGGACAGGTCCTGACGAGAGGTCTACTCACGTGCGCATGGTAGACGACGAATCTACAGATGAGGAGGAGTACACTGACGATGAGTCGGACACACCGCATACTGCAGTGAAGAATGTCCGCCCTGCACCGCCAAACAAGGACTCTCTGACAGCGGTCATGGAGGCATTGGCAGAACTCACGAAAGAAATCAAGTCATTGAAGTCAGGAGCTACCCCTACACCTCAGCCTCCTCCACCACTGCCTGATCAACCACCACTCCAGTGCTGGGACTGTGGAGAGTTGGGACACATGCAAAGGCAGTGTCCAAAGAAATCGTGGAGTACCAGACCACAACGGATGCCTGCCCAGGCGGGAAACGGCCGTCGCCCGCAGTAGAGCTACCGGCATCTACCTGCGATTGGGCGAGCCGTAACACCCCCAAACGGAGCCAGAGGACGCAACATCCCTACACGAACCAGCCCCCTGCTAAGATGCACGCGGCGGACACCACCGGCTCCCTTCATGTATGTCCGTACGAGGCAAGCTATTTCCTCACTGGAAAAATGGATGGACGAGTTGTGTCGATACTTATAGACCCGGGGTGTACTACAAACCTGTTATCTCGGCATGTCTATCAAAGGCTACCCCTGAGTGTGAGGAGCACACTACAGAACAGCGAGTCACACGGAGTGATGGCTGATGGGTCGAAGATCGCGTTCTACGGCACGGTGAAGGTGTCCGTACAGATCTGTGGGTTACAGAGCAATGTCAGCTTCATGATAAGTGACATAAACGAGGACGCCATCATAGGGATGCCGTTCCTCACCACTCATGAGTGTTTGCTCAGATTTCAAGACTCCGTCATTACAATAGACGGACACGATGTACCATGCACGGACAAGCATGGGAAGCTGCCAAAAGATAGCGTCATGTGGATAGACGCGGCACAAAAGGATGTTATGCCACTTGGTGGTTGGGATGGAGTCTCCCCAACAGCACCTACAGAAAGTGAGCAAGTAGTCTGCAGGACCTCCCAAACGATGGAGAGGGGGAAGGATAGCCTGCACAGAAAATTTGAGCGTGAAGAGATGAAAACTGAGGTCGCCAGAGGAAAGAGAGCGAAATTTACCTCTACGCCCCTGTTGGCTACGCCCCTGGACAAGCAGGAAGGTCACCAAAAGAAAGCACAAGAGGAGTTACCTAATGACCACCCACAGGCAATGAAAGGGAGTGGAAGGAGCTGTTGGTTGCCAGCATCGAAGACAGTGGCTAAAACCACTCATGATGCAATAACCGGGAAATCCGGGGAAGGCGCCAAAACAGTTATATCCGCCGAAGAAGTTGCACCACTGTGGTCGTATGTGGTTTCAAAAGGATTGCCAGAAGCTGCTCTACCAGATATGGCAAGGCTCCAGCTGAACTCCCCCCGTGAGAGCTACCAGGGACCACCAAAGTTTGCTCCTAGTACCCCTGCTCAGCCGCCTCCTGCAAGCACAGACAGGATGAGTCGGAAGTCTGAGAAAGCGGTTGACAAAAAGGAGACAGTCATTCCCTCTCAAGAGAGTGACCAGGGCACTCCGTGTACTGTCTCAAATAAAGAAAGCCTCGTGCAACAGTTTGGCACTAGGGCTACTTCCAACTGTTTGGAGATAGAAGTGAAGAACGAGAGCTTGCTGTTAGAAACTGACCTAGCAGCCTACCACCCTCCAGGACTTGGAGAAGAGGAGTTGTTGGCCATGCCCGCGGAGGAGTTGCTACGGACAGAAACTGCACCTCCCCAGCCAACCCCTGTTGCTGCTGCCATTGATACGGAGCTAGCACCTATAGCTGAAAAAGATGCTGAATCACAGTCAACTGTGGATGTCCAGCCAAACCTAGAGGTGTACTTGATGCAGATATTGCCACCCCCGATGTTGAAAGAGGAGGTTCCAGGAGAGAAGCTGAGGCTGGAGAATGAGCCGGCCACCCCGTACAACAAGGGAGAAGAGAGAAACCCTGAAGGTTCTTTCTCTGCTTATGCATCAGATGCTATGGTAGCAGTCTGTGCAATGAGAAATGTTCTCGACTTCCCCTATGACCCTGGGGGATCGAAACAGGCATGGGAAGCCGCCCCTAGAGATGCTAGGAGGCAGTAAGATGCTCTCCCCACAAACTTGACCGAGCACGGGTGTTGCTCGCCACTATTATTCTCTTTGTTGAATTATGTAATTAAAGACCAAAGAGATACAGTCTTTAATGGAGAGGGGAATGTGGTGGAATTTTATGTCTACTACCACTGCGCAAGGTCCCCCTGACAACTGTTGAGTGTCAGGCAAGCCTAAATAGAGCCTGGCACAGCCAGAACCTAAGTAAGTCAGCCGGTAGAAACCCTACCGGCCCTGCAGCATTCACTGCCTGCCCTGCAGCAGTCACTGCCTGCCCTGCAGCACTCACTGCCTGCCCTGCAGAGGTACCACCGGCCCTGCAGCACACCCTGCCGGCCCTGCAGCATGTACTACCGGCCCTGCAGTGCCATTACCGTACCTATACCGGGTCGGTGAGAAAAGTTCTACGATAGCCTGAGAACCGAAATTAATACCAAAGGTGCAGGAGCCCGACTCTGCGACATAGCTGTCCTCAAACAAGACAAAGCCAAGGACCACAAGCCATAAAGACCAAGAACCAGGGCTACTCATTGCACCACCATGAGTAAGCAAGATTGACTGAGAAGCTCCGCCCCCTACTTCTGGGCGCCCTTCATATTTAACCTCATATTAGCCAATGACTGTATTGCATATTTATATCCTATGATCTGATTAGAGTAAACACTTCCTGCCATTACTGATTTGTTGCCCCTTGTTTGGGCATATGTTTTAATTATGCTCTGCCTATAAAAGGCAGAACATTTCACTAGACTCCTTGTATTGTATTGGGATTCTACCTGTGCTTAAGCCAAGTAGCATGATACATTTACCCTTATTATACATTGCTGGTTACGCTGTGTAATAAAGTATGGTTAACTCAACAAGTCAGTGAGTTGTACGTTTGAGCCGTGGGCTCCGGGAACAGTTGTGGAGTTGGCATACTCCTCTGTTGGAAGTTTACCTCTGGAGTGAGGCGTTGTTGGTGGACGTTTGGTCGGCCCCCCAAAATCCACTACACTACTAAAATAGAGAATTGAATGATGTTTATTGAAAAATCGGAACCATATATACATTTGATGTCATGTTTGAGATAAGACACTCTAAATTGTGAAACCAGCTTGACACTCAAAAACCAAGACATATTTATTTATCACCCTCCAATGCGTAATATGTCCGAAATACCAATGATCTTGTGTGCTGCTATAGTAATGCCATGTAATTGTTTGCGGTATACGTGTATTTATTTTATATTTTTTGCGCAATCACTTATTTATTTAATATCAACGCCACTCTGCACCACGCAGTTGCCTTTTTTGGAAATAAACATTAAACAAATTTAGCAAGCTACATGCTACGTATCAACTGGCATCACTTTTACCATTTAGCAAACCAAACATAGCATTGCCTGCGCTCAAACCTGTTTTTAGACCATCAAAATCAGTTTATTCAAGTCTTTTCTTTAAAACCCTTTTTTTCGAACATTTGTCTATCTTCACCAAAAAAATGTGAAATGTTGTTTCCCAAAATAATCTTTCATGTCATGTAGTTTTTTATTTGCCAAAAATTTATTAATTATCGAAAAACAATTTTTTTTCCAGAAGGTTTTCAGCGCATGAAACTTTGTGGTTTTAATTAAAAATAAAGTTTCCTTTCAATAATTAAAATGAGTTCAACTAACTCAGGCACAAACAGTAGAAGTTTCATCAAGTCTCAATTTCTAAATATCAGAACTTGACTCGTTTTTGTTTTTTAATTGCGTGTACTTCGCTAAACCAGTTATCTGTTAATGAAAGCACTCTTTGATGACTCCCCTAATAATTATTATTTGGGAATCTTTATTTAGTAGTTGTCTACCCAGTGTAATGATAACTCCAAGTTATGCCTTAAGACAAACCCGTTCAGATCTCAGCCCAGACACACGGCAATAAATCTTTTTTTATTGTTCCAAATCTAAATTTTCACTGTCACTGTCACTTATGGTTTCCTCCCCCTTTTGTATACTTTGCATTGGAAATTAGGCTTACTTTATAAGTCTCTAGCCAATCATAATTCACATTTTTTATTCATAAATACATATTTAAGAATCTGTTATACTAGCCAAGCAATGCTTAGAAGCAAGTGAATGAATCAATGGTTGTTGCTATTGGTGACCGATTGTTTTTTTACCATCATTACACTAGTAAAAGCCCGAGTACTTACTTTCATCGTTACTTTTTTTTTATTTCTGTTACAGTTAAGTTTCGTAAGTTCATCTAATGCTGTTTTTTTTATTTATAAGCGGAAACATGTAAAAAATAACTAGATCAGCAAAGCATCCAAATCCGGACCTTTACCCGGGCTTACATGGATTGCTAATAGGACTATCCTGGGCCAGTTGAGTTTGAATTGTATATAAGAGGTATCACACCGTTGCTATATCCAAATGGTATTTAACTGAAAGTGGCAAAAAATACGCAAAAAAAACAGCCGCAAGCATTGCCCACATTAGCTAGGATGAATAAAAAATAATTTTCAATGGCCGCAATTTAGGATCGTTATGAATCAGCTGCTATTCGTGTTGTCTTATGGTGTTGTCATAAGCTTATGAACCGTTACTATGCTAAGGTTGAACAAAAAAAAGGAAATACGAGAAATCTGTGCATATTACATACAGCAGGGAGATCCTTTCTTGAACCACCTGCAGAATAGTGCTGAGAATGAGCTGACAGACCAACATATCAAATATCTCATTGATGATGTCACAGGTGAGGAGTTTGGTATTGATGCTACAAATGTGAAAAGTGGGATTGTCGCTTTTAATTTTCTGAATAAACAGTGCCTGCCGCGCTTAACCGAGAACAGATTTTGGTAACAGTCTTAAATAGCTGATGTAATAAACCATAGATTCTATTTTTGCGGGCTAGCATGGTAAAACTATATTTATTTACCAGGAAGTATAATCAAAATCACTATGTATGTTTTGATATTTTTCTGTATGCAAATTTGGCCTAGGCAAAGTTTTCACACAAAGTTTTTTCATAAAATACAAATTAAATTGTGAGAACTCTTGCAATAGTTTACCATGGAAAATTTCCAATGTTTGCTATCTCTATTAATAGGTTGAAAATATTTTCATAAGTGCAGACAACTTTAGTTCGTTGGGTCTAAGCTTATTCTTTGAAACAATACGATAGCAAGATTATTTAGTATTTACCGTGTTTTCGGGAAAGAAATCTACCTTTAACGATTAACACTAATTGTTAGTCGGTGTTATCCAATGCATAGACTGTCTTATCAAGTTGTCTTTATGAAATTTATAAAAAGCAGTCGGCCAATTAGTGAAAGCTTTTTTGTTAGTTCATACCGCATACTTTTACTTTTGGGATAAATATTTCAAAAATTTAAGTAATTTAAATTATTTCTTTCTAGTCATTTTGGCAAAAAAGTATAATTTTTTAACGACAAAACAAATACTAAAAGGCGGAATTTTTTTTTAAATTAATTTAAGTGGGCAGACACACAACTGAGCAAAGCAACCTACAAAAATGTTACTTAAAAAATAATCGGCAATTATTAATAGTTCGAAAATTTTCCTTGATGGTTTAATGAGAAAGGTAAAACTAATGATATACAAAAAATTCAAATTGCTCAGTATTTTTTTTGCTTTCAAGTTGTTTTCAAAGAAGAAACATTTCATCACTATTGTTAAAAGATGAAATTTTTTCATTTGATACTCGATTGTTATGTAAAACTGTTTTTTTTGTGCATGGAACTAGTAGACAGCTTGTTTGCTAACAGAAACCAATCAGCGATGCGCTGAACTTTTACCCCGAGCCCTTTAGAAGGTGCTAGAATAAGTTGCTGTGCTAGTTACACAGCTTGCGAGGCTGGTCTTGACCCTGCAGGGCTGGTAGTGACCTCTGGCTGACCCAGCACAAGATGGACGCCTTAGCTGACAATCTCCAAAACTATCTAGGATCCTACACTTACCCTGGAGCCTGGAGTACCCTTTCTTGGATTACCAGAATTATCGACTAAAGGCTAGGTACAGCCTCAGAACCTGGTGGAGTCTCAGAATGGACTATGGAGACATGACTCCGCCTTTAGCCTGCTGGCACCAATTTCTACCTCATGATTTGTTGACTTTTTATGTAACCATTGTTTTTGGTATAATTACTTCCTGCGCATGTATTGTTATATCTAATATGCAAATCACTTCCTGCCAGCCTGCCTATATAATGGCTGGAGTTCTTGTATTACATCGTATTCATTCATGTACTGCCAACCACATTAAACAATTTCCACCCTAAGAATTGATAATCATGAATAAAGCCACTATTCAAGCTCACACTCTGTGTAGTTTGTCGGAGCTGTGGGCTCTGCCCTTGGCATCTTATCAGGCAGTAATTGTTCACTAGTTGTCACTGTCAAGAAGTATAATACTTGAGATTAATGGAATTTTCTGGAAGGCAGATTGAAATCCGTGACAATACAAAAGCATAAAAACTACCAAATTATGTTTTTCCAAGCGATATACAAGCTGATTGCACCCAGTTTTTAATATAAGTTAGAAAACTTTAAAACTCGTCAATCTGTTTATCTAAAAGACCTTTGTTTGCAACATGTATATATCACTGGTAGAGAAGTTCATTAATTAAATTGGGAAAATTGAATATTTCGTTCATTTTTGTCTTGAGCTTTAATTAGTTGCGATGGCACTGCACTTGTGGTGACCAATTGTTATTTTATTCTAATGCGCTTTGTTTCATTTTTTTGTAATTTTATGGTAAAAAGTAACACATAAAAATAAGAAGTATAAGTTTGTCATTATAGTTTTTTGTAAACTGCTGTTCAAATTGAGTGTAACATAAAAATGAGCTATAAATATATGTGCAATATTTTTAATGAGTTTCTGACGAACTAACATTTTAAATATTTTACCTAAAGTTGATTTTTTCCACAAATCTGACATGAGGACTGGTGAATCTTTACTCTGCTGACAAAATTTGCAAACAAAACAGTACATTCCTTGTTATACTGAATCATGGAGAGAGTTTGACGAACTTATGATTTTATATTGCCACAAAAATGGTATTAGTTCCTTTTACAACCGACTACAAAACAAACCATGGTCTCAGCATTACGCTGGTTTACTTATACTTTGACCTAAAGCATGGATACACAAGTTGTTGTGTTTATTGTCTTTTGTAAGTTGAACAACCGAGCAAAGAAGACATGAGACAGAAGTTACAACGCTTGAGAGCAAGTGTGTACACACCTAGAGGCTTAACTCCTCTGGCATTGCAAGAGAAACTGATCAAATGGAACGAGGGATTTATACAGTCTGCTGCGCCATCTTGGCCAGTGATAAACCAAGTAATACTCACCAACTGTTTCTACTTTTGATTTGGAATTCTAATGCTTTTTTTAAATCTAGATATCAATAACTTTTGCTAAAATTATTTGCATTTCTCTGTCACACTACAATTTAAGTTTTGGAGATAATTTATTTAAAGGCAAGGTACTATTGTTTTCCTGAAACAGAGAATTTATTTTCCTGGAGCAAAATTCACAGCATGTTTCAATAAGATATGCACCAAGCACAGCTAATGGTAACTGTGTAAAGATTTTAACATTAATTTGGCCATTATAGTGTGGTGAATTTTAGCAGCACAAATGCCTTGCACACTCATGATTTCCTAGAAGTGACTCTCACTGAGATAATAGTCAAAAAGACCTCCCAAAGTAATGGCTCAGAGAGCTACTCTGTAACAGAAAAAGAATATACGATACCGGCCCAACAGCTTTCTATAGCGGCCCTGGAGTGACCTTTACCAACCCAGGAATTTACATTTATCAACCCTGCAGTGACATAATAGGCTGGCAACAAGATGGCCGCCGTAGTTAGAATTCCAAAAGTAGCCTAATTGTTGCTTCCAAAAGGCCCGTCCAGAACCTATCTAGCTATATATATTAAGTATCATGGACCTGAGGCCGCCAAAGCCTAAGAACTGTGTTTATCGCCTTATTCTTTGCTACTAGGCACCTTGTCCCTTTAATAATGTGCGCCATTGTATGCGTTGTTTATACCTATTGGTTGTTGTACTTCCTGTCATGTTTTAATGGATAATTTAGCATGAGGCAATAAGAGTATTCGCGACCTGTTCGTCGAACAAAATACAAAAAGTAATAGGTGTTCGTAATTCAATATGTCGCGTACGCAACAAAACATTTGTTTAGAACAACATAATATTCAATGAAATGTTATAATTTACTGAACAAATCATAAAGAAGATAACTCCCAATTTTCAAAATATTCACGAAAATGATAAAATTTCAGCTGCTACAAACTGGAATAGTTTGTCAAGCTGCCCTTCAATTTATTAAATTTTGAACGCTTGCAATTATTTTGAGTTATTTTTCAAGGATATAAAACCGATTTATGAAAATGAAAAAAATCAACTCACTCGTTATTATTCATTTAGTGTTCAGTTTCATTCGCGACCTACGACCAATATAAATAAATACTTGGTGATTATTTTTTCATTCAGTAAGCTACTTTTTTTTGACCCAGGAGTTTCGAACAAAATGATTATTTATTGATCAAATTTATTGCCGGTCTGATAACTTTTATTGCAATGTGTTCGGCGAACGGAGGTCGCGAATACTCTAAATGTACATGTACTTGCTGCCACCAGCCTATTAAACGCTGGATTACCGGACACTCTATGCCACTTATCACTTACTGTTACTGCTGTTGACTCCTCCAGGAGATAACCTCCTAGAGCATGGATATGTGGATAATAAATGTGTTTATTACTTGAACTCTATCTAGTTTGTCTGAGCCGAGAGCTCACTACTAGTGTAGTTGTGAGCAACTTCGCCGTTGTATCCTGCAAGTCTGACTGACCCTGCATCACCTCTTGGAGAGAGGTATTGTTGGGTTGTCCACCTAGCTGCTCGCTGTGGATGGCTGTTTGTTAGTGGACGGTAGTGGGCCCCTACCGGCACAACCCACTACACTAACATATTCAATACATATTGGCAGCAATTGGGATTTAAGCTATGCATTGTGGTTTTTTTCAACATTACGCAACTGGAGAAATAACCATCAAAAGATACCACAAGCTTAACCATTTAGAAAGTTTATTTAAAAAAAAATATTTATCTACTGTCAGGTGATGAAAAAGTGCTAATGACCTTTTTCTTTAATTTAATTGCTTTTGTAAGTTTTAAATAATTAAAACAAGGTTTTGTTAGTTTATGTAAAGTATGCTTTCATTGGTTGAACCTAAAAGACTGTTACATGTTTTTTTTCAATACTGTAGCAAAACAAAAATAATGGCTATTAATGTGTCGTGGGAATTTTCTGTTTACATGAATTCCTGACAAAAGTAGCATTTTAGGGTGGTTTGACCACTCACTATGCCCTACATAACAATTAATGCTGATATTTGTAAGTAATTTTTTAATAATAGAAGGTTTTGCAATTTAAGTGATTTTTCGGCTGCTTTAGCTATTTCAGGCAACAGGTTGGTTTGCATCCTGCTTGCTGACTGAGTTTGGGCCACCAGCTGTGAGATGTATGGTTACTGTATACATATCCTTTTTCCAAACTTATGGGATTCTGGAAAATGGTACATGGGAGAGCTGGATCGAGGATAATGGAGGTTGGGTAAGTAGGCGTGATTGTGCTATTGTTTTCACAATTGTTTTGAATTTATTTTTCATTTTAACCATTTTGATATCAGTAGGCCAATTGATTTAAAGTTAAAAAATTAATTACAAAAGACCAGAATAATTTACAGGTAAATAGTATTGATCCCTTGTGCAAATTTTGTTAGATACAAAAAAAAGTTTTTAAAATCCATTGAAAGCATTTTATTTTGTTATCCGTTTATTAAAAAATTAATCACTGGGCCACTTTGTGTTCTTTTTTAATTTGCGGACATTGTCTAAACAATAAATCATTTTAACTTTGTAAAAGAAAACAGTCAACTCGTGTTCAAAATAAATTAAAATCCATTGCTTTAAACAATTTGTTATTTAGGTTTTCAAAAAGATAAATTAGCCCGTCAACAAAATGACGTTCTGATTTCAGCTCGCTTAAAGAATTTTGACATTTTTAGAATGAACTTCTGAAGTTGAAATCAAGTGGAAAACCAGTTGGGTCTCCAATTGCTTCTGAAGTATCCCCAAACACTCTGGCTGGACCCAAACTGCAGCCTTTTGTTGTTCTTAGCGATATGGAAAAAGAAGCTGCTGCCGATTCTCAGGTTGAATCTTCCATGTTAACTTCAAGACTAACACAATCAGTTTCAGCAGTTGAAGAGCTGTTAGCTCCTTTCCGCAGCTATGAGGAAAATCTGCAAACCTGTATTTGTGGTACAAAAAAAGCTCGGCCAACCGAATTTCCAGTTGAAAGCGTGGTGTGTAAAACCTGTGGAAGATATTTCTGTATGTTTAAAGACTGCTCTCAAAGCTTTGATTCTTATTTGGATGCGCTAGATCATTACCTGCTATACAAAAACTGGAAATGCCAAATGCGTGTCCCTCAACTTGAATGTGTTTGTAACACAGCAAAACTTAGGCTTAGCGGAAAACCATTTATGATATGTCACAATGAACTGTGTGGAAGGTTTATTTGCAATTACAAAAATAAGTGTAGCAGTGATTTTGTCTCCATAAGTGAGCTGGCTGAGCATTACGGCAATGATCATGAAGATGAAGAATATGAATAAAATTTTGTTTGTCTGAAAGACCACAAAATCTTTACTTTATTTTGGCTCTTTTTGTCCTTTTTATATGGATAGCCATGATTATTGTACAAAACTACGCTTTACATCGCAACAAAAACTTAGCAAAACACTGCTGAAACGTATGGCAAACCCCTTTTTTGCAAAAAGATACCATCAAGTACTGTTTATAAACTTTAAGCTTTAACCAGTGTTAAGCAAGTTTTCTAGCAAATTATATTGATTAGTACCTTATCTTAGTGTTTCTAGCATTTTATCGGCATAAACATAAGTCAGGTTTCGCAAAAAAATATTTTAGGACAGTATGCTTTTTTGTAGAAGTACAATTTTATCAGCATAACAGTGAGGTGAATTTTAGCATAACAAATGCAGGATACGGATTCCTCCACAGCTTGATTATCCAATACTATTGGTAGTGTGTCCATACTGACCTGTGCTGTTTCCCAATCGAAACCATAGCTGACAGTAAGTGCAAGCCAAACCAGACGCTTATCATGAAGCCAGCTGGGTTGGGTTGATCAAATTACAGAACGTGCTATACCCATGCGTAGTGTAAACAGAACCTGTCAAGCATTTAAATTGTTGCATCTTTAAAAAAAATTTGATGTGCTCAAAAAAAAAGTTTTTTACATTTTTTTTTCATTCAACAATAAGAGTATTCGTTACCTATGTTTGCCAAACCAATCGCAATAAAAATAATGATACCTACAAAAAATTTACTCAATAAATAGTAATTTTGTTATTTTTTATGCTAAGGATCACCACCCTGTTACGTTTCACAAATTGTATTTTAAAAAAAAACATGTTGTCCTAAAAAATTTTTTGCGAAACCTGACTTATGTTTATGCCAGATGAAATGCTAAAAATACTAGGATATGTTGCAAAACCATATAAAGGGCAAAAAAACTTGCTAGATATTTGTTAAAGCTTAAATTTAACGAATATATCTTGAGGGTATTTTTGCAAAAATAGGCGTTTTGGTTTGTTATATGCTACAGGAATGTTTTCTGTGTCAACAAAAAGTAGCTCACTGAATAAAAAAATTAGTTTATTCATAATGTTCATAGATCCCAAAGGAAACTGAACACTAAATAAATAACAATGAGCGGGTTAAACTTTTTCATTTTTATAGACCGGTTTTGTACCCTTAAAAGATGATTTAAAACAATTTCAATTGTTCAAAAATCACAAAATTGAAATCGCGGTTTTACAAACCATTCCAGTTTAAATCGATTAAACTTCTATTTCTTTCTTGATTATTTTGAAAGTTGGGAATTATCTTCTTTATGATTGGTACGATAAACTAAAACAGCTCATAGAATAATTGTGATGTTATAAATTACATTCGCGACATATTGAATTCTAAACTCCTACTATTTTGTATTTTGTTCAACAAACAGGTCGCGGTTAAGATTTATTATATTGGTGCCAAGAAAATGGAGTTTTTATTTTATACATACAAAAAGCGCAATTACAACGGCGATTTAATGTGAAGTTAGTCAAGCTGATCTATTTCGGCTGTAACCACATATAGTTAGCGGGTTCGTTTCAAAATTGATACATTTTGTTTAACGACTACATTATGTTTCATTGATAGATTAAAATTGGGAGTTATCATCTCTAACTTAATTGGTCATATACCAGCTGACTGCTTTGGTAGCCATTGGCATGCAATCAGAGGTAAATCCATACGAGATACCAATGTGCAAGGCAGTTACATTAAGATGTAATCTTGATAAAGATACCGCAATCTCAACAGATGTGGAGATAGTTGATGATTGCTTCGGGAGTTGAGCTTTTAAAAGTATGACAACTAGGGAAAGTGAAGAAATAATTTACTGCACTAGTTGATTTATTTGGCTCGTTTAAACCATCTCAACACATAATTTTGACTGATTTTTATTATTAAATTATGTGAATTGTAGACATATTGTATTGATGGGGAAATAATTAAAAATTAATTATTTAGTGTTGTAATCTCACCGAGTAATATGTGTGGCTGGGCAATTATAACTGAAGGAATTATTGTGATGACTCATGCGTTCGATGAAGGGTTAGTGATGAGAGAATATACAGATGCCTCAAGTTACGTACTTGTTAGAGTTTTATTCATACAAACTGGCTAAAGTATAAAAAATAGAATAATCTACACGTTTAATAAATCGAAAGTTGACCATACAAATAATTTATTTATTAAGCTTTCCGTAATTGGGATACAATAAAAGATATTCTTTCACATCCTTGCAAGACCATGAGTAAACAATTTTTGGGAAAAAAATTGTTAACAAAAAACATATTTTAAGCAACATTAAGTTTCATTACGATTCAGGAGTTTTAGATTTATAAGCAAATAAAATGAAGTAACAACATTTGTATTTTCGATCATTAATAAGACAAAACTAGTTATAGTTGATCGATTGAACGGCCGGTAACTTCCGTTGATGGATAGTTTGTGGTTATTCTTCTACATGCTTTTCCTTATAATGATCGTAAAGCTCTTCCATATAGGCAAATTGTTCAGGACAGCATCTATCATTGTTACACCAGATGTAAGGACATATCAAGTTTGGACACTTCATAAAAGGTTTTCCCAAAATTCTTCTTTTCGCCCATCCACAGATGCATTTCTTACTCGTATTAGGCATTATTGGCTGGTTTTCTTTTCCCCGGTTATCTTGTGCTCGCAATTTCTAAAGGAATGGCAACAAAGAATATTTGGTTTCGCAAAATGATGGGAATGTTTTTGATATGTTATGCATGCTGACGAAAAAAATAGGAATTATCGTTTAGAAATCGCCAATGTTGTGCTAAACAATGCTTGGCTTGGGTCAATACTATTTTGAAATAGCTATATAAAAAGGTTATTCTAGTTGTTTTTGTAAAGAGTTATCACACCTGAAAATAGAAATTTTGAAGAGCCAATGAGAAAGTTTTCGGACCTGGTGTACGTCAGTCAGACATGCATGACCTTGGAAAGATACCATCGGAATTAAATTGTAGTTTTTCTACTGCTTTGCTGTTTTGTGGGTTAAAAATAACATGCATATCAGTTAGAAAAAAGAAAACATTGTTAAACAGAACATTGTAAAACTTTTTTACACTTTTTGATGGAAGTTTGATAAATAACAGGATTCTACAAAAAGCATTAAAATTTCCAAACTTAGTAATTTTTCGTATTGATGAGCAAGGTGTCTCACAGTAATGAGTGATAAAGGTTCTAATTATTTCACTAAGTGTCTTCACTTTAAATTGGAGTCATTCAAGAAAATAATAATATAGATAATCAAGGTAAACTCATTTTTCAATTCGCAGTATTGTGCCTGAACTGACTGGGTACCTCTATTGTCTGCTTTCTGTAAAGATTTCTACAAAAACAGAAAATCATCATTATTGGATACACAAAAGCGCTGGCGTACTCGCTCCACACATAATCACTCTATGTAACTTTATCATTTTTATGCATTTTTACGCAGTCATTCTATGTTTTATGTATTCCTTAGTGTGAGCCAGCCAAACCTTTTGTTATGTTATCTACAACTGTACCTCAAGGAACAAAGAAACTGTTACATAACCTTTTGCACAAATACTGGCTGAACTACTGAATGCCATCCAGAGTAATTGGAGGAACCAAGGCAGAAGTACTGAAGAATACAATTACTATTTACTATCTACAACCTTACAGTTGTGGTCCAGCATTAACTTGCACTCTCACACAAAGCACTGACCTTCCGGCGACCTACACTTCTGTGGGGACCAGCAAGTAGGCTGCGCAGTCCAATGTGGGACTTGATCCAGCAATGCATGCCGCTACTACTAATTATTGATGCCTAAAGTTCTTGACCATAGCCTGCCGACTCTCACCTGCCTGCTACCTTGCCAATATCAGTACATACACAAAACACCTGCGCAGTATTACAGGGTTAGTAAAACTTCTTCAAACTGAAGATAATTTATTTTAAATATCGTTTTAGTAGGTTTTGTACAAGTTAAATAGTTTGCGATGGTGAATAGTGCAGGCACATAGAATTTTTTAATAAAAAAACATGCATAAGGATCACCCATTGTAGTACTACCTTTTTTATCAAAAAATAAATGAGTTGCGATGTTTGATTGCTAATAAACAACTAGTGCGTTGATGCTGTGAGATAGCAATAATTATCAATAGCCATACATCCTGTAGGGTGGATATTGGACAGCTCCTATATAACAAAGAAAAAGGCGTCAGGACAAAATTGTGCCATTTGTTTGCATAGCTTATGAATGGTTCATCAAGATAAGTAAGTAATCAGATAATAATTAATTTGTAGCCCAAATTTTAATATCAATCATTTTTTAAGTAGCCATTAACTTTGCAGGTGACACCCAGAAAAGATTGCTCTTCGTATCAGCAAGGCGGAGTTAAAACACCAGCGAAATTCGTATGATGTTTCATTGTATAATGAGGTATGCTAATGTTAGATATACAATGGGTGTAGCTGACTACAAAGCAATGAAGAAACAGTCCTTAACTATAAGTCTGTAGTCTTATGGGTAGATAATGTACGGTCGGTTGTGTGTGTTCCCAATTTTCTAATCGGCTAAAATTTTGTTCGAAATGTGACTAGACTATTCATTGTTTATTGAAAACAAAACTTGGTAATATTTTTTGAGTGGTTACAACTACTACTGTTATTGATGCCTTCAGCCACTCATTTCTAAATACATTGTGTTGAAAGATGCTGGCATGCAAGCGGTGAGGTTTTCAGTGAGTGCAAAAAAACAGTTAAGCATATTTATATTCAAAATTTTGAGACGGGGAGTGCTATCGTATAGGTAATTTTGGTACGGGAAAGTGAGTTTCAATGCCAATCGCACCATTGTTCTTGGAGTTGTTTATGCATAAGAATGTTAGAAAACCAACAGTTAGCTTGATACGGAGTTGTGCTCTTTTGCTATAAACGCTGCAAAAAAAATGAAGCTCATGATTGTGAAATTTATATTAGTAAAGAACCTTTTTTGCACAAGAAAAAAAATATAAGCATTGCAATATTTATTACTGACTACTATATCCTTAGAACCTTGTCCTTAGACTCCATGCCAGAGATCTGCTCCTACATTACTACTGCTAACTACTATATCCTCAGTTTATCGTTCTGATAAAATGGTTATTATAATAATTATAACTCTTATTGTAACCAATTAACCGTTATTTTTTGTTGTGAGAAGGAAAAAAATATGATAATAATAAAAATAGCATGCTATAGTTATTAATTAAAAATAATAAGTACGATTTTTATTGCCATGATTATTATCATTATAACAGCGCCGTTTTTTTTATTATAAATGTGCGCAAAATAATTTCTAAATGTTATGGTGACTTACTATTTACAATTGGAAACAAAACTTCAAGAGGTCAGCATTCTCATATCTCTATGTCAGCTAACCAGAGTAAATTTTGTTTTTATTAAATATTTTATCAAATTTTGGAACTTTGTTGAAATTGATAGACAACGCTTTTGGGTTCACAACCCTTTGTATGATGAAGCCAGTATCAGGCATGGCCTTCAAATTATTCTTGCAAAAACACATGAACATCGATTGTTTTGGTAAAGACGCCAACAATATGCAGCACTATGAAAATGCTTATAATGATCAAAGCTGCGACTTCTTTGGAAAGTATTTTTGCTTTTCCCCTGTCTGGTTTTCCAAACACTGGACTAATGTTAGCATTTCATTGAATAAGCATTGGCCATTATCTTTTGATGGTTAACGAACAAGTTTTGCGAACCCGAGTTGAAGAAAACTCAATGCAGTGTGTGTTTGCTTTCACCAGTGGCTTTTGTTTGCAGAAAGGCTTTATCAAACATCAACAGTAGCTCAGGGCGTGTGCAGTTTGTTTGTAGGATTGAAGCTAATTTTATTGTAAAACTATACGTAGTCAGTTGAGAACTTGCATGTAAACTGTGTGTAATTATACATAACAAACATGTCTGATAAGGTAATACGATTATGAATGGGCCTGAGTGAGCATGAGCTTTTATATTTTGGTAGAAATATCAGCTACCTTTTCATTACTCGACTATTATTTTGTGATTCTTTTGTTTGTTATTGCATAGTCCTGGCCCATTATCAGTATTTTTTACAGAAGGATGTAAAAACCAAGTTAAATCGCTCTTTGCATACATTTTGTCTATTTACGTTATTGTTAGTAAGGCAGGTACCACATCAACTACCAGTAGTCTCTGCAACTGCAGATTTCTGTTAAAATTTTTCATCACTTTCATCAGCTTTTGAACCATTAAGACACACATAGTTGTTCAAATATTGTTAGGCTGGTTTTCAAACATGTTTTTTATTTTTTTATAATCCCTGAGACTTTTCACGATATGCAATGGCATTTGCATAATTGATAAAATAAAATTCGGCGAATTAGCTAGTTCCTTGTTACGTCGCACGCCGGCTCTTATTAGCTAGATTATATACTGTTGACTAGCTGTACCCCCTAATCCCCACAGGTATCAACACAATGGTGGTCATTTACCAGTAATGCACATTTTGACTGCATTATAGCGAAAAAAACATCATTCATGGAATTTTATCTGAAATTTTCTCCGAACTACGGCTACCCAACAACTTTTAATGCTTTCGATGTAATAATAGTGAACGTCCTTTGTGTTGAGAACATCAAATGTATACTGAAAAAAAAGTGGTGTGAATAGGTTTTTTACAATAAGACAGTGGGTGATTTATTAAAAACTTACAGAATCTAAGAGTAAAATCATCCATTTGTTAATATCTTATATTGAAGGTCAGTTGGGTGTTTCATTCAGTAATTGGTTTCTACCGTTTAACCATTCATCACAGTCTAAGTACATAGAGAAACATATATCAAGACGTTTATTAGTAATATTCCAATGATAAATTTAAGTAGATATTGACTTGTGTTTGCGAGCAAAAACAAGAGTATTTTAGAGAATCAGATTTAAAAAAAAAATTGAATGGATTTGAACACCTGTACTGGTTGCGGTGATTCTTGCACAACACCAGCTACACCTTCGACTTCTCACTGAAGCAGCACATTTTTTACACCCTTATTAATCCTAATTATTATACTTAGCAGCAAAGTTGTACTTGCAAAGATTTTCCAAGTAAAAAAGAATTCCACTGCTGGGAATCGTACCTGGACCCCTAGCACTGCAAGCAACAACCTTGGCAATCGAGCTATAATAACATCTTGCTGATGCACAAACTAATTTAGTACATACTGACAAATGTTTTGCGATGGTTTTACTCTTTGCAAAAGGCAGCTTTTTCAAGCTGCCTAGATGCTTTTTTGTGCTTGGGCCACACAAGCTTCACAACTGCCAATACAACATGCACTCCTGTTACTACATATACTCATGCTGACTTGCCTCCTCCCTTCTGACAATAGTTATTTTCATGTGAAAAAGAAATGCCCACCTGGGAATCAAACCCAAACCCTGTCAACAGCAGGTCGCAGCATTAACCATTTAGCCATCTAGTAATGTTGCACGTGGTTCATAAACAGCTCAAGACGAAAGAATGGTGGCCTGCCCTATACATACAAAAAAATATTTTGGGTTGCGGAAATCGCTAAATACTTATCAAATAATTTCGACTTTTTTCAGAATAGTTCAATTTGTCGCCTAAATACTATTTGTGCTAAAGTGTTAAAGGAGAAAAAATTTTCCGCTGTGAAAACGGTAAATAACGAACATTTTTGTCACACATTGAAAACTGTGTGAGCTTTGACTCTTTCACCTGAGATCACAAATTTGATGGATAGTTATCTGAAAGACGGTTATAATGCGATCGCAACCACGCAAAATTTATGCAAATCGGAGTAACCGTCCCCGAGTTATGGTCATTTTTCTGTTTGGAAGACCTCTTTTGAAAATGGAATAGCTGTGCAGCCGGTATTGCGAGAAACTTGAAGTTTCTACTTTTACAAATTTCAAGCATTGGGCTATGCTGCCTTATAAGTTACTTGTCGCTGACTAGTTCCATTTTGGTCTCGAAAAGCATTGAAAAGTGCGGTTTCTGTTTAGATTTTTAAATTTGAAAATAGATAAACTTAAAAAGGTTTTGTGCGATCGCTTTGAAGTTCAAAATGGTACATTGATACACTATGGCACATGTTTGTTCCAAATTTCAGCTACTTCGGCTTGTTTGTTCTCTAGCTGTTTTATGCTAAAAACTGTCATTTTCACAAAAATCCAAGATGGCCGTTTCCGAACGATTTTTTAACGACGTGTCATGAAGTCGAATCAGAGGGTGAGCGAAATGTACCATATTTTAAAAATTGGTATTTTTGCAACAATCGGGTCTACATTTTTTCAGCCACTTTGATGCTTTTGAAAATGATTTTTTACCTGTTTTCGCACATAAACTGTGATGTTCTGGAATGTTCTGTTACTTCAAAAACAAGCTTACTTCAATGCCCGATGTCTATCAATCGTGTCGCAAAATAAATTGTAGCTCTATCTATCATGGTTCTTGAGAAAAAGTGGCTTCTCTTCGCTAAGGTTTGCGTGAAAGAATAAGAAAAGAAAAAAAATGAAACCAGGCAGAACAATAGTGTTTTAGATTCTCTAAAATACTAACTACTTGAATCAAAACAAAGCATAAACTCACTCTGAAAGAAAATGGATACACTTGCACACATTATGTAAGCGTTTAATAAGTATTTCATTCTGTTTGATGTATGGAAGATTATATGTTTACTAGAGAACCTCTGATTTAATGCTTCAGAGTATCTAAAAAGATTAGTTGACAAAACTAAAACTGAAAGAATTAACTTTTCTTCTAGTAGGTCATAGCTATATGATCACTTCATGCTTTAAGCGATGATTGCTGATTGCGGTGGGCAGGTGGTACCAGTTTTCTGGTGCTAGCTTCTTATTAAACACTAATAATCAGCATCTATGAGTGGACGAACGAGATAAACACGACAAATGAGTGCTGTACTATGTTTCCTCCACCCAAACCAACTCGTTCATTAGATATGACTATATAGTGTTTCTACTGCTCCCTTATCTAAAATGTTTTCACTGAACAAATAATGTAGCTATATCAAAAGCATTGTAATCATTTCGTTACCGTGTGAGCCTAACTCTAGACGTCTTAAGGTGTGCCCCACCTTTTTCAACTCAGCTGTTATCCAGGATTCGTCCCTGTCATAGCGGCTACACAAACTCGGTTTGGTACTTTTTAAATAAGAGGTATTTATACAACTTATTGACACTACCAAGCCAGACATAAAAGGAAGGTTCCAGAAAGACCGGCACATCCTGTCAGGATGGTTAGAAGGGCGAGCCAGCTACTGATGTTGCTATTTGTTACGTTATATATTCTAGGAACGATTGTTTCAGGTCTGTTTAATTTATGTCTATATACATTTCCAAATGCTCTTGTTTCTTCACAGCAGAATCTAGTAGCAAGGAGTTATAATCCAAAAGTTGGTTTTTGCTTATGAATCCAAAATTTGGCTTAGATCTATTCCATTTTTCACTTTCATGTAGGTTTTTATATAAAAAGGCACAAAAATCAGGCGATGCCAAGTTTTTTTTAACAAGAAAGCATTGTTAGTTGTTTGATTCAACTAAACCACTTTTGTCTCTCTCACAAATTGGTCCAACTTAGCAATGCCTTGTTAGGGCGGTTGTAGAAGGAGAATGTTCAAAGACAATAGATCGCTATTCATGACACTTTATTCCGTATCCTCTTTGATCATCCACAGTTTTGAAACGGGTTGCGTAAATTCATTTATTATCTAAAACTTTGTCAGTTTGGCAGTGCTTTGTTGGCCTCCATTTCATCAACAAAAAGCTTGAGAACAACGCATCACTGTTTTTCTCTTACTGCAAGTTTAAAAACATTTATGATCTGGCTATCAGTCTATGCGATGAGACAAATTTTTTATGAAAGTCGGCAAAAAATTGAAATTTTTTTTCGATAAACGAAGTACTCCTTAACTCAGGAACTACACATTCCGGTTAAATATAATTTACAAAAGCTGGATACCGTTGACAATGACGGTGATAATAAAGTTGTTGCATAACTAGCAGTTCCTTTTGTGAGTCAGCAATCCACCTGCGGAGTTAGTTTTAGTTTCTTATCACTGTTGCTATGACATCTCTTGTACGTGACCATCTGGTTTGGTATGTCAACTTACTTTTCTACATCACGAGTGTTACTACATTTGAAAACGAACGAATCGAAAGCAGGTAAATATCAGAAAGCATTAATTGACCTGTTATAGCTGGCCTGACCTTGTAACAACAAATACAAAAGACTATCGCAACGCTCCACTCTCATCATCAGAATCTGGCCCCAAAACTTTATTTCCAAAAGCAGGATCAGGAGCTGAATAGCTTTTGAATCTTTTTCACCTATAAGAATGCATAAGTTTGAGCATAGCCTGTTTTATTTGATGTAACGACTACATTGATAGCGCTATTATGTAAGTCTGTGGTGAGATAGTTGTGTCATATCTCAAGACTCGAATCCATTAGTGTGTGTTTGCGCCAGATAGGTTATCATTTTTTGCTCATTATGAAATCTGTGTGGGAAGATAATTTTTCTAAAACCGTCTTTTCATTAGCTAATGCAGGCATCATAAATGGGGACTCCGCAACAGTGCAAAGTGCATTGTAATAGTGAAATACATCAAACTTATTGAGTTCTACCCGGGTCTATTGTTGTGGTGTAGCGAAATAACAACGAAATAATTTGCTAGCCTCTCGTTGATCGTAATGCTGCTTGAAGCGAAACGAACTACGCTGGCTTGTAAACCCACAACGAAGATAAGAGGTTAAATATTGATCCCATCCGTTCGTATAAAAAATAACTAAATTTTCTTTGCTAAAGCAATAATTTGTAGAAACAAGATCATGCAATTATCAGAAATTACTTGTATTTGCTACAATGTTGGGTTTGGACTAAGCCCATACTTACAAAAATCCATTAATTTAGACGACTTTCCGTCAAACGGAAGTTTGATGACATACTTTTAAAAATCCTTGCTGTTACATTAGATGATATAAACCACTCAAAGCCTCTGATTGTAGAGATAGGCAAGTGGTAGTAAGAGGCGAGAAATATGATGTTAGGTGGGGCTTGACTAGCTTGAACAATATGCTTTCTTGACTGATAAGATAAGGCATTGAATACCAACCTTAGATTGTGGACAAGTTTTGTGCTTAGCAAAACAACGAGTACAGCATTATTCCTACCTGTATTCCTACCTTCCTGTAGGTTTCACGCTAAAATTAATTTTTTTGGGTCATATTTTGTTTTTAGCAGTGAAGGCTGATTGTACGAAATGCTCAAAGTTTGCTCGATGTGACCCTGTTACTTCTGAATGCAAGTGTAAACCGAGCTTTGTTGGTGATGGTGAAACTTGTGTTGGTGAGTACTGCTTTTTGTCTAAACAATTATTTTATTGCGTTGTCTCCAGGTACAAGTTGAAAAGAAAACAGAAAAAACCAGTGATGTTTCACTTTTAATTAAATCCTTATATGGAATTACTCATTAAATAGCTCATTTAAATTGATATACAAATTAAAGATATAACTAGTCTTACATTTATATTTTACAGCACAGTGCGGAGAAAAAAATTGCTCGAGCAATGCTTTATGCATTCTCGACATCGCTGACGGGAGACTGTTACAAACCTGCAGATGTAAAAAAGGTTTTACTGGAAATGGTGAAACCTGTACAGGTCAGTACAAGTTTGTTTTTTTTTATTATGAAACCCGGTTGTAATCAGTGTTTGGTTTGCAATAGTGTTCTACATGAAACCCTGCCTCTTATGACACTTATTTTCAAATTTTAGACATTTTAAAGAACTTTCGATTTTCAGAAAACTCAAACACCTCTTCTTTTGTTGAATTTGGCGCAATAAAAAATTCTTCCACATCACTGTTAGACACTGTGGTATTGGCAAAAAACTTATGAACTAGTTATTCACCCTTGCTCTCACAAAAAGTTACCAGTAGCTTGTAAAAATTGTTACATTAAAAGTTTTGTAGTATGATCGTTGACAAAATTGTGTCATTTGATATTGCAAGAGATAAAAGATGGTTTGTACTGCACGCTGTCATTGTGAGCTGATTATAGACACAAATACATGCTTTCAAAGAGCTCATGATATTCGTGTCAAGTTGAGACTGTTTACTGATTGTCCATTTAACGAATGCGACAATTATGATTCACAGTAAAACTTGTAAAGTCTATAATAATCCACAACTAGGTGTCGCAGTAATTCTCTGGTGAGATCGTACCAATCCCACCCCAATGAGTACCATGTATATACATTATTGCCCTGTAATTATGGTCTCAGACTATACACTGACTAATAGTATGTTATAAATCTGACAAACTTTGGCATTGTTGGGGGATATCGGTGTCATAAAAGCCTTGTCATTGCGTCACTTGGTACAGATAAAGTCGATATCTACCGATTCCTGCTATTTCAAACATTTCTTATAACAAGGAACTAGCTAATTCGCTGAAATTTATTTTATCAATTGTATTATTGCGAAATCAAGTTTTGAAAAGGCTCACAGATTCTAAGAAACTTCCTACTATTTCTAATCTAAATACAAAGTTTAGGTGTGAGCCAAAGCGCAGTGAGAAAAAAACTGACATAAATGAAAATGAACAAAAAATCAAGTTTCTCGTGCATGTTTACATTTCAATTTATCTATACACGCATTAAAAAGACTTCCGTCTGCTCCATGTCTGTATGCCTATTCTAACATGCTGGTGTATAAAAAGGTGTTGGACCACTTAATTGTAAGGTTAGGATTTCATTTTGTACTTCAATCTAAAATTGGAGATGCCGGTGGATTGACAGGGGTGACAAATCCAGAAAAATCATTCTATGATAGCAGCAGAGGGGTGGGACACAATGAACCATGTACCAGCACACTGGCTCATTGTGCCTTCTATTAAATTGAGCGGTAAAGAGAGATGGTGATTGAAAGTTGAGTGAGGCAAGAAAGGAGCGAGGCTCGGTAGGGTGGGGGGTGGAGGTAGGGGGGTGGAGGTAGGGTGAGGTGGAGGTAGGGTGGGGTAGAGGTAGGGTGGAGTAGAGGTAGGGTGGGGTAGAGGTAGGGTGGAGTGGAGGTAGGGGGGTGGAGGTGGAGGTAGAGTGGGGGTAGAGGTGGGGTGGGGTAGAGGTAGGGTGGGGGTAGAGGTAGGGTGGGGATGGAGGTAGGGTGGGGGTAGAGGTAGGGTGGGGGTAGAGGTAGGGTGGGGTAGAGGTAGAGTGGGGGTAGAGGTAGGGTGGGGGTAGAGGTAGGGTGGGGGTAGAGGTAGGGTGGGGGTGGAGGTAGGGAGTGGAGGTAGGGGGTTGAGGTAGAGGGTGGAGGTAAGGGGGTGGAGGTAAGGTGGGGTGGAGGTAGGGGGGTAGAGGTGGGGTGGGGTAGAGGTAGGGTGGGGGTAGAGGTAGGGTGGGGTAGAGCTAGGGTGGGGTAGAGGTAGGGTGGGGGTGGAGGTAGGGAGTGGAGGTAGGGGGTTGAGGTAGAGGGTGGAGGTAAGGGGGTGGAGGTAAGGTGGGGTGGAGGTAGGGGGGTAGAGCTAGAGGTAGGGTGGGGTGGAGGTAGGGGGTAGAGGTAGGGGGGGTGGAGGTAGGGGGTAGAGGTAGGGTGGGGTGGAGGTAGGGGGTAGAGGTAGGGGGTAGAGGTAGGGTGGGGTAGAGGTAGGGGGTAGAGGTAGGGGGTAGAGGTAGGGGGTAGAGGTAGGGTGGGGTAGAGGTAGGGGGTAGAGGTAGGGTGGGGTAGAGGTAGGGTGGGGTGGAGGTAGGGGGTAGAGGTAGGGTGGGGTAGAGGTAGGGGGTAGAGGTAGGGGGTAGAGGTAGGGTGGGGTAGAGGTAGGGTGGGGTAGAGGTAGGGGGTAGAGGTAGGGGGTAGAGGTAGGGTGGGGTGGAAGTAGGGGGTAGAGGTAGGGGGGGTGGAGGTGGGGGTAGGGTGGGGGTGGATGTAGGGTGGGGGTGGATGTAGGGTGGGGGTGGAGGTAGGGTGGGGGTGGAGGTAGGGGGGGTGGAGGTAGGGTGAGGGTGGAGGTAGGGGGGGTGGAGGTAGGGTGGAGTATGGAGGAAGCATTGGTAAAGCTAGATGGGAGAAGAACGATGCAATAGTGGGAACTATAGCCTGGTTGCTCAAGCAGAATTAGTTGTGCATTCGACCTCGGAGGGTAGTTACTGCCAGCTTTTTGTAAAACAAAATACGATAAAAAATTGTGAGCAAGCAAATTAAAAACTTGCTAAAAAAATTTTTATTAAACAAAGCATGCTATAATTTTTTATGTCGATGGTTTGCTACTTGATCCGAAGTTTCTCATACTTCTAGTAACTTGATTCTAGTAAACAAAACTGTTATCTCTTGCTTTCACTTTTTCAAAAACTGACAACTAGGTATAAATCTAGATCCTGCTGTTTCCACAACAACATAAAAACTTAATATATTCAACTTATATGCAATTTTGTAGATAAAGATGAGTGTTTATCCAATCCATGTGCAAACAACTCCAAATGTATCAACACTGCAGGTGACTACAGATGTGAATGTGATACTGGATACACAAATGAAGGACCATATAAATGTACAGGTATGGACTCTCATCAAAACAATACCTCTGTAATGCCGTACCAGAGTTTGACAGTTTACTGGTTGTTTATTAAGATAACCGTAAACTACAGCAATAAATGTGCTGTCAACAGCAATTAGACAGGGAAAAAACTCAAAGCACAAATACAGTTGCCGTCAACATAAACGAAAAAGTACGCAAAGAAACTGAAAAAAACTCATCAAGTAAAAGTAGCAACAAACCTCTGTTGACTCCTGTTGGTGCTAAGCATTAATAAAAAAGCACAAAATGATGTTCTGGTGCACTCTAATGATCATTTCTAGTAACAATGAAAATTACCAGGTGGCTGACGTTCATAAACAAAAATAGCTAGCTAATAAAATAGCGTGAAATAACTGGAGCAAATAGCTGAGTATTTAGCAATGACACAAGCAGGCTAGCTAAACACAGTAAAGCATACGCTAGGGGCCCCATAGCCCATGCAGTACCTAGAGCCACAACCTACCTTTCTACTAAAGGTTAAGTTGTTAGACTTTTGAACTGCAACTTGTTTTGTTTGAGTAGTTATTGCAATGTGTTATTGTTAACAGATATAAATGAATGCAAGGCCACATCTCCTTGTAAGGGAAACAACTCCAGATGTGAGAATACCGTGGGAAGTTATATCTGCCATTGTCCACCAGGTTTTATAAGTGATGGAGCTGAGGGGTGTAAAGGTTGGTTATCATGCACCCAAAACTAACTTTGTAATCTCTCAAACTTGGCTTATAACTTCTATATTTGTTTCTCGATCTGTAACTATATGCATCTCATATGCAGATTCCAGGATACCTTGTCCAGATAACAACCATCGCTGTTCACTTAATGCCAATTGTGACATGATCAACGTTTTTCCCTTGAAGATGAAATGTAAATGCAAGACAGGATACACCGGTGATGGTTACACTTGCGCAGGTAAAGCTAAGAAGGATTAGCCAAAACGATCAATAAAAACTGGTTCATCTATCATTCTGGAATTGTTTATTTATTCAACTATTGGTGATCTTTCAGACATCGATGAGTGTGTGAGTAACCCGTGCAAAGACAACTCCAAATGTGTTAGCACTCAAGGAGGCTACAGGTGTGAGTGTGATGCAGGATACACAAATGATGGACCGTATAAATGTATAGGTAGGCATTTGTGTAGTGTTGGCTTTTTGAAACCAAAGTAGCAGATTTGTTTTTCAATAAAAATTGCGCCAAATTCTCAAAAATAGACATCTTTTTTTGCAACAAAATAAAGCAAGTTGTTTTACCTTTACCTGAACAAACACAGATTTTGAAAATATACCAGACAAACACTGAATATGTTGTTTGCAGCACCATAACCTTTCAAATTTATAGCATCTGTGTTTGTGTTTTAAATTTTGCAGACATCGATGAGTGCTCAGCAATCGTCTCACCATGTAGGGTGGATAATTCCATTTGTCAAAACACTGAGGGCAGTTTTACGTGCCAATGTCCCCTAGGATTCATTGGAGATGGAAAAATAAGTTGTATGGGTAAGTCAGCATAAAACATACAATTTTAAATGTATTTATAAATGGATTTTAAATAAAATATTGGTTCGACTTTTACTGTTGTTGTATGAAGAAAACATAATATTCTTGTAGACATCAATGAATGCCTGTCAACACCCCCTCCTTGCCCTACAAACAAAGCCAAGTGTACAAACACAAAAGGAAGTTACACTTGTGACTGTCTACCTGGTTACCAAAAAGATAAGTCTAACAATTGTCAAGGTCAGTGTTCTTTAGATTAGATCGACGTAATAATATGAATTATTTTCCTTATCGTTAATGGCAGATACCCGCAAAGAGTGATTATTTTTTTGTAAATAGTTATTTCCTGTAAGTTATAGCAATTTAAAAATTTATTCCACTGCTTTTTGTTTCACAGACGTTGATGAATGCGCCGCAGTTGCCTCACCATGCAAGGGAGAAAACTCCATATGTAGCAACACAGATGGTAGTTTCCTATGTTACTGTCCTACAGGGTATATTGGAGATGGATTGGCAAATTGTACAGGTGAGATAAAAGAGCTGAAGTAGTTAATATATCTGTGTTTTTTAGTAGAAGCAAATTTTAATGAAAAATACGATTGCATATAAACCACCTGCTGCTAAGTTAAAAAAACAACTTCAGACTATAAATACTCTCAAAAATTTAAGAATTGAGGCACCTTGAATTAAAAAAAATTGTAGTTCTTAGCAAAAACAACTGTGGACTAGTACATCTCGGTGTTTAGTTGTAAAGCTTTGTGTTGTAAGGTTAATCGTATATAACAACATTTGTTTTCAAGTTCCTTGAGTTTGGAGACTTTGTTATGATGTGTGAAGTTTGCCCCACAGGCCTACTGCAGAAAATTTGGTGGATTTTAGACCATTTTTTGGAATTTTATGTTGCGTTTTGTTGTTGGTGTTTGGAAGGTAAGCCATTATTTGACAGACTTGTCTGCACGTGCTGGCCTGCTGGCTCAAAAATAATTTGGGCAGCACCCCACCAAGAAAATACCAAAAATTAAACCCTCTGGGCTGTCGATACTGACCTTTTTCATTCCAATCAGATGACTACATGAGAAGCAGCAACCTCGTGTTTCCAAATTTTGTGCTTGCAAAAGACGCGTCACGCAAAATTTTTTCACATCACCCTAGTCTCCTAAATTAGCAAGTCCTAGTTTACGGGGGGGGGGGGGGGGGGGGTGACAAAGAGTACTCATCTCAGCTTTAACATTATTGGTAACTCGTAACAGCCCTCGAAAAATTTTCTGAGAATACACAAGAGGAGATTCGACAGTTTGCCGAAAAAAAGTAAAAACGATGCAGCCTTTATGTACTGACCGAACGCTCTCGTCGAACAGTTGGAAAGCGGTAAAATGGTTAATTATTACCGGGCGCATCGTCTTTATTTTGTTCGGCAGTAATGTGTTGTGGATCCTCACAACACTAATACGGGTTATTATGAGTGCCCGTAGTTTCAAAGCTGAGATTAGGACTTTTCGTCACCCCGTAGGTTAGGATTTGTTAGTTTAGGAGACTTGGGTGATGTGAAGAAATTTTGCGTGATGCGTCTTTTGCAAGCACAAAATTTGGAAACACGAGGTTGCTGCTTCTCATGTAGTCATCTGATTGGAATAAAAAAGGTCAGTATCGACAGCCCAGAGGGTTTAATTTTTGGTATTTTCTTGGTGGAGTGCTGCCCAAATTATTTTTGAGCCAGCAGGCCAGCATGTGAAGACAAGTCTGTAAAATCATGACTTACCTTCCAAACACCAACAACAAAACGCAACATAAAATTCCGAAAAATGGTCCAAAATCTACCAAATTTTCTGCAGTAGGCCTGTGGTTTGCCCAATAAATACTATGTTTCCATATTATGACAAAATATCGCCAAATATCTGTGGTTTGCTACCAGAAATAATTGGCAACAACGGCTTATTATTCCACAACCCAAAGTTTATCGCCGTTGGTTAAACCACGCCCACAGAAGCAGTTGCAGTCAGTGTGCTGCTAAATGCAATTTAGACGACTAGCCTTGCAGGCTGTTTGTATTATTATTTTCTTATAGTGTTGTGGAATAAATATATGAAAAAGAAATCACCGAGTTGTTGGCTAGCTAGGGAAGCTGTGTGGTGACAAAGGAATTTAGTAGCGCATTGACTATCATTCAATAAATTATATTATTTATTATTTTTAGTTAGTAATAAATAACAATAAAAAAGATCCAATTGAATTTTTGCTGAAAGGAAATACTACCATTTGTTTTTCATGACTGCAATAATTTATTACCAGCAACTAAGATTGATTCGTTTTAAATCAGTTGTATTGTTTCATAAATAACGGTGTAATAAATATAAACACACAAAAGCTAACGATGCCATGTGGTTACAATGGATAATTTGTGGCTTCCTGTTTTATTACGCATGCCTGGTTTTATCACCTTTGGCGACCTTAGCGTTTCCAATAGCAATAAACATCTGGAATTTGGCTTATCGCCAATTGTTTGCTTACAGAAAGAGACAAGTATTTTTCAACAAGTCTCACGACAAGTTTATCAACAATGGTATTTCAAACATGAATTTCCCTGTATCGCCGGCAGCGTCGCCAATTTTTCATGATGTGGAACCATAGTAAAATGTGCACTGTTTATTTTCTTAACAAACATTCAATACCAAGTAGCGCACAAAACAATTTTGGACAGCCGCAAAAAAGATTTGTATGATTTTTTCAAATGTGGCACAGTTCCACTTCAAAAATTGTAAGTTTTCGCAGTTTTTGCATTGTTTGATAAAAAATGGCTGATTTTTCTGGTAACCAAATTTGTTGGGGTTTGATATTGCTAACGACAAGTAAATATGTTTTTTGTACGCTTCATGGTAACTGCTGTGTAGGATCAGTTGGGTTTGCTTACTTTTAGTAAAACTTTTGAGAATCAACTGTGTGACAGTTTTAAAAGTATAAAGGTCAACGCAAAACCTGTAAACTTCATTTCTTATTACTATTGTTTGTGTTTTTTGTCCTTTTTTGTAAAGAGACATTTAGTTCAGAATACAAAAAAATTATTTTATTATTACAAATTTTAAGCTTTTCAATTATATTTTATTATTGATTCAAACCAACAGCATGCCATATCTTGCTTGAAAAACAGTGTAAAAAAAATTTGTATGTCGATAATAAGCTGACAGACAAAACCGTTTCCTGCCTTTCGTTTAGCTACCACAGGCTTGCATAATATATGCATTAAATGTGTGAATTTCATTTATAAATTTCAGCTTAAGCATCGTGATTTATTCAGTTGGCATTGAGAAAGTGTGGAAAAACGGCAATCAAAGCAAATATTAGATAATAGCTGTGGAGATATTTCAATGAGCTAGTAGGAGTTCCACTTTGGTCGCTACAGTTTGTCATAAAAATGCTTACTCAAAAATATTTTAACTTTGATTGATGCAAACTTGTTTTTTTGTAAAAAGATGTGCTTTTTTTAATTTCATGATCTCACATGCATGCAAACTTTGACTAAAGGTGTTTAAATTTGTTGAAATGTGCTTAGACAGTGATGATTGCTTACAAAAACAAATGTAGACCCTTTACGGAATGCATGTCAAAACCTGTTTTGTTATCAAAAGTCAACATTCACTGTACGAGATGTCTACTGTCAGCTGTACCTGCATTCAACGTAATATTAGGTTTTATCTATCAATAATAATTTTCTTGTAGACATCAATGAATGCCTGTCAACACCCTCTCCTTGCCCTATAAACAAAGCCAAGTGCTTAAACACCAAAGGAAGTTATACTTGTGAATGTCTACCAGGTTTTGTAACTGACAAATCCAATGAATGCACAGGTAAGGGTACTGGTATTTGTCGTGGCAGTTTGGGTTGCCTGCTGTTTTGGTATCATAGTTTTCAAAAAGACTGCCTGATATACAAACAATTTGAGAACAAACTAATGCTAATGTATTGCAAACTTCCATTTGGTAGCATACATTGGTTTTTTAGATATTGATGAGTGTGCAGGAGTTGTCTTGCCATGTAGGGGAGAAAACTCCACATGCCAGAACACAGAAGGAAGTTTTACATGTCAGTGTCCAACAGGATATACTGGAGATGGAATAACAAACTGTACAGGTGAGTTGATGCAGCTGGAGTAGTTGTGATACACCTGTGTTGTATCTGACTGTACTGTATACTTACATGTACATCCTTGTAATTGTAGATATCAACGAGTGCATATCTAATCCATGTGCAGACAACTCCACATGCTACAACACTGCAGGGGATTACAGGTGTGAATGTAATGGTTTATTCACCAATGATGGGCCATATAAATGTAAAGGTACGTTTTTTCGCTCTCTGTTGATTGTAATAAAAATAATAATTTCTAGCTTCCTAATTCCAAACTTTTGTGCCAAATAGCGCCTTTGATTTATAAAACCCAGACTTGCTTTGGTTCAATTCAACCATCACTATGTTTTTATTGGGCAAGTCACATTAAAGTTTTAATAAGTCAAATCAGAGAAACCACTCCAGTAACCAGAACAATATCAAGTTTCCAATAAGGTTTGAAAAAGAGATTTAAAATGAATTAAAGATCATTCGTTATTGCAAATGTGGCATCAAAAGATATATCATGCGACCTTAAAAATATTTTTATTCACCAAGAGAGGACAACTTGTAATTATTTAGTGATTGGGTGTTGTTAGACAATCGGAACCTATTGTTTGTGAATTGAATACATTTATAGGAGAAGCTCACTAACCTTTTATCTACATTTACTGCATCAGTCAGCACAGAACAAACTCCATGCAAGAAGTATTATGAGCTAACAATCAATTTTGTTGAATGAGTAGACAACTACTGCTGACTGCTTTTAGGTCCACCGGTTTACGAAACAGTAATTTCCCTTACGATTCCGAATCAAGCTAACACTGACGACCAAAAAGCACTTGAGGTCTACAAAAAAGGGATGGCTAGCACAGTGAGTACATTTGGTCAGAAAATCGCAACTGTTTCAGATTCAACTTATTGTAATATTGAAGCTCATCTTTAGCCTTGCTCTGCGTAGGAAAACAGAATATACTTTATAGCTTGCAAACTATTTTAAATACTAATTGGTAGTTTTTTGTTTTAATGTTTAAAAAAATAATTTGATGGTTTGGGATGTCTCCAACACCAGCCAGTCAAATTTCACAAAGAGTTCTCTCTGGTGTTTGCCGAACTTAATATATTATTTGGGTTTCAGATATGCTAAGCATTGAAATTCGATTCTCAATGGCGATTTTATATTTCTGGATTCTCTATCATGTTTCAGTTTACAGCAGCTCAAATTTCAACATTTTTAAACCCTTTTTATTCATACGTGTATCCCTAAAATATAATGAAAGAGGTCAATTTTCGTATAATTTTTGTGCAAACAAAATTACTCATTTTACAATATTGCTTGCAGCATAGACCATGCATTCTAAATCTTTTATTATTTTTGATTTAAAACCAGATAACCAATCAGTATACAAATACAAATAAAATGAATATATTTTTTTCAAATAATCAATAAAAACAATTTTAAAGCTCAATTAGATACTTTGCAGTCAACTTTGTGAAACGTGTAATAAAAAAAAAACTAACTAAAACATGTCTTATTTAATTTGATATTAATATAAACTGGCCTAATATGATTCTAAATGCCTTCACATTGCTACCTCACTCATAAATTTGTTCCACAGGGAAATAATTGAAAACAACATACCCAGTACAAGTATACAAAAAAGACAGACTGAGATATGTAAACCAATTTTTTTACTATACTTCCTCTGTGTAATTTCCGTAAGTAACCCACTTTGTGTTTGTTACAGCTGAGCTCCTACTATGGCAGGTCCAACACCACACACAGAATTGTTGCAGTCAACTGTAGCTCAGTGAACGAAAGTTTAACGCACTACAGATGTGTTGTTAATTGGAACAATCTTAATACAACTAGAAACAAACGTGAAACACAACTCAGCTTGACTGACTTTTTAACGCAAAATCTCAAAAACGAAAATGCTAAGCAACTTAATGACTTCGGCAAAAGTTTGGGTTTGAAAGAGAAAGTTGTTATAAAAAGAGATGTTGCAAGCGTTGAGGTATCCAAAAAACTTGAACCTACCAATGACCTACCAACCTTGACCCCTGCTCAGGATATTCCACCAACTATCTCACCAACTATTTCTATGACTACACCAGTGAAGAAAGGTAGTGCTTTCTGCCGTTTTTTGCTATACACTGTAATACTTATTATGTAACTTCATTTTCATCTTCATATTTAGCAATATTTATCAATTAAGTGTGCTATGTTTAAAATGTAGAAGCACATAAACATGTTTCAAAATATTTTTTGTGAAAAATAATAAGTGCAGTCGATGCAAAGCATATTGTAATGATTGACTTTTACTTATATCTTCAGGGACGGTTTGTTCCAATGATGGATTAGTTGTTTGTTCAGTAAACGGCAAATGTTCTTATGAGGGAAAGTTCTATTGCGAGTGCTTGGAAGGCTTTACTGGTGATGGTATAAACTGCACAGGTGAGAAATATAAATGTATTTTACAGCCCGTGAAATGATATGCTTGTGGTTACCAAAAGTTAGATAACGCATTGAACTTTTTCAAATGTTTTGATGGAGTATTTTGTCCAAGTTTATTTGACACCTTTCTGCCACTTTTTCGGCATGTACCTAATCTATTGTCCCTGGTAACTGCTGAAGCATGAGAAATGCATACAGCGAATGGTACTTCTCAAAACTTTGAAGCTTCAGAAAACATTTTGAAATCATTTAATGCGGTGGTAGCTATCAGTCTGATAGATGAGGTTTCCTAGAGATTCTCCTAAAAGAGTTTTCACATGACGGACTAAGCATAGCACTTGTTGTTTTCAAACCGAATCATTCTTCAGGCTCCGAGTTTTGCATGAGTATCATATTGTTTGCTTTAAAAGCAGTTTTGCAGCTTTTGTTGCTATGGAAATCATTGTTTTCCTGTTTAAAATTGTTAGTATGCAAAAGTTTCCAAAACATTCCGATATTAAATTTTATTCATTTTCAGTGACAATATATTGAATAAATGTAAATATGACTTCTTTTTATAATTTACGAGCGACTTTAAAAGGCAAATACTGTAATCCTAGAGGAAGAAAATAGTGATTATCTGCAAACAATTAAAGCTTGCCATTTTGTTTACTCTGGGTTAACTTTGACCTGTTAATAATTGTAGCTAAGGAATTTGTTTATCATGAAAAAAATAAATATTTAAGATGAGCTACCAAATTGAGATTCAAGTCTTTGCAAAGTTCTTTATTATGGTTTAGTAAGAGCCATGCTAGACGCAGGAGATTTTCTATTGCAAATCCACTTGTGAGCTTAATGTGAAAAATGCCAAAATTGTTCAGTTTATGTCAAACCAAAGCTATTTTTGTTTTTTTGTGTAAAACAAAGACAAACATTTTTAAATACTAGTTTTAGAACATACAGCTCTAGATTGTATTATCTTTGATAAAGAACAACACTGATATTTTTGAGGCTATGTACAATTAATTGTCGGTAGAAAAGCTTCTAAATAGGCTATATTTGCTTTCTGGAAAGTGGAGAGATTATTATTGCTATTAATGATGCATGATGAGATCATATTATTTGACACTGTGGTCTTTTTTAGTTTTTCATTATTTGGCATTACAAAGTTTCTCACTCTTCTCAAAAAATACTTCAGCTAATTCTTTAGGCTTTATCGAGTGTGTTGTCTATTTATGTTTTAAACATCAGTGGCTTGACAATGTTTTGAGTTGTGAGACTTAGCATATCACATTGATTGCTTCAGATTTCTGCTTTGCATTCGCCGATATTACAAAAACAAAAAATGCGTTAACCAAACTTCAACTAGTATAAATATTCTGAGATGTCACGCCATGCTAAGTTTACTTCTTTTCTTCTTATATTCTGAAAATTAAAGCTTTTCCATATTAAAAAAAAAAGGAAAATTTCAAACTTGTAAAATTTTATTTGGTTTTGCCTACGGTTTGATTTGATAAATGTATGTCGTAGACATCAAAGCAGGCTGTAGACATAAATGTGGGTTGTAGACGTTGATGTATGTTGTAGACAACAATGAATGTTACGCTGAACCTGCACCATGTAGAGGATACAACTCCACATGTATCAACTCACCTGGGAGTTTCACGTGTTTGTGTCCATCTGGTTACACTGGAGACGGCAGAAAAGATTGTTATGGTTAGTTAATGGCATAGAGAGCTGGTTTTGGTGAAAGGTTTTACCGCAGTACAGCTTACAGCTGGTTCCCTACTGTAGCATCTATTTGTTTGATCTTGTCATCTGCTGTTAGTAAGCGCATCCTATTTATCATCTACAGATATCGATGAATGCAACTTGACACGACCTTGCAGGGGAAACAATTCCAGATGTGAGAATACAGTGGGAGGTTACATCTGTCATTGTCCACCAGGTTTTAATAGGGATGGAGCTGATGGTTGTAAAGGTAAGACATTATATAACATGTTATGTTAGTGATGTAGTTGTTGTATATAAAGGCAAGATATTATATAACATGTTATATTAGTGATGTAATTGTTGTATATAAAGGTAAGACATTATATAACATGTTATGTTAGTGATGTAGTTGCTGTATATAAAGGTAAGACATTATATAACATGTTATGTTAGTGATGTAGTTGCTGTATATAAAGGTAAGACATTATATAACATGTTATGTTAGTGATGTAGTTGTTGTATATAAAGGTAACACTTTATATAACTTGTTATGTTAGTGGTGTAGTTGTTGTATATAAAGGTAAGACATTACATAACATGTTATGTTAGTGATGTAGTTGTTGTATATAAAGGTAAGACATTATATAACATGTTATGTTAATGATGTAGTTGTTGTGTATAAAGGTAACACATAATTTAAAATGTTATGCTAGTGATGTAGTTATTGTATATAGAGGTAATGCATTATATAACATGTTATGTTAGTGATGTAATTGTTGTATATAAAGGTAACACATTACATAACATGTTATGTTAGTGGTGTAGTTGTTGTATATAAATGTGAGACATTATATAACATATTTTGTTAGTTATGTAGTTGTAGTATATAAAGGTGATACATTGTATAACATGTTATGTTAGTGATGTAGTTGTTGTATATAAAGGTAAGACATTACATAACATGTTATGTTAGTGATGTAGTTGTTGTATATAAAGGTAAGACATTACATAACATGTTATGTTAGTGATGTTGTTGTTGTATATAAAGGTAAGACATTATATAACATGTTATGTTAGTGATGTAGTTGTTGTATATAAAGGTAAGACGTTACATAACATGTTATGTTAGTGATGTAGTTGTTGTATATAAAGGTAAGACATTATATAACATGTTATGTTAATGATGTAGTTGTTGTGTATAAAGGTAACACATAATTTAAAATGTTATGCTAGTGATGTAGTTATTGTATATAGAGGTAATGCATTATATAACATGTTATGTTAGTGATGTAATTGTTGTATATAAAGGTAACACATTACATAACATGTTATGTTAGTGGTGTAGTTGTTGTATATAAAGGTAAGACATTATATAACATGTTATGTTAGTGATGTAGTTGTTGTATATAAAGGTAACATATTATATAACATGTTATGTTAGTTATGTAGTTGTTGTATATAAAGGTAAGACATTATATAACATGTTATGTTAGTGATGTAGTTGTTGTATATAAAGGTAAGACATTATATAACATGTTATGTCAGTGATGTAGTTGTTGTATATAAAGGTAAGACATTATATAACATGTTATGTTAGTGATGTAGTTGTTGTATATAAAGGTAAGACATTACATAACATGTTATGTTAGTGATGTAGTTGTTGTATATAAAGGTAAGACATTATATAACATGTTATGTTAGTGATGTAGTTGTTGTATATAAAGGTAAGACGTTACATAACATGTTATGTTAGTGATGTAGTTGTTGTATATAAAGGTAAGACATTATATAACATGTTATGTTAATGATGTAGTTGTTGTGTATAAAGGTAACACATAATTTAAAATGTTATGCTAGTGATGTAGTTATTGTATATAGAGGTAATGCATTATAAAACATGTTATGTTAGTGATGTAATTGTTGTATATAAAGGTAACACATTACATAACATGTTATGTTAGTGGTGTAGTTGTTGTATATAAAGGTAAGACATTATATAACATGTTATGTTAGTGATGTAATTATTGTATATAAAGGTAACATATTATATAACATGTTATGTTAGTGATGCAGTTGTAGTATATAAAGGTAAGACATTATATAACATGTTATGTCAGTGATGTAGTTGTTGTATATAAAGGTAAGACATTATATAACATGTTATGTTAGTGATGTAGTTGTTGTGTATAAAGGTAACACATTATATAACATGTTATGTTAGTTATGTAGTTGTTGTATATAAAGGTAAGACATTATATAACATGTTATGTTAGTGATGTAGTTGTTGTATATAAAGGTAAGACATTATATAACATGTTATGTCAGTGATGTAGTTGTTGTATATAAAGGTAAGACATTATATAACATGTTATGTTAGTGATGTAGTTGTTGTGTATAAAGGTAACACATTATATAAAATGTTATGTTAGTGATGTAGTTGTTGTATATAAAGGTAAGACATTATATAACATGTTATGTTAGTGATGTAATTGTTGTATATAAAGGTAACACATTATATAACATGTTATGTTAGTGATGTAGTTGTTGTATATAAAGGTAAGACATTACATAACATGTTATGTTAGTGATGTAGTTGTTGCATATAATGGTAAGACGTTATATAACATGTTATGTTAGTGATGCAGATGTTGTATATAAAGGTAAGATATTGTATAACATGTCATGTTAGTGATGTAGTTGTTGTATATAAAGGTAACATTATATAACATGTTATGTTAGTGATGTAGTTGTTGTATATAAAGGTAACATTATATAACATGTTATGTAAGTGATGTAGTTGTTGTATATAAAGGTAAGACATTACATAACATGTTATGTTAGTGATGTAGTTGTTGTATATAAAGGTAAGACATTACATAACATGTTATGTTAGTGATGTAGTTGTTGTATATAAAGGTAAGACATTATATAACATGTTATGTTAGTGATGTAGTTGTTGTATATAAAGGTAAGACATTATATAACATGTTATGTTAGTGATGTAGTTGTTGTATATAAAGGTAAGACATTATATAACATGTTATGTTAGTGATGTAATTGTTGTATATAAAGGTAACACATTATATAACATGTTATGTTAGTGATGTAGTTGTTGTATATAAAGGTAAGACATTACATAACATGTTATGTTAGTGATGTAGTTGTTGTATATAAAGGTAAGACATTACATAACATGTTATGTTAGTGATGTAGTTGTTGTATATAAAGGTAAGACATTATATAACATGTTATGTTAGTGATGTAGTTGTTGTATATAAAGGTAAGACGTTACATAACATGTTATGTTAGTGATGTAGTTGTTGTATATAAAGGTAAGACATTATATAACATGTTATGTTAATGATGTAGTTGTTGTGTATAAAGGTAACACATAATTTAAAATGTTATGCTAGTGATGTAGTTATTGTATATAGAGGTAATGCATTATATGACATGTTATGTTAGTGATGTAATTGTTGTATATAAAGGTAACACATTACATAACATGTTATGTTAGTGGTGTAGTTGTTGTATATAAAGGTAAGACATTATATAACATGTTATGTTAGTGATGTAGTTGTTGTATATAAAGGTAACATATTATATAACATGTTATGTTAGTGATGCAGTTGTAGTATATAAAGGTAAGACATTATATAACATGTTATGTCAGTGATGTAGTTGTTGTATATAAAGGTAAGACATTATATAACATGTTATGTTAGTGATGTAGTTGTTGTGTATAAAGGTAACACATTATATAAAATGTTATGTTAGTGATGTAGTTGTTGTATATAAAGGTAAGACATTATATAACATGTTATGTTAGTGATGTAATTGTTGTATATAAAGGTAACACATTACATAACATGTTATGTTAGTGATGTAGTTGTTGTATATAAAGGTAACACTTTATATAACTTGTTATGTTAGTGGTGTAGTTGTTGTATATAAAGGTGAGACATTATATAACATGTTTTGTTAGTTATGTAGTTGTAGTATATAAAGGTGATACATTGTATAACATGTTATGTTAGTGATGTAGTTGTTGTATATAAAGGTAACATATTGTATAACATGTTATGTTAGTTATGTAGTTGTTGTATATAAAGGTAAGACATTATATAACATGTTATGTTAGTGATGTAATTGTTGTATATAAAGGTAACACATTATATAACATGTTATGTTAGTGATGTAGTTGTTGTATATAGAGGTAATGCATTATATAACATGTTATGTTAGTGATGTAATTGTTGTATATAAAGGTAACACATTACATAACATGTTATGTTAGTGGTGTAGTTGTTGTATATAAAGGTAAGACATTATATAACATGTTATGTTAGTGATGTAGTTGTTGTATATAAAGGTAAGACATTATATAACATGTTATGTCAGTGATGTAGTTGTTGTATATAAAGGTAAGACATTATATAACATGTTATGTTAGTGATGTAGTTGTTGTGTATAAAGGTAACACATTATATAAAATGTTATGTTATGATGTAGTTGTTGTATATAAAGGTAAAACATTATATAACATGTTATGTTAGTGATGTAATTGTTGTATATAAAGGTAACACATTATATAACATGTTATGTTAGTGATGTAGTTGTTGTATATAAAGGTAAGACATTACATAACATGTTATGTTAGTGATGTAGTTGTTGCATATAATGGTAAGACGTTATATAACATGTTATGTTAGTGATGCAGATGTTGTATATAAAGGTAAGATATTGTATAACATGTCATGTTAGTGATGTAGTTGTTGTATAAAAAGGTAACATTATATAACATGTTATGTTAGTGATGTAGTTGTTGTATATAAAGGTAACATTATATAACATGTTATGTAAGTGATGTAGTTGTTGTATATAAAGGTAAGACATTACATAACATGTTATGTTAGTGATGTAGTTGTTGTATATAAAGGTAAGACATTACATAAAATGTTATGTTAGTGATGTAGTTGTTGTATATAAAGGTAAGACATTATATAACATGTTATGTTAGTGATGTAGTTGTTGTATATAAAGGTAAGACATTATATAACATGTTATGTTAGTGATGTAGTTGTTGTATATAAAGGTAAGACATTATATAACATGTTATGTTAGTGATGTAATTGTTGTATATAAAGGTAACACATTATATAACATGTTATGTTAGTGATGTAGTTGTTGTATATAAAGGTAAGACATTACATAACATGTTATGTTAGTGATGTAGTTGTTGTATATAAAGGTAAGACATTACATAACATGTTATGTTAGTGATGTAGTTGTTGTATATAAAGGTAAGACATTATATAACATGTTATGTTAGTGATGTAGTTGTTGTATATAAAGGTAAGACGTTACATAACATGTTATGTTAGTGATGTAGTTGTTGTATATAAAGGTAAGACATTATATAACATGTTATGTTAATGATGTAGTTGTTGTGTATAAAGGTAACACATAATTTAAAATGTTATGCTAGTGATGTAGTTATTGTATATAGAGGTAATGCATTAT
This sequence comes from Cryptosula pallasiana, assembly GCA_945261195.1. Lineage (NCBI taxonomy): Eukaryota > Metazoa > Bryozoa > Gymnolaemata > Cheilostomatida > Cryptosulidae > Cryptosula > Cryptosula pallasiana. The sequence continues at coordinate 52,578,427 of OX183132.1, read as the reverse complement.
ATGACATGTTATGTTAGTGATGTAATTGTTGTATATAAAGGTAACACATTACATAACATGTTATGTTAGTGGTGTAGTTGTTGTATATAAAGGTAAGACATTATATAACATGTTATGTTAGTGATGTAGTTGTTGTATATAAAGGTAACATATTATATAACATGTTATGTTAGTGATGCAGTTGTAGTATATAAAGGTAAGACATTATATAACATGTTATGTCAGTGATGTAGTTGTTGTATATAAAGGTAAGACATTATATAACATGTTATGTTAGTGATGTAGTTGTTGTGTATAAAGGTAACACATTATATAAAATGTTATGTTAGTGATGTAGTTGTTGTATATAAAGGTAAGACATTATATAACATGTTATGTTAGTGATGTAATTGTTGTATATAAAGGTAACACATTACATAACATGTTATGTTAGTGATGTAGTTGTTGTATATAAAGGTAACACTTTATATAACCTGTTATGTTAGTGGTGTAGTTGTTGTATATAAAGGTGAGACATTATATAACATGTTTTGTTAGTTATGTAGTTGTAGTATATAAAGCTGATACATTGTATAACATGTTATGTTAGTGATGTAGTTGTTGTATATAAAGGTAACATATTGTATAACATGTTATGTTAGTTATGTAGTTGTTGTATATAAAGGTAAGACATTATATAACATGTTATGTTAGTGATGTAATTGTTGTATATAAAGGTAACACATTATATAACATGTTATGTTAGTGATGTAGTTGTTGTATATAAAGGTAAGACATTACATAACATGTTATGTTAGTGATGTAGTTGTTGTATATAAAGGTAAGACATTACATAACATGTTATGTTAGTGATGTAGTTGTTGTATATAAAGGTAAGACATTATATAACATGTTATGTTAGTGATGTAGTTGTTGTATATAAAGGTAAGACATTATATAACATGTTATGTTAGTGATGTAGTTGTTGTATATAAAGGTAAGACATTACATAACATGTTATGTTAGTGATGTAGTTGTTGTATATAAAGGTAAGACATTACATAACATGTTATGTTAGTGATGTAGTTGTTGTATATAAAGGTAAGACATTATATAACATGTTATGTTAGTGATGTAGTTGTTGTATATAAAGGTAAGACATTATATAACATGTTATGTTAGTGATGTAGTTGTTGTATATAAAGGTAAGACATTATATAGCATGATAGGTTAGTGATGTAATTGTTGTATATAAAGGTAACACATTACATAACATGTTATGTTAGTGATGTAGTTGTTGTATATAAAGGTAAGACATTATATAACATGTTATGTTAGTGATGTAGTTGTTGTATATAAAGGTAAGACATTATATAACATGTTATGTTAGTGATGTAATTGTTGTATATAAAGGTAACACATTACATAACATGTTATGTTAGTGATGTAGTTGTTGTATATAAAGGTAACACTTTATATAACTTGTTATGTTAGTGGTGTAGTTGTTGTATATAAAGGTAACACTTTATATAACTTGTTATGTTAGTGGTGTAGTTGTTGTATATAAAGGTGAGACATTGTATAACATGTTATGTTAGTGATGTAGTTGTTGTATATAAAGGTAACATATTATATAACATGTTATGTTAGTTATGTAGTTGTTGTATATAAAGGTAAGACATTATATAACATGTTATGTTAGTGATTTAGTTGTTGTATATAAAGGTAAGACATTATATAACATGTTATGTCAGTGATGTAGTTGTTGTATATAAAGGTAAGACATTATATAACATGTTATGTTAGTGATGTAGTTGTTGTATATAAAGGTAAGACATTATATAACATGTTATGTTAGTGATGTAGTTGTTGTATATAAAGGTAAGACATTACATAACATGTTATGTTAGTGATGTAGTTGTTGTATATAAAGGTAAGACATTACATAACATGTTATGTTAGTGATGTAGTTGTTGTATATAAAGGTAAGACATTACATAACATGTTATGTTAGTGATGTAGTTGTTGTATATAAAGGTAAGACATTATATAACATGTTATGTTAGTGATGTAGTTGTTGTATATAAAGGTAAGACATTATATAACATGTTATGTTAGTGATGTAGTTGTTGTATATAAAGGTAAGACATTACATAACATGTTATGTTAGTGATGTAGTTGTTGTATATAAAGGTAAGACATTACATAACATGTTATGTTAGTGATGTAGTTGTTGTATATAAAGGTAAGACATTATATAACATGTTATGTTAGTGATGTAGTTGTTGTATATAAAGGTAAGACGTTACATAACATGTTATGTTAGTGATGTAGTTGTTGTATATAAAGTTAAGACATTATATAACATGTTATGTTAATGATGTAGTTGTTGTGTATAAAGGTAACACATAATTTAAAATGTTATGCTAGTGATGTAGTTATTGTATATAGAGGTAATGCATTATATAACATGTTATGTTAGTGATGTAATTGTTGTATATAAAGGTAACACATTACATAACATGTTATGTTAGTGGTGTAGTTGTTGTATATAAAGGTAAGACATTATATAACATGTTATGTTAGTGATGTAATTGTTGTATATAAAGGTAACATATTATATAACATGTTATGTTAGTGATGCAGTTGTAGTATATAAAGGTAAGACATTATATAACATGTTATGTCAGTGATGTAGTTGTTGTATATAAAGGTAAGACATTATATAACATGTTATGTTAGTGATGTAGTTGTTGTGTATAAAGGTAACACATTATATAACATGTTATGTTAGTTATGTAGTTGTTGTATATAAAGGTAAGACATTATATAACATGTTATGTTAGTGATGTAGTTGTTGTATATAAAGGTAAGACATTATATAACATGTTATGTCAGTGATGTAGTTGTTGTATATAAAGGTAAGACATTATATAACATGTTATGTTAGTGATGTAGTTGTTGTATATAAAGGTAAGACATTATATAACATGTTATGTTAGTGATGTAATTGTTGTATATAAAGGTAACACATTATATAACATGTTATGTTAGTGATGTAGTTGTTGTATATAAAGGTAAGACATTACATAACATGTTATGTTAGTGATGTAGTTGTTGTATATAAAGGTAAGACATTACATAACATGTTATGTTAGTGATGTAGTTGTTGTATATAAAGGTAAGACATTATATAACATGTTATGTTAGTGATGTAGTTATTGTATATAAAGGTAAGACGTTACATAACATGTTATGTTAGTGATGTAGTTGTTGTATATAAAGGTAAGACATTATATAACATGTTATGTTAATGATGTAGTTGTTGTGTATAAAGGTAACACATAATTTAAAATGTTATGCTAGTGATGTAGTTATTGTATATAGAGGTAATGCATTATATAACATGTTATGTTAGTGATGTAATTGTTGTATATAAAGGTAACACATTACATAACATGTTATGTTAGTGGTGTAGTTGTTGTATATAAAGGTAAGACATTATATAACATGTTATGTTAGTGATGTAGTTGTTGTATATAAAGGTAACATATTATATAACATGTTATGTTAGTGATGCAGTTGTAGTATATAAAGGTAAGACATTATATAACATGTTATGTCAGTGATGTAGTTGTTGTATATAAAGGTAAGACATTATATAACATGTTATGTTAGTGATGTAGTTGTTGTGTATAAAGGTAACACATTATATAAAATGTTATGTTAGTGATGTAGTTGTTGTATATAAAGGTAAGACATTATATAACATGTTATGTTAGTGATGTAATTGTTGTATATAAAGGTAACACATTACATAACATGTTATGTTAGTGATGTAGTTGTTGTATATAAAGGTAACACTTTATATAACTTGTTATGTTAGTGATGTAATTGTTGTATATAAAGGTAACACATTACATAACATGTTATGTTAGTGGTGTAGTTGTTGTATATAAAGGTAAGACATTATATAACATGTTATGTTAGTGATGTAGTTGTTGTATATAAAGGTAACATATTATATAACATGTTATGTTAGTGATGCAGTTGTAGTATATAAAGGTAAGACATTATATAACATGTTATGTCAGTGATGTAGTTGTTGTATATAAAGGTAAGACATTATATAACATGTTATGTTAGTGATGTAGTTGTTGTGTATAAAGGTAACACATTATATAAAATGTTATGTTAGTGATGTAGTTGTTGTATATAAAGGTGAGACATTATATAACATGTTTTGTTAGTTATGTAGTTGTAGTATATAAAGGCGATACATTGTATAACATGTTATGTTAGTGATGTAGTTGTTGTATATAAAGGTAACATATTGTATAACATGTTATGTTAGTTATGTAGTTGTTGTATATAAAGGTAAGACATTATATAACATGTTATGTTAGTGATGTAATTGTTGTATATAAAGGTAACACATTATATAACATGTTATGTTAGTGATGTAGTTGTTGTATATAAAGGTAAGACATTACATAACATGTTATGTTAGTGATGTAGTTGTTGTATATAAAGGTAAGACATTACATAACATGTTATGTTAGTGATGTAGTTGTTGTATATAAAGGTAAGACATTATATAACATGTTATGTTAGTGATGTAGTTGTTGTATATAAAGGTAAGACATTATATAACATGTTATGTTAGTGATGTAGTTGTTGTATATAAAGGTAAGACATTACATAACATGTTATGTTAGTGATGTAGTTGTTGTATATAAAGGTAAGACATTACATAACATGTTATGTTAGTGATGTAGTTGTTGTATATAAAGGTAAGACATTATATAACATGTTATGTTAGTGATGTAGTTGTTGTATATAAAGGTAAGACATTATATAACATGTTATGTTAGTGATGTAGTTGTTGTATATAAAGGTAAGACATTATATAGCATGTTATGTTAGTGATGTAATTGTTGTATATAAAGGTAACACATTACATAACATGTTATGTTAGTGATGTAGTTGTTGTATATAAAGGTAAGACATTATATAACATGTTATGTTAGTGATGTAGTTGTTGTATATAAAGGTAAGACATTATATAACATGTTATGTTAGTGATGTAATTGTTGTATATAAAGGTAACACATTACATAACATGTTATGTTAGTGATGTAGTTGTTGTATATAAAGGTAACACTTTATATAACTTGTTATGTTAGTGGTGTAGTTGTTGTATATAAAGGTAACACTTTATATAACTTGTTATGTTAGTGGTGTAGTTGTTGTATATAAAGGTGAGACATTGTATAACATGTTATGTTAGTGATGTAGTTGTTGTATATAAAGGTAACATATTATATAACATGTTATGTTAGTGATGTAGTTGTTGTATATAAAGGTAAGACATTATATAACATGTTATGTCAGTGATGTAGTTGTTGTATATAAAGGTAAGACATTATATAACATGTTATGTTAGTGATGTAGTTGTTGTATATAAAGGTAAGACATTATATAACATGTTATGTTAGTGATGTAGTTGTTGTATATAAAGGTAAGACATTACATAACATGTTATGTTAGTGATGTAGTTGTTGTATATAAAGGTAAGACATTATATAACATGTTATGTCAGTGATGTAGTTGTTGTATATAAAGGTAAGACATTATATAACATGTTATGTTAGTGATGTAGTTGTTGTATATAAAGGTAAGACATTATATAACATGTTATGTTAGTGATGTAGTTGTTGTATATAAAGGTAAGACATTACATAACATGTTATGTTAGTGATGTAGTTGTTGTATATAAAGGTAAGACATTACATAACATGTTATGTTAGTGATGTAGTTGTTGTATATAAAGGTAAGACATTACATAACATGTTATGTTAGTGATGTAGTTGTTGTATATAAAGGTAAGACATTATATAACATGTTATGTTAGTGATGTAGTTGTTGTATATAAAGGTAAGACATTATATAACATGTTATGTTAGTGATGTAGTTGTTGTATATAAAGGTAAGACATTACCTAATATGTTATGTTAGTGATGTAGTTGTTGTATATAAAGGTAAGACATTACATAACATGTTATGTTAGTGATGTAGTTGTTGTATATAAAGGTAAGACATTATATAACATGTTATGTTAGTGATGTAGTTGTTGTATATAAAGGTAAGACGTTACATAACATGTTATGTTAGTGATGTAGTTGTTGTATATAAAGGTAAGACATTATATAACATGTTATGTTAATGATGTAGTTGTTGTGTATAAAGGTAACACATAATTTAAAATGTTATGCTAGTGATGTAGTTATTGTATATAGAGGTAATGCATTATATAACATGTTATGTTAGCGATGTAATTGTTGTATATAAAGGTAACACATTACATAACATGTTATGTTAGTGGTGTAGTTGTTGTATATAAAGGTAAGACATTATATAACATGTTATGTTAGTGATGTAATTGTTGTATATAAAGGTAACATATTATATAACATGTTATGTTAGTGATGCAGTTGTAGTATATAAAGGTAAGACATTATATAACATGTTATGTCAGTGATGTAGTTGTTGTATATAAAGGTAAGACATTATATAACATGTTATGTTAGTGATGTAGTTGTTGTGTATAAAGGTAACACATTATATAACATGTTATGTTAGTTATGTAGTTGTTGTATATAAAGGTAAGACATTATATAACATGTTATGTTAGTGATGTAGTTGTTGTATATAAAGGTAAGACATTATATAACATGTTATGTCAGTGATGTAGTTGTTGTATATAAAGGTAAGACATTATATAACATGTTATGTTAGTGATGTAGTTGTTGTGTATAAAGGTAACACATTATATAAAATGTTATGTTAGTGATGTAGTTGTTGTATATAAAGGTAAGACATTATATAACATGTTATGTTAGTGATGTAATTGTTGTATATAAAGGTAACACGTTATATAACATGTTATGTTAGTGATGTAGTTGTTGTATATAAAGGTAAGACATTACATAACATGTTATGTTAGTTATGTAGTTGTTGCATATAATGGTAAGACGTTATATAACATGTTATGTTAGTGATGCAGATGTTGTATATAAAGGTAAGATATTGTATAACATGTCATGTTAGTGATGTAGTTGTTGTATATAAAGGTAACATTATATAACATGTTATGTTAGTGATGTAGTTGTTGTATATAAAGGTAACATTATATAACATGTTATGTAAGTGATGTAGTTGTTGTATATAAAAGTAAGACATTATATAAGATGTTATGTTAGTGTTGTAGTTGTTGTATATAAAGGTAAGATATTATATAACATGTTATGTTAGTGATGTAGTTGTTGTATATAAAGGTAAAATTATATAACATGTTATGTTAGTGATGGAGTTGTTGTATATAAAGGTAACACATTATATAACAGTTCAAAAGAGCCCACTGAGTCAGAACTCATTTCTATTCCTAAAAACCTACCTCAATGTATAACTACCTGCTATATTTATAGATGCAAGAATTGCCTGTCCTGATGGAGACCATCTCTGCTCATTAAATGCTACATGCAGTTACAAACCAACAAGTCCAGCTGCTGAGCAGGGTTTTCTGTGTGAATGTAATGGTGGATACTCTGGTGATGGATTTGTTTGCGAAGGTAATGTCAAACACAAAAGTTTGGTCAAGAATTTTCGGATTAATTTTTGCTTAGAGCATCTCATAGTCAGTTTGAAATCGGATTGGCTCACAATGAGCTATATATAATTGTGACAAACTGGCATTGCAATTACTTTTTGTTTTTGTAGCAATGCTAGTTTGCTATAAATAGTGCATAGCTTGCTAAAATTGATTGAGTTTGTTTGAAACGATTTGGAACATGGAAAAATCGATTTGTGTAACAAGTATCCAAAACATTTTAGATGTAGACGAGTGCGATTCTAATCCATGTACAGAAAACTCCAATTGTACCAACACTGCAGGGGGTTACAGGTGTGATTGTAAAGCTGGATACAATAATACAGGACCTAATAAATGTGAAGGCAAGTATTTACGTTTCTATTTCAACTTTGCTTTGGTGAGTTAGCAAGCTGTTTATGTTGTTGTAAGGCAGCTACACAATTTGCAGGTTCGTACATTTTGGACACTATTTATAGATAACTAACAACTAAGAACCGCCCTACAAACTGTTATTATATATTGCAAAGTATTAAAAATGAGTGAAAAAGGCTGCTGAAAAGGGTTTCAGCAGCCTGATGCAAGAAGCACTGAATTTTGTTGTTGTTTAATAAAGACTTGGTAGGAGTTATCTCCCCACTCTTGACACAATCAGATGTTTATACCATGTTACAGCCAGCAGTAATTGTTATTGTCTATTGTCACCATTCAAGTTTCACTGTTTTATTTCAATTTAGTTTTTTATTAGTAGTCATTTATGCGTAGACTTAATCTTAAATGTGGTTATTATAAATAATATATTTTGCTGAATACTCATTAGATAAATATAATAATAAAATCAACAATGAGGCTTAGTATAATATAAATCATGATGATAATAAAAAAAAAATGATAAATTGCTCTAAAGTTGGGCAATTTGGCACAAGTGAACAATTGTAGATTATTAGTCACTTACTAATTGCCTGGAATTTTGGTGATGGGCATAAATTATCATTATTTTAATTTTATAAAACATGCAACAAAAGAATCCGTAAAGATGCATTATGCTCACAATCCTTATGTATCTAGATTATTTATTCTTTGTTACTTTATAGTGGCTGTTGAAACAGGCCACAGCAGATTACAACAGGGCGTACCATCATTAATAAATGTTGACAAAAATCCTTAGGTCCATAATATAAAACTATGTCTTTGCCTCGTAGCTTCTTCACAAAAGCCAATAATTAATAAATGGTCAAGCCCAATTCTTTTTATAAAAAGCTAACTTTCAATAGGTCATGTTGGACCCTCCAATCTTCTCAACTACATCACTCTGCCATTTAGTTTTCTGTAAATATTTCAAAGCTGTATACATTTATTGCCATTTGTGATTTTTAATAACAAATTACATGGTTAACAAAGTTCTTCTGGTTAGGTCAGTTGAGAGTGGTAACTCCTAGCATATCTTTACTAATGTTGATTAATGTGTGTAATGTTAACCACAGACCCAATATGAATGGACCGAAAATTTGGGCGAAGCTCCTGCTTATGTTTAATGTTGGCTGTCAACCTCATTGAGATTTGATATTCCTTTCAGCTTCTACATTTTGATTTCCACTAAATTCTCAATCGTTGTTATCACATTTGATTTTGACAGACATAGACGAGTGTGTAGCAGTTGTCTCACCATGTAAGGGAGAAAATTCCACATGTCAGAACACAGTGGGAAGTTTTACTTGTCATTGTCCAACAGGATACAGTGGTGACGGATTTACAAGTTGTACAGGTGAATAAATACAGCTGAAGTAGTTATTATATATGTGTGTTGTGTCTTACTGCATTGTATACTTTTGTACTTGTAATTGTAGATATCAACGAGTGTTTATCTAATCCATGTACAGACAACTCCACATGTAACAACACTGCAGGTGACTACAGATGTGAATGTGATGGTGGATACACAAATGATGGGCCATATAAATGTAAAGGTATGTTTTGGGTTGTTTATATAAAAGAACCTCCATTACAATTTCTGCATTTTAAAAACTGATGTAAATACCTAACTGAAGTTTTTAGACAACTGTTGGGCTTTATGATTAGCTGTTCTGAATTTCACAGACATTGATGAGTGTGTAGCAGTTGCCTCACCATGTAAAGGAGAAAACTCCACATGCTGGAACACAGTGGGTGGTTTTACTTGTCAGTGTCCAACAGGGTATACTGGAGATGGAATAAAGTTTTGTACAGGTAATTGTTTGGCTAGTTAGATATTGGAGCATTCTTTGTTGCTTCTCTGACTTTTTGACTCTTTGCCAGTTTATTGTTGTGTAAATCTGGGCACATGGTTGTGTTTCTGAAGCCTTATGCTCTAAACTAACTTCACAGTGCTCATCATAACAACTTAAATAAAAGCTTTTACAAATCATAGTAAATGAAAAATGAGAAACGTTTAAAACAATGGAAGGACTTTGATACATTAAAGTTCAAAAACAATTCAAAACGAATTGTGACAGTCATTTTGTTTGTTGAATCAGCGTGGTTTGTTCCAAATTCAAAACAATAAAATCGACTGAAGAAAGTAAAATAAATGTTTTCATTTCTTAGCTCAGATGAATATTTTTTGTTTGTTCAGCTCCAAGTAATCACTGATTTATGAAAAAATTGCATATTTGTTAAGTTTGGTCAACAACTAGGGTGATAAAACAGAATTTGTAAAAAGAACTTGTCACGTTGTTACATTTTGGATTAATTAAAAATTTTTTTGCTGTTTCAGCTTTCACTGAAGTTAATGTTAAAAAAAGCGATAACATGTCAATGTATCAATGTATCAATGTGCCCATGCTTCAAAGTTTTACAGCCAAAATGTTGTTTGCTTTTAGAATTTTCTTTTCGAAGTGGTTTGGCGGCTAGTAACATTAACTGAAAAACTTCTTTGGCTAAAATGTAACAAATTAATTTTTCCCAATTTTTAATGGTTTCAGATTTTTTTTTTAAGAAGATTTTTACAGTGAACCACCGCAGGCAATGAAATTAAATAGTATAACTCTCAACAATTCTAGTTTTTTTAAATCAATTGACAAAATATTTATTACAAAATGGTGTTAATAGTTATTGACCTTGACACTCCATTTAACTACTTCTGGGAGGCAATAGATGGGTACTCAACAAGTCACCAGATAATCCTTTTTGGAATGTGCAGGAGTTTATCTGATATATGCTTGAAAATTTGTTGACATTAACTTACCTAGTTTACAAGTTTACAAGTTTCAGTGATGTAACTGTTTTTTCTCTCACAAGTAAAAGGCAATTTACGTGCTTTTTTCTAGTTTATGTTTTCATTATATATTCACAATCAAATTTTTGCATTTGGATGTCAGATCAATCAGTCTTAATATTAGAAGACCATTTTGAAAATTTTAAATTTTTAAAATAAGACAATTATACTTTAGTGCGAAGAAAAGTATTACAGTTTTTTATGAGCTAAAAATAAAATTGAGAGTACCTGATCTGATTTCACCAGTCAGAATTGGCAAAGTTCAAACATCATGAACAAAAACTGCTAAGAACTTCAGTGATATTTTGGCTACACAGTGTTCTTTACTTTGGTATCTTGCTTTGTTAAAAGTGTGACTTAGGAGTGCAGATTTTTAAATAAATAATAAATTAAATTAATCTCAACTTATTATTATTATTACTACTGCTCCAGCATAACAAACAACAACCAAAATTTAAAAAAGTCGTTATACAAGTAGCCATTATATTGTAGTATAATTATTTCTTTGTCAAAACAATTATTCAAATGCCCAACCGCATGGCCGCCTCAAACCTATAAATTATATTTTTTTAAACACAATTTTGTCAATCCTTAGCATTCACGGCCTTGCCACTACGTAGCAATCAAAAAGATTCCGATTTATTATTTTGTAGCTAACAGTTACCGCTTGCTTCGATCTTTTATCAATCAAATTTGTTTCATTCCGTAGACATCGATGAATGCCTCTCAAAACCTTCACCTTGTACTGACCCTAAAACAAATTGCAAAAACACTGAAGGAAGTTATACTTGTGAATGCCTGCCTGGTTTTGAGAAAAATGGGTTGAACGAGTGTGTTGGTAAGTGGGTATCAACTTTTGCTTCTGTTCACTCCATTCTCGGCAGCGGCGTTAGTGTATAAACACTTTGGTTTCCCTGGCAGCGGTACTCGTGTACATAAACTCTGGTTGTGCTAAAAAACTTTGGTGTTGAAATACGAGTTGCTCTGGATTAAAGTCCATTTAAGAGTTTTAAGTTGTTTTCCATATTTCACAGACATCGATGAGTGTGCAGGAGTTGTCTCACCATGTAGGGTGCACAACTCCACCTGCCAGAACACAGAAGGTAGTTTTACATGTCAATGCCCAACAGGATATACCGGAGATGGAATAACAACTTGTACAGGTCAATTAGTAAAGTTGAACGAATTGTTAATATATTTTTTGTATCTGACTGTATTGTGCAATTTATATTTGTCATTGCAGATGTCAACGAGTGCATATCCAATCCATGTGCAGACAACTCCACATGCATCAACACTGTTGGGGACTACAGGTGTGAATGTAATGGTTTATTCACCAATGATGGGCCATATAGATGTAAAGGTAAGACAGTTTACAAAATCTTATTTTTCGATAAGTACCTCAGTATGCTGGCAACTATTTCAAAGTTTTTGTTAAATATCAAATAACAAAGATAATCTAGATATCAGATATAAAATTATACCGAGGCAAACGGTAGACAATACCACTTAATTATTACTATTTTCAAAAATTGGCAAAATTCTGTAAGAATAGTTTGAATCAATAATAAAAAAGCTATTGCTTCTGGTGACCAAATTTGATTGATTTAATCGATAATAAACGCTTTCTTCAACTCTACAGCACCAATAGAATACGAAACAGTGATCTTGATTACAATTCCATCACAAGTTGAAAGTACTGACCCAGCAGCGCGCAGAGTCTACAGACAAGGAGTGGCAGCAACGGTGAGTCATCCTACTCTGCATGTTCTTCCTAGATTTGGAATTTGGTCAATTTTATTTCCTTAAAATAGATGTTACTGGAATATTCCTACTCCATTGTATACTCTTTATTTAGCAACTTGATTTTCAAAAACCTTTCTAGATATTTTAATGGTTCATTTGGTAGAAAGCCATTATCGACACAGCTAAATTTATCTGTGTAGTCTTCAGGCATGTTTTATAGAAGATTTGGCATCTAGAAGCTGAAACTACAATATTATTATTTGTAGAAGCATTTTGTAATGAAGCTAACCATTTGTATGTCGAAAATTGAGAGTTTCACACTAATACTGAATTCAAGTTACCTTTTAGCTTTTAAAGGTTTTCGAGTGCAGATAATTTTGTTTGTGTTGCAATTAGCTATATCAGACAAATGGAAATTGTGGTTTGTTTGAAATACCCTGTATATAGTATAAAGTTTTGTTCTGTTGATCAGTGATAAAGCCAGTTGGCGGATTGAGCCAAAACAGCAGTCGAGGAATTTTACGATGTTGGTAAATTTCGTTGGCTGTTTCAGGCACACAGTGAGCTTGAGCCAATTGTAGTTAGTAGATTCATTATAATAATTATAATCTCAGTTATTTATTGTTAATAGTCATCAGATATCCTATGACAATAATATATAGTCAATGCAATAATGATTACATTATTATTACCCTCAGTTGCTAATATTACTATTAGTAATGATGAAAATAATTATCACAATTATTAATGATTGCAAAAATGCAAAGAAAAGTAAATGAAAATTTGGTCGAAGCAACTACAATGGCTGGCTGCCAAGATTTTTGCATTGAAGATTGAAGACAATTGTTTCACAGTGCATGTCAAACAATCCATGTAAATTTTGCCTAGCTAAGTGATGGGGTGACTGTGGCACGCAGAAAACAGAGCTCTGTATGCAAAGATTTGTGTGAAAATAATAAATATTTGCTAATGATAGTACTCCAAACTCATAAACAAAATTAAAGCCGAAAGCATTGCTATATAACATGCATTATGAGACATTATCTATCCAATAAGTGAGTTTTGTAATTTAGTCAGTAGTATAAATATAAGGTATAGCGTGAGATAATAAAAAAAACTTTGAGCCTACCAATCAAAGTTATTAGCAATATACCATATTATGACACTCTGAACCAGTGTGCATCTATATGTATGGTAGTCCTGAAAATGTCAAAAATGATTGATCGATGGGATTTTGTTTACCAGCCCTTTTTTTATAAAAGCTCGATCCTAATCTTTAAATAAATACATAAAGCAAAATAAGAAAGTCTTCAATAGCAATAATTTCAGTTGAGAGGGATATTATGTTAATATTGCTTTGCTTTCATTTTTTAAAAGTTCGTCTCCATCCCTGCTGACTCTGGTTAAATAAATAATTATATCAGACAAACAAATAATTAGTCACATCCAATTGATCACCAACATTTTTGTAATAATCAAATGTTGCTATGAAATTCTCAGTTTTTTCACCACAATTTCCATTACTATAATATAAGGTAAAGCAGATGTGACTCTCTCTGTTACAGCTGAGCTCCTACTATGGCAGATCTAACTCCACACACAGAATTGTTGTAGTCAGCTGTAGCTCAGTGAACAAAAGTCTAACGCTCTACAGATGTGTTGTTAATTGGAACAATCTTAATTCACTCAGACACAAACGTCAGCTACCACCTAGTTTGTCTGATTTTCTAAACAAAAATCTCAAAAAGGAAGTAAAAAAAAAATCTAATGACTCTGGCACACCGGTGGATTTAAAAGTGATTGCGATAAATGATACTGACATAACTACAAATACGTCTAAAACCGTTGAGCTTACTACCACACCACCTCCTACCACAACTACAACAACCCCTACCACAACTACTACAACTACAGCACCTCCTACCACAACCACTACAACTCCTCCATCAACTAATGTAACTACTCAATTAACAGGTTCAACAACACCAACAATCCCAGTCAGCATTTCCACTACAGAAAATGCTTCAGGTTTGTTTGGTTTTTAATTAAGTCTTATGTCGTGTTTTTTTTTCTTTTCTTATTTCTCTTGTGACAAATTAACTATCTGCAGTTTCCTACCTGGAAACAAGAGAAGTCATCACAAGTTTTACTCTTTGATATCTCGATCACCGTACTAGTACATGCAATAAGTATGCACCACCTGTGCAGTCTTATGTAGGGTAATTGTGAAAATTAACTTTGTATTTGTAGTTTTAGGAACCGTTTGTTCTATGGGCGGTACAGTTAGATGCTCAGTTAATGGTGAATGTCTCTACAAGGGAGGATTTGTATGTGAGTGCTTGGCTGGATTTACTGGAGATGGTTTTACGTGCACAGGTACTTGAATACAATTTCCACTACAGGAAAATTTAGATGAGCGATTTATTTCACTAACTTAGCATTAGCTAATTAAAATGATGGTTTTATCTAGGCAAATCTCAAGAAGCTGTTTTTCCAACAATATTTTTGTCCATCAAAAATCTGTAATTATATGAAATGATCATTCTTTGAAGTTTGGAGGCTGTATCATCAAAGCAGTGTTAGTTTTATGGAGGCACAAGGTTGCTGCAGGATGAGTAGCACCAAGTTTGGGTCACCAGCTGCAACAACTACAATTTCATAATCGGTTGTACCGTTTGGTTTCTTCAAAGCTGCGTAGAATGATTGCCAGAAAATCATAATATTATTTGTATTATTTAATTAAATATTACCACTTCCGTTTAATAAAAATTAAAGACAAGAATGTTTCATTTATGTACTGATCATTGAAGAAATATTGATTGTAACCATAACTCTTTTGTCTCAGTTTTTTTTAGAATTTATTCTTTGGTTATTATCGTTTTATGTTGATCACTCAAATTTTGTGATATAAATATAAAGAAAGCTATTAACATGATGGAGGACTACCACCTGCTAGAAAGCATCAATCGATAAATTGAAGCCGACCAGTTAACTTGCATGAGCAGAAATAACATTCTGTATTTACACTGTAATTACACTAGCTATGATGTTTAGTCAACTACAAGCTCCCCAAACCTGGCTCTATTACACAGAAAGCAATTTGCAGCTGCATCTTCAACCATAATTTGGATGTAGACACAGTTACTTTGACAACAGTGCGCTGATGAAAAAATGAAAATTAACTTTAACTGACATGATAGTCGTTGTTGCATAAAAAACAAAACTTAACAATTCCACATGTAGAACACTTCAATTTTTATTCTAGTAATTTGCTCACTTGCGGTGTTTTTTGGCAATATTCTCTCAGTTCTATATCTAATGGATCAAATCTTAGTGTGGAGAATGTTATTTGCATTGATGCCTTCTGCGTATAGATTACGATTATTTGTTGGTGATTAACATTCGTTGTTATGGCAACCAAAATACTATTCAAATGTTCGATCAAACAAACACCCAGACAGTCCTTATAAAAAGATATTTGTTCGTTTCAGCCCATGAAATCGATAGATTTATTTGCCAGTAGCATTAAAAACAGTATGCAATGTGTTAGTATATGACAAGTTTAATACAAAATGACAGATGACCTTGACTGAACATATTCACAGCATTTCTGCTAATCGAAACAGCCGTTTTCTTGTTATTATCATTCGCCTCCACAAGACTAACCTAATCAGAAACCAAAACTAGTTTTATGAGTACAAAATAGAATTCAAACTAGTAGCAGCTTGCATACATTATCTTTTAGTGCTTCTCACAAATATAATTTATTGATTTATTTTAAAGTACATCACTTGCCTGGTGAAATGGCTTATTGGTAGATCACTACATACTGTTTGTAAATCTTTTCTGGTTACAAAACAATTTCTCTAGCTCATTGCGAAAAACATGTCTGTGATTTCATTGCTGTTGCAGACATTGATGAATGCAACGCTGATCCTGCACCATGTAGAGGATACAACTCCACATGTACCAACACACCTGGGAGTTTCTATTGTTCGTGTCCATCTGGTTACACTGGAGATGGCAGAAAGGCTTGTGATGGTTAGTAATACTCACTTACAGTTCATTTAATGAAAAAAACATGAGTGCGAGGGTGAGCGTCTTGATTGTCTTATAGACACACAGTACATTCTAGTAGTCAGCAAAACCTTGTTTACTGAACCAATCAATCCACGTATCATATTTAGTTAAGGCTCATATCTTCATGACTTGTGATGACTGGATTACACTACAATCAATGGGAATTGATTAATTTAATGGAATCTGAATTGGAAAGAGTAAAATACGAAAATGGTTTCACTTTCGAGAACCATCTGTTACTAACAACATGGTTGTTTTTTTGAAAGAAGACGACTCCAAACTTAAAGCAGAGCCATCTCATGCAGAAAAGACAACTCTAGTAAAACAGCTGTTGGTGCTGTTATTATAAAGTATAAATGTTCCCTTATAGAAATAATAAACTAGAGAGAACTTTTAGGGCTATAAAAAGATAAATTATTACCTTATACCAAAAGGTTTGATGTTGGCATTTTGAAATGATGGTTTCAACTGTGGCTTTAATAATTTATTTAGCTGGTTCACTGACAAATACCACTGTTTACTATAATAAAACATTTTTTATATACTTGATTGCAGTATCATGGTTTTTGATTTGCTTCCAGGACCAAATGGCTTTTGGGCAAAATCAAAAGTAACAGTGGCTAATAACAAAGAGACTATTTTATAGTTTATTGTCAAGCCAACTTATTTTGCATTTCCGTATAGTGTTGGCTCCCTGCCAGTGCTGCAGCTTGTCAGTCAGAGAGTTAACTGAATGTTAGCGTTACAAATGTCCTTGACAAATATAACATAAATCCATGCGTTCTACAGATATAGATGAATGTACGATTGCACCACCTTGTAAGGGAAACAACTCCAGATGTGAGAATACCGTGGGAGGTTACATCTGTCATTGTCCATCGGGTTTTATAAGTGATGGAGCTGATGGGTGTAAAGGTAAGATATTATGTAACATGTTATGTCAGTGATGTAATTGTTGTATGTAAAGGTAAGATATTATATAACACGCTATGTTAGTGATGTAGTTGTTGTATATAAAGTTAATACATTATATAACATGTTATGTTAGTGATGTAGTTGTTGTATATAAAGGTAAGACATTATATGACATGTTATGTTAGTGATGTAGTTGTTGTATATAAAGGTAAGATATTATATAACATGATATGTTAGTGATGTAGCTGTTGTATATAAAGGTAAGACATTATATAACATGTTATGTCAGTGATGTAGTTGTTGTATATAAAGGTAACACATTATATAACATGTTATGGTAGTGATGTAGTTAAAGGTAACATACTATATAACATGTTATGTTAGTGATGTAGTTGTTGTATATAAAGGTAAGATATTATATAACATGTTATGTTAGTGATGTAGTTGTTGTATATAAAAGGTAAGATATTATATAACGCGTTATGTTAGTGATGTAGTTGTTGTATATAAAGGTAAGATATTATATAACATGTTATGTTAGTGATGTAGTTGTCGTATATAAAAGTAAGACATTACATAACATGTTATGTTTGTGATGTAGTTGTTGTATATAAAAGGTAAGATATATAGCGCGTTATGTTAGTGATGTAGTTGTTGTATATAAAGGTAAGATATTATATAACATGTTATGTTAGTAATGTAGTTGTTGTATATAAAGGTAAGATATTATATAACATGTTATGTTAGTGATGTAGTTGTTGTATATAAAGGTGAGATATTATATAACATGTTGTGTTAGTGATGTAGTTGTTGTATATAAAGGTAAGACATTATACAACATGTTATGTTAGTGATGTAGTTGTTATATATAAAGGTACCACATTATATAACATGTTATGTTAGTGATGTAGTTGTTGTATATAAGGGTAAGACATTATACAACATGTTATGTTAGTGATGTAGTTGTTGTATATAAAGGTAAGACATTATATAACATGTTATGTAAGTGATGTAGTTGTTGTACATAAAGGTAAGACATTATATAACATGTTATGTTAGTGATGTAGTTGTTGTATATAAAGGTAACACATTATATAACATGCTATGTTAGTGATGTAGTTGTTGTATATAAAGGTAAGACATTATATAACAGTTCAAAAGACCCCACTGAGTCAGAACTCATCTCTTCTCCTAAAAACCTACCTCAATGTATAACTATCTGCTATATTCATAGATGCAAGAGTTGCTTGTCCTGATGGAGACCATCTCTGCTCATTAAATGCTACATGCAGTTACAAACCAACAAGTCCATCTGCTGTGCAGGGTTTTGTGTGTGAATGTAATGGTGGATACTCTGGGGATGGATTTGTCTGCGAAGGTAATGTCAACACACAAAAGTTTGGTCAAGACTTCTATGATAATTTTTGCTTTGAGCATCTCATATACAGTTTGATATCGGATTGGCTCACAGTGAGCTATATATGATTGTGACAAACTGGCATTGCAATTACTTTTTGTTTTTGTAGCTATGCTAGTTTGCTATAAATCGTACATAGCTTGCTAAAATTGTCTAAGTGTTTTTCATTTTGAAATGTTTGGAACATGTAAAAGTTGATTTGCGTAACAAATATCCAAAACCTTTTAGATATAGACGAGTGTGATTCTAATCCATGTTCAGAAAACTCCAGATGTACCAACACTGCAGGGGATTACAGGTGTGATTGTAAAGCTGGATACAATAATACAGGATCTAAAAAATGTGAAGGCAAGTATTTACGTGTTTTGGTTTGTTTTGTTTTGGTTAGTTAGCAAGCTGTTGATGTTTTTGTAAGGCAGCTACACAATTTGCCTGTTTGGAAATTTTGGACACTATTTATGGATCACTAACTGACAATTAACAACTAACAACTAGCAACTGCACCACAAACTAAGAACTACAAACTGTTATTTTTCATTGCAAAATATTATAAATGAGTGAAAACGGCTGCTGAAAAGGGTTTCAGCAGCCTGGTGCAAGAAGCTCTGAATTTTGTTGCTGTTTAATAGGGACTTGGTAGGAGTTATCTTTCTACTCTTGGCACAATCAGATGTTTATATCATGTTATAGCCAACAGTATTTATTATTTTCTATTGTCATCATTCAAATTTTACTGTTTTATTTCACTTTATTTGTTAAATAGTAGTCATTTATTCATAAGTTTAATATTAAATGCAGTTATTATAAATACCATATTTTACTCAATATGCATTAGATTTATCAATAAGATTAACATAATTGTGATAATAAAAAACACAACAATAATTAGCTCTAAACGCACAAATTAACAATTGTCAATAATTAGCCACATACCAAGTGCCTGATCATTTGGTGATGGGCCAATCTTATTATTCTTTTAGATTTATGAAATATTTGACAAAACAACCAGTAGAGATGCATAATACCCACAATGCCAGTGCATCTAAATTATTTATTCTTTGTTACTTTATAGTGGCTGTTGAGACAGGCCACAGTACTTTACAGATAGGGCGTATCCTCATTAATAAATGTTGACAAAAATCCTTAGGTCTATAATATAAAACTATGGCTTTGCCACGTAGCTTCTTCACAAAAGCCAATCTTTAATAAATTTTCAAGCCCAATTATTTTTATAAAAAGCTAACCTTCAATAAGTCACGTTGGTCCTTCAAATCTCCTCAACGACATCACTTTTGCCATTTAGTTAGCTGTAAATATCTCAGCAATGTATACATATGTTGCCAGTTGTGATTTTTAATAATAAATTACATGGTTAAGAAAGTTCTTCTGATTCGGTCAGTAGAGAGAGGTAGCTCCTAGCATATCTTTACTAATGTTGATTACATGTGCATAATGTTAACCACAGACCTAATATGAATGAACTAAGACTTGGGCAAAGCTACTGCTTATGTTTAAAGATGGCTGCCAACCTCCTTGAGACTTGATATTCCTTTCAGCTTCTACACTTTGATTTCAACTAATTTTCAAATCGTTGTTATCACGTTTTTTTTTGACAGACATAGACGAGTGTAAAGCAACTGTCTCACCATGTAATGGAGAAAACTCCACATGCCAGAACACAGAAGGAAGTTTTACATGTCAATGCCCTTCAGGGTATACTGGAGATGGAATAACATCTTGTGCAGGTAAGTTAATAGAGCTCAACTAATTACTATAATGTGTGTTGTATCTGACTGTATTGTATACTTACTCCATGTGTTTATAGATATCAATGAGTGTGCATCCAATCCATGTGCAAACAACTCCAAATGCATCAACACTGCAGGGGACTACAAATGTGAATGTGATACTGGATACACAAATGATGGACCCTACAAATGCACAGGTATAACTTCTATATTTCACATTGTTCTGATACACAATAGTGCGTAGAAGGATGATTGAATTGGTTTCAGTGTTTGCAATTTTCATTTGAGTCGTTGATTAGGGTTTATTATTAACAGATATGGATGAATGTAAGATTGCACCCCCTTGTAAAGGAAACAACTCCAGATGTGAGAATACCGTGGGAAGTTACATCTGTCATTGTCCACCAGGTTTTATAAGTGATGGAGCTGATGGTTGTAAAGGTAAGCTGTGATGTATTTTGTAAAGAAGTAACTATCGATTAAAGAATTTTTTCAAAGGAAATCCTAAAGTGTTTGATACAGTTATGACAACAGGAAGTAAATACTAAGAATCATATAAATTATAGTGATGATGATGCTAATAATGGTGATGATATTGATAATAATACCATAACATTTTACAAAACGATGTTATTGACAATAATAAAAATAATGATAGCCAAAGATTAAAATACCATTGACAACAATAACATTAACAGCATTAGTTCCAACAGCGGTAGTGGCATTGGTGGTAGTGATAGTGGTACTGGTAGTGATATTGAAAGTTTTTTATGCTGGAGATAGTGGTAGTAGCAGTTGTAGTGGATTTTGGGGGGCTTCTAATCCACCAACTGAGTGCTGTGACCAGCCAAACTCCTTGTTCGCTGGCACAGGGAAGTCGGTACATTTTGACGGTATGCTGCCACCAGTTACCTTTCACCTAGAGGTAACAACAGGTCGGTACTGCACCAAATGGGAAGTGGAGTGAGAGTGATAGTGATAGCTATAGTTGTAGCAGTTGCAGTGGTAGGGCGGTGATAGTAGTTTTTAACATTTTGTTTCAGCAAGTTAAAACTTCAATGACAAATTGGCTTGAATGTAAAATACAAGTCTTTTTAGTAGCCAACTGATAGTATCTTTGCTTTTCATCAGATGTAAGGGTAGATATCTTAGGGATGTGGTCATCTGCCTCCTCTAGGGCTATTTCCAAATACGAGGCTGTGATGATTCACTTCCTGCCGACCTGGTATGGCTCCAATAAGGTTGGTACTGACTCATACAGAATCAGTACAGGGAAGGTATAGTACCGATGCAGGGTCGATACCTTTCCTATGTAGGGTCGGTCAGTTTGGTAAACAATACTGTTGATGTTCTGGCAATCCATTGGCCCCACAAGTGATGCCAGAACAATTGCTGGACATCTGCGCAGATGTGGGAGCGATGAAAATTCACCACACAGTGATAGTGGTGGTGATTGATAGGGATAGTGAGAGTGAGAATGATAGTGATAGTGAGAGTGAGAATGATAGTGATAGTGAGAGTGAGAATGATAGTGATAGAGATAGATACAGCGGTAGAGGTTGCAGCGGCGGTGATAGTGGTTTTTAAAATTTTGTATCAGCAAGTTGAAACTTTAATGACTAGTTTGCTTGACTGTAAGACACAAGCCTTTTGAGTAGCCGATTGATAGTATCTTAGCCAATAGTATCTTAGCCAATGGTACCTTAGCCAATAGTATCTTATCCAATAGTATCTTAGCCAATGGTATCTTAGCCAATAGTATCTTAGCCAATGGTATCTTAGTCAATGGTACTTTAGCCAATGGTATCTTAGCCAATGGTATCTTAATCAATGGTATCTTAGCCAATGGTATCTTAGCCAATAGTATCTTATCCAATAGTATCTTAGGCACTTATATCTTAGCCAATGATATCTTAGCCAATGGGGACCCGGCAGATATCAAGTGCTCACCAGGGCGCGCTAATTTGATGATACCGGAAGTTAACTTGCTGTTTTTCTATAATACCATTAGGATTTTCAAAAATTTATCTATTTTATTAGCTTTATAGTTCTCCTCTCACTGATATATTGAAATGGCATGAGCTCCTGTGTCTCTTATAGCTCACTAAGGGCTTTTGGCACAATAAACAATGATAACTAACCCGAATAATCACTTTTTTATAAACACTAACAATACTGACTATAGATCCCTATATAAGACACAGAGTGAACTTATAGGAGTTATCTCCCATTTATTATTATTTATTTAATTATTGTGTGCTGTCAGCGCACAATAATTACTGTCATCAGAGATTACCGCTATTTATTTTATTTAAGTGTTGATGGTCATAAGAGTTCGTTGTTATTATTGCTAGTCGGTAACTGAGTTATAAAATACGCAACAAGCAATTGATTAGCAGTAGATGGGCATGGAGCTTATAATACCAATGATGCGCCGCATATATCAACTACATAGATGAAATAATTCATCCATCATAGTATATCTCCGCTTTTGAGGTAAATTGCAAGAGCGCACTGTAATTTATTCAGGTTGGCAAACGTAATTAGGCCCGAATTATGATCTTTGGCTCGACCGTGTAGTATCTACGAGTATCATAATTAAATTAATCTTTTTTCAAGTGAATACAGCATAATATTTTTTTTGAGTTTTCTTTAAAGGTTTTATTGATCCCTGGAGCTTCCTCAATCGTATCATTTTTGTCACATCAGTTGCTTAAAATGTGTCCAATTTACTGCAAGTCATGCGAGTCGTAAATTCTAATGATAAGCAGCGGAACTGCTTCTGGTTGCATCTACAAAGAGAAACTACGGGCCTGATCCCCATAGTATCTTAGCCAATAGTATCTTAGCTAATGGTATGTTAGCCAATAGTATCTTAGCCAATAGTCTGTTAGCCAATAGTATCTTAGCCAATGATATCTTAGCCAATGGTATCTTAGCCAATAGTATCTTAGCCAATAGTATCTTATCCAATAGTATCTTAGCCAATAGTATCTTATCCAATAGTATCTTAGCCAATAGTATCTTAGCCAATAGTATCATAGCCAATAGTATCATAGCCAATAGTACCTTAGCCAATAGTATCTTAGCCAATAGTATCTTAGCCAATGGTATCTTAGCCAATAGTATCTTAGCCAATAGTATCTTAGCCAATAGTATCTTAGCCAATAGTACCTTAGCCAATAGTATCTTAGCCAATAGTATCTTAGCCAATGGTATCTTAGCCAATAGTATCTTAGCCAATAGTATCTTAGCCAATAGTATCTTAGCCAATAGTATCTTAGCCAATGGTATCTTAGCAAGTAGTAGCTTAGCCAATAATATTGTACAGGATTTCACTCGGTATCAATGCTTGACCACCGGCACTACCTCCTGATAGACTGCTTTGGCCCGCTATGCTGGGTGCAAGTCGCCACTAACTCTTGTTCGGTAGGTCTCACTGTCAATGATCGATGGTCATTGCCTAGTGGGCCGAACTGTTCAGCTTATACTTTCCTGGCAACAGCCGAGGCTGAACAGCTGCTCAGTAGGGCCGAACAGCCGATGGTTATTCTGAATGGTTTGTGCTTTTTTTGATTTCCACGTTCGGTACAACCTATAGTCGTGGCTATAATTTGTGGTAATGTGCTCAGCAAAGCTTCTGGCTTGAAGCAATTAACCCCTGAGAGTGTGTGGAGTTACTCTGTCTCTATTGCTATTAACTCAGATATTTATACAATAGATGAACCATAGGCATAAAAGGTGTACAAAAGAAAGCACCGCCCGACAGCAGCGACTAGGAGTAGGCGTGTATCAAAGGGGTAGGCGCGCCTAGTGTTTTACTGCGTAGAACGCAAGCATTGAACAGTATGAAATAATATGAATGCTAGGGTTTCGTTGCCGTCCTGCACATTATCTTAGCCAGACCACTATAATATAGCTGGTATAAGGGATGGGTAGCCTGGCTCCAAGCACAGCTAGTGAACTATCACCCGAATCTAGTTGCTGCTGTTCAACAGCAGTGGTACATCTGATGCTCAGACAGTAGGAGCCATGTTGACCATAGGACAAGCACACTAGTAGTTAGTCAAAGTAATAAGATAACAGTAGCCAACGACTAACAGAAAGGGTACAAGTCATGGTTAGAAAGCTAGATACTAATGATACACAAGTGAAGCTCTGGCATCGATGATTACTCATTTACAAAAATGCAGTAATTGGATGCAGTGCCTGTCCTGTTCCACATATATTGTAAAAAGAAACTCGTTAAACAATTAGACATTAGACTCTACCCAAACTTATATTGTCAAAAAAGTTTTCCAAGGTGTGTGTGTAATAAGCAAAACTCAACATCAACTATTTTTGAAATAGCTGAATTAGTGTATTGGGTTTGTCTGTACTGTATTATATATACATTCACTTGTAGATATCGATGAGTGCATATCCAATCCATGTGCAAACAACTCCAGATGTAACAACACTGAAGGGGACTACAGGTGTGAATGTCTTACTGGATACACAAATGAAGGACCGTATAACTGTACAGGTGTGTGTTGACTTTGAATTTGTGTTTCGATGACCTAAAAAAATCATTTCAATCTTTGCATTTGAACCAATGATAAAAAAACCTAATTGAATTTTTTGATCATTTTTGACCAATTTCTTCAGCTGTTTTTTTTATTTCACAGACATCGATGAATGTGCAGGAGTTGTCTCCTCATGTAAAGGAGAAAACTCCACATGTCAGAACACAGATGGTAGTTTTACATGTCAGTGTCCAACAGGGTATACTGGAGATGGAATAACAACTTGTACAGGTGAGTTGATGCAGCTGGAGTAGTTTGTATATCTGTGTTGTAACTGACTGTTTTGTATACTAGTTCACATACATCGTAGACGCTTGCAAGTAATCACGGATCCCTCGTGCGAGCATCTGCGATGTATGTCTTGGCAATTTCTGTTTGAGTCATTGATTATAGAGGGAGGGGGTAGGGGAGAGGCAGTGGAAGGGAAAGGGCAGAAGGATGGGGAGAGATGGGAAGAGAAGGGAGAGATGGGAAGGGAAGTGGGAGGAAAGGGACACAAAAAGTGTTTTGTTGTCTGAAGCTGCTGCGTTTTTAGTAGTCGACAAAAAACCGTTAGAATATTGAGCTGAATGGTTTCCTACCTGACCTCAGGTTGTTCATTAGCTAATGTTTGTAAATTAGTGAAGGGAATAACAAACAAGGTTTTAAGTAACTAGTTCCTTCCTTTAACACAGAGCTATCAAAGCAGATTTTCCAATGTCTAATATTTTGTGATCATCATTCTTTACACACCCAACAGTAGAAATAAGCTTTAGTAAATCTTTTTTGCAGGGTTCATTTTTGTTCTAACTGATTGAAAAACCTTCACTGATGACAACGTCGTAGTAGATTTTGGCTGACTAAACTTTTTGGTCTCGGTTTCAAAGATTTTAAAACATACTGATTTAATTGTTCTGTAATCATTGTCATCACATGAGCACTTTCACATAATTGCGACAGCAAACTGTGACTTTAGGTCTGATCATCATCCAAGGCATTTTTAACCCAATCAGTTATTGGCATAATTTTATGGACAAATGCAAGTTCTCACATTGGGTTAGCGATATTCTACTTATATTGGGACCAACAAAATAAATGAGCTACTGAATTCAACGGAGTTGAATAATACAGTTATCCCTGTACTTGTCTCTATCATTATCCCTAAATGACTGTCTCCATCTATAATATTGTCCAATCATAGGCAGGAAGGTGCTTAAGTTTCCATTCGGTTGAAACTCCAATAGCTTTTTAGCCAGGAATCTCCCTCATATTTTTTTTTATCTCAACATAATTACAAATCACATACTTCTGGAAGTCCCTACGAGATTTAAAATGTAAAAAAAATGACATTTGAATTTATTTTACTGCTAACAATCTTTCAGAGTCCATATGAGTCATTCTGTTTTTACACCATCAACAGCCACCATTTTAGAGAAATTGTTTTGTTAGAACTAAAACTGCTGCCGTTATTGCAAGTGAAGTCATGTCGTGAACAAATGAATTATTTGATTAGTGAAACAATACCAGTTTTTTGTAACTAATTGTTGCAAAATTAAACATATGCTTAACTGCTCAGACGCTACTTTGTAAAAGACTTAAAGAATGACTCTAGCTACACTTTCTTTCACGCCTATGACCTGTGATACACCTGTTTTTGTTGTGGTTAAGTCTTGCTTAGACTACAACTCCAGGATGATGTTACATAACAAACACAGCTAGGTCATATAGATGTGTTAATGCTTCATTATGAATAGTATTCTGCCACACAAAGCTTTGTGTGGAGTATAAAACGTGCTAGACATGACGCCTGGATGAGGTTTTGTTGGACCTTAATAAATATCGTGTAACGTTAGCTAGTCGTCATGGCCTATCTAGAAGTATAAGCACTAACTTTGTGTAACCCACATTAAACAAATAGATATTATGCATATACACATACGTTGTTTTGTGTATCAGAGCGCAAGCATCAATCTATTACTTGAAACTAATTAGTAGTGACAAATTTTATAAGCAATAAAGATGAAAAATTAAATTAAAAAATTTCATATGTATGTATAACCGATGGCAATATCAACAATCAAAAATCTCCAAATAATAAAAATTATAATTTCATTATAATTTGTTTAATACATAATATGATAGTTTTAAATTTTTTGAATACTACTAATAAGCAAATAAGAATCTTCATGTTGATGTTCTATAACCGTTGCAGTCGGTTTATTAATCAGTGATTTGACAGTTTACGTTTTGGTTAATGGTTTTTGTGAATATTTAATTTTGACCATCAAACCGCTTCAGTGCGCTTGGCTCACCGAATTTTGTATGAAAACTACTTTCATACAACACAAATAATTATTTATGTTATGACTGAAAAGCCAGTCTTCTATGGCTCATATTATTCAGGTTAGAAGAAACTAACCCCAATTTTGCAGTTTGCTCAGAAGAAGTACAATAAACCTACATACTATTTTTTTCCTTGGTACAGTACAAAGCATAGCATGCTGCCATTGTAGCAAGAGGTTAGAGTTGTTGAGTATAATTGAACTATTGAAATCGGGTTCTCTTTGTTTCTTGAAGCTATTGTATTTAAGATTATTGTTTTGATTATTGTTTCCCATTGACTTGGTAAAATAACTTACTATAGCATAAAGGTTGCAACTGAAAGTGTTTTTTTGTGATGAAATGGAAAAACGAGTCAACAGAAGTTGGACAATAAATCAATTAGGCCAAACCAACTTGAGTCCTTGGTTAAGGTTTCATCATAAAAAGTTATTCGATGAGGGAGTGAGTATTTTATTTTAACTTTTTATAAAACCCTAAATGGAGCTTATTAATACTTCATCATTAACTTTTATGATCAAAAGCAGCAAGCATGTTGTAGACACACACTGCTCGCAGAGCTTATGAGACAGTTGGAATGGTTGGCGTGGCTCAGAGCACAACCGGTAAATAATCACCCAATTCTAGTTGCTACTGTTCAACAGCAGTGTTACATTTGATGCTCAGAGAGTAGGAGCCATGTTGACCATAGTACACTCAGACTAGTAGGTAGTCAAAGTAATAAGATAACAGTAGCCAACTACTAACAGAAAGGGTACAAGTCATGGTTAGAAAGCTAGATACTAATGATACACAAGTAAAGCTATGGCAAACGATCATTACTCATTTACAAAAATGGAGTAATTGAATGCAGTGCCCGTCCTGTTCCACATATAACATAAAAAGAAACTCGTTAAACAATTAGACATTAGATTCTACCCTAACTAATATTGTCAAAAACCTTTTCCAAGATTTTTGTGGAAATAGCATAACTCAACATCAACTATTTTTAGATGAGCTTAATTAGTGTATTGTGTTTGTCTGTACTGTATTATATATGCATCCATTTGTAGATATCGATGAGTGTTTATCCAATCCATGTGCAAACAACTCCAAATGTATCAACACTGCAGGAGACTACAGGTGTGAATGTCTTACTGGATACACAAATGAAGGACCGTATAATTGTACAGGTCTGTGTCGACTTTGAGGTTGTGTCGATGATATAAAAAAGTTTTCATTTCAATTTTTTGCATTTTAGCAACTAATGAAAAATCTAATTGAAGTTTTTGATCATTTTTGACTAATTTCTTCAGCTGTTTTTAATTTCACAGACATCGATGAGTGTGCAGCAGCTGTCTCATCATGCAAGGGAGCAAACTCCACATGCCAAAACACAGGAGGTAGTTTTACATGTCAATGCCCAACAGGATATACTGGAGATGGAATAACAACTTGTACAGGTGAGTTGATACAGCTGAAGTAGTTTGTATATCTGTGTTGTATCTGACTGTACTGTATAATTATATATGTGTAATTGTAGATATAGATGAGTGCATATCCAATCCATGTGCAAACAACTCCAAATGTACCAATACGGCAGGGGACTACAGGTGTGAATGTGGTACTGGATACACAAATGATGGATCAAAGAAATGTATAGGTATGTGTTGAATGAAAAAATTGTTGACCGAACTAGAAAAACTATTTTCTTCTATTTCCGCAGTCTAAACCATGAAACCTAGTTTATGGGTGTTTGTATGTGCTAATGACATGGGCGTCCTTGGGGCCTCAAGCATCTCAAATGTGCACAGAAAAAAAAATGTTTGGATGTTTTAAATTTAATCCATTTTTTTAATGATTATTTTCCTGCAACTCAATTTGCATCCGTTAAACATGGGATATAATCACCTGAGAGCAATTCCCACCTGATCAGTTTGAGTTACTTTGCAAAAGCTTTGGAAAGTGAAACTTTTTCCGTTAGTTAACCTTGAATGGTTGAAAAGCAGTTGATTAATGGCATTCTTGTTTGCTTGCTACTAGCGCATTGATTTAAAAGTTTCCAGGCTAATCGCACTTATGCTTCATGTACATATAGCGATCGTGCTAGCAATTTTGCTTAGCAATTGGGGAAGTCCCTCCCCCAAATTTTGCTATTTTTCACTACTACCCATTCTTCAGCGATTCCGGTCAAACTCGCTGTTACAAAGCATAGCCTTCAATTTATTACAGGATCGTTGATAGATCGGAGCGCTGAATATGACGAGACCCTATTGAAAACAAGGATAAATTTTTTTATAATGTGATTGGCTGATCAAGAAATCCTCTAGCGATTTTTTAATCTCGATCAAGACCAGGCGATAACCTCAAATGAAATGCTAGCGATTTTGCAAGAAACAGAAGTTGCAAAATCACGCAATCGCTAAGGAAATTGCTTAGTAATCACTATACGTACATGAGGTTTTATAGAGAAAACCTCCGGAATGAAAAAGCTTTTGTTATTTTATAGTTCAATCACTATGATGATTCTAGCATGTATATGTAGAACATACATATTGTGTCATCATAAAACAATATTATCATACCAACTGTGCCCAAAGTAATACACAAGAACGCTACTACTTATATATTTTTGAATGGAAACGATCAATTATATAATGATACTCTCCCTTCTTTAAACAATTGGCTTTCATATTGTTCATCAATGAAAGTTAAAATCAAGAAAATAATAATCAATGTAGCTGTTGAATACTGTTGATTAGATATGAATTAATGTTCCATCGATAGATAAAAGATGATAACCTTTGTTTAAATTATTTAACTTATCTGATATTACAATCATCATTACTTTCACACAGTAAATGACTTGTCACTATTTCATTGTCGACATCCCGAACAGCAATCATTAGTTATGTTGGTTGACAGTTCCTTCATCCACAGTAATGCTATACTGTAGTATTGAATTTTAATATAATTTGAAGAAAGGCCTTGATCTGGTAACATTTAAAAACTTGAGGAGCTTTGAGTGGGCTGCAAACTGTGTAGTATCAGTGCATTGGCATAAAAAGGATATAAATATAAAACTGAAGTTTCCTGCTGATACCTATTTTCTCCACTAACCAAATGCAAGTGTAACTAGTCAAACAGGAGATGAGACAACCCAGCTCAGCCAGTAAAGAAATGAATCAGATTTAATAAAAAATTGCAATGAAACACAAAACTTATCAACTCACAAATCATGGTTATTTTTTGCTATGTAACTTTGCTGATGTTTAAAAACTTCCCAGTTAGATTTGCAGCTTTTTAGTTGATAGTGATATGACAATTCATAATTGACGAGAAATTTTACTTGTAAATTATTATCTATCACTTTATGCAGTTTTAGTGGTTGTTGTTTCATCATCATATTTTTCCATCCATTGCCAGTCATCTCAGCTTTGCTGCGAACTTCATGAGTTTATAGGCAACATAATTTTTAAATGCCACTGAAATCCTATGCAAAATAGCGCAATATATTGTAGTGGATTTTGGGGGATGAAAATCGCTAGCTGAGGTTGGTAACGTGCTGTCACCAGTTGTTAGTGTAACCTGTTACAACAACAGGGTCGGTGAGATACCAAATGAATGCTAGACGGAGTATTGCTACTCTACAACCAATTGCGAGCCCTCGGCTCAGACGCATATCTCGATGTAGTTGAGTCCATATGCCTTTATTCATCAAGAATAAATGAGTTAGTAAAAGTCCCAATTACAACTGATAATCATAGGCAAAGTTCTGCCTTTTATAGGCAGTGCACAGAAACAATCATCCAATTGCAATACAATATTACAACACACACCAATGAGAGTGATTATATAAATACATGATAAATGAGAGGATAAGAAAGGGCTTAAAAGAAATAGGCACCCTGTGATAGTAGGCGGAGTCATAGGCTCATACACCAATCATATCTAGTCTCTGGGTCCATGGTCTTTCTAGCTTTAGTCCATTTGTAAGGGATAAGGGTGGATACCTTCGGTAGATGGCTCTTAGGTCCTCCCAGGCTACTTTTAAGTCCTCAGGCTTCACTGACTCACTTCCTGCTGGCCCAGTGAGGTTGGTATAGGTGTACACAGGGTCGGTATAGATGGTACACAGGGTCGGTATAGGTGGTACACAGGGACGGTATAGGTGTACACAGGGTCGGTATACGTGCATACAGGGTCGGTATAGGCATAAATATAGTTACCGTCCACTCAGTTAGTAGTTGCTAGTCATTCTGGCCATCTAATGGCTATACTGAGAATTCCAAAATATGTAAAGAGTGTTTGCACAGGTGTAAGTGACATGAAAATCCACTACAATATGTCAATGGTTATCAATTTGAAATGCACAAGCCCCTATTGGAAAAAGTCTCACTGTTGTTGGAGAATAGGGTACAAAATTTCTCCTCAGATATGTTTGTTTATGTTTCACAACATGCCCACACCCCTAAGCATGTATCTTGACAGTGCTTCCGAACTATTACTAGTGACCTGGAAGAGATTTGCTTCAAGTCCAAAAGCGCTTTAAATAATTGGTGATTTATATACATTTTACAGAGAAATGAAGGAAGTTGAATTGTTTAAGAATACTACAACTCGACTGGCATGCATGGGCCCCTTGTACAACTGCTTAAAATACTAGTTTTTTTTATTTAAGTGTCAAGCACCAATCAAAAAAATTAATGGTTAATAAGGGGAATGCAAATTTTCCGTAACAAATCTGTAAAAAGAGAGCTCGAATGAATGTTTTTTCACAAAAGCAAACATAATTTATAATTCTTCACAAATATAACTCTATTTCAGTCTAGTCCCTGCAAAAAATTGTTAATGAAAGCAACTTTCTTTGCTTAAAATACCAATTGTGACTTTATAAGTACGCTGGGGCGACAAAAAAAGCCAATTAATCACAAATCTATCTACAGACATTGGTTCCTAAACTTCCTAACAAATAACCATTCATGTAGCTATCAGTACTAACACTAATAGGAATGGTAAGGAAAAACGGTAACAACCCATGTGTGAATATATTGTGAAATAGCTAGATAACCGTTCAGAACGTTTTGTTGCCGGGTTGCACCCCACAACAGGTGCGCTGCCCCCAGAACTCTTCCCTGGACTTACCGGGTTGACCCCCAATTGGGCCCAAGGCTGTAAAAAAATCACCTCACTTTGAAACCTATGGATTCCAATGGCTAGTGAAACATTTTACTACAGTTTATAAGTAGGGTGGGGCTCGGGAACATATTGAGTCATGGGCAGTGTATGGGGTTGATTAGCTGTTTCAAAGAAAATCCAAGGCAAAAAATGAACATATAAATACACCTATTTTGTAGCCATATTGACCACAACAACAACCATGAGTACATCAACAACATCCACTACATCAACAACCATCACACCAACAACAATCACCACACCAACAACCACATCCACACCATCAACTACCACCACACCAACAACTACCATCACACCAACAACTACCACATCGCCAACAACAACCACCACACCAACAAATACCACTACTCCAACAACTACCACCACACCTACAACTACCACCACACCAACAACAACCACCACACCAACAACTACCACCACACCAACAACAACCACCACACCAACAACAACCACCACACGAACAAATACCACTACTCCAACAACTACCACCACACCAACAACTACCACCACACCAACAACAACCACCACATCAACAACTACCACCGCACCAACAACAACCACCACACCAACAACAACCATACCAACAAATACCACTACACCAACAACAACCACCACACCAACAACAACCACACCAACAAATACCACTACACCAACAACTACCACCACACCAACAACTACCACTACACCAACAACTACCACCACACCAACAACAACCACCACACCAACAACAACCACACCAACAAATACCACTACACCAACAACTACCACCACACCAACAACTACCACCACACCAACAACTACCACCACACCAACAACTACCACCACACCAACAACTACAACCACACCAACAACTACCACCACACCAACAACAACCACCACACCAACAACAACCACACCAACAACTACCACCACACCAACAACAACCACACCAACAACAACCATACCAACAACTACCACCACACCAACAACAACCACCACACCAACAACAACCACACCAACAACTACCACCACACCAACAACAACCACACCAACAACAACCATACCAACAACTACCACCACACCAACAACAACCACCACACCAACAACAACCACACCAACAAATACCACCACTCCAACAAATACTACCACACCAACAACTACCACTACACCAACAACTACCACTACACCAACAACAACCACCACACCAACAACAACCACACCAACAAATACCACTACACCAACAACTACCACCACACCAACAACTACCACCACACCAACAACTACCACCACACCAACAACTACCACCACACCAACAACTACAACCACACCAACAACTACCACCACACCAACAACTACCACTACACCAACAACTACCACTGCACCAACAACTACCACTACACCAACAACAACCACCACACCAACAACAACCACACCAACAAATACCACTACACCAACAACTACCACCGCACCAACAACTACCACCACACCAACAACAACCACCACACCAACAACTACCACTACACCAACAACTACCACTACACCAACAACTACCACTACACCAACAACAACCACCACACCAACAACAACCACACCAACAAATACCACTACACCAACAACTACCACCACACCAACAACTACCACCACACCAACAACTACCACCACACCAACAACTACCACCACACCAACAACAACCACACCAACAACTACCACCACACGAACAACCACCACACCAACAACAACCATACCAACAAATACCACTACACCAACAACAACCACCACACCAACAACAACCACACCAACAAATACCACTACACCAACAACTACCACCACACCAACAACTACCACCACACCAACAACAACCACCACATCAACAACAACCACCACACCAACAACTACCACCACACCAACAACTACCACCACACCAACAACTACCACCACTCCAACAAATACCACCACACCAACAACAACCACCACACCAACAACTACCACCACACCAACAACTACCACCACACCAACAACTACCACCACTCCAACAAATACCACCACACCAACAACTACCACCACACCAACAACTACCACTACACCAACAACTACCACCACACCAACAACTACCACCACTCCAACAACTACCACCACACCAACAACTACCACCAAACCAACAACTACCACCACACCAACAACTACCACTACACCAACAACTACCACCACACCAACAACTACCACCACATCAACAACAACCACCACACCAACAACTACCACCACACCAACAACTACCACCACACCAACAACTACCACCACACCAACAACTACCACCACACCAACAACTACCACTACACCAACAACTACCACCACACCAACAACTACCACCACACCAACAACTACCACCACACCAACAAACACCACCACACCAACAACTACCACCACACCAACAACTACCACCACACCAACCACTACCACCACACCAACAGCTACCACCACTCCAACAACTACCACCACACCAACAGCTACCACCACTCCAACAACAACCACCACACCAACAACTACCACCACTCCAACAACTACCACCACACCAACAACTACCACCAAACCAACAACTACCACCACACCAACAACAACCATACCAACAAACACCACCACACCAACAACTACCACCACACCAACAACAACCACCACACCAACAACTACCACCACTCCAACAACAACCATACCAACAAACACCACCACACCAACAACTACCACCACACCAACAACTACCACCACTCCAACAACTACCACCACACCAACAACTACCACCACACCAACAACTACCACCACACCAACAACTCCCACCACACCAACAACAACCATACCAACAAACACCACCACACCAACAACTACCACCACACCAACAACAACCACCACACCAACAACTCCCACCACACCAACAACAACCATACCAACAAACACCACCACACCAACAACTACCACCACACCAACAACTACCACCACTCCAACAACTACCACCACACCAACAACTACCACCACTCCAACAACTACCACCACACCAACAACTACCACCACACCAACAACTACCACCACACCAACAACTACCACCACACCAACAACTACCACCACTCCAACAACTACCACCACACCAACAACAACCACCACACCAACAACTCCCACCACACCAACAACAACCATACCAACAAACACCACCACACCAACAACTACCACCACACCAACAACTACCACCACTCCAACAACTACCACCACACCAACAACTACCACCACTCCAACAACTACCACCACACCAACAACTACCACCACACCAACAACTACCACCACACCAACAACTACCACCAAACCAACAACTACCACCACACCAACAACAACCATACCAACAAACACCACCACACCAACAACTACCACCACACCAACAACAACCACCACACCAACAACTACCACCACTCCAACAACAACCATACCAACAAACACCACCACACCAACAACTCCCACCACACCAACAACAACCATACCAACAAACACCACCACACCAACAACTACCACCACACCAACAACTACCACCACACCAACAACTACCACCACACCAACAACAACCATACCAACAAACACCACCACACCAACAACTACCACCACACCAACAACAACCACCACACCAACAACCACCACACCAACAACTACCACTACACCAACAACAACCACCACACCAACAACAACCACACCAACAAATACCACTACACCAACAACTACCACCGCACCAACAACTACCACCACACCAACAACAACCACCACACCAACAACTACCCCTACACCAACAACTACCACTACACCAACAACTACCACTACACCAACAACAACCACCACACCAACAACAACCACACCAACAAATACCACTACACCAACAACTACCACCACACCAACAACTACCACCACACCAACAACTACCACCACACCAACAACTACCACCACACCAACAACAACCACACCAACAACTACCACCACACGAACAACCACCACACCAACAACAACCATACCAACAAATACCACTACACCAACAACAACCACCACACCAACAACAACCACACCGACAAATACCACTACACCAACAACTACCACCACACCAACAACTACCACCACACCAACAACAACCACCACATCAACAACAACCACCACACCAACAACTACCACCACACCAACAACTACCACCACACCAACAAACACCACCACACCAACAACTACCACCACACCAACAAACACCACCACACCAACAACTACCACAACTCCTACAACAACCACCACACCAACAACTCCCACCACACCAACAACTCCCACTACAACAACAAATACCACTACACCAACAACTACCACCACAACAACAACTACCACCACACCAACAACTACCACCACACCAACAACTACCACCACACCAACAAATACCACCACACCAACAACTACCACCACGACAACGACTACTACCACACCAACGACTACCACAACACCAACAACTACCACCACACCAACTACTACCACACCAACAACTACCACCACGCCAATGACTACGACCAAACCAACTACTACAATAAACCCTCCTAAAACACTCAACATCTACCGCTACAGTCTTCCCAAACAAATAACTCAGACTGATAAACCCGCCATAGAAGCTTACAAAAAAGGAATGGTCAAGACAGTAAGTTGATACAGTTTCTACTTCTGACAATCTGTTGTTGCTGTTCAACTGCATTACTATATACATTAGTATCACTAGAGATTGTACTTGGTTGCTGCTTTGGGAATTTTGATGCAATGTGCATTATATGAATGAATGTTATGGATAGGGGTGGTGCGTGGGGAGCCAGGTCATTTTTACGCAAGTCACCAAACACAAACCTGACACTCATGATATTTAAGATCAATGAAAAGCATAGTGCGGGATCCTACAGATTCTACTACAGCAATCACTACATTTTAACGCTCTCGAGAAGTTTTTCATAAATATCGATACAGCTTGCTTTTATTCTCCAAGAAGGCTCAACAATTTAATTATTTCCAAACACCGTATGTCATTTATTTAAATAGGCTGAGTGTTTGGTCATTTAACATCATCCGGCGATCCTAGATTCAGTGTCAAATTTTTTATAAATATTTGTTAGCAACGCAAGTTAACTATAAAAACTTAATTATTTTTATATCAAAACTGATTTCTGATACAGAAGCGCAAACATAGCTTGAGCTCCAATAATTAGTTTTTCAATATTGCCAATGTTGTCAAAGTGTTCTAATTTGAGCATGCAAAAGCTTTTCAAGTGATTTTTAGACGTTCCTATGTTGCGCATCAAATTGATTACATTTTATCAAAAAAATGTATAAAGTATAATAATAATTTTAATTTTCACAGAGAATTGAATTTCTGCTTTTGGTTTATGATGATTTTTTTATTTACACTTCGCTTTCTATGATATGAAATTTTCAAGCCAGGTACAAAGTGTTTTTCATAAATTGATATTAATTTGGCTTTCAAGCTCTAATATCATTAAAGTTCACTTGAAAGTTTATCTCATTTTATGAAGCTAAACTTGCATTGATACTTCATGATGTTAAGTTGAAAAAAAAAAACCATTATAATGAGTTAGAGCAATTGCTTCGTACCGTATGAAAAACTAGAACTTTGTCATAATGAAAGCATCTCTTCCATTTGTAATTTTTGAAGAATTTCCGGTTAGCAAAGCTGTAAAAATTTAGTATGATTTCATTTCTTCTGCCCATGTGACATTAGC
Organism: Cryptosula pallasiana; assembly: GCA_945261195.1. Classification (NCBI taxonomy): domain Eukaryota; kingdom Metazoa; phylum Bryozoa; class Gymnolaemata; order Cheilostomatida; family Cryptosulidae; genus Cryptosula; species Cryptosula pallasiana. The sequence continues at coordinate 52,539,823 of OX183132.1, read as the reverse complement.
TTTACAAAAGCTGAGGGGTAGAGGAATTAACCCAGAGTTGGTTTGTTTCATCAAAAAAGTATCACAGAGGCTGAGGCAAATCTCAAACCATAATTGTGTTAATTTGGTCAGGATAATTATTTTGTAGTCTGTTTATTCCCCAAAACGACATTCAAATGTGTTGAGCTAAAAATACAAATATTTTGTTAATACTTTTGCTAAACTATTATCAATTTTATGGTTATCAGTTACTGTTAACATTAATGCAAACTGTGACTAATGTTTAAAGACATGATTTCAATTTATTTTTTGTTAAAATTAAATACTACCTACCAAAATTTCTATTATTCATAAACTATTTGGAAGAAAATTGCTTGTTCGTAAAAATATTAGGTCACAATAGTTACTTTCAAGATATCACCTGCTAGGTGATTTGAAAAAAGCTAATTCAGGTTGGGCTTGTAACGATGTTTAAACATAAATAAACTGTAGTACATTAACTACAGTAGTATGATGTAATTGGAAGGTTCTAGAAATCATAAACTTTGTTTTGATATTGTAGTTGCAAGACTTTCTCGCCAAACAAAGCAATGATACGTATAGGGTTGAGAGTGTGAGTTGTACGGCACAGAATGTTAGAGATTATGAGTGTGAAGTAGTTTCATCTATTAAACAAAAGGAAAAAAGGGAGCTTGTATATAGTCTCCCATCAGGCTTGCTGGACCATTTAAACAAACACCTGATCAACAATACCAAAACAGAAGCTGACAAAACCAACACCACCATCACTCCAGTAAAAATCAAGCTCACCCAAGATCAGGTTACAGTGCAGGTCACCTCAAAGCCAATGACAACTGCTACTAACATACCCACAGCAATCACCGCACCAACAAAAACAACTACCTCAACACCAACAACAACTGCCGGCACAACAACAACAAACACCACCACAACATCAGCTAATATTACACCACCTACCACTGCACCACCAAAGATTTCTACACCAACATCCTCTGTCGCACCAACCACCACCACACCAACCACCACCATACCAACCACCACCACCATACCAACCACCACCACACCAACCACCACCACACCAACCACCACACCAACAACACTTAAGCCTCCGCTTAAAACTCTCAAAATTTATCTCATCGGAATTCCGAAACAAATAATAGAAAATGATACGGACAGTCTAAATGCGTACACCAGAGGAGCTGTGCGTACGGTGAGTTGTAATATCTCTACTACATGTCAAAACTTTAGATTTTAAGTGAGCAGCTACTAAAATAGTGTTTTGGAAAACTCAATAGGATGCTGAAAAATAAACAGCACAAACATGAATCACATTGCTTAAGACATTGCACTTAACTCTTGCTGATGAACAAAACTTCATTCAACTTGTGCCGCAAGACCGAAGCATAACATAACATTAAATGACTATTAGGTGTTGTTCAATTTGTTACATGATGCTGCTGACTATAACAACAATTTTCTATTGTTGTTAATACATCTTGAATAAGTATTTATAATGTACACAACAAAGTATTTCAATACAAATGACTTATGATTTTGGCCATATGTGCCTATGTTTTTTCAAATGTATCGCTCCAAAATTGTCTTTGCCCGTGCATATTTTACTAAAAGCATTGTCGACTTCAGAAAACAATAGGGTGGTCTTGTTTGAAAGCAATATGATTTTGTAGCTGGAAGACTTCTTCAAGCTCCCAAGTCAAACTCAAGCTGTTAACTGTACTTCACTACAAGTCACCCAGTACCAATGTGAGGTTGTAAAAACGATCGAAAAAAGAATCCGTAGACAAGCACTACCACTTCCACCCGGGCTGTTTGATGCCATTAAGAAAAACTTACTCAACAATACTCGGATGTTTGCTGGTAATGGAACAAACATCACAGAGACTTCAACTCCTTTCAACAAAACAGATTTGATTGTGTCAGTAAAAGAGACTGTCAAACTCCAACAATACAAGTACTACATCAGCGTACCAGAAGTTGCTAGTAACATCACGGAGGATGAATGGATTGTGTATCGTGTTGCTGTAATCAAGTCGGTGAGTGTTTTATTTAAACTGCTGCTTCGGTAGCTTAATTGTTTAAACTGTAACTTTTACCTATTTTCATCAATGACAGATTAAGTAAACACTTTGAGCTGACATGAAAGAGTTGGTTCGTACACCAACCGATAATACAATTTTACAGTGACACACAGAATGCTTCAACGTGTGAATAACGCAATAAAACCTTTGAAATAATTTATTGCACAGATTTCTTGGATGTTCTCTGGATTGAATCACCAACATTTCTACATAAGCATGTGTATTTATGTCTAATAATTGATGCTTTTACCGCAGCTAAAAACTTAGCTAAGAGATAAATTAACTTTATTAGGTCATATTCTTCTGTTAAGCTCAACTAAGTTGAGTTTTTATCATTTTCCATCAACTTTGTGGCAAAAAGTGGTCATTTATAAATTCTCAAATGCTTTTAATGATAAAACTGGTGCAGTGTTTAATGCTGATTCATCAATAGCTATTCTTACATGAACATTATATTTGATTGTAGCTAGAGGAAGGTTTCAGAAACATTTCCACAAATGTATCCTACCTAAGCTGCCGCTCAACAAACAGAACACAGTATGAATGTGACTTGGACTGCACATTGATGACTGCAGAAGATTCAGATGTGAGAGATGTCCTAGCTCAAACTTTAATAAGTCAGCTGCAGACGCAAATAAATTCAACAAAATCTGGTGGAGTGAGCGCTTTTGTGGGTCGGGTAGATGGGCTGAACAATAGCAGTAGTGTGATTTCTACTTATGTTAATGCTACCTTTGTGATCGACCCGACAGCTCTCAACACGAGTGCCTCTGGACTAGCTGTGAAGAAAATAATTACTCCTCCATTGACAACGTCTGCACCAATATCCGTTTCTAATTTGTCACCAAAACGCCTGTACATATATCTAATCAATTTTGAAGTACAAATAGAAGAAAATGAGACCAAGACCCTTGATGCATACGCCAAAGGAGCTGTACAAACGGTGAGTTGGAATATTTGCTACGTAACATTGTCCCACTTGCTTTTATTGAGAATGCTACGAGTACGAATCATACTTTGGAATAGCTTGTGCAATAAAATTGGGAAGGGATACAAATTACATTTTGTTGGCAAAAATAACAATACTTTGGTGATATTTTAAAACAAACTGTTTTGTTAAAGCATGCCAGCACTGATCACTTTTTGGTTGAGTTTCTGAATATTCAAGTCTTAAGCAGCAGATTGATGTATTAAATAACCCTCTAGGCCTACTCAGTCCTGATTTACAAGCTTGCCAAAAAGTCATTGGCCTCAAACGCTCGTCGCATCAGCCGAAATTTAGCTTACTATAACTTCCATTGATTGCCGTGTACGTCATCTTCGGGATGTGGGCGTGGTCAGTTATAATAAATAATAGCAAACTTTTATAAATGAAGTTACATCGTCTGCGTTTAAAATGAAATCTGATTGGGCAATTAATTTAGTCTTAGGTCTGATGAAGGCCATTGCAACAGGAATAAAGGATCCTTACGAAGACACCCCATCAATAATGGATTCTAAGAATTATTGTTGAGATTTATTATTACGCGCCATTTTTTATCTAGCTTGAAATTGCACGCTGCACGCATAAAAACGGAATTAGTGGTTTCCATGAATATGGATGCAATTAGTGCACACACATAGTTAACGAAATCAACGCTTGTTTATTACGCAATTTTCTTATGTGAAATGGCAACAACAAGAGACGATTGCGGGATTTGTCAGGTTGTCTGTCTAATGTGATCACAATCACAAGGATCATCTCATCTGATACTCTTTACATCAATAGGATAGAAAAAAATTGTGCTTCTTTTGGTGAGTAAGGAAACAATAAATGTTTTTCATACAAGAATGGACAGTAGTAGTATGTTGGTAGAATAATAATAAATAAAATAAAAATAAATAACGGGATCTGATTGGTCAAATAAATACTGCGCAGCAAAGAAGTAAATCCCGAAGATGACGTCAATTTTAAGCAGTGTAAAAATTGGCGAGCATTTCTGGAAGAGGGCTATTTTGCAGGCTTGCAGATCAGCACTGAGTAGGCCTAGAGGGTTGTTCAATACACCAATCTGCTGCTTAAGACTTGAATATTCACAAAATCAACGAAAAATTGTTCAATGCTGTCATGCTTTAAAGTTTTATTTTCCAACCAGTAAAAAACTCATTTGAAGAAATTAAAAAATGGTTTTAATTTATTTATCCCATCTCACTGAAACAGAACTTATGAATGTAGTCTTTTATAAAAAGGAGCTATTTAACAGACAAACAAAAAGTATTTTTTAATTAGAACAGCAGTTTCAATTTTTTTTATACTTCATGAGTTTTTTTACATTGCCAGTTGCTTGTGCCAGCTGTTTAGTTGCTAATGATAATGATTCATAAAAACAAATGTTGATATTTACAGTTGGAGGAGTATTTCAAGACACCAAGTCAAGGTGCACTAGTGGTAAGGTGTACCACAATTAAGGTAACAGAGTACAAATGTGATGTTGTAAAAGCAACTTCTAAAAAAGTTCGCCGGGAGGCACTACTGGTAGTACTACCTGGATTTGCTGATTTTATATGGAACAACATATTCACCAAAACAAAAATGCTTACCAACGGTACATTCAATAACGTTTCAACTCCTCTCAGCAACTCAGATGTGACTTCAACACTGGAGGACATTGTCGACCTTGCGCAACAAAAGTACTCCGTCAGCGTCCCTGATGTCGCTAGTAACATCACTGAGGAAGGACGGTTTGTGTATCGTGTTGCTGTAATCAAGTCGGTGAGTGTTTCATTTAAACAAACTCAGTGCTGATTCTAAGATTTTTGTTTCGTAAATGAAAACATTTTTTACAGAAGAATATTATTCAATCAGGTTTACACTAGTGTGTTGAAAAAGATTATTTAATCAGGTTTACACTAGTGTGTTGAAGAAGGTTAATTAATCAGGTGCACGCTAGTGTCTCAAAGAAGATTAATTAATCGGGTGTACGCTGGTGTGTTGAATAAACCCAAGCACATTGTTGGATCAATTCATTAAAGAGCTCAAAGCTATAAATTATACATCCTGATTACATTATCAAACCTACACTTTTAATTACTGGGCCCAGCATTTTCAACAATAGTTGTAAATGTATGGAGGCAACAATAAATAAAATGAATTGTACTATTTTACCAAAACTGTAATTTACTTTAGCCTTCCAATTTTGTCCCATAAATCCCATCGAAATATCATAAAGTTTTGTCAAAAACTTGAGGCTTTCAAGGATATTTTGGCTTATAATAATGGCTGTGCTTGTAGTTGGAGGAAGGTTTCAAAAACATTTCCACAAACCTATCTTACATGAGCTGTCACTCCACAAACAACACACAGTATGAGTGCGTGTGGGACACACTGATGACTGCAGAAGATTCACATGTGAGAGATGTCCTAGCTCAGACTGTGATAAGTCAGCTGCAGATGCAAATAGATTCAACAAAATCTGGTGGAGTGAGAGCTTTTGTAGGTCGGGTAGATGGGCTGAACAGTAACAGTAGTGTGATTTCAAGCTATCGTACAGCAGGAATAACGATAGACAAAATGAAACTCAAGGATATTGCTGCTGAACTGAAAGTGGGAAAAAGTGGTACAGCAACAATAGGGTAAGTAAGAACAAATAATAAGGATTTTGAAAATGAAAAATATTTCACGCAGAACATTTACACGACTTGAGATATCAGCTTTTCCTTGTCGTCATGTAAAATCATTAATTTCAACCTCATAATTTGTAAAAATTGTAACTTTTGAACTTATAAATCGATAATGTTTCAACCTAAATAAAGTGTCAACTTTTTATTTGCAGCACCGGAACTCCAGTGACGCCTGTAATCGTCTCTCGCAAGTAAGGAGATAAAATGTAAAATTAGCGGGTCTGTCAGGTAATATAAAATACAATGAAAGTCTCTCAAGATATAATCGTTATGCCTACAGGTGTGCTTGGGGAATGAAAGGTACAAATTGTGACAAATTTGACGCATCTGCTGAAGTGATTGGAGCCATTTCTGGTTCTGGAGTTGCAGTTTTATTGATAATGGCTATTATTGCTGCTGCTTTCTACCGCAACAGAAGAAAAAGCAAAGGTATGAATAAGCATTCATAATTCAATTTTTAAGTGCAAAAAATACATCTAATTATGGATTGTATTTAATTACACAAATTAATAGTTTGCAATTACAAGTAATATAGGATGTTGTATACATTTCTTTCACTTGGTTTTGGTAGTGAATTTATTTTAATAACAGGAAATAATAACTAGAATTATTGCTAAGATGGGTCAATGCTAAACTCTAAACAGGAGCGTAATATGATAGAATAATAACTACAACGATATTAATTGATAAACAATTTTTATTTGCTTACAGAAACCAATGACGACGAGGGCTCAGAGAGATCTTATCAGCTCAACCCAATAGAAAATGCAGAGTTTGAGAATGCTAAAAGAATTAGTGCATTGTTTCCAGAAACTTTGGATGTGGTGAGTGAATCAATTTATTATTAGGTGTATTCGCCGGCATGATCGATCTATAAAATAAATTTAATAAATAATTTTGCTCACAATTTCTTTACTGCAAGTGTGTTGGTAGCTATATCATAAGTTGAAATTAAAATGGTTTTGCAGGGCATAATCATGTCGCCAACACTACCGATCCATCACATAAATTTAATACATAGCCGCACGAGTCTCATTTATTTCAAAGCAGTTCATTCCTGCTATTATTATTTAATTATTAATTGTTAGTAGTATAAGTTATATAAATTGTTTAATATTAATAATTATGTTTATCATGCACAATAAAAACATATTATAAATAAATTGATCACCATGATAAAAATCGGAGCAAGTTTTTTAAAACAAAAAATAATTGCGGTAGTTGATCAAGAACGAAGTGCCTCAGAATAAATCACACCAATCAGACAAATGAAGTTGTTTGACTCGCTATCTTCTACTTCCTGTAGCATCACGCTATGAGCACCAAAGAGGAATCAACAACAAGATAATGCTACGTGTACATCTACCGATTACCCATCTTTTTCTCCAATTGCCATTCTCTTACAATATCGGTGAAACTCGCTACAATTTTTCCAAAGTTGGTCATAAAATGATTTAAAAAAACAATGACCGGACGCTAAAAAACAATTCTTCATGTAAAAATAATTGCACTTGAAAAACAGTTTTGGTGGAAACATCAAAACTGTGAACGGTGATATGATTGGTCAAATCACAAAATGCTTACCGATTTTTTGCTCACGAGCAAAACCTACCAATAGCCTCAAATAAAATGCTACCGATTATTTTATTACGTCATACAGAAAACAGATGCAAGGAAATCCTCAATCGGTAAGGCAAATCGGGAGCTAATCGGTAGATGTACACGTAGCATAAGTGTTGTTGATGAATTGCTTACACATGTGAAAATAATTATACTCGCTACAATGCACATGTCACTTTTATGTCTTCACAAACTGATCCGGGTCGAAGGATATTATTTCTTATTATTATGTAATAAAATGTAAAAACCTGGATCACCGATGTGGTCCCCAAATATAAATAGACGCAGATGTTCATCGATACAGCCGGCAAATACACCTATTTTTTTGTTCGTATTGAGTTGAATATAATTTGTTGCCATGGTGATTGTGGTGCATATAACTAAGCATCATGGCAGAGTTTTAAATTAAGCCTTATCCTCACGTTTGATTCTTCATGGTTCATATTACTAACAAACTTTTAATATGAGATCGTTGTTATTTAGAAAATCCCCCGAGCAACAAATATTGACAGACAGAAGTTGCCCCCAATCTCCGATGAAACTCAAGGAAGTGGCCGACAGTTCAACTACGCACTAGCTTACGCGTCTGAAGTGCCGATACCATCAGATGGAAGAAATCCAGCATATGTAAGTTAAATCTCAAATACTTGTTGGCATTTGAACCAATAGCAACATCGCCCTTCATGCCGACCAAACATATTAACTGTTACATCAATGCAGCGTCTGTCAACATGGAGCCTTATTCCGCAAACGGAGCGCGACAGGTTCTATCTATCTCATCTCGTGATATTTTAGTAGTTTAACAATAGTTCATTTATTCATGATACATTTTAGCTGCATTATTGCCATGCCGCGTAGTTGCCCTTTCACTTACTTGACCTTGAGCTACTAGAACACTTGAAAAACGAGTACAAGAGGAGTGACTCCTGCTAATGCATGAAGTAAACCTCACAAAAAAGTTGCAGAATGTTAGAATACGAAAAGACGATATTTCAAGAGTAATAATATAAAATAAATGACTATTTCAAATTTTAATTGTCAACAGTAGTGCCCCGCAGCAAATAGTCGAGATGCTGAGAATCAATTTTCAATTTCACCACTTCAGATGGCTCCCTTGGTGAACTGTAAGCCATAACAGATGATAAAACTTACATCAGAAATTATAGTAAATCAATAAGATATATTATGCTTCGAGTTTGATTCAATATCTTTCCTGTTTAATAAAAACTTTTGTAGCTGACTAATTCTAGTTTTGGACATCAGTATAGGAAACAATCAGCTGGTTGATTGATCACCAGTGAAGCTTTCACCAAGTCATGACATATAATGTACTTCTATTGGCCATTTTATGATATAACGAAAGGAATGGCCAACGATATATAGCCTGTGTCCAGCACACAGGCTCTATTCACTAGCGAAGCTCATTGTTAACGGACACCTTATTGGTTAATGGCTAAAAGGTGTCTGACGTATGGGCTAGGTGGTGTTGCTGTAGCGTCTCAGGTTCAAACCCCAGTCAAGTGCGAGATGTTCTTTCCGCTGTTACTGAAACCTCATGCCTGACTAGCCATGATAGTTTCCTAAAGGTAAAATCTCATGTAAACCAATACTGTAATATATTTCATTGCATTTAATATATTTGTAGGAGCAGGTTGAGGACGCATCAAATGGGGCAAGCATACCAAGGACTGATTACTAACAAGTAACCATTATACAACAATGACCTGGACTGACACCCACCCACATTCCATTACATGATCCCTTACACATACCCTGTATTCAGCAATACTTATGAAGAAGACAACCAGGTCCAGTACCTTAGGAGTTGCTCATGAAGAGAAACAGGGAGAGTGAGATGACTCACTGCATTTATAGAACTCATAGCACAAAACAATCTCTCAAGCATATAGACAACATAACTAACTATGGTTCATTTCTATTTATCCATTATATAATTTTTATTATTATTTCCTTCTCGATTATTTATTCTAAAACTTAGCGAATCAACAACTAATTGACAAGATGATTTGCTGCGAACAACTTTATGATATGATATTTGCTCAATAAACTTTTGTCTGTACAAAACGTAACGTCTTTGAGACAATTGATTCACAGAAGTTAATAATTGGTACGTTTCAAAAATAATTATTATCAAGCAACATATCCTACTACAAGAGGAAACGCCTATCATTTAGCTAATGATGTCACAAATGATGTCACAAATGATGTCACAAATGATGTCACAAATGATGTCACAAATGATGTCACAAATGATGTCACAAATGATGTCACAAATTATGTCACAAATGATGTCACAAATGATGACCACTAACACTGACACAAAAAGTTATCTTGAAAATGAACCAAAACAAATTGGCTACAATAAACAATAGCATTTCTATGTGAAAATTATGTGGAGTGTCCAATCTTCTTAGTGTTCACCACTTATCTGCACATGTCTGGGGATGCAAGTGGTGGTGGTAAAGGATTATTTGTCAGGAGACACCTGGTTGTAGAAGGCCTGACAGCATCGCCTGCACTTTTGATAGACTGTCTCGAAACCTGACGCACCTCCCTGCAAATATCATTACCTGCTCTCATGTTGGTAACATCAAATCTTCAAACAATTCATGGGTTAACAAAATGTAGCTTACTGAATAACATAGCTATGAACAAGCTTTTATTTATATTGTTTGTAGGTCGGGAATGAAACTGAACTGTAAATAATTTATAACAAATGAGTGTATGTTTTTAATTTTCACAAACCGGTTTTGTATCCTTTAAAATTAATTTAAAATCATTACAATCGTTCAAAATTTACTAAATTCAAGGGCAGCTTCACAAACCATTTCAGTTTATAGCACTTCGATTACAATTTTTTCTTGATTATTCTGAAAATTAGGAGTTATCGTCTTCATGATTTGTTCGGTAATCTATAACAGCTCATTAAATAATTATGTTGCTCTAAACTAACGTTCCGTTCCACTAGCGATGTAATGAATTACAAACACTAATCATTTTTGGTAATTTGTTCTACAAACAGGTCACGATTACTCTCATTGGCTCACTACAAGTAGTTGCTTTCAGATAAACTTACGTAATAAGGATCATCTATAATCTTCCCACCCTGTGAGTCATAGTCACCTAAAAGTTCTAGCTTAGCTTTGCAGCCAGAGGGAGCCAATGCCTTCATGTTCCTACAATGAAATGAACATTGAATCTGGAGTTGTCCTTCTTAACAGACAAAAGAAGAAAACTCCAAACTACAACCTTTGAGCCAACCGATTTGTTCCATATTCTAGAATTACCAGAGCATTAAACGAGAAGAAAGTTAAAAGTCCCCAAAGCCATTTTCTTTTCTGAAAATCTAGCTAACAACAAAACTTATGGGGAGGAAACAACCCCAGCTTCTTTATACACTAAAAACTGATATTTTTAAAAATCCTCTTGAAGCAACTCCTGAGTGATTACCCCAACAGGAAAATGCAGTTCCTTGTTTTTTAGCCAGAAATTCTCATGTGGTGAGTCAATCAACCATAACTATAATGCTGGATTCTCAGGAGTTTTTTAGGCAATTAGCTCGTCGGAGTTGTCGTCTCCTTAGCATTGAAAGTGCCAAATAGTCAAAGCCAAATTACTAAAACTAATTTTATGGCAACTGATGTGTACCATTTTATTTAAAAATTGGGATTTATTCAACTTTTTGTTGCTGAAATAATTTGCACTTTGGGTTCCAGAACTACTGTTGGTGTTACTTGCAACAACGAAGCCAGAAACGCAAATCTGGAATTTTCCTTTTTTCGTCAAGTACGGTGTAATTGTGTGATATAATTTGATTGGAAAACACTTTGTTTAACTGTATCATTGTCTTTGAGATAATGGTCATGTAATTTATCACTCGGACGAAAGTTTGTACATAATAGCATGCTCTATCTAATAGAATAAGCGCAATAGATGCTGACTTGTACGCAATATTTTCTTGGATGCTCATAAATTTTGCTTTTTTGTATAGAATGAGGGCAACCAAGTAATTTTCATGGTACAGAGACTTTTCAGAGCTTAGAAATTAACATTGCAATTATTTTCGGGTTTTTTAAACTTGTTATCGTCGAGTCAGCATTTTAATTTATCATTAGTAAAACCTACTATTATGTACACACTGGTATCCATGTGATACATAGCATGGCTGAGATCTCAAAAAACCAAAGCAACATTATAATTAATAATATTATTTTCACATCAATTAATACCAAACATTTTTAAAATCGAAGTCGGAAATTTGACTGAAATATTTTCACTAAATATTAAATGTAAATAATTAATCACTTTTGAATATATTAAAAAAATAAATATTAGCTGGTAATTTGGTTAAGACTATTTAACACTCGTTTATATTAAAAGAAAAGACAACTCCGGCAAGGGAATTGCATAAGGAATCGGTGACAATTCACCATTAATTAATAACTATAAACAGCTTTTGCAAGTTAATGTATAAATGCATCACCTCAGGTTCTCCTCATCCATACCAAAGATGTAGTCGAAGTTGTGAAAGTCTTCTTTACACAGCTGTCAAATATACAACACCGACTTACTCTATGATTTATGGTCACAATACAGCCAGAGCTTAACAAACTATAAATATATCAATAATAAAATAAATGATTATTAAATTTCACCCTAAATGTTTATTAGCGAAGTTTCGTAGAACAAATGGCAAAAATACAACAGGTGTTTATAAATCCTCAGTTTGGGTATGGAGCGAATCTATCAGCTTAGACTTTATTATAATCCTGAAGAATTCTTACAGACTACTAAGCAAACAATAAAGGAGATAACTCCCAATATATTAACTAATAAAATAAAGCGTCCTCATTTCAAGCAAATATGGTTGATAAATTTGTATTTCTTGTATCCTAATGTTACGACATACAAAATATTTTTGAGGCTATAAAACCGGTTTATTATAATGAAAAAATTATTCTGAATTATTTAGTGTTCAGCTTCATTTACGACGTATGCTCAAAATTAACATTACGATTATTTCTATTGCATAATGTTCAGCAAATATTCTTATGATTACAAAATAATTAACTGCTGCAATATACAAAGCGAGTTTGTGTAATACTTAAAAGTAATGCATTTGGAGTCGCCACACGACGCATGGAAATTCCCATGATCAGTACTCAACAATGGAATTCTTCGTTGCCATTGAATTATCTGTTAAAGCAAGTTCATCCCATCGATAAAACTCAACGATGACTAACCACAGCTTCACCCAAGAGATATCAAAAAGCACCCAACTGCAACTATCGCTTGTGGTAAATTTCAATAAAGTTGTAAAAATGTCAAAAGTGATGAAACCTTGCTGAGTGAAAACCACTCACTATGTGACCGCAAAAGGTGAAAATGTGTTTAAAAATGATTCACAAAAAATCAATGCATTCACCTCATTGTGGATGCCAAAATATCTACATAAAAATCAATGAGACATAGTAAACTATTAAAAAATGAGGAGTTGTCACACTACAGATAGTGGAAGACAACTCCCCATTACAAATCAACTGGCTAAGGATTTTCGGAAACAAAAATGCATTAAACATTGGAGTTACCTGCCTGGCTCTATGTGATGTGGTAATACCATGTTTGCGTAGCATAGCCTGTGCTCTGTCATCTGGAGGCCCACCTACATGGTAGGCTGCAGTCCCACAACTATCAATCACCCACTGCAACACATTACAGTATAATAGGGGACAATGCAATGGGATGATAATACGAAATATTAGCCACAATAATTGTTACATAATTTGTGTACTCAAATTCATTAGAAAGACTCAAGAATGTTCAGTTTCATTTGGGTTGTCAAATACAGAGTGATTTAGTACACAGAGTGGGGACTTTCAATCTAGGTCGGGATTATATAACTCGCGGCCATCTTGGCGCAAAGAAAACCGGAAACCGCCGCCCCTTTTTTATATAATCTTCATTGCCCAAAATTGTGTGGTTTATTTAAATGGCATTTATAGGTTGATTTATCTCACCATTTATTTTAATATGGTACAGGGAAACTGTTCACACTTCAGACCACTTGAAAGTTTTAATATCAATTAGCTATGTGTCTACTAGTGGGCTAGTATTCTGATTAGGGCTATTAAAATTGGGTTTTTCACAGCTTATCGCGATAGTTGGCCCGTGCAGGTAATAATTTTGTGTTAAAAATTTGGTATATCAGGCCACTCAGTGTCCTCAGCCACATTTCATTTTTAAATGTTTCACAATTGACAAAAAGCAAAAACAACTATTTCATTTTGAAATATATATATGTAAAACGGTTCAGTTGCACAAGCTATTAACAAATAAAAAATATTGCCAGTTTCAGAAGGACAGGGACAGTACAAGGACAGTCTACATATCCCAGACTTTCATTTAGTGCAATTAAAAACATTCATAGCATGCATAGCTGCTCAGCTATGCTGTATGCAATATCAGCTAATTAACATTGTGTCTCATACTAGGTGCCCGGTGGTAAGCACCAAAATGGCGACTATTTGCGCAAAGTCCCCACTCTGTGTGTTAAAGCACTCTGGTCACATACTAGAGCTACCACATAATGCGTTAGAGTTATTACATATTGTCATAAAGCTAGCACACATTTCCATAGAGTTAACACATATTGCAATAAAAATAACACACATTATTACATGGAGTTATCCCCAAGTCACATAGAGTTATCACACAGCTACTCACTTGGGCACTGGTGCCTGCTTCACTGACAACCTGATTCATAATGGCTTCAGCTGTGGGAGAGCGACATATATTACCTGCAAGAGAGGATGACTCCTGTATGACCAGGAAGAAGAAAAAATTATTACAAATTCCATGCAAAGGAAGGTAAGTTTTTACCCGCAAGGGAAGATAACTCAAAAACTGGCCACTGAAAACACTATAGCGCAGTTAGCTTTTGTGGAAGGAGTGTTGACAGACTATTGAATTACTAGTTGGGATACCGTCAGATGGATTGTTATTATGATTATTATTATCAATTTCAACTCGAAACGGAACATCTTGGGCAATTCGACAACAACAACAAAAACTGTAAAAGATCAGTTTTTGAATCACCAAATATTTTACAAACAGCCAAGCAAACACAATCAATGATGATCAACGATTACTCGAATAATGATATTTGTAGAATTGAGCTGAGTTTAGGAAAGTTTCAAGGAGTTACCTTCTCCTTAGCACATTAATGGAATAACTCTTAAACGTACCAAGACAAACGAAGAGCACGCTCTTGGACATGTCTGTTGGTAAGGTTCAGTCCGACGTGATTCTTGATTCTTATTATTCACTAAAAGTGGACATGTAAGCGTTAATGCATGTACATGCTGTAACTAGAGCTAATTAATTTAGTTGCTAATGCATGTAAGCATAAGTAAGTATATGTAGGGGTTTGGGGTTTGTGGAGTAGATACAAAAAGCAATAGAACAGCACGTACCCTCATGCATAACACATTATACACAAGAACGCACACGTGTGTTCAGAATGTTTTGCTGCCCTGCACCCCTTCCCATTCTCTGGTGTTTCCTCTTCCAGGAGTCACTTATGCCCTCGACACACGAGCCAGAATATCACCCGTATCCGTCGTTCCGTCATCCGTACATCCAATGTAGGTTGAAGCAGAACGGATATAATCGACTTTTCATCCTGTCCGCCACGCTGTGATTGGTTGAATAACCCACAGCGATTCCATTTGACGTCATTTTGATTTTCGGCTCGTTCACAAAGATATTATATAATTGTAAGATAACAGTACATATCATCTGAAACTACTGTGGGCATATAATTGCCAAATAAGTATCATTTGTGGTGGTAAAAGATTATAAATAAATAATTAGAAAACATAAAAGTTATAAACTATAATGAATCTTATACAAAATAACAATAATTCATTAATTGCTTGACCAATATTGATAAAATTAGCAATAAAGCATCAGTTTTTAATATATAAAAATATTATAAAAATAATCAGAAACAGGAAACCATATGGAAAGCACAAAATATTAATCCTGCTCTTATTTGCTCAATCTAACACATCGTTTCATTTGTCTGTCAGGCTCATGTGGCATGCTATCCGTCGCCAAACTCTGGCTCTGGATACGAGAGACAGGCTCGTGTGGCGATGGCATTATCCCCACACTCACTGTCACCTGCCTAGTTCCATTATCTACTGACCTTCTTTATTACATTCTGGCAATGAAATCGCTAGATGCTCAAAATTTAGGTTCTCTTTTGTAACATAGGCTATAAATAAATAGAAATGAGTATCATAATTCTCTTCACCGTTCATTCATTCAAACCCTTCATTTTTCCCCCATCATAGGCCACACAGCTGCCATTTGATGTTTTAGAAACAGTGCCCTGAACCAATGAACTACTGTTAAGTACTTGTTTGTTTCGTTTTGTTGATCACAACCATAATTGATGTTTTGGTACATTTTTTAACATTCTAACTAACACGAGTGCTGGATAGAAAGACAGCAAAAAACTGTTCACTTTCACTTTACCTTAACATAAGAATATTTAATGTAATTAAAAATAATATTTGATATTAAAAATTAATACTTGACCATCCATTTCTCTGAAGAACTAACAATATTACATAATTAACATTCCATGACTAAAATCGCTGTCATTAAAAATAACTGACCTTACACTCAAATGTACACAGATGAACTAATTTTTTTTACAAATATCAAGCAGAAGACAAAAGTTCTCTGGTATTTGTGGAGTTGACTGCATGGTGAGAGCTTGTCCTGCAGTGGAATCATAAAAAAGGTTCATTTCAAATTTGTGTAGAACGTACCATCATAACAAACTTTTGCTAACTTGGTCTAAAAACAAAAAAATAACTTCCATTCTGTGTGATTATGTATGGTCAGTACAGTAATAGAGACAAATAATGCAGAAATTGTGAGATAATAACATTTTTTTGGTTTGTATGAGTACCAACAGCTCTAGACCCTCACTGATCACAGCTGAAAATAGCCAAGGACTTTCTCAGTTGACAGATCAGATCCAATGTCATAAAAAACTTTTTTATCACTACAAAAACTGTGCAGGGAAAAGGTGGGTCTTCAAAAAGACCATCCTAGTTTCTCATCAAGGACTAAGAATATGTTTGGAGCAGTGGGGAGAGCAGTGTTTGGCATTTTGATTATTGAACTACTGTGAATTATGGGAATGTTCCCTTTTACCACACCACTTCATGTCAACTCGTTTCTTTAGGGCCAACTTGATAATAATTTGATATAAGCAAGTAACGAAAACGAATCAGTAATATTGTAGCAGGTGTTGTCACAATATTTCCTAGGCATTGAACAATTAAAGCCAAAACTTTCTGAAACAATTATAGCTGAACACATTTTCTTTTACAATATCATAAACGCCCATTCCTCTAGAAGTTAGTTTGCGAACTAATGTCCATGCCTTGATGATTATTTGTGGGTAGAAATGGATTTCGCTGTAGGGTTTAGTGTGACATACAGTCATGGCTATGGCAACTCCTAATCCATATGTAAGTTGTAGGTCAAAAAGTTGGCGTCAAAAAAGCACAGCTGAATGTTTGAATGTAGATTATTGGCTATACATTTCCATGTCATAAAGAATATACCTCATTGCATTGTTGTAATGCCAGACTTCAGACAAAATATCGATTCATTCATAGATATCTCAAATAATGTAAAATTATTATGATAGTTATAAATAATAATATGCAGTAATTGTCCCCTTTACCATTCAAGAGTGCACAACTCTATCTCAGACAATAGATGGAAGGCGCCTATCCTTCCTTGAGAGAGGGACTTTGGTAAATTACACGTCAGCCTTAATCCTTGTACCTGGCTAGCAGCACTCCTGGGTGAAGCTGAACACAGGTAATTCCTAGTTACTCAAATAACTAAGGAGGGACGACTAAGATCATTGATCTATTTGTCCCAGCGTAGTAGTCCGGCTAACAGAACTCTCCCAAGAGTTGGGCACAGATGTCTGGTTGTTTCTACAATCAAGGTGAGACAACTACGACCGCAGGTCTATCTGTCTTAATGGAGTATTTTGGCAAGCAACTTCTCCCTGGAGCTGGGCACAGGCAGGTCTAGTTGTTCGTACAGCTAGTGAGGAGGCGACTACGAGCAAAAGTCTAGTGACTCAGTGTAACAGTCGGGCTAACAGAACACTCCCTAGAGCTGGACACAGACCTGCCTAGTTATCCGAACAACTAGGGGGAGATAAATATGACCGGAGGTTTGTCTCAGTGCAGTGGTTTGGCTAGCGAAACTCTCCCTAAAGCTGAGCGTAAACCGGTCTAGTTGTCCATACACCCAGAGGGGAGATGACAATGGCCAAAGGTTCATCTATCTCAGCGCAACTGTCTGTTTAACAGAACTCTTCCTAGAGCTGGACCCAGAGGTGTCTAGTTGACTATTCAGC
This sequence comes from Cryptosula pallasiana, assembly GCA_945261195.1. Classification (NCBI taxonomy): domain Eukaryota; kingdom Metazoa; phylum Bryozoa; class Gymnolaemata; order Cheilostomatida; family Cryptosulidae; genus Cryptosula; species Cryptosula pallasiana. The sequence continues at coordinate 52,521,961 of OX183132.1, read as the reverse complement.
TAGAGGGGAGATGACTACGACGCAAGGTCTATCTACCTCAGACCCAGTACCAGGCTAGCAACTCTCTCTCTAGAGATGGGCACAGGTAAATAGGAATAACTAAGAGAGTAGTTACTGAAGTGCAGCTGACTCCGCTAATACTTATTCAGAAAGTTCAAGTCCTCTATGTTCACAGCCTCAATAACACTGATCTTATTTCACAAAACACAAACTATTTATAACAGTAGAGCAAGCGCATTGGTAATGAATCAGCCATGTTAGCAGTAATTCGTAATTGACCAATAAATTTATGGCTAAATAAGTTAATAAATCAATAAAAATTGCAAATACATGACACAAAACAAACAGCATAATATGAATCTTTAGGTATCAAAGAATATAACGATATATGATATGTATGTAAACACACTAGGAAAACATTTTTTCATAAATATTTATTGAGAACATGAAAAAGTCTGTTCAATTCAGCTTCTGTTTGGTTCTAGAACATTTAGTTCAAGCAGGTGGCTGGTTCTGATTAATTTTTCAAAAATGGAGCAGCTCTTCTTCTTTCTGTTAAATGACTGTTTTGTAATTTTCCTCTTAGTAATAGCTGGTTATTAAGATGTTTCCATAAATTATTTGGAGGACAGTTTCCCTGCAATGGCCATATTTATGCTCGCCAGTTGAAACTGCGCTATTTGGTTTGGCCAGTTTTATTTCTAGGCCACGATCGATTGCCGCCTTACATATATTGCAAATGCAAGATTGGCAACATTCACCAGTTCACCATGGAGTACCGTTGTGACTTTTGTAGCGACACCCTTCCATCTCGTGGGGTGTTAACCTGCCATCAGCATAGACACAGCTCAGTTATAAACTGTGATCTTTGCCCGGCATCATTATCTAACAGGGCAGACGTGATTGTCCGCGAAGCACTCCATTATAGGGATGCCACAGACTGTGACAGAACAGCCTCACAGCAGAGAGCATCTGTTCCTACTTGCCGAAGCAGGCAGCTACGAGGCACGTGTGGTCTAGTGGTTAAAGTGCTTGCACTTCAATCCTGGATCTGGGGGTTCGATTCCCAGCACGGTTATCTGTGAGCAAGATATTTGGCTTCCTATGCTCTGCCTGGTCGGATATGGGCATAAAAATAACGTGGTCCCTAGTTTGATTGCACTCTCCATAATAACTATGGAGTCATGCTAGTAAAAGATCCCCCTCTGCCTTTTCGGAAGAGTAGCCGGTAACGGCGGGCATGGGTATAGGGTGCTGCTCACACAAGCTCCAAGCTTATGAGACCCGTCTTTAGGGTTGCCCACAAGGCACAGCTCAGAAAACAAACAAACAAACAAACAAACTAGGGCATGGAAACTTTCCCGTCTCCCAGGCAGGAAGGCGTTGGAGGACCGCGCCCAAAGACGCCGTTCCGGTCTCCTTGCCTTCAGTGAGATCTCTCGTATTCAATTCTCGCGATCCACTGGGACTGTAGGAGCCAGATGAATCCAATCGCTTGGCCCCAGCCAAGGAGATCTCCTTCCCTTGGGTGAGTACTGGTGCACCTTTGTCCGTCGGCTTTTTTCTGGTAGTTGTTTTATCTTTTGGCGAGGCATTTTGCTCTGTCGGTTTACTTCATAATAATAATTATCCTCATAAATAATAATTATTAATAAATAACTATCTTTTACAATAATTAATAATAACTATTATAACAATAACATTATTATTATTATTACTACTATTATGTAACAAATCAATAATATAGTATTATTATTATTTATCATTATAATGACAATAAATGATATTATAACAATATATTAATAATGTGCAGGATTTTGTAGGAACAGTTGGCCAGTTCCACAGGTAGCCACCTGCACTACCTCTAGGCGTCTGTGACCAGAGCCGTCTGTTTTGTTAGGCAGGCTTGCTACAGGTCCGTCTGATTCACTGCCTGGTTGTCAGCATCGCTGGCTGACAGCAGGTCAGGATGATGACGCCTGGCACACAAGTCTGCCTGTTGTCCACTGCTCGTTTAAACAATATTCTGCTATTTCCACAGTGAGCTGTATAGCTATTGTCCTCCCGAGCAGTGGAGCCCGTCCTTATTGTATGCGACTGTAAATAATGGTCAAGTAAGAACTTGAGTGAGTGTAATAAAGCGTTTATTCAACTAAATGAATACAGCTTCAAAGTAACACTGATGTATGGTGGCTCAGAACGTTTTGCCTTTTGTGTTTTAAAACGTCTGAACGCTTTCCAAACCGTTTGAACGAATTTGAAATAGTCTGAACTTTTGCAAAAACTTCTGAACGCTTTGTGAAATTGTTCGTGAACTTAGAAAATCCGAGCCGATTTGCTGGTTCGCTCTATTGGTCATAGATCTACAGTTCATCTATGATGGATAATGTTTCTCCTAAACACTGAACAGTTGAATTTTTTTTAAATAAACAAACTATGTTTTTTATTTATTAAATATTATTTGCTTTAAATTATTTTAAATAATAAATACAACCTAACTGTAAATGTAAAAATTCATTTTGGAGATTATATTCAACAACATTTTTATACAGTTAATTAACTTGCTCTATGTCTTTGGATCGACGTCTATGTTGAGAAAGTTATATAGAAGCTATAAATAAAATTATGATGATCGCTTTTGGTTTGAAAGCCATGTGCCTTGCAACTTTTCCAACCATTTCAAAATAGTCCAGACTATTTTAAAACAGTTCAGACTATTTCAAAATAATTCATACGGTTTGTAAATAGTTCATACACTTTCTAAAGCGTCCATACGGTTTGTAATTTTCTAAATCATCTGGATCATTTCTAAGCCGTCTGAATTATTTGCAACACAACTATACGGTTTACAGATTTTACAATTGTTGGACAGGAAATACAGTTTTATAGCATTAATCCTGCAACTGCTGAGGCCGACAATTAAGTTATTATAACCAACAAGCCCGTTTTTAAACATAGTTTCTTGGGCTATTTTACTACAATTACCCAATTATTTTCAACGTAAAAGACACTTTGCAAACCGTCTGGACTATTTCAAATCCGTTTATAGGCTTTGAAAACGAAACCGTCTAACGTTATGAGCCACCATACTGATGAGCTAAGGGCTCACAGCTGCTTTTATACAAACTGTTACATCACATGTTACATAATGTCTTTGTCTACAGTTGTACTCGTGAATGAATGCTAATAGGGGGTAAAAGATAAATGTAAAGTTAGAGGCTAACAACATGGAAGTGTTTCCTAGCAACTAGGTAATACAAATGGCAGCTCAGAGTTCGTTCTGTACAATATAACAAAATAATAATATTATAACAACATTATTTATTGACATTATATTATTATTGACAATGTTTTGTTGTTGCATAACATCATAGTTACAGTTAGTAGTAATAATGTACAGGACGAACTCGGAGTTATCCATTATGTTACCTGGTTGCTGGGGAACACTCCATCTTGCTAGCCTCTAACTGTATATTTATCTTTTATTACCTACCAGCATTTATTCGTGAGTACCATTATGAATAAAGGCGTTATGTAAGCCTATGATGTAATAGCTTATATAAAAGAAGCTGCGAGTACTTAGCTCGTCAGTGTTTACCTTGGGCTGTATTCATTCCGTTGAATAAATCTCTTAATACACTCACTCAAGTGCTTACTTGGTTACTACCTACAGCGCATACAATAAGGACAGGCTCCACTGCTGGGGAGGACAATAGCTATATGGCATACTGTCAAAATAGCAGAGCGTTGTCCAAACGAGCAGTGGACAACAGGCAGACTTGTTTGTCAGGCGACGTCATCCTGCCCTGCTGTAAGCCAGCAATGCAGATGACCAGGCAGTAAACCAGACGAACTGCAAGCAGGCCTGCCTGACTATACAAGACAGCTCTGGTCACAGACACCTAGAGGCAGTGCAGGTGGCTACCTGTAGAACCGGCCAACTGTTCCCACAAAATCCTGCACAATCACAGTGAGCCATGTATGATAATCACTGGTAACAAACTACTGGCATTGTTGTAATAACCATAATCATAATTTTAAAAAATACAATAATAATAATATAATAAATAATAATAATGTGGCGGACGGCGCCATGACATGGCAGTTCTATTTTAACCGTTCTATGTTGACAATCTATGTATATTCACTCTATGTTCACTTATGTATAAATGTTGCCATTTACTCTTATAATCAAACCATGTGCTACCCAACCATCCGTATCAGTAAAGCCAACCCACTACTATTCTATTTGTCAAGCTATTCACACCAGGCGTGGCCTACAGTACACATTTTGTATTTTGTCTCGTCTTTGTTTGCCACTATTATAAATACTGATGTAAATCCTAGATAAAGTCAAAGTTAAGCCTTGCACACTCTCAGAAGTTTTTTGTCTAATAAAAAATAGCTTCAATTGCTCACAGTACATGCGCGTACAAACAAAGCACTATCACTACGAGTAGTAATAGATAAGCAGTTCATCGAACCTCTGCCGGTCGAATATAGCCTTGGCTAATTCGGCCCTCAAAGTTCGGCCACTGGCTTGCGCTCAGAGCAGTTAACACAACAGGCAGTTCGGCAGCAACCTGCAATGGCCGACCACTATTGCTAAGGGAGACTGTCGACCTGTGGGCGAGTTGTATTGCTGCTAGCACACTAGAAAGCCATCAGTAGTGAGGTGGACAGCACATTTTAAATATAAATATTGTACAGGAATTTGGGGTTGATCTCGTGGTAGCACTTCACCTGTACAAATTATTCCCCCACAGTGCAGTGATGCCGGTTTATGCTTGTCTAATGTAGCTTTCTCTTTTGTAGCTATCAAGTCGACAGATTAATTTCTGTTCGACCAGAATTTGCAGTGTTGGCAACTCGTAAGTTGGACACAGTGTGGAGTCAGTAGACCGCCGCACTTTCCACTGATTTACTGGTCAACAGAAAAGATCTGGTCGAATCAAATTATCAATCTAAACAATCGTACTATTACCATATGCCTGTCGGTCATATGCAGCAAGAGTCGATTCGACTGAATTGCTTGTTACTAGCTATTGCTTGCCCTGATAGTCGATTGCACTCGAGTAGCTGTTTATTATGCTTGCTGCTTGTATGTAGTTGTCTTTATTCTGTGCAGTGAAAGAACATCGGCTTGATTGAGGCTTAGGTTTGCTCTGCTTTATTTTACAACTTACACAAGATTTTATACAATAATTGATACTGTAAAACGCACACATGATAGATGAAACAAAAGCAAGCCCCGCCTAAAAGGGTTGATTGGCTAAGTAAGTGTTCTGTAGTTCTTGCAGATATCCAATTGTTAGGTATTGCTCTCGGATTCAGCTGTGTTCAGCTAATCCCCAGTTGTGTAAGCTAGGCAGTGTTCTGCCAGTTACTCTCAGGCTAAGCTCCACTCAATCGAACATCACTTCTACCGTCAAGGGACGACCCGTATAGTACAGTAGTTTAGGGAGGCTGTGCAGGTAGGCCAAGCTACCACGTACCTACCCCCACAGTGAAATTCTGCACAATAATAATTATAATAATATATTATTATTATAACTAATCGATATTTTCTTTTAATTATTTTGTTTATCACTATTATTATAATAATAATTATTACTACAACGCCAGTAGTACTAGTTTAAGTTTGTTACCAATCAATCATCATGATCATCATACAACAACAAGTTCATCATCATGGCTCACCCACTGACTGACCCACCCACTGCTGTTGTTGTTGAGTTGTGGTAATAAATAATAATAATAATAATAATAATAATTAATTATAATAAATAATTAGCGTTATTATTGAATATAAATATGGTTGTGAAAGCTTCTTTTCAGTATAAGCCAAAGTTCGATAACTTTTTGGGTGCATATTGGCTTTTATTATTATGATAGTCTAGTCTCTATCATTTAATTTATGATCCGATCATCACGCTCGGCTTTTTTATCCGTGTCAGAAAATATTAAATAGCCCGAAGTCCACACATTACTAGTTCGACTTTGGTAACGAGACTTCATTATTCGCTCCCAATCCCTTTTTGCGCTGCAGCTTTCTGAGCGTGTCAAGCTTTTGCATTTTAAATAAAAACCAACGTGAATAGTTATAAAGAATCCCAGCACAAATGAAATTCATAGAAAATAGTAGAAGAATCTAATCAAATTAATCAATTATTAATCATTGATTCACTGTTATGTAGTGGTTGATGGCATAAGTGTTCATAGTTATGCTGTCGCTACGTCCTACAAATACCATAATAATTATTATAATAATTAAATTATTCAATAAATTATTATTATTATTTATTAAATCTAATAATAATAATTATTATAATTATTATTATTTATTATTATAACTTAATAATATATCATAATAATTATAAATAATAATTTATTAATAAATAATCATAATAATAATAATCGTCATTCATAATAATAATTAATAATAATAACAACAATAATAGCATAGCAACTAACTCGCACAAGTATTTGTTGTAATAATACTAGCTAGTTGTTGAACTTGTTAGTTATGCTATCTCAACTTTATAATTTTTTCTATGGATTTTGTTGCCATTAAATAAATTTAATTAATCATTATTATTATTCATTTTTCTTACAATAATTATTTATTTATCAATTATTATTATAATAATAATCATTATTATTATTACGATAAGGGTGTTTATTATTATTATTATTATTGTACAGGGAAATGGCGCAGCTTCCTGTGGCAACCTGTCGACATAACAACAAGCCAGTGAAACTGCATACATGACTAAACCTATCTGAACCACTGAGGCTATTTGTATGCATGTCTAAGGCACCTTTTGTTAGCCACCCTTTGTCATATAATATTGTAGTAGGGCTAACCCTACACAGTGACAATGGGTATTATTATGTAATATTTTATATAAATAGAGCGGCTGGGCTCCACACTAATCAGTGTTACTTTGGATGCTCAGCTGGCCTTTGGTTCGCAAGAATAAAAACCAGATGCACTCACTCAAGATTATCTTGAATTTATCTCAGACTGCATAAAAGACTAGATAGGTCTACCACTCCAGGAGACAACTGCTTTAACGACCCTTCAGTCCAAAAGCTTTAAGTTGCCTAAGGAGTGGCCGACAGACTACAAGCCTACCTCACAGGCGTTGCCTATTCAGCCTACTTTGGCAGACATGCTGAATGATAGGCAGTGATACCGACGGCCTGTCAGTAATGCTGACTACAGCGAGTAGACAACTCTGACTTCCTAGGGAAGTGCAGGTGTGCTACCAGGGTAACTGAGAACGTTACCGGAAATTCCTGCACATTATTATATATTATTGATGGGGAAACGATCGACCACCAATAACAATTTCAGTCGACCAACATGACAATTCTGTATATAGCTAAGCAATCATTTACAATCAGTTCCAATCATTTATTATTTATCATAACATTGTAAACATAAACATGTACATGTGGCACTGTGAAATCAGTCGTGACTATGGACCACCCTCTTTTAAGTTCTATGGGCCAGATAGACGTAGCCAATCCTTTGTTCTATGGATGCTTTTACTCTACCTTTTGTCTATTATATTGTATAAATATTTGTGCACTCGATAATAAAATCAGAGTTAACCTGACTCACACAAGCTTGATGAATCTCTCTCTGCACAGCACAAGTAACTACATGCAAGTAACAGATAGCATACAAAGCACAGCACAAGCAACTACAAGCAAATAACAAATAACAAACAAGGCGGCTACTTGGACAAGTTGGCTATCAGCACGAACAATAGTCAGTAGAAAGTGTTCAGTCGAATCAACTCTCACTGCATACGACCCACGGGCGTATGATACTGGATCGATTGTTCAACCTGTTAGTTCGACCCCTCGCAGCTATTCTTTCGGCCAAGAAATCAGTGGAAAGTGTGGCAGTTGTAATAACTCCTCACTGGGTGTAGCTCACGAGCTTACAACGCTGCAAATCTTGATCGACTAGATTAGACTGTCAACCTTGTACCTGTTAAGATACTCGCTACTCTGCCTAAGATCGTTCACTAAACGTGGGGAAGCTGTACAGGTGAACAGCTACCCTTTACCACACCACAAATTCCTGTACATTATTACTAAAATTATTATTTAAAAATAATAATGATAATGTAGTAGAAGACCGTTATTAATTATTATTATTACTACTATTTCACCGAGGATCCTGATGATCATGATGACAGTCATAAATAAATTATTATGATGATGATAATAATAATCAGATCATTTATAACCACTACTAGATTTAGATTTCTGTCGTATACTGCGAAGGACCGTTTCCGTCATCAACTCGCAGCTCCTGGTCTTACTAGGAGATTCAGTTACAAGGATTTCAAGTAGCTGTCAAAGCAACACCCTATACCCATGCCCGCCGTTACCAGCTACTCTTCCAAAAAGGTAGAGGGGATCTTTTACTAGCATGACTCCATAGTTATTATGGAGAGTGCAATCAAACTAGGGACCACGTTATTTTTATGCCCATATTCTACCAGGCAGAGCATAGGAAGCCAAATATCTTGCTCACAGATAACCGTGCCGGGAATCGAACCCCAGATCCAGGATTGAAGTGCAAGCACTTAAACCACTAGACCACACTATTAATAATTATTATAATAGTGGTTATTATTATTGAACTACTATGATAATTACGATTGGTATAATAATAATTATATAATAATAATCATCATAGTAGTTCAATATTATCATTATTAAATATTTGATAGCATAATAATTATGATAATATCCCTAGCAGTTTTTATTTTGACAATTTTTTCTCAATTAGAGCATCAGCATTTAAAAAAGTTTGTTGTCCATCCATTGGTGCAATAATTATTAGTGTCGCACCAGTGGTTGTCTCAGAAAACTAATTGAGAAAATGTACCTTCGCTTAAAAAACACAATGTTTTGTGTTCACACTATCAAGCATTGCTGATAATGATATTGTTACAGCAAAGCAAAATCAATGACGTGTGACGATGCGTAGCGGAAAATAGCTAATGGTGCTGTTGTATCACTCCCTAGGTATATATATAGCAGCTCCAGCACAACACAACCACCACCCAGTGTGGTCACTCCAAAAGTGTTTCCCCAGCTTCCTAATCTTCTCTAGCTACCCACAATCCTTTAGTTACCCTTAACCTTCACTAATCCAGTAGCTACATTGTGCGCGTATGTAGCATGCCCTTTTTCCCAGGTTAGCATGACACACAAGACACAAAATCAATAGTTACGGCTAGGTTCAGAGGTAGAAAATCATCATTAGCATACGCTGACCCACTCACCCGAAAGTGTTCTACTTTCATCATCTTGGTTGTGGTCTCGACCAGACAACTGCCCTTCACCTCAACCTTGCTTAGGATCTGAGTCATCTGATTGACTCTCACCTTCGCCTACCAGAATCTCACTTGAGTGAGCAGCACTATCCACCTCACTGGAGTAACACATTCCATATTCTCACTGGAATTAGGCCTCTGAACAGTCTCGAAGGCGAGCTGTAGCCGGGCTACCAGTGACTGCTTAGCAACTACCTCCAGGTTTTTCTCCGAAGCTTCCGCAGGCCTAACAGACAGCTCCCTCTGGGCTGAGACCAGCTCATCCGAGTGGGTAGGTCTGTTAGGTGCTTCAAGGGGGTGGTGAGTTCCCATAGCTCTGGCGCCACTCGCAGGTTAGGCCACAGGTGGCTCCTCCTTGTTTTCCAAAAGAGGTATCCTCTCCCAAATGTAGGTGCACAGGCCTGAATATTCTGGGCTTAATAAGACGGCTCTTCAGAATCAAAAAACCTTACATGACCTGTGTGAACCTCACTCATGTCACTAGCACAACTCCCTTCACTACTGCTACTACCTCGATAACTATACCAATCAGTATGTTATACCTTTTGAAATGACAGTCTTAGGAAGTGTGACCCATACCATCACAAATTCAGCATTGTACAGCTGGGCGAAATCTAACGTGTTGACCGTCTCTGCCACAGCAAAAACATGCTTTAGTATCATGGAAAGCCAAATAACCTCTGGACTAGCCCTATTATTTCTTCTATCACTTTCAACCCTGCTTCTACGCGATTCAGGCATGAACCTTTCACTGTAAGAATGTTTAACAGACCTATAATTTTTACTATGAGCAGACCTATAATCATCACAGCTGTGACTAGCCTCACCTTTGATCTTTCCTGCATTTTCTCAGCATATTTGCCATATTTGGTAGCAGATTGACCATTACCAATGCTACATACCTTCATACTACTGTAACACTCATCACCATGCATGTTTTTTTTTACATCAGTTACCTGTGTGGAGTTAAGCTGATTTGTCTTACCCAGCTCCATGATGTCCTCTGAATCTCGAGCCAATTTTCTTGAGCTCAGAGTGTCAGTCAGTCCTTTCCAGTTCAAATTACCTTGTTGCATCAGCTTAATACGCAGTGAAGATTATCTCAAACCATTCACCGCTATAGCTAATGCAAAGTCTTGCCTAACATTATCATTATTTCCAAAATTTGATGACCTACTAAGTTTTTCAACGCGTAGCAACTAATCATTTTCATTGTCACCCACAGCCTGATTAACAGTGACAAACTTGAATGTTTTTACATAAACTGTTTCCTGGGAACCGTAAAATTTTTTTAAATGAGCCATCGCTTGTTCATAACTACTTGCCTCACTTCTCGTATCAAATTCAAAAAACTCTTGGGCACCTCTACACCCTTGACCAATGGCATGCAATAAAGCCAACAGTTTCATTCTTCCCTTGAAAACATCTTGTTTTCTCCTATTTACTGTTTCCCTCCCTAGTTTAAAGGTAACTATTTCCACACTAAGCTCGAATTCATTTAACCATGCCTTCCATTAACCATAAGTGTCATTAGGATTGCTAACTGTCTTAGGAAAATCATTAAACTCAAATCCTAAGGCCATACTTCACTAACCTGAAGTGTTCGGCAATACTGACCTTAAAAACTGGTCAAGTAAATGCCAACTCCTTTACAAATCTTATAATAACAAATAGCCTTGATGTATCCTTCAACAACAACAGTGGTAATGCACCACCACTAACAAATAATAGGCACTCATCTTCACCACCAACTGGCACCAGTCCTATAACAACGACGTTAATAAATAATCAATACACACCGACCTTCACTATCACCACAAACCCTTTAATACTCCTTTCACAAGATGATGACACACAATAGTATATGACAATCCTCCTTTCCTTTTGGCCTACGATGCCATGTTGTATCACTCACTAGAGATATACATAGCAGCTACAGCACAACACAACCACTACTCAGTGTGGCCACTCCAAAAGTGTCTCCCCAGCTTCCTAATCTCCTCGAGCTATCTACAATCTTTTTGCTACCCTTAACCTTCACTAATCCAATAGCTACATTATGCACATGTATATAACAGGTGCGGTGTAGAAGTTTTTTTTTATATATATTTGAATATTTGATACGGCTCTCCTGTAAGATTATTTTTTGTCCACATAATGTGATTGATCTATGATAAACAGCATACCCCTGGGTCAGTAAAGTAACAGGGAATTTGAGTGACATACTGAAATCTTCAGGGCCCATGGCGCAATAGGAAATTGCAGATTTACAATGCATTCTCAACCCATTATTTTTGAAGTCCACAGCTATGTAGGCAGTGCAATGATTGGCTAAGCCTATGCGGTAAAGTGTTTCTAGCTTATATCTTTTTAACTTTTGTTTCTGGCATCTTCTGGCCCCCATTTTTTTTAAATACTAGCCAGGCAGGAATATTTAAAAAATTCCAAAAACTGTGCATGGCAAATTTACATATAAATCTTTTGTCTTAATACATGCTACGCTCGCATGAGTTTTGTACATGTTACATAATAATATCATCATTATCATATATATATATATATATGTTATATATATATATATAAGTCAAAGTATGACTGGGGCACAAGATGTGCACAGGGGCTTAGACTAAATAGAAACAATCAAATAAATAAATAATAAATAATTAATTATTAATATTAGTTGCCCGAGAGATGAAAAAACCAGTCAAGACTGAAGCAAGTAAAACAGTGCTCAACAAGAAAAAATCGAGGTGTTCCATCTTCATTTTTACCAGTTGAGAGCCGACCTGATGATTGTGCCTAGAATTATTTTCTTTTTCCATCTTTTTTCTAGCACTTGAAACAATTTGTAGTCAGCCAATAGTTTCAACATCTTTTACTATTTTACCTTTTAGTATATATATATATAATATATGTTGAGAGTTGTCATATCTACAATAATTCGAGCTCTGCAATTTCATAAAAGCTACAGGGAAATGAAAACTGACGAGTTTTCTCATAATATTTGCAGACCTGCCAACCTGGGAGAGGACAATTGCGTGAGATGAAAAAAGGGAAAATGTCAATTGAAAAGGGGAATGTATGTGCTATGGAAGGATAATTTGGGTTTTTCTCTGTGGTGTGAATATTTCTGTTGAAGTATGATATTTCTCATCGTTGAAAGAGCCATGAGCGCGCTGAAAAGAAAATCAACTAGGGCACATTCTTGTGGATTGCGCTTGCAGCGCTAAATTTTTCTGTTTTCAAGCTGGTCTAAGATGTGCCCAAGTAAAATGTACCGAAGTAAACAATGAAAGTGCCCGAAATTTGCAACGAACTCAGACAGGAACGAACGCCGACAGCAATGAATGCAGACATAGCTGAAATGAATGTAGGCACAGCCTGGAAGTCAGGCACATTTTTGTTTAGCTGGGCACTTTGGTCATTCACTCGAAAACTTGGGAATTGGAACGAAATTTGAAAGGAATGAATGCAGACACAACTGGAACTAACAAAGATACATCCTAGAATGAATGTCGACAGACCTGGAACGAATGCCGACTATGCCATAAACAAGAAAATTTTGACTGTCATTCTCGGATGTGTTTACATTTGTTCTCGCGATATATAAAATATCATTTTGACTTTCATTCCAGGAGTTGTCTACTTTGGGAAAAAACGATAATTTACTTCATTTCTGGAACAAAGGTCGAAGCGAAAGTTTTATATGTCGCCAGGAATCAATGCAGACACCTAGAATAAATATCAAATTTTTCTTCTCTCAAACATAGTCGACTTTCATTCCAGGTCTGTCAATGTTTGAATCAATAAAAATAATAATTAGTTTTTTATATCAAATACTATAGACCATATTTCATTAAATAGTTAATTTTTGATGTTAAATGTAAAAAATAATTCTTTGATGTTAATTGTTCAACTTCTGAAAAACTGTATTTCCCAGAATTAAATAATTGATAACCATTCTATACCATATCCGGTAATTTTGTATTAGGATTTTTGTTAAAACGGTCACATTATGGTTGGGTGTGATTAGTACAACATCAGAACTATAGGCTACCATGGAAGATAATTGTTTTGTACCACGATGTAATAAAATTCACCGTGCCATGCAAAAAAGACCTTTACGTGAAACATAGGCAATAAAATAAAGGTCTAAAACTTGACTTGACTGGAAGTGAAATTGAGAAGTATACTTTACTTTTCACACTAATGTAACTAAGTATATCCACTAAATCTGATATCAGCGCGCCTTTCCACTGCTTCCAATCTAGGTGTTAAATTTATCCTAAGTTTTAGGCCAACATTTGAGGCATATGTGCATTTTCATTGAAATATAAATGGGTTTATATTTTAATGTGTATTTCACTTGGAATATGCTGTGCGTTTCTTTCTTGGGAGTTGCATGCCCCATTGTTATCTTGGCAACTTTTGAATAGATTTCATTGGATGATTGGTCCAGTGGCCGGGGTTTATTCTGCTGGTCTGTTGGCCTAAGTTAGAGGGACAGCTTCGGCGACCAAATGGTCGCCGTTGCAAAGATTGTAGTAAAACTTAACTACCATCGTTGGCCCATAGCGTGATCAGCTATGTTTTGCTTTGAACTTTTTATTAGACCTCAGTTTATTTTCGGCTCTTCTTATTATTGATATTTATTATTATTATCAGTTATTAATTATTTTGAAGCCAGCACCAACAAAGACAGGTTTGAAGATTTAAAAATAATATTATTATTATTATTATTATTATTATTATTATTATTATTATTATTATTATTTGGATAATAGTGGTTTTTCAATGTATTATTTATTATTGTTCTTATTATTTTCACCATAATTATTCTTCTCAGGGGTTATTGTTGATCAGATTATCCACATCCCACAAATAACAATAATAGTATATTAAATAATATACAAATATTGATAACAATTTTTTTAAGTCTTCAAACCTGTCTTTGTTGGTGCTGGCTACAAAATAATTAATAACTGATAATAATAAATATCAATAATAAGAAGAGCCGAAAATAAACTGAGGTCTAATAAAAAGTTCAAAGCAAAACATAGCTGATCACGCTATGGGCCAACGATGGTAGCTAAGTTTTACTACAATCTTTGCAACGGCGACCATTTGGTCGCCGAAGCTGTCCCTTTAACTTGGGCCAACAAACCAGCAGAAAAAACCCCGCCCACTGAACCAATCATCCAATGAAATCCATTCACAGGTCACCACCATCACGCAGGAACATACAACTCCCAATCAATAACATAACATATTTACAGCAGAATAAACAGATATTGCCTCAAATGTTGGCCTAAAACTTAGGCTAGTGTTAGATTATGGTATAGCTTTTACTCTTATGAACTGAAGTGTCGCTATGGCGTGATGTTGCTTTCTATGCATACGTATTTATGATATTAATTTGATGCTTCCAGTCGGTGAGATGTCTGCTGCCAATGAAATCAAAGCTTACCAAAAGAAAGAGTACTTGTCAAAGTTTATAAAAGAGAATGTGAGGCCAGACAACCGAGGGCTTGGCGACACTAGAGAGGCTGTGAGTATAGTCTACCAAATCATCGCATGACGGATGTTTTTAACAACACTATGCATGAGCATCAAGCAAAATAACGGCGATAGCCAGATTAAGGTCTTCGATACAAAGTGATAAGTTAGGTAGATAGGGTCTTGACTCATTGTGCAAGGCAGCCTCAATTTAAAGCAATGTTATTTGTCTACGTTGTTAGAATACCACTCTCCTCATTTTGAGTTGTGGTACTACATCCCATTTTATATCATCAACATAAAATTACTGGCTGGATTGGCATGATTAATCCAGACGATTAATTTTTCAGGAATTATTTGGCGCCAGTGATTATTTCAATTTTTTTCTATTGAAAATGTCAAGAATATTTTGAATTTTATGGTTTTTTAATTTCTCTGTATAAATTCTGCTTATTTTTTCTACATATACGGGTATCTGTGGTGATTGTGGTATTATTACGGAGTCAGAATGTCGATCAATCAAAATTTACATTGCAATGACAACTCCGAATATCAGTTGAATATATTAAATAGAGAACATTTTTTTCTGCTTTTTTGGCCTCTAACTTATGCTAGTATGGTATCCTACATGTAATTATTGTCGTTTTTAAATGTTTTAAAAGCCCGTGAATCTGAAAAACTTTCACATCTAGATAATTCAAATTAATCAAATATTTTAATAATACTTCCTGTTTAAGAGGATTCTGGGCCTGTGTTTGCTGAACAAAGTGCGATGAAAATATTCAGATCGGCAGTAAACTTCATCAGTAAATAATTGTTTTGTTTGGAACTTGAGGATAAACAAAATATTAGCTTACTTAATAGAAAATAATCCACAAGCGTGTCTTTATTTTGTCTGTAGATCGCGAAGAGAAAATGGCAATCAATTTTGATTTGCTCACTTTAGTACATCAGATTCATATTCTCAAAAATGCCATGCCATAAAAGTATTCGCGACCTGTCGAAAACAATACAGAAAATAATAGGTGTTCGCAATTCAATACGCCGCACATGCAACAGAAAATTATTTTAGAACAGCATAAAGTATCCAATGCAAAGTTATAGTTTATCGAGCCAATCATAAAGAAGATAACTCCCAATTTTAAAAATAATGTAGAAAATAATAAACTTTAGTCTGCTATAAATTGGAATAGATTGTAAAGTTGCCCTTTAATTTAGTAAATTCTGAACGCTGGCAATGATTTTGAATTATTTTTCAAAGTTATGAAACCGGTCTACGGAAATGAGAAAATCATGTTTGATTTTTTCATTTTGAGTCGTACTTACCTATTCAACTTGTTCTTATGGTGATAAGATAATTTGCCAATACATTTTGTTGATATAGATTTCTGCATTATTTGTTGATGTAGATGCTGACACTGGGTGCTATATCGACAGCGGAAGGCAGTGCTATGGTAAAGCTAGGTAACACAGTGGTTGTGTGCGGCATCAAGGCGGAGGTTACCAGACCACCTGCTGACAGGCCCAACTGTGGGGTACTACTGGCTAATGTACAGTTGCCTGCCATGTGTGCTCCGGAGTTTAAGCCAGGTAAGTGTTACCTGCAGCCATCGTAAGATGTGCCTTCTGAGAGCTGCTTATTTATACCTCATCATATCTTAGGAAAAGTTATGTTGAATTTCTTATTATCTCCACATAAACGATATTCCATGTCCTTAAAACCATTCTGTTGGGAAAATTTTTGGTTTCCAACCAAATAAATTTATGAGGCATATGATAAAATAGGTTTTAAACGTTTCACCTTGTTTATAGCTTTATTAAATTGCCTGTATCTTGTCCGAGCAATAACTAAAAGGTGACTTTTGAGAAGTATTGTGATTCATTTCTGTCCAGAGGGCACACAACTCCTGCACTGATATCACTACATAGGTGATAGTGGCTTAGTGACCTTTTGCATGGTGAGTTTTGTCAGCATTTATTGTTAAAGCCATGACTGGTTCATTCCATGGTTACAATAGTGCTAGTGCTTTGTATTCTATTGGGGATTGGGAGTTGTGTGCTCTAGTTTGCAAAGATTAATGGAAAAAGAAATTTTTCAAAATAACAACAGTATGAGGTTAGATTGATAATGAAACAGTTATTTTAGTGTGTTTTAATAATACATGACATTTGACTATTTATAAGCCTGGTCAGTAAGTTATGTAGTTCATTGTTATTCACTTTTTATATGCCATAAAAGACAGCAGCTCAACCATTACATAATACCTGAAACTTTGCACTTGACTGATATTCATTGATAGATACCTAATACCATGTTGTGACAGCTCTAGACACCAACGATACAATTTTTCAAACATGCAGTAACAGTTGAGCTAGCTTAACTTGGAAGTCGTCTCCTCTCGAGTTGTGTCTTTCATTTCAAGTTTGCATTTTGAAGTCGCCTATCCATCAACACAAGGAATCTGGCCATTACCGTACAGCTATGGCTTTTTGTTTAGCAAAACAAGCTTGTGATTCTCTGGCTAGTAAAATGTGTTGTCGATTCCTAGGGCAATCACAGCATTGAGTTTGTAAACCTCTTAAAACTGTAATTGTTTCCTCTCATTTCTACACTTATTTGGCCGATCGTGTTTGTTCTTTAATCAATGCACTTGTCTTAGTATTAAGTTTACCGGCTCTGATCATTTCTAATGGGTCAGTTTTAATTAGAAGTGTGAGGTATTTCTGTGAAGACAAAGGAGTTGCCTCGTCACTGGAAAAGACAACTTTTATACTTGTCACATGTCAGGTGTAGCATTTTCCTTGTTTGTCCTGAGAGAAGCTATCAGTAATGCTAGGGAGGGCGTTTGTAATAAACTGGTTTGGACTGTACGTTGTTGATAAGCCCTGCACACCGCTGATAACTTGTGAAAGCTTTGTTATGTCAAGAATCCGCGCCCATCTTATCTTGTTCCTGGAAAGCTGTCAGACTGATAAATGATAATATCAACCCTATCAACCTATTACAGGACCACCCAGTGAGATGGCTCAGGTGCTCAGTGACTATGTGCAGCAGGTGCTTGCTGAATCCAAGATGGTGGACATGACACAATTATCTATAGAGTCCGGCTTGTACTGTTGGCTACTTCACTGTGACGTCCTATGCTGTAACTACGATGGTTTGTCACCTCATATGAGAACTTGTCTCCCCTCTTGCCACCATGATTAGTTTAGTTGTTTTCCATAGAATGGTCATAATTTAATTTCTCTGTGGAACTACACTAACCATAAGTTAGTAAAAAGTAATACTTTTGTGTTAATACAGATTGTCATTAATTTTCCTCACTCGATAAAAGTAAAAACCCACAACACGCTGTCTTCCGCAATATAAAAATGCGTTCAGCACAATAATGATATTAATTAACTCATGCTTCACATTCGCTTTTCTTTTATTATTGCTAGTCATTAAATCATTACAAATAAATTTTTTTGTTTGGTTTTTGAAAAATAACAGAAACATAAGTTTAAGAGGTTATAAATTATTTTGATTCTCTCTAGTAGATATTTGTATAAAATAGTCATCTTGTTTTTCTGTTGCATGCCTGTTTGTGTATTCTCTGTAATAACTTTGCTATCAAATTGGAATATAGACTTTCTTTATTTCTGTCATGGATGAGTGTGTCAGGTGACAGGCGACATCTTTGCTAGGTGTCAAGTGACATCACTGCTAGATGTCAGGTGACATCACTGCTGGTTGTCAAGTGACATCACTGCTAGGTGTCGGGTGACATCTAGCAGTAATATCAGGTGACATCACTGCTGGTTGTCAGGTGACATCACTGCTAGGTGTCAGGTGACACCACTGCTAGGTGTCAGGTGTCATCACTGCTAGGTGTCAGGTGTAATCACTGCTAGGTGTCAGGTGTCATCACTGCTAGGTGTCAGGTGTAATCACTGCTAGGTGTCAGGTGTCATCACTGCTAGGTGTCAGGTGTAATCACTGCTAGGTGTCAGGTGTCATCACTGCTAGGTGTCAGGTGACATAACTGCTAGGTGTCAGGTGACATCACTGCTAGGTGTCAGGTGGCATCACTGTTAGGTGTCGGGTGACATCACTGCTAGGTGTCGGGTGACATCACTGCTAGGTGTCAGGTGACATCACTGCTAGGTGACAGGTGACATCACTGCTAGGTGTCAGGTGACATCACTGCTAGGTGTCAGGTGGCACCACTGCTAGGTGTCCGGTGACACCACTGCTAGATATCAAGTGACATCACTTCTAGGTGTCAGGTGACATCACTGCTAGGTGACACCACTCACATACTCGCATATACATGAATGTCTGCCCTGTCTTACAGGAAACATAAGAGATGCAGTGCTCCTGGCCGCTGTAGGAGCAATCAAAGACCTTTCTCTACCAACAGCTACTTACGACATGGAGGAAGAAAAAATATCGATAGACTCAACATCGCGTTCATCTTTAAATCTAAGTTGTCTCCCCTTGCCTCTGTCTTTTATGGTTAGTTTCTCTATATACTGTGTATGTATTAGGGATAGATACTGCCTGATAAGTGTACACCAATTGGATGGCTTGGAAAGTCAACCATCTTCGACTTGCAACTCATTCTGCAAAATTGTCTTTTCCCACCGCATCAAAGAATGCTGTCTACCCAATACCAAAATATCAATAATTATCATGAAATATCTGTTTGTTTAGTTTTGGAAATTTATCCTTTTTTCATCTTTTTGTTGCTTCGTTTTTCAGTCAAATAACTTGTAGTTTAGATTTCAAAGTTGGTTTTGTTGTTGACTACCACTATTTCAAATCCAGCGATCACTTTTCTTAAAAGAAAATGATTTCTAAAATATGTTATTTTCTGTCTTCTCTTAAGTTTAAAAGTTGCAGTAACTTTTTTGTGTGGCGTGTCACCAACTAACACCATTTCACTAGTCGAAGTTGTCTTTCCTTCAGTGTCAACGAGTGCTAAATAGTCTCAACCAAAGTCTTAGAAGTAATCATGAAATAGTTTCTATTTATTTTTATTTTATCTGAAAATGATCATCAATTTACAAGCTATGTTGTTTAATTTTTTTCTGTCTAATCACCTGTGATTCAGATTTGAAAATTATCGTTGTTGTTGATTAGAACAACGATGCCACAAACGAATGTCTGCCGTTTCTTTCCTTCAAAAATAAATTAAAAATAATGATAATTGTAATATTTTTCTATTATTTTATTTACAATTCACTTTCTATCTGTAATATTGCTTTAGTTTTTGAGATATTGGCTATGTAATTTATCATCTGTATGCCAGTGTGTACATAATAGCAAACCTATCAATAATAAATTAAAATGCTGACTCAATGCAAACACCTCCAAAAATTTGGCAATAATTGCAAACCGAATATTTTATGCTCTTGAAAGTTTGTGTCCAATGGCTATTACTGGGATGCCCTCCTTCTATGCAAACAAGTCAAATTTTTGCAACTTCACTTTATGGTATTGTATAAAGTGTTGCGTATCGAAAAAAAAATTGCGTAGAAGTCAGCATCTATTGCGCTTATACTATAGATGGAATTAGCGAGAGCACAACTTTACTACAATTTTATCGTTAGAAAGCTATATGAAATAAATAAACCTAGGAGAAATCAGTCAAAAATCCATGGCAACCTAATATTAGAGAAAAACGTGCAACCTGAGAAAGTTTTCAAACAGTGGGAAAACCCCAATTAATTACGGGGATTTCCAGAATTTGTCCAATGTGTTATATAAGCCCGCAATGATTATTTTTTTGGGTTTCCCCGGTAATCAATTTTTTGCACAGGTTGCGCATTTTTCTCTATTATCTATTACTTTTTAGCATTTGGTGAGTGCGTTGAACCATGTTAAGTTTATTTTGAATAAACATTTTAAATAAATGATGATGAATCGAGAATTTTCTAGCAAAAATATTACCCTGACTGTCTGCTAGAAATGAGTTTTATCAATGACTGTTGTATACGATTTCTATCTACATACATCAGAATATACAGGATACGTTTCTCTTGTTGAAAACAAGTTTTTTTTTTAAATTCAATCAGTAAAATTCATCTTTCTCATCCAACATAACCTATTTTATATAAAATGTGTCTGGACAATGAATATCGTAAACAAGAGTTTTACAATTTTTTGTTAGTATTCGTTATGATGGAACTGTTAACTTCTGGAGGTCGTAGATTATCGTAGATAATTTAAATATTATGACATGTTTTAGAATTATAAAGTTACTCTACGGCTTTTTAACTGAGTTTTTTTAGAGAATTAATGAGATTCAATCTTTCTCTAAAAATAGTGACTTGATAATGACTTGACTTGATTAATGCCGTATTTATTTATCAAGAACGATAGACGAAAAATTGTTTATGAGTTATGTTATTCTTCAATGACTTTTTGTGTTGCTTAAAATGCATTTAAATAGCTGCAGTCAATCATCTTCGCAACAGATGATATCATGAAATACAGGAATTATTTTTGTACACAACATTTATTTCTTTTTACGTACTTTTACATGTTCATCTACATTTTTGTGGTTGTTGGTTGATTTAGACATCTCTACCATTTTGTTTGACAACAATTTTTCAGCATGTTCAAAGGTTCAAGTTTATTTTTGGTAGCAGTATTATTGTATCAAGGAGAGATGAGAGAAAACGTTATGGACATCAGATTTTGGTTTTTGTTTCGGTATTTTTTGCGTTAGCGATGGAAGCGGTTTCTGCTAAAATGAATAATTATTATTTATTTATTATTTGTTGTAGTTGTTTGATGACAAGATCCTACTGGTGGACCCAACACACGACGAAGAGTCGGTCTGTGAAGGAACTGTGACAGTAATAACTACAGGTGGAGACAACATCTGTCATATCAGCAAACAAGGAGGTGCCTCGCTCACCCCTCAACAACTACAGCTGTGTATCACTAAGGCTAAACAGCGTTGGTCTGACATTAATAACCTGATGAACGCTAGCTGATGTTTCACATTTTGTATATAATTGTACATTTTGTTTTATGGAGAAATATATGGTCTAGTATTCTACCATGAGATAACATGGAGAAAATTGTGAGAAATAATTTCTTCCGTCATGTGATCGTTCTATAAGTCATGTAATTGTTCTATAAGTCATGTGATCGTTCTACAAGTCATGTGATCGTTCTACAAGTCATACACCATAGTTACAGCTGGAATTGTCTTCAATAGACATTCTACCCACTCAAAACTTTGTGGCTTGACATGTTGCTGCGTGTTGGCGGGATTAAACGCAAGCTTCAACGGCATTGCTTTACTTTGTGCGAGGTATTCTCACCGTCTTTGCTAGTTCTCTCATCAGATTTGATGTATGTATTACGCTGATCAGTGAACAAAATAATATACCCTTTGATTGTGGATTTTCATTTAGTCAACATTTATTTGTTAGCAAGGGAAATGCTACATACCAACAATATATAATTCTTGGCAACCACAATTTATGTTCATATAGGCTTCGATACTCAGTAAACAGTTTGTGTATCAAACAAGTATCATCTGCACGCAAGTCTTTAGCCGAGTCAAATATCATTTCTCAAGCAGTAGATGAATCAAAACAATAAAATGGCATCTACAATTAAAATTTGGTTTCGTACTACTTTTTTGACAATTAGTAACAGCTTTAATGAATTTGTTCAGCGTCAACGGAAATATTAACCCTTTAATGATCGTCTTATGGTTCATTTATGCAAAAATATTTTCTACTTCTTTGATTGGATTTTAGGTGTAAGGAACAGCTGATAGTCTTTTAGCTGTTTTCTGTAGTATTTCACTGGAGTGATGGCGGTGTTGGTTTTGTTAGCTTCTGCTTTGATGTTTTCAATCAGGTGTTTGTTGATATGGTCTAGCAAGCCTGATGGGAGACTATTTACAAGCTCCCTTTTTTCCGTTGGTGTAATAGATGACACAACTTCACAGTCATAATCTGTAACACTCTGTGCCGTACAACTCACACTCTCAACCCTATACGTATCATTGCGTTGGCTTTTTGAGAAAGTCTTCCA
The DNA here is from genome assembly GCA_945261195.1 of Cryptosula pallasiana. Taxonomy (NCBI): domain Eukaryota; kingdom Metazoa; phylum Bryozoa; class Gymnolaemata; order Cheilostomatida; family Cryptosulidae; genus Cryptosula; species Cryptosula pallasiana. The sequence continues at coordinate 52,499,056 of OX183132.1, read as the reverse complement.
GCTAAAACAAATAACCAAGTCAAACACTAATTACATATATAAGCCAGTTTACCAAATGAACCTAAACAAAATTCCACTCACCATGTTAGCTGTCTATGAAAATACATGGAAAGCGAAGGCTCTTATTTAAAAAACTACTCAATGAACTGTTTCACAACAAAACAACTGCAAATAATTTTGTAAGATGCATTTAGGGATAATATTATACTTACTGTTTTAACAACTCCTGCCTTGTATGCTGACAGTGCCTTTGAGTCTGTTGATAGAACTTGTTTGGGCACAGTATAGTGATAAATACTAAGAATATTTGCTGGTTTTGCTGTCACATTTGTAGGATCAGTAGTTGTGTTGTGTAGCTGTTGTACAGTTACTTTGCTCCTTTCATTCTTGCACGCAATGTACTTGACTATCAGCTTGTTATAAAGTTCTTTAGCGATGTCAATGTGGGCAAGAGCTGTCCCTTTTGGCCCAACCTCCCGTTTACGGACATACTGCGGACATAGAGAGTCCAAACGATTGTACACAATGTTGATCTTCTGCTCCAGAACAAACAGTTCTTGCTCAGGGCTGTCATGGCCGATAATCGCAGACGAGCCGATGCTACAAACCGCTAGTAGTATCGTCACTAGTACTAAGGAACTCATGTCTGACACTCAACTTGCTGTTTTTTAAAATGAAAGTTTGAACGCAGTCAATCATTGCCTTTAAGTATGATTTTTCAGCCCGATGTTTCGGTTTTATTATAAGACACATGCGGGACACGTCTAAGAATGTTATCTAAAGCAAGCACTAAGGCTAAATAGAATTAGATAACACAATCTGTCTGAGGTTGGTCAGACGGCGTGGTAAGGGTGAAGTCGTAAGGCTTGTGATATTTTTACATTATTTTTTTATTGGCAAATCGGTTGGTTTCAAGTTTTTATTCTAACAGGGATATAAAACATTTGCCCTGCAGAAGTTTGCAAAACTAATAAAAAACTGTGTCATATTCTCTAATGATATATCACTATACAAACATGGAACATACACAATTTTATGCTTTGTTTGTATCAATTAAAAATGCATAGGGTGCAATCTTCAGAAACAAATTCTTTTTGCTGCTTTTACCGTTCAAAAACTAACATAATGTGGGACTTTTTCCATTAACAATTTAAAAAAAATACATTGCATCTATCTTGACAGACTCCAATCCTTTTCATGAGACTTTAAGGTCAACTAGGCCCACGCTCCTGCACATAGTCAAATCCTTGTGAAATCAGTTTTCTGAAAAGATGAGAGAACAATTCCCTAATTTTCTGTTCAGTCTTTTTTCCATGTATACTCAGTTGACCAGAGTCTGTATCAGTGATGTGTGTGTGTGGCTAGGCCTTTTGGCAAAATGCCAGGTGAGGAGACTCTCACCAGAGCTGAACCCTGAGGGTAGCACTTGTGACGTGGCTGCACTTCACCAGCTACTTGCACCCTAAAGGCTGCGTTTATTTAGCTATCTTTCCAGAGCAAGCATGTCAGGCTTTGAACCCACAGACCTGAATTGAGTTATTATCAATTTCCAGTGTGTTTTTTGATGCACATTGACTCCACTCAAAGCTTTTCAGAACATATCCATGGTTTGAAAGCACTCTATGTCCAATATTATAAAATCAAATAAAGCGCGTTTGATCGATGTTGCGCGAGAATAACAGGATTCGCAACCTGTTCGTTGACCAAAATACAAAAAGTAATAAGCATTCGTGATTCAATACGTGGCGTATGCAACAAAACATTGGTTTAGAACACCATAGATATTCAATGAAATGTTATAGTTTACCAAGCAAATCATAAAGAAGATAACTCCCAGTTATTAACTTTCAGAAAATAATAAAATTTGAACTGCTAAAAACTGGGATAGTTTGTAAAGCTGCCCTTGAATTTAGTAACATTTGAACGCTTGCAATTATTTTGAATTATTTTCCAAGGATACAAAACCGGTCAATAAAAATGAAAAAATCAACTAGCTCGTTCAGTTTCATTCTCGACCTACGAACAATATAAATAAATGCTCGTTGATTATTTTTTTCATTCAGTGAGCTACCTTTTGTTGACACATGAGTTCCGAACAAAATGATTGTTGATTTATTAAATTTATTGCCGGCCTGATTATTTTTATAGCAATGTGTTTGTCGAACAAAGGTCACGAATACTTTTATTGGCAAGTGGATAAAAAAATAGGGAAACACCCTGACGTCATCCCGAATTGGTAAGGGCCAATAGGTAGCTAATCGATATATGTACATGTAGCATTAGCCTATTTTCTACATGTTACAAACATGGATGAAGTATAACAGGATTGCCAGAAAGTTGAAATGCATGAGCCGAAAACCAGGCCATGCTGTATCTCAACTCTCACAAATGGCTATATTTGACTCATGATATAAGTAGTGGTAAAAATCGCCGCTGAGGAAATGAGGAAAATATATCGTTGGAAAGATGCCAAAGTGCCAAAGATTACAGATGTGTTATCGTTGACATAATCATTTTTGCTTTTGTAGCGGATATGGTACTGTAAGTAACAATATTTTGAATCGTCAAAGCTATTGAAGTATAGCCCGCCATGGCTTAGGCATATAAAAGTTTTATAAGAAAACGATATTGATTACGAGACCCAAGTGGTCTTAAACATTTCGGAGCAGCATGGCGGTTGTCATAAATGGCTACATTTGGATCGTTACAAAAGTTATAATATGCAGCTGTAGCTGGCAATCTTTATATAATTCATTCATGGTTGCAACTAACTGCTGTTTACTATCCAACGGCTAGCATCTCGAATACGTCATCAGTCGAGCTCGTTCTACTGCGATGTCTTTTCCATTAGCAATAAATATAGGGATAAAACTGTAAGAGTTTCTGGTGTTAAAATATGCTTTTTCACACAAAAATTGGCTTGACGGGATTAAAACACCTGCAGATTTCAAATTTACCTAACATTGTTGCTTTTGAAAGATTGTTCTGTACAACCTTTAAACATTGCAGCTTAGTTTAGCATTAGCTTCAGCACTTTCATTTCCTTTTATACTTAATGTTCTTGCCATTGTTATACCCTGTAGTGGATTGCCTTTCTATAGCTGCTCAGAGTGCAAACATAAGCTGTTGTACCACAACACCTGAACTAGTAAGTAATTACTGTTTAGTCATTGTGCAAGTGACGCTGGCCAATCAACAGTGTCCCCTCAGGAGAAAGGTAGAATACTTTTGCATAGTGATATATTGTAGTCAACAAGACCAAAGTCCACAATAATATAGGGTATGATTGGGCAAGTCTTTCACGATGCATTTACTATTGAAAGCATATATGCTAGAACGGGTGATTTATTAAACTGGTGTCTTTTTTCTATTTTAGTTGTTTGATGACAAGATCCTACTGGTAGATCCAACCCACGACGAAGAGTCGGTCTGTGAAGGAACTGTCACAGTAATAACTACAGGTGGAGACAATATCTGTCATATCAGCAAGCAAAGGGGCGCCTCACTCACCCCTCAACAACTACAGCTGTGTATCACTAAGGCTAAACAGTGCTGGTCTGACATTAATAATCTGATGAACGCTAGCTGATGTTTCACATTTTGTATATAATTGTACATTTTGTTTTATGGAGAATATATGGTCTAGTATTCTACCATGAGATATCATGGACAAAGTTTTTAGAAAGCGAATTCACTGTTTTGTGAGTCCATAACTGTCTTACTAGTCATGCACCATGTTTATTCAACAACTTGCTTGTATTTAATTTAATTTAACAATATTCTCACCGTTACAAAGAAAGACATTTTTTGTTATAGCTGCTATGAGACTGGACTGTATGTATGTACTGTGGTAGATTTTGGTGAGTGTCATCGATAAACTGGTTGTTTACCCACTCAAACATCCATATCTGTGTGCTGGGATTCCACCCACAGCCATCGTAAAGATGCTGGGCCAATATTAACCCCTTACCAACTTGGTATGGTGATATAGGGTCGGTACAAGATGGCCGCCATAGTTGAGAATCCGTAAAACTACCTAGGATCCTACTCTAGTGCAAGAACCGGAAGTACCCTTGCTCAGAATGACGGAACAGACGACTACAAGCTAGATGTAGCATTGGAGCCTTGCAGAGCCTATGATTGGACAATGGAGACAGGACTCCGCCCTTTAGTTACTTGGCGCTATTTACTTCTAACCGTCATTCGTTGTATGATTCACTTACTATTTATATGTTTGTTTTAATTGGTCTATTTACTTCCTGTGCATTTACTCTTATTTATATTATGCAAACAGTTTGCTCTCAGCCTACCTATAAAAGCGCTGATTTTATTCACACTCATTGCATTCATTCATGTCTTGCCAATCACCCTAGTGGATCGCCACCCTAGCAATTTGGTGTTGATGAATAAAGCCCCTATTCAAACAGCATTTTGTGTAGTTTTTCTGCGCCGTGGGCTCTGTGCTTGCCAACTGACCGGCAGTAACTGATCATAGTTGTCACTGTCATACCGGCACAGTGTCCCTCTGGAGAGAAGTATAATACTTGAGATTAGTGGACTTTTGTGGTAACCATATGGAAATCCATTACAATACCTATTATGTTTATAAACAAAGGAAAGATTATAATGTCTTTGTTTTTTCAATGCACATTAGCAATCAACTGTTTATTATTGCCAAATATGGTAAATCAAAGCTCAAAAAAATAAATGTTACATAACAGCAATATTCAATTAATGACAACCCTAATTCATGTTATTGTTAATGACGTTTGAATACTCGTTTGTGCACATCAAGTATCAACTCTGTATTTGGCCAGAGTTATTTAAGGTGTAATCAAAAACCAACATTTCAAATATTATTGAATAAACATATTCCAATAGGATGCATCTACCATAGATATTTGGTTAGTACTGCTACAATGCCTACTAGTAGCGTTTTGACTTATTTGCTCTTTTTATCCAAGCAGCAAAATCTATTGATTTGATTGCCTTTTGCTTTCAACTTCCTGTTGGGGTTGCTGCATTGAAAAGACAACCGGTTTCATCCAGTTCAGCAAAATTTTGTGTCTTCTTGCGTCAGCAGCATTTTTAACACTTTTCCCAATGAAGAGATCAAATAAACTTGTAGAGGGAGCGACTACCAATACGCTCCTTTTGCTGTACTGTTTCATAGTTGATGTAACTCTACACGAGTAATCTGTAACACTCTGTGCTACACACGTTACCTCCTCAATCCTATGCGTATCATTGCTTTGTTTTTTGAGGAAGTCTTGCAGCTAAAACAAATAAATGATGTTAAATGCATCAAATCATAAAAAGGGATCAAAAACTGGTTAATCATGCAACCTGGATTACCAACTGGACCTCACTATATTCGCTGCCAATACAAAATAAATGCAACACAGTGAGTTTTGTTTGGAAAGCTACGCAATGAGGTGTTGCAAACTCAGTTGTTGTAAACAGTTTTGTTAAATACACTGACCAATCAGATCAGACTTACTGTTCTAACCATTCCTTTCTGGTATGCTGACAGTGCCTTTGTGTCTGTGTTTGAAATTTGTTTAGGAATGTTATAGTTATATGTGTTAACGACGAATGGGCTCCGAGTCTGTTCTGCCGTCACAATTGCAGGAGTAGTAGTTGTGATCATATCTTTTATTTTACCTTCAAATATTCAAAATTTTCCATTAATTAGAATCTCCCATGTGTGGTGGATTTCGTTGTCCTACTACTTTTAACTAAAACCTACATGCCCAGTCAAACTTCGCTTTTGCTGGCTGGCCCAGCAATGTGAGTAGAATCCAATGGCTTTACTGCCTTCCATCGTTTTACATTAATACCGTTATTCCCGGTATTCTCACTGCAGTAACGGCACAACACCACCTCTGCAAGATCACTAGGTCTACAAGATCACCTGTGGGGAGAGGTGGTATTGTGTCGTCCTGACACAAGATCACTTCTGCCCACAGGTGATCATGTGCCAATTTGACACTGATAATATTGCGGAGAAGTGACGTCAATTCCCCAACTATAGCAAGCTCTTGACTCAGGCTAACTGACTGCAACTCGGGACTCTTGAGTTATCGTATGTTTTCCTCTCAATAACCTCTAGTGTAAAAGTGAACAGAAAGCAGTAATGCACACAAGTAGGTATGGACAGATGCAATGAGTAGTTAGAAGGTCAGAGGTCAATCCTTCATTTGCCAACCTGGGATATAGTTTCCGGAGACCCGGTATGCCAGGTATATGTTGTGCCGAGACGAGTGCATTGCTAATTACAGCATTATGTAACTAATCATATACAGCTATCTTACGCCACTATTTTGCATGAATGTGTGTGGGCAAGATACAGTTATGTTGAAGCTCATCACACATGCACTTAATTGACAAAAAAGCACTAGCATTTTGTAATCTCCACAAAATGCCATGTGCATTCAAAAACTTACTGGAGTCATTAATTGGTCGCTCAGTAAATGCCAGCGTTGTTTGCTTTCTAATAGTTGTCTGCTCTCTAGTGGCTGTCTCATCTGTGGTGGGTTGTGCAGTCACTTTGCTCCTTTCATTCTTGCACTCAATGTACTTGACTATCAGTTTGTTGTATAGCTTCCTGGCGATGGCGATGTTGGCCGGTGTTGCCTCCTTGTTCCCAAACTCTCGTCTAAGGGCATAGTGCCGACATTGAGAGTCCAAACGATTGTACACAATGTTGATCTTCTGCTCCAGAACAAACAGTTCTTGCTCAGGGCTGTCATGGCCGATAATCGCAGATGAGCTGATACTGCACACGGCTAGTAGTAGCGTCACTAGCACTAGAGAACTCATGTCTGACACTCAGCTTTTTGTTGATTGGAATGAAACCATAATGTAATCAAGTCATTCGCTGTATCGTAGTATAACATTTTACCTCACAATTTTGGTTTTATTAAAGAGTGACCTCTAGGCACCCATAATGATCCCATCTCAAGCACTGAGGCTAAAGAGATTTAGATAACACAATCTGTCTGTGGTTGGTATAGGGCTCAGTAAGAGTGAAATGAAAAAGTTGGTAATTTCTACCTCTGGCATCTCAACCTCATGAATAGCAATCAAGTTTGCCCCAAGTTGATACGTTAACAACGATACGATAAAATTTTTGCAGAATACCAGGTTACAGAGATGGAAACAAAGCACGTGACTTTCTCTTATTTACATGTTAGCATACACAGTGGCGGATATGGAGGGGGAGGGGTGCAAACATACAGGTACGAAAGAGTCGTTTATTTCATACTTTTTGCTCCCATTAACAAAAAAGTGCATGCATATGCAAATTGTGTCTGCTTTCAAAAAATTGCGTCAGTTTGGTTTTCAGCTTTGTCCTTTCCATAACTAATTGGTTTGTTATATATTTTATCCAACAGCGACTATAAAATAGAAACGGCTTTTGGCTCGATTTATTTTTTCTGAGTTGAACAAACCATGTAAGAAGTTTACACACCTGCATATGATCAGTCGCTAGACCACTGGATGTACTAAAATATCGTTCCTCAGAATATAGAAAAGACGACTCCTTCTTGCCAAACAGTTTTATTGTGGGCATTTAGTTATGATACATATCATTTCTACACCAGCTTGGAGCATTTGGCAACAATTATTTTGTACATAAGATTTTTTTAGACCAGCAAATTCAAAATCATTTAGTTTGCCACCAACAGCTATTTGGTCAAGAGCTGCGTGGCAGAATTGGGTAGAATTTAATATTTAGCGCACAGCACTAGACTTTAATCTATTCCTTGAGTTGAGTCTGGTTGCTCAGCACCAACCAGACAGACCTACTTGGTGCTGGTGCATGACACAGCAGAGATTGCTGTTCCAGCACAAGGTTGCGCAGATTATACTAACTCTGAATGACTATACTGGTCTGGCATCAAGATGACTGATATAGCAGAGAGTTTAAGTATAGCCTCAGTGCATTTAAAAAACTATATACAGCACTTTACGACCTCCAGATGTCGTAAGCAACTGACGCTATGCTATAGATCGATTGGGTACTATGCCGAGGCCTAGAAGCCAACTAATTGGAGAGTTAGAGCGTGTCTCTGCACTTTCTCATTAGGCACTATTTCCATTTATACTTATTTGCTGTGCGTGATTTGTTTATATATATATACCAATCAATGTTAATTGTTTGTTGTTGTATGTATTATTGGGTGCATCTTAATCTATGTGTTTTTTTTGTGAAGCAACCTTTGTAAGGTAACCAATGTTTTTTCTACTTTTGTTGCTCGAGTTAGCTCTATGTGATCGCTTTCTAAAAGTGTGCCATTTTGTAGAACTGAGTAAAATGTAATGGTTATTCTATGGAAACTTTGACTGGCTGCCTCTGTGTATAGCAAAGATGTCAGCAACTTCTTTTTGGTATATTACAAGCAACACAGGCCTGTCAACTCTGGAGGAAGCTCCCAGCTAGTAGGCGTACCTTAATAATACAGTACTAGCACACACTGGCTAGTACTGTATTAGCTCTTAGTGGACATTAACCGGCAGCTAAAATCCACTACACCTTCTCATCTAATATTTTTACTGCAATCAAATATAAAAACATACGAAATAAAGAACTTCAAAATTTTGTTCAAACTAAACCGTTTGCAGTACATGAACAGTCTACTATAGCAAAAGAATGCTGCAGTTATTCATTATATACGTCGAGACAAGGTGAGCAAAAAGATTGCACAAAAAACAGTATAAAAGATTTCCTATAACTATTTTGATAAAGCTGCAAAAAACCCTACAAATTATTTTTGCTGCCAATTGGGATAGCTTTCATACGTTTGCCTGTGTCGCCGTGAGTTATAATCTTTATTCGTAAATGAGCGTGACATTCATAGTTTATCTTAGTAGCTCTATAGTTTGTACTGCCAACTTGATGGATTCCATAGTCAGAAATATTATTCTTCAACCTGAAACATAAAAAGACCAACTATAGCGCATAGCTTCGCCATTGCCACTACTAGGATATCCAGCCAACTGTTGCATTACTCTCAATCTTTTGACTCAAATAATGAGATCTTGCTGACATATTCTTATTAAAAATATTACTTGACACTTGAGGTAATCTGGTGATCTAGCTCTGAAATTACACCAAATCAATTTCGTGTTTACCTATCACAGTATAACATTCATTCCTGAGCTCTTTCACCTTATTTATTTGGAAGTGAGATGTTGATATACAATAGATGGCTCACTTGATGTGATTCTAGAAATTTCCGCAGTTTTAATAGTTTTTTAGCAGATGTAAAGTTTTTCAAAAATAGTCATGCTGTTAAAAATATGTGTATTATCATTTCACTTGTTATGAAGCTATTATTGATGGAACCAGTTAGATATTGACTGTGTCTAAAGTTAGCTATGACATTACTCACCGTGTTGGGGGTGCGATAGCGAGTTGGAGTAGGTAGTGGGGTTAAATCACCATTTACCATTCTACGGTTGCTGTCAAGTTGTTTCACCAGCCAGGTTACTTTACACTCATAAATTGTTGCACCGGTTGATGTACAATCTACATCTTCTACTTTATGAGTCTCATTTCCTTGGCCCGATAAATAATCTTCCAGCTAAAAAAGGCTGGGATATACACGCATATGCCAATATACCAAAAGAGATTGGGTCGTGGTTAGTTGGTATTGATGTAGTCTCAAGCGAGCTTGTATTTGAGATGCCACAAAAGGGTTTGTTTTGATGATTGTACAAGCCGGCCATTGAGTTGAATAACTGTTTCAGCTACGTAGCACAACAAAATACTATAGGTAAAACGTTAGACCAACGTATTACAAGTTTGAGCAGAAAGCGCAGTTTATTAGGACAGGAAGTTGCTATTACCGAGCGTAGACTTCTATATAAAGATTGGTAGCAGTAATTGGTGTACATGTGGTCTCATGGTTAAAGTGGTATTCTGATATCCACAATGACTAATTTTGAAAATGTTTTTTGGTTTTCCGTATCATAATCCTGCGTGGTCGGATATGGACATAAAATATAATGGCCCTTTTTCATTTTACCAATGGAGTCATGCTAGTAAAAGATCCTCCACCGGCCTGTATGAAAGAGCTAGGTCAACAACTGGCATAGGTATATGCTAAGTCTCAAACAAGCTACCACCTTACGGTTGCCTCGAAGCGGAGCAGAAACAAACAAACACACAAACAAACAAAAAAAAGCCAGGAAAAAGCAGTCAAAGATGCATTGCCTAAAAGTGACAAGCCAAGTTTATCGCAGCATTGAGTAAGGTCACTTACAGTATTAATCATTGCTTTTCTATATACAACCAGGGTTGTGTTATCTCTCTCCTCTATTCGTATGGGAATGTTGTACTGGTAAACTGTGAGGACTTTTTTCCTTTGTGTTGGCTTTACGGATGTTACCTCATAAACTGTAGAATAACTAGGTATGTTAGTAAGAGTGAGCTCTGCACCTCAATTGACATGCGACCGGTTGATGTCATAAAGGGATATGAATATGTTAAAATGAGCAATATATATCTGCATAATTACGTAAACAATATGGGAACAAAAGAAATGGAAATTTCATCGCAATAAAAAATTTTATCATATTATAAAAATGACCAAGTAACATACTGGATTCCGTAATCATTAAATGAAATTACTTTTACGACATACCCATGCTGTTTGATGAAAGTGTAGCAGATATGGACGTTGTCTGTCCAACAGTATCAGTTTTCTCTTTTTCACATGCAAGGTTTTTTTTCTTCAACTTCTCTAGCAGTATTCTAGCATCTTCCAAATTACTTGGAATTGTTTTGTTTAGCAAAGGAGAGCAGTTTGAGTCAACCTTGTTGTAGAATAATTTGATTTCCTCTTCCAGAGCAGGTAAACCCGGAGATAGCCATTGTTTGACTACAGCTCCCGAGCAGGTAGCAAGAAGCAGAGCTACAAGCACAGTAAGTTTCATGTCTTTGGCTTCTGTTGCCCAACAACTAAAATGATTTAGCTTCCTACTCACTCGAGACACACACTGGTATCTTATCTTCCTTATTTACATCTATTTGACTTTCCTTCTTGGTTTGTGGCGTGTCAGCACCACCCCATAATGTTATAATCTTGTACTCAGAGGATGAATTGACTAAGATAAAGCTTGCCCAGAAATCATGTGGTCGATGCGGCTTTGAACTTTATGACCATAGCCAGGTAATGCTATCTCTACTTACTTGAATTTCAATTAATATTTGTAGTTGTGTCCCCACAAGCTGTCCTTGACAAACTGAATGCCTTATAAAAGAACTCGAAGGGGTTTGATCTCAAATTTTTCTGAATATATCTTTGACATTTTGTATTATCATTAAAATCTCAAACCTGCTTTGTCAAACTATCGACTAAATTATTTTATTTCTAGGCTGCTTCTTCTTCCAAAATTAGTCTGAAAGAAAATCTTCGTATGACGTTAGTTCCTTGCCTCCGTCCTTAGGAAAATGATACAGCTAAAACAGTCTAACCAACCGATAAAGCTCACTGAGCAGCCGCTAACTAAATTTGTTGACTTTAACGAGCAGTGACAACTCATGAAATGTTGGTTTATGTAATTGGTAATTTTTTAGCCATAAAGGCTGGGAATGTGATGAGTTATCAGAAAATCAATGGTAACAACAAAGCTGAAGAGGTCCAGTTAGCCGTTTCCGATAGCAAAAATTAATTACAAAAATATTATCATTTGTTATAATAATTCCGTGATATATGTTGTTTCACAGTTTAAAAGCAGCTCAGTAAAGTTCTGGTGGTGTATCTTGTTATACTTGCATTTAGTCACCTCTTGAGTCAAGGTCGCATCTGGATGACCCTACTTACAAGCTGCTCTTTTTCTCTCATTGACCAAAAATTGCCTGTTGCCGCCATGTTTCTTTGCATGCAGCCCTGTGGGTTGAGGATCCTCTCACTAGTCCCGAATCAGCAGGAGATTCAAAAGATCAATTAATTAGCTAACACGGCAGATCTAGTTTTATTGCGGTTACACTTTTGTCAATATGTTAATATTTGTTTATGCATACTGAAATATTGGAGTATCATTTTTGCATTTAAAGTTTGCCACACTTATTGTATTTACAATAGCTTGCTAGCAGGTATTTTCTGTATATTATAAAGTAAACATCAGACTCGAAAACGTAGACAGCTACACAAATAAAAAATAACGCCCATCATTGACGAAAGCGTTCAAGCTAAAACAGTAATTGCAATGAAAATTTTCACAATGTTGCTATCAGATATGTCATAAGTAACTACAAAATAAAGTGTTCTGTGAGTAATTTTATAAAAAAAATTTAATGTGCATCCACATTCTCTTCTCTTATTTCCTTGGCAGTTGCCTATCATGTTTCATCCAATTCAGCAACAGATTTTTTTCTACTTGCAGCAACAATTACAGCACTTTTTGTATCTTTTACGCTTTTATTCATCATTTGCTCAAACAAGTTTGTTGGGGAAACGTTCAGCGCTTTTTGTCGTCCGCCGTGTTGCTTGATTGATGAAACAAACTGCATTCATAATCTGTATTACTCTGTGCTGTAAAAGTTACCTCCCAAACGTTATCAGCGTTATTGCTTTGTTTTCCGAGAAATTCGTCAAACTAAAACAATTGCACGTACCAAGATAGCGATTCATTGAAATGTTGTCACATGTCAAATGAAGGGCAAGCTATTAGATGAATGTTGGCTATTGAATCATTACCATAGGCCTACTAATTTAATAGTTCCTTTCCTGTACGCTTCTTTAGCTCTTAACTTGTACTCTCAGCAGTACAAACAAGCAGGTGATACTTGTTAACGGTGAGGGGTGTGAATTTTTAAGTTGGCATGATGTATGAAAGGCTTGCAAACCCAGTTGTATTAGTTAAATCCGTTAAAATAAAAAATTTGGCACTTTAACAATTTTTTTGGCATACAACCTCAGCCGTTTGTACCAGTATTGCTCGCAAAGTATGCAGTTGTCTGTTCAACAGTGCTGACTTTCTCCTTTCTGCATTCTGCACTCTTTGCTGCCAACTTCCTCAGCAATATTCTAGCTGCTGATTTGTCGTTTGAAATGGTCAGGTCTTCCTCACCAAAACTCAAGGAACCAAGCTGCTTGTATGGAGTTCTGATTTTTTTTGTAGTGAGATAACTGCTGAAAGTGGTCACGCTCAATGACTGCCTCTGAGCGAACAACGATAAATAGTGTAGCTAACAATGCAGCTTGCATGTTCATCTATTTTGCTTGAATCTCATGAAGGGAAGATCCGTGAAGCTCATCTCAGACTTTCTGTATCTTATCTCTGCCTTAGTTCTATGAGCGTTGCTTTAATCATTGATATGGGTGAAGATGTATGATATTTCATCGATAATGATTGTGTGGTAAACTTTTTATGCAACCCAGTTTATGTATGTTAACAGACAGGAATATTATAGACAAGCTCAGATAAATAACTGTTGCTCAATCACCACCAGGAGTTGTGCTCCCTTGGTAGTGAAAACATTGAGAAGTAAGCAGCATTAAAACAGTGTAAGTAGTAATATATGAGCAGATCTCCCTACCAAGTGTTTTTTTGTGGATTAGACCTTGGGGTGAAAACAATGGGTTACGACGTTGGATGGATTCGCCGAGTTTATATTGTATTTCATTTGAGGGGCATTTGAGTGGCATTTGAGTGGCATTTAAGTGGCATTTGAGTTTTGATTATTTTTTTACTTGATTTGAACTTATATGACATATAGATTTTGAATGTATGGCATTCAAGTTTTGATAATTTTTTTACATAATTATATACATACTTGAGAGAAAGAAAGAGATAGAGGAGAGAGAGGGAGGAGAGAGGGAGAGAGAGAGGAGAGAGAGATTTTTTAGTTTTCTATACATTCATGTATATATGGTTTATTATGGACGTATTTATGGGTATATTTATATCTACATAGAGAGAGGAGATATATCTACATTGAACAAATATATTGATCAAAAATGAAAACTATATGATTATATACCTGATTACATAATAAGTAGGGAAAATCTTCCTATATAATATAGCTAGAGTCAGTAAATACTAAGTTATACAAAGCAATACAACTTGTAATGACAATCAATGCATTCATACATACATACATACGGTATCTTGAGAGAGAGAAAGAGAGAGAGGAGAGAGAGATCTTTTAGTTTTCTAGCAATTAATGTATATATGGTCAATTATGTACATATTTATGGGTATATTTATATCTACAAGGAGAGAGAGAGAAGAGAGGAGATATATCTAAATTGAATAAATAAATTGATTAAAAATGAATCATTATATGATTATATACATTTATTACATAATAAGTAAAGAAAATCTCCCCACATAATATAGCTAGAGTCAGTAAATACTACGTAATAAATACAAAGTAATAACAGTTAATGCATAGTTTGTTCCTTTACAATGATGTCTTTGATGTAGTGATGTTATATCTTAGGAAGGAAGACTTCTGTTCTATGTGCTTTTAATTTCGTAATGAACTAAAATAAAAAAATTATGTATTAGTATAGAATGATTAAGCAAAAATGTAAAATAATTACATGAATTTGAATTATAGTTCTAGTTACATTGGATAGTTTACATTATTAGAAAAGGGAGATAACTCACCAAGTTACATTGTTCAACTTGTTCTTTCTTGAGCATTATTTTCACCAAGTGATTTTGATTCTCTTTCATCTATCTGAAACAAAACAAAAAATGCTTGCTTTATAAATATGTTGTAAAAAGATACACTAATTACACCAAAAAAGTGCTTTTTTTTTACCTGAAAAAAATGTATATGTTCAACACTTTGTTGTTAAAACTATGCTAATTACACCGAAAAAGTCCTTTTCTTTACCATGAAAATGTATATATTCAGCATTTTGTTGTAAAAAATACACTAATTACATCAAAAAAGTCCTTTTTTCACTTAGAAAATGTATATATTCAGCATTTTGTTTAATTTATGGTAAAAATTAGTAAAACTCACCAATAGTGATATGATTGCCTTGAGTTATAGATTAGCTTTTTGAACTCTTGTTCTGGACAGTTTTTTTCAGCATCATCGAAATATAATATAAGTAATTTGAGTCTTCAATGGTTTGGTATCATCTAAGCAGGAGAGAAAGTAATGTTGTGTAACATTGACTCTTCATTGGTTTGGTATCATCTTGTCTTCAAAATTGATGTAATTTGAGTCTTCATTGGTTTGGCATCATCTAAGTAGGTGGATCTTGAAAGGAATTCTTGCTGTGTTGGAGAAGTGTGCTGTCTTCAAAATTGATGTAGTTTGAGTCTTCATTGGTTTGGTATCATCTAAGTAGGTGGTAGATCTTGAAAGGAATTCTTGCTGTGTTGGAGAAGTGTGCTGTCTTCAAAATGGATGTAGTTTGAGTCTTCATTGGTTTGGTATCATCTAAGTAGGTGGTAGATCTTGAAATGAATTCTTCCTGTGTTGGAGAAGTGCGCTGTCTTCAAAATCGATGTAGTTTGAGTCTCCATTGGTTTGGTATCATCTAAGTAGGTGATAGATCTTGAAAGAAATTCTTGCTGTGTTGGAAAAGTGTGCTGTCTTCATCTTCATTGGTTTGGTATCATCTAAGTAGGTGGTAGATCTTGAAATGAATTCTTGCTGTGTTGGGGAAGTATGCTGTCTTCAAGTAGGTGGTAGATTTTGAAATGAATTCTTGCTGTGTTGGAGAAGTATGCTGTCTTCAAAATCCATGTAGTTTGAGTCTTCATTGGTTTGATTCAAAATCGATGTAGTTTGAGTCTTCATTGATTTGGTATCATCTACTTAAGTCGTAGATCTTGAAAGGAATTCTTGCTGTGTTGGAGAAGTATGCTGTCTTCAAAATTCATGTAGTTTGAGTCTTCATTGGTTTGGTATCATTTAAGTAGCTGGTAGATCTTGAAATGAATTTTTGCTGTGTTGGAGAAGTATGCTGTCTTCAAAATTCATGTAGTTTGAGCCTTCATTGGTTTGGTATCATCTAAGTAGGTGGTAGATCTTGAAAGGAGTTCTTGCTGTGTTGGAGAAGTCGACTGTCTTCAAAATTCATGTAGTTTGAGTCTTCATTGGTTTGGTATCATCTAAGTAGGTGGTAGATCTTGAAATGAATTCTTGCTGTGTTGGAGAAGTGTGCTGTCTTCAAAATTGATGTAGTTTGAGTCTTCATTGGTTTGGTATCATCTAAGTAGGTGGTAGATCTTGAAAGAAATTCTTGCTGTGTTGGAGAAGTGTGCTGTCTTCATCTTCATTAGCTTGGTATCATCTAAGTAGGTGGTAGATCTTGAAATGAATTCTTGCTGTGTTGGAGAAGTGCGCTGTCTTCAAAATTGATGTAGTTTGAGTCTTCATTGATTTGGTATCATCTAATTAACTCGTAGATCTTGAAAGGAATTCTTGCTGTGTTGGAGAAGTATGCTGTCTTCAAAGTTCATGTAGTTTGAGTCTTCATTGGTTTGGTATCATTTAAGTAGGTGGTAGATCTTGAAATGAATTTTTGCTGTGTTGGAGAAGTATGCTGTCTTCAAAATTCATGTAGTTTGAGTCTTCATTGGTTTGGTATCATCTAAGTAGGTGGTAGATCTTGAAAGGAGTTCTTGCTGTGTTGGAGAAGTCGACTGTCTTCAAAATTCATGTAGTTTGAGTCTTCATTGGTTTGGTATCATCTAAGTAGGTGGTAGATCTTGAAATGAATTCTTGCTGTGTTGGAGAAGTGTGCTGTCTTCAAAATTGATGTAGTTTGAGTCTTCATTGGTTTGGTATCATCTAAGTAGGTGGTAGATCTTGAAAGAAGTTCTTGCTGTGTTGGAGAAGTGTGCTGTCTTCATCTTCATTAGCTTGGTATCATCTAAGTAGGTGGTAGATCTTGAAATGAATTTTTGCTGTGTTGGGGAAGTATGCTGTCTTCAAAATCTATGTAGTTTGAGTCTTCATTGGTTTGGTATCATCTAAGTAGGTGGTAGATCTTGAAAGGAATTCTTGCTGTGTTGGAGAAGTGTGCTGTCTTGAAAATTGATGTAGTTTGAGTCTTCATTGGTTTGGCATCATCTAAGTAGGTGGATCTTGAAAGGAATTCTTGCTGTGTCACATAAGTAGGAGAGAAAGTCATGTTGTTTTACATCTATCGTTGGTGTTGGTAGATCTTGACCGCATGTTTATAGTCTTTGCTACTGCTGCATTTCGTCTCAAACAAGAGTCCAAAGTAGACATCATAACTACAAAATACAAAAAATTGTTAGTTACAATTGATTCATTTATTTTCATTGGCTTTATCTACATAGAGTAGCGAAGAAAAAGTTTGTGTGAGTATAAAACTATCTAGTAGAGATAAATTTATATCTACGTTCAACTAGCATTGAATAATTATTACTATTTTGTTAATAATAAATAAGTAGAGTCGGCTACTTTACTAGAACTTGGACAAACACTTATTTTAAAAATGAATAATTAGAGCTTTCTACTAGTGTTAAATAATTAATGATAATAATTTACCTTATCACCACTTAGAGCCAGATGATTTAATTAACTAAAGACAAATAATTATTTTAGCAATTCTTACCTTGATGCTGGATGTTCTCCTAGTAGCTGTAGTAGATGATGGTTCTCCGCTTGCTGTTGAAGAACTGGATGCTTTCTGTGTGAAAACAGTGGCTCTTAAATAGCTAAAGTTGCACTGATTAAACCCTATGAATCAGCATTTTTTTCCAATGCTTTCGCGGGAATAAATAGTTTATTTTCACGCGAATAGAAACCGTTGCTTTCGCGGGAATAAATAATTTATTTTCACACGAATAGAAACAGTTGCTTTCGCGGGAATAAATAGTTTATTTTCACGCGAATAGAAACCGTTGCTTTCGCGGGAATAAATAATTTATTTTCACGCGAATAGAAACAGTTGCTTTCGCAAGAATAAATAGTTTATTTTCACGCGAATAGAAACCGTTGCTTTCGCGGGAATAAATAATTTATTTTCACGCGAATAGAAACAGTTGCTTTCGCGGGAATAAATAGTTTATTTTCACGCGAATAGAAACCGTTGCTTTCGCGGGAATAAATAATTTATTTTCACGCGAATAGAAACCGTTGCTTTCGCGGAAACAAATAGTTTATTTTCACGCGAATAGAAACCGTTGCTTTCGCGGGAATAAATAGTTTATTTTCACGCGAATAGAAACCGTTGCTTTTGCGGGAATAAATAATTTATTTTCACGCGAATAGAAACAGTTGCTTTCGCGGGAACAAATAGTTTATTTTCACACGAATAGAAACAGTTGCTTTCGCGGGAATAAATAGTTTATTTTCACGCGAATAGAAACCGTTGCTTTCGCGGGAATAAATAATTTATTTTCACGCGAATAGAAACAGTTGCTTTCGCGGGAATAAATAATTTATTTTCACACGAATAGAAACAGTTGCTTTCGCGGGAATAAATAGTTTATTTTCACGCGAATAGAAACTGTTGCTTTTGCGGGAATAAATAGTTTATTTTCACGCGAATAGAAACCGTTGCTTTCGCGGGAATAAATAATTTATTTTCACGCGAATAGAAACAGTTGCTTTCGCGGGAATAAATAATTTATTTTCACACGAATAGAAACAGTTGCTTTCGCGGGAATAAATAATTTATTTTCACACGAATAGAAACAGTTGCTTTCGCGGGAATAAATAGTTTATTTTCACGCGAATAGAAACTGTTGCTTTCGCGGGAATAAATAGTTTATTTTCACGCGAATAAAAACCGTTGCTTTCGCGGGAATAAAGAATTTATTTTCACGCGAATGGAAACCGTTGCTTTCGCGGGAATAAACAGTTTTTATTCCCGCGAAAGCATTGGAAAAAATGCTGATTCATAGGGTTGTGCAGGATTTCACTGTGTGAGTTGGTAGCTCGGCCTACCTGCACAACTTCCCGAACTGAGTTGGCAACTGTGTCTATCGCTGAGCAATACAGCCCTCCCACAGGTCGACTAGTATCCTTGGGAATGGTGTGTAACCATTCCTATTTTACTAGTCTAGCTGCCGGCTGCGTTAGCTTGTTTCAATGTGCAAGGCAGAGGTCGAACTTTGAAGGCGAACTAGGCAAGCTAGGTTCGGCCAGCAGAGGTTCGAACTGTTCTGCTGAGTGCAAGTCAGTGACCGAACTTTGAAGGCGAACTAGTCAGAGCTAGGTTCGGCCAGCAGAGGTTCAGGCTGATCTGCTTATATATTACTACTCGAGTAATAGAGCATTCGGTGTACGAGCATGTACTAGCGCTGTGAAGTTATTATTGCTAAAGAACAAAGAAACTTCTGAGAGTGGGGCAAGCTGACTCTGATTTATTGTTGCCTTAACACGGCTATTTATAAAAGGAGTTACATAACCAGTAAATATGTAAACAAGACATGACAAAAGAATAGTATAGACACGCCTGTCAAGAAAGGCTTAGACAAATGAAATTTGAGTGCATAGAAAAATAGGCTGGCTTCACAGCTACGGCTGGATGCACTCACATGGGCTACATATAATATTGTGTGTAACTAGAATTGATGTGATATAAACATAGAGTGAATAGTCCTCGAGTGTAGACATAGAACAAACAAGTAAGACGGTACAAAACATAGAACGAGTAAATAGTGTTACAGTGTAAGCATAGAGTAGTAGGTGAGTGTTTACTGTCGGCGCCGTCCGCCACACACTCCGCCCCATTGGCGACGGTGGCCAATTAACAATAAGTCGGCGGCGTCGTACCTGTTTTTTATTCGTTAAGTTTCCTCATCTTCTCCTTTACTTTCTCGGCTCTTTCTAGCATCTCGAAGGCTTCTCTGGTCAGTCGATGTACCTCTTTATCGTACTCTTCTAGCTTCTTTATTCGGCATTGTCGTTTTCTCTGCCGCTCCTCTTCTTCTGACTGCTCTCTCTCTGCTCGCCAGTATGTGTGCGTCTTTCTCGGTGGTGTTGTGGTTCTGGCTGGCGACAACCTTCTCTTCTGGCTTGGCTTAGGCGTGTCGACTGTTGGCCCTAGTCTGTGTTTGATGGGTAAGCTGCCGTCTTTTTCCATGCTCGGCGTGGGCACCCCGAATGGTGGTGGTGATGTCCAACCCATAGCTTGGCAGAATGCGCCGTACTGACTGGCGTCGACTTCGTATAGGGGCTTTCCTTTTCCTCCATGCTCAGTTGTCCCCCCTTGTGTACGGATATGTTTCAATATCGTATCTCTGGATGAACTTTTTCTCCCACATCGACAGAAGAAAAACGTGTAATGTTGACGGATGTGGTATGCCACCCGCCGCTTGACTTGCTGAAACTTACATTGTTTACATGTCCAGAGTTCTCCCTTTCCAGCGGTCATGGCTCCCTTGATGTCCTCTACTGTTCTGCTGCTGATCCAGCTCTCTTTGACTTTCTCTGTCGGTGGTTTGATGTGTGAGGGTTCATCTGTCAAGTGTATTCGGTTGACGTTGGTGGTGATGTCCGACATCATCTCTTTGTGGGGAATCCTAGCCGATAGCCTCTTCAGTGGTTGTTCTAGTGCTTGTGTCAGTGATTCTACCGACACCCTGGGTACTGGTTCACTAGTGGTCGAGGTGATATCCAGTCGCTCATACTGCTCGGTTGTTCTTGCCATGGCTGCTAATAATTGTTGCAGCTGTGTTTCGATGTTGTGAGATGGTTGCTGTTGCTGGCTTCGTTGCTGGCTGGGAACTGAACGGTGGCGGGCTCGTCCTCGCTCTTTAACACTATTGGCTCTGTTTCCCACGTGTTCTCTCAGTATTGCCTCCCACGTGACGAGTTCTGGGTGACGTAACTCCGCGGTTACTTTGGAGTTTTCATCGACGGTTTTCTTGGGGGTTGTTTCCTCCTGCGTCGTTCTTGCGGTTGGCACTCCGTGACGTGGTATGGCGGGGTTGCTGGGTGAAGCGTCAGTAGGGTTTATCTCCCCATGTGTTTTGTTGATTTTCTCGTCTGCACTCTTTTGTTGTTTTGGATCGTGACTCCTCCATTTTTTCTTTCTCTCTACCAGTACCCAACCGTTTTCCTCGCAATTTTTTGCAGTCTTGATGGTTGGGTTGGTGTCTCCTGGTGCCTTGCCTCTCTCTCCTCCCTGGGTTTGGCCAGTTGGTGTTTTCGGGCTGGGATGACTTCCTGCTTGATAGCACTGGTAGTCATCGAATCTCTTCGGTCGATTCCTTTCCCTTGTAGGCCGGTTTAATGGGGAGGCTGTGGTTCCTGTGGGGTTGAGTGGTGGCCACTCGTTGACATCCAGGTCAGGGGTCACTGTTGACCTTCTAGCGACCTCGGGGGAGGCGTCTCGTCCCTTCTCTCTTCTGCTGGCTGTTGCTCCTCTTCTACTGGCAACGTTTCTTCTTCTATAGTGTCGGTGATCTCTGGCACCCTTCTCTCTTCGGTGGCTACCGCTGGGGATTCCTCTTCATTGTTGGGTGGTGGTGTCGGCGCACGTTCTTCGTACGTGGGTAGAGGTGTTGGCGCACGCTCTTCATGGGTGGGTGGCCGCTCTATCCAGTGTAGTGGCATTGGCAATGGAGCGACTGCTTCTTCTGGTCCTGCTGGGGAGTGCTTCTTCTTGGGTGGTCGACCTCTCCTGGCTCCTTTCATATTTGGCATCAGAGCTGGCTCCCGACACGTGGGTGCCCGCCCTACAGGCTCCTCACAGGTACGGTAGGACCGTAGCCGTTGGCCGTTCTGGATTGACCATTGTCCATTTCTCTCCAGCTTATATGTATGATTCGGAAATACCTCGGCGACTTGGTATGGTCCGACGAATCGTGGCTGGAGCTTGGGGTTGCTTCCCTTGACTCTGCGCTTGTTTTCCAGCACCACTAATTCTCCTTTCTGGAACACGGGGGGTTCCTCGCTCTCCTGGCTCCTTATTTCTTGCTGGCGCTCTCTGAGGTAGTTGTGCGCCTTCTGTAGGTTCTCTTGTATTTCGGCCGTGTACTCGGTGATGTTCTGGGGGGTCAGCGAGGGGGGTGTCCCTGTCAGCTGGTCGGGAAGGCGTACTTCTCGTCCCATCATCATCATATTGGCTGTCTCTCCTGTGGCAGAGTGGGGGGTGCCTCGGCATACTCGCATGATCTGGGGGAGCAGGCTGTCCCACTCGTCCTGTCCCTTCGTTAGAATTAGTGTGCGAAGGGCGTCTCCCAGGGTGCGATTCTGCCTCTCCACGACTCCGTTTCCTTGCGGATGGTATGGTGTGGTGCGAGTCTTCTTTACTCCCCAGAGACTACACAGTTCCTCCAAGAGCACCGACTCGAACTGCGCACCCTGATCTGAGTGCAGCTGTTCGGGCAGTCCCCAGTATGCGAATACCCTCTCGTCAAGTGCTGTGGCAACTGTAGGGGCCGTGGCGTCTGGCAGAGCGATGGCATCCTGCCAACGGGTGAAGTGGTCGGTCAAGACCAGGGCCCAGCGGTTCTTTCTCTTCGTCAGTGGCAAGGGGCCGACCAGGTCGACCGCCAACTTCTGAAACGGGCGTCCTGCGTACATCCGCTGTCTCCCGGGGTTCTCTGTCCTTCTACCATTCTTTGCCACCTGACACACCTCACAGTCTTTGATGAGTCTCCTCACCAACGGAGAGATACCCGGCCAGTACCAATCCAAGAGGATTCGTTGTCTGGTTCGGTGTATCCCTGTGTGAGCCATCTTGTGTGTATCCCAGACAACCTGTGTTCTCCTGCTGGGGGGCAGATCACGCACTGCTTTGGCTTGGTGGGGTGGGCGAGCTTGATGGTGAGTATGCCATCTGGCCGAATACTCATGGCCTCTCGTCTCTCGTACAGAGTCCTCAACTCCAGCTCTCCTTCTGCCAGCTCTCTCTCGGATATGCTCCCAGGCCGCTTCACTTCGGCGTAGATCCGAGCCACTGGTCCTCCTCCTTCTTGCTGCTCTTTAGCCAAGTCCCTGGTGGTCTGCATTGGGTTGGTCACTGCAATGTTGACTCTCTCCTTCTTCGGCGGGACCGACTGGACTTCCTGAGCGAGCTCTGCGTGTGAGGGTCCTCCGTCTCTTTGTTCAATGGAACTGCATTGCCGACAGTCCGTGCACACACCTTGGCGACTGAGCCCATCAGCGTTCCCGTGGCGTACTCCTGCTCTGTGTTCCAGTTTATAACGAAACTCAGCTAGCGTTTCCAGCCAACGGGCGATCTGATTCGACGGCTCCTTCCGTCGACACAGCCAGCGTAGGGAGGCGTGGTCGGTCCTGAGCTTAAACTCCCGTCCGTAGAGGTAGGGGCGGAAGTGCTTGACCGCTCTGATCACTGCCAACAGTTCTTTCCGAGTGACGCAGTAATTTCTTTCAGCAGGCGCTAGGGTCTTGCTGAAATAGGCTATCACTCTCTCCTTTCCTTCCTGGACCTGCGATAACACCGCGCCGACTCCTACTGCACTGGCGTCCGTGTCGAGAGTGTAGGGTAGACTGGGGTCGGGGTATCCTAGCACAGGAGCCTGCGTTAGTCGTGCCTTGAGCTGGTCGAACGCTGCCTGTTCCTCTCCTCCCCATTTCCAGGGTATCTCCTTCCCGGTGAGTACCGTCAACGGCTTGGCTATTGTCGCATAGTCTGGAAGATACTGTCGATAGTATCCGGCCGTCCCGAGGAATGCCTGCAGTTCCTTCATCTCTCTAGGTGCTTCCCACTTCCTTACTGCTTCGACCTTGCTTGGGTCGGTGGCTACTCCTTGGGCGCTCACCACGTGGCCCAGGTACTTCACTTCCTTCTGAAGCAACTCACACTTGGAGGGTTTCACTTTCAGGTTGGCTTGCTGTAGGCGTCCCAATACTTCTCCGAGCCTTTGCAGGTGTGTCTCGAAGTCCGGGGCGATGATGATGACATCATCGAGGTACAGCAGCAGCGTCTTCCAGTGTAGGCCCTTCAACACTTTCTCCATCAGCCTTTGGAAGGTGGCGGGGGCCGACGTCAATCCAAAGGGGAGCACCTTCCACTTCCACAGTCCACTGCACGTAGTGAAGGCTGACTTGTCCCGAGCGTCTGCGTCCAGAGGCACCTGCCAGTACCCGCTGGTCAGGTCCAGCGTTGTGAAGTACTTGCTGCTGGCC
The DNA here is from genome assembly GCA_945261195.1 of Cryptosula pallasiana. Lineage (NCBI taxonomy): Eukaryota > Metazoa > Bryozoa > Gymnolaemata > Cheilostomatida > Cryptosulidae > Cryptosula > Cryptosula pallasiana. Next base: position 52,474,992 of record OX183132.1, on the reverse strand, counting down.
AAGGCGTCCAGAGACTCGTCTATGCGGGGAATAGGGTAAGCGTCTTGCTTAGTAATGTCGTTCAGTCACCTGTAATCGACACAGAACCGCCACGAGTCATCCTTCTTCCTGACCAAAACAACGGGGGAACTCCACGCTCCATCTGCTGGCTCTATCAAGTCTTTCTCCAGAAGGTCCTTGATTTGCCTTTCCGCCTCTGCTTCCTTTTCGGGTCCCAGCCGATGGGGGGGGGGGGGGGGGGCACCTGATTGGTCGAGCTCCTTCTATGGTGGGAATGGAGTGTTCGGCCAGAGTGGTTCGGCCCAGGTCTCCGTTGTGGCTGCTGAACACTGTCTGGTACTGGAGCAGTAACCCTTTGAGCTGTCTTTCCTGCTGGGGTGTCTGACACCCTCTCTTGGCCTTGTCAAAGAGTTCTTGCAGGTGGGGGGGGGGTACTCTTCCTCCTGCCGCTGCTCGCTCGTCTGTCTTCCTGGGCTCGTTCAGCGTCTGGATTCCACCTTCATCTACTCCGGTGAAGGTGCCAATCACTTCTCCTGCCGACAGCCTCAGCGTGTCCTGTGTTGGGTTTAAGCATCGTACCAACACTCTTCCTCTTGCGTCCGGCCTGTTGACACTCGTGGCGATCGGTAACCCACCCTGAAGGCTCTCTATCACTCCCTGAGGACAGGTTTCCCTGGCACTCAGGTGGCAGGGTATGGTGACCTCCGTCTGTGGGGGCAGACTGGTGTCTTGCCGAACTTGTACTTTGGAGACAAGGCTCCTTCCATGCCGATCTGTACAGGCCAGCTCTCTCCCCTGTATCACCAATACAGGTCGGTCGAACCCTAGCTGGCATTCCTGGCTCGTCAGAAATGGCATCCCGAGAATGACATCCTCGTTAATTTGACTCACCACGAAGGTCTCGGTGAACTTGACATGCCGTATTCGTCCTTTCAGGGTTAGCAATCCGTAAAAGGGTAGCCTCGTTCCATCTGCCATGAGACCGTGCGAGTCGTACGGCTGTAGAGCCTGCTGTAGGTGAGAGGGTAGTCGGTCAAAGACGCGTTTTGCCAACAGGTTAGTGTTGCATCCCGTGTCGATGAGGTGCGTGACTGCTTCTCCCTCTATCCGTCCTGGCAGGTAGTAGCTGGAGCTGTAAGGTCGCTCCACTTGGTTTGACTGAAGGTTTACAGGCTTGGGTGTGAACCGTTCCTCCTTGGGTGGTGGCGTCTGGGTCTGCTTGTCCTTCTTTTTGGGCCTGGTTGATTCCTGCTGCTTGAAAGTCTCCTCGCTCTCCGATTCCAGTGTGACAGGGCTGTCGAGTGTCGACAGACTGGAGAATCGGTTGTGTAAAGCGATCGGAGGACTGGTCAGGAGGTCCAAAGTAGGAGTTACCCGTCGCGCTTGATCCTGGTTCCTCGGAGGTGCCTGCGCCTTCCCTTGAGGTGCCCGTGCGCAGCCAGCAGGTCTCCCTACTGCTGCGGGCGGTAATCGTTTCCCTGGCGGCTGGGCCATGGAGCAGTTTTGCATGCCTTCCGATGGTGTCCAACCTGCTGGCAACCCCAGCATCTCTTGGGAGTGTCTTCCTTCTGTTCGGCTTTGAGGTCCGCTATCTCCTTACTTAGTCCTTCCACCGTGCGGAGGAGCTGCGTAAGAGGGTCTTGCACCTCTTGTGAACGAGCAGTCTCTCCAGATGGGGTCGGTGCCAAGTCGCAGAGGTCGGTCTCCACTGTCCGAACGTGTGGTCCTCCTAGTGGCTGGTGTGGAACCTGCAGAAACTCGTTGCCTGCTTGTATTGCTTCCTCCAAGCTCTGGGGGCGAACGGCTAACAGATGTCGCTGTAGGTAAGTGTGTCCCAGCGTGCTGTGGAACGTCTGGAGCACCAGCTCCTCTTGGTTCTGTCTGGGGAGGTTGTTGTGGGCAGCCTTGATGAGGCGTTCCACGGTGTTTGCATGATCTCTCAAGCTGTCCCTGGTCGTTCGTCTGTAGCTCAGTAATTTCGCCTGTGCTTCGGAACGTGTGAGCCCAAAGGTAGCTCTCAGCTTCATGGTCACCTCCTCCACTGTCTCTCCTCTTCCACACTGTTCGGCCTTGCCTATCAAGGCTTGCCTTAAGTGTATCACTCGGTCATCTGGTTGCCACTGGTTGGCGTTGGCCACTTCTTCGAACCGCTGCAAGAAGTAGTCTACTTCTCCTGTGCCGTCGAACTGCGGCACCTTGAACTTGCTTCTGGTCGAGGTCATGGTCATCCTGTCCAAGATGTGAGTGAGGGTGTTCATCATCTGCATGCCGGATGGCTCATCTCGGTCGATGCTGAGCGCTCTCCTTCTCTGTGCCATCGCTCAGTTGGGTTCTGCTTGTGGGTGTCTCCAATCCCACTGCTGCCACCAATGTGCAGGATTTCACTGTGTGAGTTGGTAGCTCGGCCTACCTGCACAACTTCCCGAACTGAGTTGGCAACTGTGTCTATCGCTGAGCAATACAGCCCTCCCACAGGTCGACTAGTATCCTTGGGAATGGTGTGTAACCATTCCTATTTTACTAGTCTAGCTGCCGGCTGCGTTAGCTTGTTTCAATGTGCAAGGCAGAGGTCGAACTTTGAAGGCGAACTAGGCAAGCTAGGTTCGGCCAGCAGAGGTTCGAACTGTTCTGCTGAGTGCAAGTCAGTGACCGAACTTTGAAGGCGAACTAGTCAGAGCTAGGTTCGGCCAGCAGAGGTTCAGGCTGATCTGCTTATATATCAGGGGCGGATTTTGCTATGGTCGCATGGGTCTCACGACCCCAGTTTCATGTAGAACAAAAAAAATTAGATTTGTCTTGCCATGGGTGTTTTCAACTTTTCGGCATTATTTGTTTAGATTTCAGCTTGGATTTTTCCAATGTTACCTAGCAACTAACAGGAAGCAATTGTATAACCAGTAATCTTCTTGGCATGTGGAGTGGACCACCCCACTTCAGATTCACGGACGGTTCATCCTTTTCCCATTTCATTCTCGTTTCATTCATCATACACAACCATGAAGCTTTAGGGCTGCGTTTCCGGATTCATTAGGTCAAGGTTAACTTTAGTAGCGATGACCAAAGCGTATGGTTTTATTATTATGTGTGTTTCAATCAAAAATTTTGTTGGATAATGAGCACATGATAGATCTGCAGCCCTGTTGTATCATCACAGTTGTAAATTTCAGGTCTACATCCTATTGATTAGTACTATCTCCCTTGGGTGATGGTTGCTGTAGCCAAAAGCACTTAGAATTATTATTGTGGTGGTAGAATTTTTATTATTATTATTATTATTTATTATTATTTTTTATTGTTATTATAATTATTATTATAATGGTTATTCTCAATATGTGAAAACTAGCTATTTTTCTCATGTAAAGAGCTTTCATATTATTAATTATTATCTATGATACATCATACTACTACAAGCTAACCATAATAATAATCAAATAAGACTGCAGTGTAATTATTGATAATAATTAATTAATAATTAATTAATAATAATAATTAATAATAATAATATAGCAAGCTACTAAATCATTATTGTTCATCATAGTCATAATAATGATCAATTCAATAGCATTTTTATTATTTTTGTAATTTAACTAACCATCATAACAATTTCACCAGTATAATTTACCGAAGTCATTTTTTATTTATTATTATTAGCAGCCTATTCAATATCATTGTTCAATCATCAATATTATCGACAAACAGTTGCTGGTTTTGATATTATAAGTTATAGCTCTTATTATTAGTTGACTGAAAAAATACTGATTATTATTGTTATTATTCAACTTTTTGCCAATCACAAAAATTTACAATTATTGGTTTGTTACTAATACTGCTACTTTTTTTACTAAAGTTTATTTCTCTCCCAATCTCAAGGCTTATATACATGTATATCTATCATTCCTCAGATGTGAGGGTTGTGGTAGAACTGACTAAATACTTCTATCTACAACAGGAAGTGTACACTCTAGCCGTTATAGTTCTATGCAAGCACATGATAACGAAAGATTCCTCATGTGACTTGGCCTAATTCTAGGCAGCTTATTTATCTCTGTTTATATTTATGTATGTACATTACGCAACTGACACTTGTTGACAGCCACTAAGGCTAGATGTTACATAACGTTTTTATATATAAGCTAGCTGAAGCTCTCTGTTATTCAGAGCAGGACAAGAGCTCAGTTAGGCGTGTACACAATACAACCTATTATCTCTCCAACACAAAGACTCATTCATTTGCCTACAGAACAGCTGCACTACTACACTGCAGTACGACTAAGGAGTGCCGGCTTGTAAAAGCCCTTTACTCTCTCTAGTCTCCTACCCAGCTACTCCGACTATGCTGGGCAGGCAGTGGTAGGGGCTGACAGCAAGTCGTATGCTGTGACAGTAGTCGTGCACAGCAATAGAAAACAGCCTGGGGTCTAGTACAGGTGCATGCTATCAGTCGTTTACCAACCGACTATAAAATCCTGTACAGGTTTAACTATGGTGGCTCAGAACATTTTCTGTTTTGCGTTTTAAAATGTCTGAGCGATTGACAAATCGTTTGAACTCTTTTAAAATAGTCTGAAGCTTTGAAAATCTTCTGAATGATTTGTGAAATTAATTATTTGATAAAAATGAAACAATAATAAATTGTGGTTTTAATAATCATATTAATAATTATTATCATCATGCTTGTTGTTATTCTAATTCTTGTCGTTAGCATTATTATTGAGTGATATTATTTGGTTTTCTTATTATAATTATTATCATTTTGACGACGACGATGATGCTTGTTATTATTATGAGTTATAATAATAATTATATGAGAATTATAATAATTTTAAGAATAGCAACAACTGTTCCAATTAATTTTTAGTTGATGGTAATAATTACAGTAGAACTATGTCCATGATTATTTTCACTACTTCCATACTTCTAGTTTCTGTTTATTGTTATCATGTGAGTTGGCAGAAAAATGGTTAAGTAGTGTAGTAGTGTATCATAACTAATTCCACATAAGTGTGTATAAATTATTATTGATATTTTTATAATTGACAATGACATTTATTTATCACACCAAATAGCGGTATCCTATTGTACATACTATATTTGTTATACAATATTTACACCGATAAGATTTGAATAAATTTACTATCAGTTTTTCTCACATAGCCATAGGTGGTTGAAGAGAGAAGATTTCTTCTTTTTTTTGTGATAATACCTGTTATGTCTGGTTCGTATGGAACAGTGTTTTCTAATAACTGATGTAAACTTTATTGGTTCACAACGTAAAAACTGCAATAACAAAATACAGTCAATTAGAATTACAAAATAAGTGGTTAAAATACATCGAGATATGATGAGTTACAAACAGATAGCAAACTACTGCTGCATTGATTAATACGTAAGCAATATTCAGGTATAAAACTGCAATAAAACAAAAAACAGGTATATGGGTGTATAGCATACCTCGTGCTCTCAGTAACGAACCAGCATAATATGCTGACTACATGGTAATATAAAGAGTAGGTTTGTGATAATAATTGAAAATGGCTCTAGTGCTATATGTCTTTGGAACGGATCTGGGTGAAGCTTGTTGACAGCATTTATACCTGGTCAATCTCTAGTATGATTTAAAGGGTTAAAAATAAAACAAGCAAACAATGTAATAAAATTGTTATTTAAAGGAAAAATTGTTTGTGTCTGGAAAATCATCAATGCCTCAATGATTCATCAGTCCCCAGGCATCAACCAGGTGATGCAACAAGGATGTAGGTGCAAAGCACCCCAACACCCACACAGATTTTAGGCAGGCCACAAACCCTGCTGTCACCTCGAGTCACCTCAGCCCACACATCCAGCTGGCAGCAATAAACATGAGGACACCCATTAACGACTGACAAACACGAACTTCAATGATAACCGCCCAACAAACAATGCATGCTACACTTATGATTATTCACAATACCAATGTGTACACTCATACAGCACTGACTTTGATTGCTGCTATTTAAATGTCATTCTATTTTACAAGTCATTAATAGCCCTTACTTAGCTTTCTTGGCCAACAGAATCAGTAAAATTTGCTTTTAAAACTGATGAAAACACCTTTTTCCAACTGGTTGATTCTCAAAAATTTTCGACACGCGGGAGGGCGCTCTGCCGCCCCTCCCGCACCCACCCCGGCACGGGCCTCCGGCCCGCAGTCGGGCCTGCGGCCCGAGTTTCTTCGACCCCTACCGTCCCATAAATTTTTTTTTAACTACGGCCCTGGTAACACATAGGTGGAGACCCCTATTAAATATGTTGAAAATCCGCCCCTGTATATTACTACTCGAGTAATAGAGCATTCGGTGTACGAGCATGTACTAGCGCTGTGAAGTTATTATTGCTAAAGAACAACGAAACTTCTGAGAGTGGGGCAAGCTGACTCTGATTTATTGTTGCCTTAACACGGCTATTTATAAAAGGAGTTACATAACCAGTAAATATGTAAACAAGACATGACAAAAGAATAGTATAGACACGCCTGTCAAGAAAGGCTTAGACAAATGAAATTTGAGTGCATAGAAAAATAGGCTGGCTTCACAGCTACGGCTGGATGCACTCACATGGGCTACATATAATATTGTGTGTAACTAGAATTGATGTGATATAAACATAGAGTGAATAGTCCTCGAGTGTAGACATAGAACAAACAAGTAAGACGGTACAAAACATAGAACGAGTAAATAGTGTTACAGTGTAAGCATAGAGTAGTAGGTGAGTGTTTACTGTCGGCGCCGTCCGCCACAGGGTTTACTCAGTGCAACTTAAGCTATTTAAGAGCCACTGTTTTCACTTAGAAAGCATCCAGTTCTTCAACAGCAAGCGGAGAAGCATCATCTACTACAGCTACTAGGAGAGCATCAAGGTAAGAATTGCTAAAATAATTATTTGTCTTTAGTTAATTAAATCATCTGGCTCTAAGTGGTGATAAGGTAAATTATTATCATTAATTATTTAACACTAGTAGAAAGCCCAAATTATTTATTTTTAAAATAAATATTAAAAACTTGTGAAAATGAACTGGTAACATTACGTCGACTGAAATAATGCCTAAAACGTCTCGCATAAATTTTGGTCTGACCAAAAACGGACTGAAAACCTTTACCTTTAGAGCGAGTACAAAATTATCATAACTTGGTCAAGAGAACGACTCCATATCGTAATAGGAGGATAACTCCACAGTGCAACTAGTTGAGTTCTTCAACTAGTGTTAAATAATAATTTTAATCACTTACCTTAATACAGAAAGTCTCCTAGTAGTTGTAGTAGATGTTGATACTTCAGTCACTGTTGTTGGAGTGGATGCTTTCTGTGTAAAAGCGATGCTTCTTATATAGCTAGGTTGTACTAGGTACCGATTGACACGAGCTGATTCCAATGAAAAGCCTTTATAATATATAAGGTCTTTACGTAGAAAACTCACGCGAAAACTAAAAAAACATTCTTCGCGGGAGTTTTCCGTCTTATATGTTATAAAGGCTTTACGCAAAAAACTCACGCGAAAACCAAAACTATATAAAAACTTCTTCGCGGGAGTTTTCCTTCTTATGCGTTATGACAGCTTTATGCAAAAAACTCACGCGAAAACGGAAAAATAAAAAAACTTCTTCGCGGGAGTTTTCCTTCTATGTACTATAAAGGCCTTGCGCGGAAAACTAACGGTAAAAAAAATTCCGTGAGTTTTCTGCGTAAAGCCTTTATAACATAAAAGAAGGAAAACTCCCGCGAAAGAATTGTTTTGTATTTCCCGTTTTCGCGTGAGTTTTCCGTGTAAAGCCTTTGTAGTATATAGAAGGAAAACTCCCGCGAAGAGAATTTTTTTACTGTTCAACTTTTCGCGTGAGTTTTCCGCGTAAAACCTTTATGACTTATAAGAAGGAAAACTCCCGCGAAGAATTTTTTTTTCAGTTTCGGTTTTCGCGTGAGTTTTCTACGTAAAGACCTTATATATTATAAAGGCTTTTCATTGGAATCAGCTCGTGTCAATCGGTACCTAGTACAACCTAGCTATATAAGAAGCATCGCTTTTACACAGAAAGCATCCACTCCAACAACAGTGACTGAAGTATCAACATCTACTACAACTACTAGGAGACTTTCTGTATTAAGGTAAGTGATTAAAATTATTATTTAACACTAGTTGAAGAACTCAACTAGTTGCACTATGGAGTTATCCTCATATTACGATATGGAGTCGTTCTCTTGACCATAGAAGTATCTCTCCTAGATAATTTTATGCTCATAGAACCTATCCTGTTTGCGCTCAAGATCGCAGTCTTTTGGCATTGATTGACAGAATTGTCGTAGGTCCGAGAGAAAAAATAGGTTAGCCTTAAATGACATCTTGAACGACAGGTTGATTTAGAACTTTACAGCCAAAAAATGATTACAACTTTCATTATTGTATTGTTTTACTTTATTATCAACATATAACAGTTATTATTCATTGTATTTAATATGAAAAATAATTTTTACTGATAATGATTATTATTCTTATTATTATTACTATTGTTAATATTATTGTGATTTCATTTGGTTTTCATTGTTTGTTACTTTATTGAATTTTGTTCAAGTCTTGTGATCTAAATAATAAAAGAATGATAAATATTTATTTACCACTAGTTGAAAAACTTACCTACTTGCACTATGGAGAAAATAGCCTCCTACAACCAAATCCGTTTGTGTTACAAACCCTGTCTTTGGATATTGATAAAAATGTTATCTTCTTTGTATTATGATTAAATAATAATAAATAGCTCACATTTTTTAAAATATTTCTTATTTTTTGTCTTTTTAGATTGGATAGTTAAGATGGCAATTTTTGTATTTTGTAGACACGATGCCTACTTTGGACTCTTGTTTGAGACAAAACGCAGCAGCAGTAAAGACTATAAAACATCTGGATCAGATCCAATTGAAGTAATTGCAGATAACTAAAGGAATAACATGTACTACAGCATACAGAGTGAACAAGGTGTGTGTAGATTATTACTCAGTCTCATTACACTACTATTACTAAGAATTATTGTAGGTGTTGGATAAAGGATTAAGCAGTAATGTATTAGCAAGCATTAGCAATAAACATAGACTTTTCAACAATGACATTAACCAAAAAAAATAGTATAACAAAGTCATGTTTGAGCTAATAAGTTGTTGCTAAGATGTTTGAATTAACAACTAGGTAGCTAAAATAAGTTTTTCATGAGGATCTCCTGACAGTTGTGATTCCTTGAGTGGTGAGCAGACTTTTAAATCTACTGTAGTTATCTTTTGTTGATCTTATTGAGTCTTTATCAGTTAGTACATCTTGCAACAAATTCTTTGATAGCTTAGCGCTAAGCCATCTTCCCTTGAGTTTTATCCTGTCAGTATCCAGATCGTATTTTCCAGAATCTCTCAATTGATACAATATTTTTACACCTAACGCTTGATTGTCTTTACTAGCTGTCATGTCGGATACTTTCTTTTTAAACTCTTCTAATTGTTGCATCATTCTCTCCGAATCTCTATTGCTATCATCGTCAATTGTGTTTCTATCAAACGATGACGGTGAGAGCTTTGGTGTTTTAGCAGAGCTCCAGCTCTTTGGTTGCTTGTACTCTCCCCTAATCTTTCCAACATCACTCCGATAGGTTTTTGTGCTTTGAACATTTTCATTTGTCTTTTTGCGCTCAAGCAACTCGTTTTTGATTCCCATTACTATTTCATTCGTTTCAACCAAAATATTTTGGATTTTCTCGATATCTCTCACCATTTTGTCTTTTGTCGGGTTGTCATACAATGATGACGCAAACTTGTCTTGGTCAGTTGATTTAGCCCCACTGATCTTTTCCATCAAACTATGATACTCCTCTTCTGGTATAGCAAAATAACGTTTATCATATTTTAAAGGCGGAAGATTCATTTTGTATTGATATTAAAACCTGTGCAATCAGGATGATTATAGGGTCTAAAAAAAGCTACCTCTCCCAATCTGCATTAAAATTTGTTGTTTGTCAGCAATCAGTGTTTGTACCTCCTTGAAGCGCTACTACCTAATAAACTGAGTTGTGTACTGATTAGTTATTTGTAGCTCTTTTTGAAGCCTCCTCTCTCCTCTACCAAATACTCCTCTCTCCTCTCTTGCAGTTATTTCCCAAATACTGTAAATTTTAACCATCTAGAGGACTAATTTGGTGATTTTCCAACATATTTTATAGCATTCAATATAGTTATTATGTCATAAATGTATATTATTCAATCTAGATATAAATATATCCATAAATATGTACATAATTATCCTTATATACATGGTTGTATAAAAAACTAAAAAATCTCTCTCTCCTCTCTTCTCTCTTCTCTGTACATAGCTATAAAATGTTAATATGGACATGAATTTGGACATGCGCATGTACATAAATATGAACATAGGTATGTACATAAATGGACATGAATATGGACATGTACATAAATGGACATGAATATGGACATGAATATGGACATGAATATGGACATGAATATGGACATGTACCTATTCATGTCCATTTATGCACATGTACATGAATATGGACATATGCGTATTTACTGACTCTAGCTATATTATATAGGAAGATTTTCCCTACTTATTATGTAATAAATGTATATAATCATACAATGATTCATTTTTGATCAATATATTTATTCAATGTAGATAGATCTCCTCTCTCCTCTCTCTATGTAGATATAAATATACCCACTCTCCTCTCTCCTCTCTCTATGTAGATATAAATATACCCACTCTCCTCTCTCCTCTCTCTATGTAGATATAAATATACCCATAAATATGTACATAATTAACCATATATACATGAATGTATAGAAAACTAAAAAATCTCTCTCCTCTCTCTTTCTCTCAAGATACCATATGTATGTATGTATGCATTGATTGTCATCACAAGTTGTAGTGCTTTGTATTACTTAGTATTTACTGGCTCTAGCTATATTATATAGGAAGATTTTCCCTACTTATTATGTAATCAATGTATATAATCTTATAATGTTTCATTTTTGATCAATATATTTATTCAATGTAGATAAAACTCCTCTCTCTCTCTCTTCTCTCTCCTCTCTCTCAAGATGCCATATGAGTTCGAATTATGTAAAAAAATTATCAAAACTTAAATGCCATACATTCAAAATCTATCTGCCATATGAGTTCAAATTAAGTAAAAAAATAATCAAAACTCAAATGCCACTTAAATGCCACTCAAGTACCTCTCAAATAAAATACAATATAAACTCGGCGAATTCATCCAACGTCGTAACCCATTGCATAACCTCCAAGATTTAATCCACAAAAAAACACTTGGTAGGGAGATCTGCTCATATATTACTACTAGTGTAGTAGATTACATCTGTGTATACTACTTATAAATGCCATCGGATTGAGCAAACCAATAAATATCCACAAAACTTCTTCTCATTGTTTTTGTATCAAAATACGAAAAAAATATCTTCCTGGAGTTTCATAAATGGTCAAATTTTTACTTTGCTCGTCACTGGCAACAAATTACCGATACGGTATACACTGGTGAAAGTGCAAGTATAAAAAATCTATCATACCTTCAAAAAAAACAGGTAACTGAAACAACATAGTTATCTTCCCAAAGGAAGACAATTCCAATCTTAACACAAGTTATATTCTGAACATGACAACTCTGCTGAAACGGCTGTCAACTTTGTTGTTATAGCGTATTCACATTTTGGGCAACAAATTGAAGGTTTGTAAAAACTTGTGAGTTTGTATAAGCCTAAAACATTTTCCATATAGCTATTAACCTGGTGCGGTCCTTTCGAGGTAAAAATTTCACCTTCGGTTGTTGTAGTTTATTAAACTGGTTTGGTAAGAAGTACTGTTATTTATTATAACACATTCAAATGAACATTCTTTATTGTTATAAATAAAAGTTTTCAAGCTGCGCTTAAACCTACCAGAAAATCAGTCGTCGTCCCCATTGAAAAGACTTAAAGTACAGTACATACTTTTTACCGTTGCCATTTGTTTGTTCATAACTTTTAGAAAACAGAAATATTGTAACAAATATCTTTATCTTACAATATTTGATCCAAATAAAGAAATTACAAAGTAATTTAAATACGATCAAGTTTGTAGCATGGACAATTAAGCTATTTAGGTCATAGCTACGCACTGAAAAAAAATTGACATATAACAACTAAATATTACAGATGAGAGATTTATAGTTACATGTATTAAATAATAATAATAATAAATATAGATAATTATGAAAAAGATGACAAAATACCTGATGTAGCTTGAAACTACCAACATGTCACAAAAAGCTACCCCTCCCCCTCCATACTGGAAAAAAACTTTCACGTAAGAACTGTATCAGTGCCTAAGTATTCAATTCTCATTGTAGGTTTTGTGAGTATTGTTATTTTAACAATTCAATCACTGTTTCACATTCTTTTGTCAAATAATTATATAACATAAAAGACCTATTGTTGAAAAAAATGAATTGATTAATATAAGTTTTGGCCTTTTGTTTTTCTCAAATGAAACAACACATGAATGAGTTTCTCCTTAACGACTAAATAAGTTATGCAGTGGCAGCAGGAGACTACGCAAGCCCTGTTTAGGCAGCGATTTTTCATAGTAAGTAGAGGTAACACTCATTGCCCAATATTCAGTAAACTACAAAAATAGGATGCAGGCAGAAAGACGTATCACTCTGTCAAGGGAAGGAGCCCGTACAAGCAGGGAAGGAAATCGGCCATCTTTATCCAGAGAAGGAACTAGAACACTTGGTAAAGGAGCAGGTAAACCATAAACAATAGAATTGATTAATTATAAGAATGTTATTTTCAACGAAAATAATTAAACTTTATGAAATTGATATCAAGAAAGTATTTAAAATAACTTTGTTCCACTAATTGCCTGTTTCCATCAAAGTTTTATTCAAACTTTCTGTATAGCCACGAGAGAGAACACGATGTCAACAAGAGCTTCAAAGAAGGACCATAAACGGCCCACCAAGCTTTCGCTGTCCCGAGGGAATACGGAGTTGTCTTCTACTCAGCAGACTAGAGGTAACAGGAGAAAGGGTAGTATTGCCATGAAAACTCTCGAATCCGAGCTGAAAAAGACTATGCCTAGGGGTTGGAACGTCCGAGAAGGATTTCAAGTGAGTTGCAACTTTTGGAGTCCAGTTCAATTAAATACGGGTTGTTTTCAATAGCAAAGTGGCTATATATGCATTGGATTCCATTGTTTCATCTAATGAATTGATAAGCCTACGAGCCCACAACACTGGAGTTGTCTTCTTTTTCCTTTTTATTCTGGAATAGTAAACGGTGTGGAGTCAAATAAATTTGAAAAAACATTCGCAAAATGGATTTAATCGGACTACGAAGTACAAACCCATATTTTTTATGCCCAAATTCACAAGTTAAATCGGAAACATGTACGCTAAAGTTAATCATATATTGGCATCATCATTTCAAAATGACAAGCGATGTGTTTTAAATTTGAAAACACACTTTTCATTTTTTTCAGTTCAAATTAACTTTTGATTGATTTGCAAGTCCAGTTTGTTGCACATTCGATTTAAAACCTATCACTCGACTTCATGATAACTTTTGGTTATCAACCAATTTATCTGATTTAAAGTCTTGCAAATTTTCACAGTCATTCATTGCTACTAGGTGTTATTGTTGCAACCTTTTAAATTTTCAAAGCGTTGCTTAAGAGATCAATGGCCTTATTGTTTAGCCAGACAAATTATAAGAGAGGCTGTTGCCTTCTATTACAACGCTAAACAAACAAGTGAAATAACATCAATGTTCTACCTTTGCTCACTTGTATGGCTAATACATCTTTTGAAGACATTGTTCTCAGCTTAGGAATATCAAATGATACTTGCCGCAATTGCATTCGGTTCAAAGGTTCTCGATATAATACACGTTGGCTTTCTTATGAGGTGGTATTAGCACTTGAAGCAAATGTCGAAATCGTAAGTTTAAAAATGGAAGGAAAGTCTAAAAACTTTCAGAGAAGCCTGGATCCTTGGTTGGTACCAATACAGTACATCAACAGAAACGCCGCTAAGATTAATAAAAATAAAGCTGAGAAACTGCATCACTTCGCTGTTACAGACAGCATTCCTAATATTATTGATTGTGGATATGACAGGCTACCAATTATTTCGCCAAACGCAACTTCTGGAATCAGACAACCTACAAAAATATCGTCATACTTTTACACGGTGGCTCCGTTTGTCAGAACGGATTTTGATGTAAGACAAAACTTGGTCACTTTTGTAACAGCAATGACGCTATTAACAGATTTTCTTTTTTGTGGGTTTTTAATAATTTTATTATTACTAAATTAGTATTTAACAATTAATAATTATTATCTTACAGCCGGTGGCACACTTCAGGAAGATGGTAAAGTTTGTGATTGTATTTATGAAATGGATAACAGCTCTGAGAGAAGAGTAAGTATGTGAGTTCTATTATCATTTTGTTTACATGGCTTGGGTTAATAATGAACGGCTTTCCGCATCAAAATGTAAACAAAAACTGTGAACCGCAAGCTTTTATGAAAGAAAAGTTTCTTTGGTGTCTCGATCAACTTAAGTTTAAAAGCGAATTTGACGGAAAACACTTGATTTTTCTACAAAAATTTTCAGGGCTTGTGGTTGAGATTAAAAAAATTGGTTCTGGGTATCACAACCTGTCTGTAAAGTTTTAAAACTGCATATTAAAACCAAACATTTATTTGGCACATCAAGTAAACTGAGAAAAAGAATACTAACATTGATTTTATTTTGCTGAAAAAAGTTTTATGACTGGTTTGCCATAGTTTATCTATTTTTAATTTCATATACTCGAAAAAAATCCGATCTAAACTATTTTTAACTTGATTTTCCTAACGTTTTTAAAACTCGCGTGATTTCAATTAATTTTTAGTTAGTTAATCTGTCAAATGATCAGATCAGTAAATATAAATACTCGCCAATCACAAACGTGTTTGGATGCTGGTTTGCTTTGAAACTGAATTTATCTTATCTCAAAGTATCTCAAACTAACAAATACAAGTTGAATACAGTATTAAATGAGGGTGTGACCAGGTTCAAATGTGGGCCAACAATTTCTATTTGATTATGTTAACCATTTTAGCAGTGTTTATTTTAAATTGGCACTTAAGGTCAATTAAAAATAAAAGCATATCCCTATTCCGCTGGGACTACAACAATGATTTAATAAGTTGAGACTGTTCCAGCCAATGAAATAATTAATTCCATATTTTGGTTTTAGCGTTCTAAAATTCAAACTGGTTGTTTTTATATGGCATTCAGTTTTGGATAATCTGTAGATAGAAAGAAGACATAAAATAAACGTGACAAAAGGAAGCTTGAAATACACAACTTTTTTGAAAGGAAATAAATAATGCATGCTGCGTCAATTAAGTTTAGAGTCATAATTTTTTTGACTAGCTTTTATCAAAACTTGCGTATACTTGACCTTTTAAGCTCTACTGTATAAAAGTTTGCAATGATGTAGGGCAGAGAAAACAGGTGGAGGAGGCTCTGAAGCAATCACAGGAATGGCGAGCCAAGACTTCGCTTCTGCAATGATGTCTACGGATGGAACTACCTTTGACTTGAAAAATTTTCAATCCAGAAAAGAGGTAATGGTAGAGACAAAAGTTGCTGTCCTGTTCATGAGAAGAAAACTTCTAACAGGTTTTAGCGATCAAATCTGTGCCCAGCTAATCATTCTTGTAATCGCCACGATAGTTTACATTTTCTATCAAAATAAAATGTTGTCAAGTTTCTGTATTAGAAACTAGTTTTGCATAATAAAAGAATTGCAAAGTTTTGAACTAGTTTCGAAAGTTGTAATTTTAGTTCGAAGCTTTGGTGTTTATAGTACATGCACAAAGTGTGTTGTGAGATTCACAAAGAAAATTATTTTTAATCAAAATATCAAAAATAATTGTTTGCAACAGTCATTGAAAAAACCTAAGCTGCAACCTGCAAGCCATTTTTGTGTGGACAAGTTTGATTGTGACTGAAGTTGACAAAAACTTTTTTTACCAAGCATTTTTGTTCAACTTTCTATACTTGATTAACTTATTGATAAATGCACTGCATGTGAGTAGTTATCTGTTAGTAAGTACATGAACCTTTGAAAGCCTGATAAAATGATAAGTTTCATAAATGATTAGTTATACAGTCAGCCGTTAATTTTTTTAATTATGTTTCTGAGGATTAAACAAACATGCACTTCTCCGGAGAACTAGTATTTGTTGGTCTTTTAATTATTATTACATAATCATAGAATATAAATTATTTGGGCACAACTTTCAGGAAATTTCATCACATCAAAATTTAACTGATAAAACTGTTTTTCAATTTATCACAGACATGAGTGCTGATAAATCGATCAAAATAGAAGTTGTCTTCTCTTGTGAACTTGAATTTCTTTGGCGTAGTTTGGAGTTTCACTCTCAATAAACACTACTGCGTTGAAAAACTACAATAAGTGTATTCATGTTCTGTTCGTCAAAAAAGTACAAGAAATAATAGGTATTTGTAATTCAATACATCGCCTATGCAACAGAACATCAGTTTAGAACATCATAATTACTTAATGAACCGTTATAGTTTATTGAACCAATTGTAAAGAAGATAACTCCCAATCTTGAAAATACTCAAAAAATAAATTAAAACTGAGTCGCTATAAATTTGAATAGTTTATAAAACTGCCCTACAAAATTAATAAATTTTGAGCATTTGTAATGGTTTTAAATTATTTTCAAAATTACAAAAGCGGTGTACAATAATGAAATAAATCAACTGGCTCGTTATCATTTATTTAGTTTCAGTTTCATTTGAGACCTACATACAAAATAATTAAATGCTTGTTCGTTATTTTTTATTTAGTGAGCTACTTCTTGTTGACCCACGACTTCCAAACAAAAAGATTGTTTACCGATCAAATTTATTGCCAGTCTGATTATCTTTATTTAAAATTTGTTTGGCGAAATAAGTCGCGGCTCATCTGATTATTTTTGGTTCGTCCCTTTTTTAGAAATGGCGGGCCATGGCATGTGTAACAGAAACACCAGTCGGATAAATGGGCAGTTTTAGTTGTTCATCTCTGCTTGCAGATTCTGCTCAGTGCTGATGTGAGGGAAATACTGAACCAGCATCCTACCTTACGCACCAAAGAGCAAGTGCAGCTAGCTAAGTACGGACTGCAGCATGTACAGAGTTTCTCCGAGTATCCACTGCACATGCAGGAGAAGCTGGCCACAGTGGCTTACTTCCAAGAGTGAGTGGCGTGGTGTGTCTGTGCTTGCTAGCTGCCTATGACTAGCCTACAGGCTGCCTGTGACTAGCCTACAGGCTGCCTGTGACTAGCCTACAGGCTGCCTGTGACTTGCCTACAGGCTGCCTGTGACTAGCCTACAGGCTGCCTGTGACTAGCCTACAGGCCGCCTGTGACTAGCCTACAGGCTGCCTGTGACTAGCCTACAGGCTGCCTGTGACTAGACTACAGGTTGCCTGTGACTAGCCTACAGGCTGCCTGTAACTAGCCTACAGGCTATTTGTTATTGCATGTAAATTACCTGTAGCCGACCTGTGGCCTATTTGGGGCACACCTGTAGCCTATTCCTAAAGTGCTTGTGGCCCACCTGCAACTACATTAGCCTACCTGCAGCTCAGCTCTAATTTTTTTACCACCATTCGCTTCCCTTGAACCACAATCTATATTTGTCATACTAAATTCATTTCTGTCGACTTCTTTGTCGGTGACAACAAAAATTTAAAATCATCAGGCATTCAAGATTCATGACTTGCAAACAATATCTCAAGTTTTTCATAGTTTTATTCATTTCAGAATAGACAATCTACTTGACACAAAGCTCAAAACTTACAAACTACAATTGAAAACCATGTCATTATGAATGTTTTGTTGCAGGCCTACGATGTAGTAGTAAGTTTTTATCAATAAAACACACAGAGGGCACGTAAATGTTTAAGCAGGAGTATTTCAATCTTAAGGTCAACTAAAGGTCAATCAGCGTGTAAACTAAATGAAAGTAAACTCACCAACAGGCAGTTGTTAAAATAGCCTGTAAACTGATGGTAGTACTTTTGACATAAAGGCGATATGCAGCACAATTTTTTCTCATAGAAAATTATACTCTTGTGTAGCCATCTATTTGCTTTATATGTAAGTCGCAATTTTGCGAAGTAAAAATTTCCATAATAAGTTTGTAGTTATGCTCTCTTACCTAATGAGAGAACAACTCCACAGTACCTGATGAATTTTTTACATTTTTGTATCGTCAATCAAAAAGTGTTGTAAATCGTTACAATTTGGGATGATAACCTCAATGGCCGATCAATGATGCTTCAGTAACAAGTTGCACACTTTTTATTATTAGTGAACTAACCGCAGCGTTTCGCAACTATGGTATTTATTTGTGCATTTAAACTTCACACTTGTTGCAAACTACAAACTTTTATAACCATCAAAACTTTTTTTTTCAAAAAACAAATGATCTCAAAAGCCTTTTTTCTTCCCTACAGTTACATTCATAAATTTACATACATGAACTAACATATAGACAAACAACTGTGTATACATCATTTAAAATCTTCTGGAGCATTTGCAAGCTTGTTGATTGCAATAATAAATAAACTCTATTGTTTTTTATGGTTTCATAAAGGGTAATTTTTAAAACCAAAACCAATAAAGTTACGGTGATGTGTTCATTAAAAAAGGGCAAAAAATAATAAGTGCTTATAAATTAATATGATGTTTACCGAGCAGAACATCCTTAGAACATTTTAACAATTTAATATTCCTTATAGATTGCCCAACAGATTATAAAGAAGATAACTCCGAATTTGCTCAATATGAAAAAAACCATTATCGTTGCAAGCAAACATAGTTTGCAAATACACCATTTTCATATCACATGTTTTTTTAAGATAGCAGCCATGATCTGTCTGAGGATATAAAACTGGTGTGTTAAAATGAACAAATTAAACTCGTTTGTTATAAATTATTTAGTTTCCAGATTCATTTGCAAATTTCGAACGACATAAATAATTGCTCATTGACTATTTTTTTATTTAGTAAGGTACTTTTTGTTGACCTACTAGTTCTGAAAGATATGATTATTTATTGATTAAATTTATTGCCATTCTGATTATTTTTATTGCATTCTGTTTGGCAAACATAAATAGTAATTACTCTAATTGTTATTTAGACATACATAAAGCAGTTCACTTCATTTGGCAATTTGTTTACTCCTAATCCATGAAGAGGCAACTCTAAGCATCAACAGCTACAAACTAGAATTGCTGGAGTTGTCTTTCCCTGTTTTGATCTCATGAAACAAAATGGTAGCAGTGCAGCTTGTTTGCAATCCCTAGCTGAATTGCGTCACACTGTTTTGAAATGTGGACCAGTTTTGTTTTGCTCAGTCCACTTTCCGTGGTATGCCTCATCAATAACTAGTGAAAGCTTTGACTGCAATGGATAAACAAATTATTTTAACAAAAAATGTGGCTGGAGCTTCTTGTCTGGTATAATTTTTCAATCATATCGAGACTAGGGGTATTATTTCTCTTCAGGTGGTTCAAAGATATTTTTAGGGACACAGATTCTGAACAACAGTTTGGTGAGAGGAAGAGTTTTGTGAAACATGAGGACTGCATCCGTTTAAATTCAAAAACAACTAAAAAACGTCCAAAGCATTTTGATATATATCTAACGTTGGGATTCTTTTATTATAATAAAAAGTAATATTAGCTTTTGACCTGTATTATGACAGCGCCATTAGATATTTGTAGTGAGAAGACAATTACTTGAAGTTCTTTTTGGTAAAAACGTTCACACCGTTTGTTTGATTATTCTAATGACTACTGTAACTCCCATATTCATCCGAGCTATATTTCTTGTGTTTCTTTTAATTTGGAGTTGTTTTCTTTCAGTGAGCCAGCGACTTCATTGCGCTAGTTCGGTCAGGAATTGTACTTTACCAGCTTAGGCTGAATTAGGCAATTTGATAAGGGAAACTCCGCAATCTTCGAGTAATAAGTCATTTTCAAAACACTTTAAGCTGTCAATTAATAAATATACAAAACCACTCAACTTGTTTATGCCATGTTTAACGTGCTGATCAGTGGTGCTGTATCGATAAAGCCATTTTGCTTTGTCAGAAATTATTTTCAGTTTGGTAACTAAAATTGCTCGTGATTGGCTAGTACCAAGTTACTAATAGACTTCTTCCAACGACACTTCTAAGGAGTACCAGCGGGCCAGCACCAGATTTAGAAACAAATTCCGTTTTTCTTGTGTGAGTACTTTGGGTGGTCTTTTGCTTTTCTAACGTGTAAATAAGCGTTTAACACAAGAACAGTTGAAGATTGAGCCGACTGTCTACATAATTAACAGCACTACTGAGTGTGTAGATGGCATTCCCTTATAGCATTGGGTGACTGAGTAGCATGCTAATAACCAAAGCCTACTTAAATATCTACTAGCAACAATCTCCATTACTGATTGTGGATTATGCAAGAGATAATAGGCAGTAGAGGCAGGGGAGTTTGGGCTAACTAACGGGGATTTCCAACAGCTAAGAAAATGCAATATATTCCCACAGCCTCGCCAAAGTCAATAGTTTATTAATAACAAACAAACTTTCACACAATGAACAGTTTAGTAGAGGCCATATTGATTGTCTCCTACACAAATAATGCGACTAGCGATGCAACAGCACCAGTGGCAGCAGCAGCAGCCCCAGTCGCTGCCGCCCCTGCTCCAGCAGCACCTAGAAAATAAAAAGACACATTTAGTCACCTGGTCTTGAGTGAAATGAACTTGGGTTACTTATCTAATCAGAAGTTTATCCGTTGGGGTTTTAGTGCCTTAACCTTTAGACCTCCTGCTAATACATATCTACATACACACAGCATCTAATATTATTTTGTAATGAATCCTGAGCTTAGAAAACTGGAAACCTCATGAGGTCATTTTTCGTTGAGGTGACAACTTCAATGTCCGTTTGCAATCATTCGAAAAATTGATTGGGATAACCAATGGATTAGAAGTTTTTTAAATAAAGATCACTACAAGAAAGCTTAGTTTGTGGAATTGCACTCTCTTGTATCATTATTTTTCAATACAAAGAAATACACCGTATTTTGAGGATAAAAAATCAATTTATTCTTATAAAACAAATGAGCTCGCTTGTAATAATTTATTTAGCGTTTGGTTTCATGCCCGATCTACAAACAATATAAATAAAAACCTAACGCTAATTTTTTAGTGCAATAGTAATTTTTGTTGACCTCGAGTTTCCGATCTGACTATCTATTTCACACTTTATTTAGCGAGCATAGGTTGTAAATACTCTATTTCGGCAAAAAATGAGCTTTTTAGTCATGATTATTAGAGTAACGAAATAAATACCAATAATAATTATTATTGTTGTTGTTATTATTATTTACTTGCAGCATAAAAAAACTTGAGCATCAATTTGCATGTTTTAAAACAGTTGGCACTGAGGAAAACCTGTGAATAAACAGCCATTCATATGATCATGTTTTTTTGAAAAATAGCTTAATATTATAATATGCAATCAGGTATGCTAGCTGTTGGTTTAATGGTTATGTAACAACAACTTATGGCTACCTCATTAAATCCAACCCCCATCCAACTCACCTGCACTTTGTAACATAGCAAACGCAGAGCCGGCAGCAACATTACCAATTCCTGCTTGAATTCCGGCCGCTATGCTGCCACCTACTACACCAGCGCTTCCAAATCCAACAGCAGCTGCACAAAAAAATGATTAAACTTTGGAGTCATTCCATCGTAAGGCAGCTATGATTGCTGGTAAACAAAAATTGATGAAGCAAGGAATAAATCGTTGAGAAATGAGAACAAAGTCACATAGAGTAAGTACAACTTACACAATACAGCTCCTGGCACCATGGCTCCACCAACAACAGCAGCTGCGCCTATGGCAGCAATTGTAGGAAGTGACATCTTGATGGGTGGTTGAGTGACAAAAAAATGAGGTTACTGTTTCTGTTCAATGCTACTTATGCAATGATCGCTTGAGCTAAATCAATGGTGGGCGGAGACTTTATTGTAAAGGACCTCAAATAGGCGGTGCGTGCACGGCTATTGCTGCACATTGAACTGAGCTGTATTGTTTTATTTAGCTAGCTCTAAAACTGTTAACTGAAATACCTGAAATTGTCGGAGCCTACACTTCAGGTTTTGACACAAATAAAATGAATAGCTAGTTAATCACATTTTTAACAAATCACTGTTGTTAGTAATAGCTAGTAGTAGTAGCTGGTAGTAGCTGGTAGCTGTGGCTGGTAGTAGTTGCTGATAGCAGTAGCTAGTACCAGTAGTTAGTAGTAGTAGCTAGCTAGTAGTAGTAGCTGGTAGTAATAGCATTAACATCAAGGTGTTATTGATACTTCATATGATAATTTACATCCTGTGGGTTAGCCCAGTGGGTAATAATAATAATCTGTGCTTGAATTTCCCCGAGAATTATTTTTGTGAAATAATTGCTGTAATTCTAAAAGGGAAGTCCCCAATTGGTAAGCACAACCTCTAAGCAATTCCATTATATGCCCAAATCAACTGTGGCTACCATTGACTAAGTAGAAATGAATCTCTAACAAGGGGAAGCTTCCGTTTTATTCATTGCGGCACCATTCAATTGCATTGCTATGCCTTTTCTAGTTGGTGAGTAGACCCTTGCAAACTTAGGTCAAACATGGACTGGTATAAATAGTAAATAGCCAACTCGTCATCAACATAAATCCCAGACAGAATGCATTTATGATCGTTAATAGATGAGACAACTCTTGCATAGGCAAAGAAGCCCTTTTTGATCTAGACCCCCTTGTGTGAAATGGCACTCGTCGGTCGCGTAAAAGTGTAATTTGTTCGATGAAGAACCATGATATTACCATTCACAAATACCACCATATTGTGCAGGTGTGAAGACAAAATCCTTGTGTTGACAGAATGCATTCATGCTAGCAGTTGACCTTTGTTCCGCACACACATATCATTGCCGAGATAACTTTATCCACTACTAGGCTATATCACTAACTAATCATCACATGCGCTAGATCTCACCAACGATTCAACAGTCATTACATATCTCAAGGTACTTTTCCTTAGTAGCCTGCAACCTCTAGCACAGCACTAGGTCAGCTGCTAGCAGATGATTCATCTTCAGTGGTTGCAGACATCTTGTCCATTTTTGGTGGACTAAAATAAAGCCAGCCTTGATATTTTACCAGGTGGTAAAGAAGAGACACTTAGCGAGTTATATTTATCAAATACAAAGGAGATATTTAAATGGGTTTAGAAAACAACAGTAGGAGAGTGTATGGGTTACACCAGCAGGTTTTAAACTTGAAAACTTGATCGGAAATAATTAAATTTAATTATTTAGAAAGCATCAAATGTTTTCAGTTCCCATTACCCAGTGCTAATCATGGAGCTCCCAATGCTGCCCCAACAGCTCCAGTAGCTGCCGATACAGCCGATGTCGTCGCTGCTCCAATTCCTGCGGCACCTAGAAATACAGCTAAAAAAATGATAACTCCCAATACAGTATAGTTGATGACACATGGCAATAATTCACTAAATATTATTTACCTGCGCTTTGACAGGCTGCAAAAGCTGATCCAGCCGCAACATTTCCGATAGCTGCATGAGTAGCAGCTGCCACGCTACCAGCTGCCACACCTCCAGGGAGGAACCCGGCAGCACCTGTACAAAAACAGTTTACTCTCGTAAGAGAATGTAATATCAAGGGACATTTTGAAAACCACAATCAAAAATTGGCACTTTGATTATCAACAGTTGGAGCTTGATCACTTGCTCAAGTCCGTGTTGTTTCACTGACTGACTCACTCACTGACTCACTGACTGACTTATTAGTTATTTCTTGCATTACTTGGAATGATAAAAAATGAAACGTTGATTTATATTCTGAATCATAAACTCATGACTTTGATTCTTACTTAAAATAGATTGATTACTTTGAAAAGTATTTTTCTTAAATATTAAACAGCAGTACCAATTTTTGGTTCTGGACGACATCGTATAACGATATAGTGATATTAACTAGAAGGACAGACATTTCAAAGTGCATTCTATTTTGACAGGAAATACAAATGATAATTATTTTCAATAAAATAATGAGCATGGATCAAAGCCAGAATAGACCACTACTAATTATTTTCGTCTTTTTAGCAGTGCAAAGAAAGCCTATTTTGAAAGGGCGTTATTATTGTTGAAAGTTTGTGGACTAATTTTTGAAGTAGTATTATTCTGGCATCTGATCTGTATGAAGTATGAAAAATGAGTTATTTGTTAATTGCTCACCTAGTAAAACTGGTGGTGCAACGATTCCTACAGCCACACCTATCGCTCCGTAGAACAACATCTCTGCCATGATCTAGTTGTTCGTTAGTAGCCGATTCGATGAGCAGAAAGAACTTGTACTGTATGCTTTACCTCTCTAAACTGTACTAATGAGGATCCCTGTGTATTAACGAGGCCCTGATCCTTGTTTGGATTGATGCGTTGATTCTCGGGGAATTCCCTTTTGCTAAAACTTACACCAGAAAAAACCTGTCTGTAACGCTATTAAACAAAATATCAAACCTTCCGTTTCAAAAAATAATAGTGTACAGGAGTTTGTGTCTGGGTGGTAGCCACCTGTACACTCTCCCGATATGCTCTGTCTCGACCCTAAGTCAGTGTTCAATAATGTGCTATTATTGTTTCAGGGTGCGTACATTGGCTTGTGCAGTTTCGTGTGCAACCGAATCTGGCGTGGAGTGAGTGCAATAATTATCTGGTAATTATTGGCTGCATCCGAACATGTCTATGTTCGACAATAATTCCCGCTGTAATTATTGTTTAGTTTAGAGTTTGTTGCGAACTGTGGCTTGGACAATAATGGTGCTGGGATTATTGTCTAGTTTATAGTTTGTTACGAACTGTTATCTCCGACAATAATTGTGCAGGAATTATTTGGTGTCGAATCTGACTCAGTCGAGATCGACAATAATTACACTGAAATTATTGGTGTGCTATTTGGTCCCGAACTCTCAGAGCTCGTACCGTTATGATGAATCGAACTATTAGGGCACTAGGTGTTTGCGTCGTATTCCTCACCTCAGGTGAGGGTATACGCAGTGATAGGGCGAACCGTTCTCACTTTCCACAGAGCCTCGTGCTTGCTAACAGTCGACCAGGTCAGCGCTTGTAGTTTTGGTGCTCCTAGCTGTGCTTGCTTCTGAGAGAGAGAATCTTCTGAGAGTCAGGCTAACTCTGAACTTTATTGTGCAAACATGAATTTAAATACAGAGTAGGTGGGTGCAGTTAATAACCACGTCTGGGAAAAACATTGGTGCAAGCCACGCCTTGCCCTTACATCAGCTCAAAAATATAATAATTAAAACCGTGGAAAAATATAATATACAGTAAATAATAATTATTTGGGTACGAGATAGAACGCACAAAATAGACTCTAGCAACATGGGCACAGGTAAACAATAGAACGCTGACATAGACATAGACAATGAGTAGTGAGTACGTATTGAGATATACATGTAGACATTGCGTAGACAGAGAGTTACTTGTGAGTTAAAGGCTTAAATCCTACACAATAGAATTACACAATGAGAAAAAGGCTCAGCCGATAATTGTGAGAGATTGTCTTAGGATAAATAATAAACGTGAGAGAGTACTGGCGTCCCTCACAATAGCAACGATTGTAGACAACTTTATTACAAACAATAAAAAAAATCCTTTAAAAACTTGTTTGCAGCATAGTAACATTGATTTCATATTAACTGAAACTTTCTTTCAGCAGGTATAGTCGCTAAAGCCTGGTTCACATACATGACGTAGATGCTCGCAAGTGATCGCGGATCCCTCATTCGAGCATCTGCGATGTATGTGAACCTGGATTTCCTGTGGCTCGTTAGACGTCGTAGAGGCTCATAGAAAAGTTCAGCTGAACAAACTTTCGTGCGACCGCCGTACGATAGAGTAAATTTTCTTACTTTCTTTCTCAAAAACCACATTCAAGTCAAGGTTACTCATGTAAAAATTACTGCCATCAAAAAATTATAATAAATAATAAAATTATTATTGTTTAATTATAAATATTGATTATTATTTATTATTAATTTTCTGAGTGAAATATTGTGACAATTGATTTAAATGTACAAATATATTTGTTTTCATTAAATTTTTATATAATAGCATAATCAGCATAATTAGAGATTCAAAATTTTATATTAAGAAATGGTAAAAAATGATAATGCACCATTGAACAACAGTTAAAAGTTTAAATAAAAATATGGAATAACATTTAACATTAATATGAGCAAAAATGTAATAAATTTTTTATAACTGTTAAAAATAATAAACTATTTTGTGTAAATTGAACAACGATAATTCATTTAGTATGTATATAGTCGTTGGTCAGTGAAGGCTTGTTTCGAGATTTTATTACCTCCCAGTCAAGAGAGTGATTTTACCTCTTGCGATCGTCGGTTTGCCAAGTTTATGTGAACTTGTATCGCGGATCCGTCGCACGAGGGATCCGCGATCACTTGCGAGCATCTACGATGTATGTGAACCAGGCTTTAGAGTGGACAATAAAGCATACAAACATAAAATATCCCTTGATGGGCCTACGGCTTAACGATATTAATGTCCACTAAAGTGCATAACAGAAAATGTTTACTCTGCAGCCAAATATTAACTTAGTGAATTAAATACTTACATACACAGTTCGCTTGTTCAGAGTCCTCAACCTAAATGCCACACTAAGCACTATCAAAATCTGCTACACTTATATAGGCAACAGCAAAAGCTGGCTTTTTATAGCTTTTTTATTCAAAAATTTTAATGGTAATTGCAGGGTTTTGAAAGCACCTATGACGTAATAATTGCTTCAGGTTTTATTATAAGCCAGTTGGCTGTTTAGCGGCTAGCTCAGAAAAGAAAAAACATCTATCTGAAAGCTATCAGAAGTCGATGGTATGGTGGCTCATAACGTTAGACGGTTTCGTTTTCAAAGTGTATGAACGGATTTGAAATAGTCCAGACGGTTTGCAAAGCGTCTTTTACATTGAAAATAATTGGGTAATTGTAGTAAAATAGCCCAAGAAACTATGTTTAAAAACGGGCTTGTTGGTTATAATAAATTACTTGTCGGCCTCAGCAGTTGCAGGATTAATGCTATAAAACTGTATTTCCTGTCCAACAATTGCAAAATCTGCAAACCGTATAGTGGTCTTGCAAATAATTCAGACGGTTTAGAAATGATCCAGATGATTTAGGAAATTACAAACCGTATGGACGCTTTAGAAAGAGTATGAACTATTTACAAACCGTATGAATTATTTTGAAATAGTCTGAACTGTTTTAAAATAGTCTAAACTATTTTGAAATGGTTGGAGAAGTTTGCAAAGCACATGGCTTTCGAACCAAAAGTGATCGTCATAATTTTATTTATAGCCTCTATATAACTTTGTCAACATAGACGTCGATCAAAAGACATAGAGCAAGTTAATTAACTGTATAAAAATGTTGTTGAATATAATCTCTAAAATGAATTTTTACATTTACAGTTAGGTTGTATTTATTATTTAAAATAATTTAAAGCAAATAATATTCATTAAATCAAAAATTTCATTTATTTAGAAAAAATTCAACCGTTCAGTGTTTAGGAGAAACATTATCCATCATAAATGGACTGTAGATCTATGACCAATAGAGCGAACCAGCAAATCGGCTCGGATTTACTAAGTTCACAAAGCGTTCAGAAGTTTTTGCAAAAGTTCAGACTATTTCAAATTCGTTCAAACGGTTTGGAAAGCGTTCAGACGTTTTCAAACACAAAAGGCAAAACGTTCTGAGCCACCATACGATGGAGTCGATTTTTGAACATGCGCAAATGCGTATAATTGTTTTCCAAGTATTCATCTCACAAGGAAGTTAATTCACTCATTTAAGCTTGAGACAGATTTTGCAAAAGAATCTATAAATAATGAATGATGATTCAAACAGAGAATGACTATTTCAATAATGAAATTTGCTGAAATTGCAGGCTTTTGAATCGCTAATGAGTGTGAGCTAGTAAAAGCATGAAAAGTAGCTTTAACTTTCAGAGCCAAATATGGAAAAACAAAAGAGTTGCTTTCCCGAGCAAAAGTGGAAAGCAACTCCAAATTTGTAAACAAATGTGATTTTTGTTGGGAAGACAACTCCGCTAAATTTGCTAGCTATTGCCTGAATGAACTCTTCCAGAGACAATGAGTAACTATGGAGCTGCAAAAGTTCAATTTTTAGCGTCAGACAAAACCCACTACCCATACTCTACGCTGCACCCAACCATCGAATCCCCCGTACCTGAAGAGGAAACCTTTACCTCTAGAAGAGTTGTCTTTCCTTAGTGTCAAAAAGTCGTAACCAAAATACTAAAAGTAGTCTGAAATTCAGGCATGGTTATTTTTTTCATAGTGTTTAAATTTTTTTTCACATTCTTGATCGCGAATATTTTGAGGTCAAAAAACTTCCAACTCAGTCTTGAAAATTATTGTAGTTAACTTGATTACGACAACTGGAAATCCAAACTTGGATGTTTTTTGCTATCACAAACAAACTGTAAGTTGTAATATTTTAAATCCCGTGATACTATTTGACTTTAGAAGTAATTTTTTTCAACTCCGATATTGCTTTGATTTTTGAGATTTTTAGAACTTTAAAATGCACACTTTAACGTAGGGGCCCGTTTTGTCTAGAGAAGGGGTTTTGATGGTAGAGTATCCGTAGTGGGTTTCGTGTCACCCCATTTTTCAATGTAACAGGAAAAGCAATGTTGACATTATAGGAAACTAAATCAACTCTTGAGTTGATTATTTATCAAATTGCTCAAAGCATAAACGAAAGACCTTTTCAATAAAACAATCAGAGCTTTATATTTATTTCTTTATCAGCGCCATTTTGTTGCTGGATTAAATGGCTCTTGAAAAATGAGTTTGTATCCTTCCTTAGTTATATATTGCGATAGATTTTACATAAAGAGACAACCGCACTAACAACCTACAAATGGTATTTGCTTGCTGTCAACCCTGATTTGATCCAGTGTACTTAACTGCACGAGAGGTGAGTCAATGGAATGTGCTAGCCAACACACTAGGAGTGTCCAATTGAAAACACGACTAGCTGCGGCAGGTGAGCTGCGGTGAAGCAGCTAAGCCAAAGGAGAATAAACTCTATGCATGCACATACTCTGTTCAAAGCACAGTCAAAGATCAAACATGAAAATGGCAGATCGTTGCACAAACTTACATTTTTCATAACAAAATCACAGAAAAAAACACAACACAAAATATTTAGAAATTGGTAACTTACTATTTTTTGTAACCTATCTAAAATCGATGCATAAAAAAGCAAATGCTTTGATTGAGTCCTCCTACAAGCTAGTCTAATCACATCAATCACGGTTCACAGCTCTGCGTATGAATAATAAAGTTGTAATAAAATATATATTCCGCGAACCAAAAAAGGGCAAATCGAATGACACAAAAAATACTTCACACTAGCAAAAAATAGATCAGTAGTATTGCAGTGAGCAGGCCAGCACTTGCAATGGTAACTGGTAATGGAAAATTCTTCGCTAGTTGTATAAAAACAGTAAAAGTGGGCTCATCTCTGCCTCTAGAAACAAACAGTGTGGCTATTAAATAAAGGAATAAAATAAACAAACTGGGTGCAAGAAAAACTAGGAATATGAGAACGAATGAAACCGTAGCAAATATGATCCAGAAAGGAAATGGAAAGGTTTTGAATGCATCTTTTACAGAATCTGCAAAAGAAAGTTATTATGCTTTCGTTATTATTGAACACGATAGCTTTTATTCATTTTGTTGTAAAGCATTTTTTTGCCATTGTTACATCATAAAGTTACTGTATGTTACACTCACCAAATGCAAACCGTATGAGAATTGTAGTAGTTAGCAGACAGGCTATTTGCTTCAACATTCTGCTAGCTATGCTATTGTCACTGCTTGTAGTTGCTAAGCAACATGGTAAACAAATGCTTGCAAGTTTATTGACATAAATTGAGCTGGTGGCAGTAATCAATGCAGTGATGCGTGCGCTGATATGAAATCGCAAGTAACAAATAAAATAAATACTAACTTTGAATTTGTCTTCTCTGTGATCAGATCACTCTTGGAATCATTGTTAGTGAATAGTTTTCTAACATAAAACCTAACTGAGAAATTGATGATTTGACAAATTTTATGGAACTACATGAAATATAATTAACTTTAATTTTTTACATGCCACCTTAATGTTACATAACTGATTTTGTACATTTCACGATTATAAAGTAAAAGTGTAGTTTGTTCCATCAAGAGCCATGATCTTACCATTCACAAATACCACCACATTGTGCAGGTGTGAAGACGAATCCTTTTGCGTTGACAGAATGCATTCATACTAGCAGTTGACCTTTGTTCCGCATGCTGCGCATATCATTAACGAGATAACTTTATCCACTACTAGGCTATATCACAAACTAATCATCACATGCGCTAGATCTCACCAACGATTCAACATTATATTTGATTTTAAAGTGTACATTTCAAAGTTCTAAAAATCTCAAAATTCAAAGCAATATCAGAATTGAAGAATTATATCTCAAGGTACTTTTCCTTAGTAGCCTGCAACCTCACGCACAGCAGTAGGTCAGCTGCTAGCAGATGGTTCATCTTCAGTGGTTGCAGACATCTTGTCCATTTTTGGTGGACTAAAATAAAGCCGGCCTTGATATTTTACCAGGTGGTAAAGAAGAGACACTTAGCGAGTTATATTTATCAAATACAATGGAGATATTTAAGTGGGTTTGGAAAACAACAGTAAGAGAGTGTATGGGTTACACCAGCAGGTTTTAAACTTGAGACTTGATTGGAAATAATAAAATTTAATTATTTAGAAAGCATCAACTCTTTTCAGTTCCCATTATCCAGTGCTGATGATAGAGCTCCCAATGCTGCCCCAACAGCTCCAGTAGCTGCCGATATAGCCGCTTTTGTCGCTACTCCAATTCCTGCGGCACCTAGAAAATCAGTAAAAAGATGATAACTCCCGATACAGTTTAGTTGATGACATTTTGCATAATTCACTAAAGATTACTTACCTGCGCTTTGACAGACTGCAAAAGCTGATCCAGCCGCAACATTTCCGATTTTTGCCTGAGTAGCAGCTGCCACGCTACCTGCTGCCACACCTCCAGGGAGGAACCCGGCAGCACCTGTACAGACACCGTTTACTCTCGTAAGAGAATGTAATCTCAAGGGACGTTTTGAAAACCACAATCAAAAATTGGCACTTTGATTATCAACAGTTGGAGCTTGATCACTTGCTCAAGTCCGCGTTGTTTCACTGACTGACTCACTCACTGACTCACTCACTGACTTATTAGTTATTTCTTGCATTACTTGGAATGATAAAAAATGAAACGTTGATTTCTATTCTGGATCATAAACTCATGACTTTGATTCTTACTTGAAAAAGATTGAATACTTTGAAAAGTGTTTTTCTTAAATATTAAACAGTAGCACCAATTTTTGGTTCTGGACGAAATGATATAGTGATATATTAACTAGAAGGACAGGCATTTCAAAGTTTATTCTATTATTTTAACAGGAAATACAAAATGATAATTATTTTCAATAAAATAATGAGCATGGATCGAAGCCAGAATAGACCACTACTAAGTATTATTTTCGTTTTTATAGCAGTGCAAAGAAAAGTGTATTTTGAAAATACATTATTATTGTTGAAAGTTTGTGGACCAATTTTGGAAGTAGCATTATTCTGGCATCTGATCTGTATGAAGTATGAAAAATGAGTTATTTGTTAATTGCTTACCTAGTAAAACTGGTGGTGCAACGATTCCTACAGCCACGCCTATCGCTCCGTATAACGACATCTTTGCCATGGTCTAGTTGTTTGTTAGTAGCCGATTCGATGAGCGGAAAGAACTTGTACTGTATGCTTTACCTCTCTAAACTGTATTAATGAGGCTCTGATCCTTGTTTGGTTTGATGCCTTGATTCTCGGGAATTCCCTTTTGCTATAACTTACACCAGAAAAAAATTGTCTGTGAATAATGCTATTAAACAAAATATCAAACCTTCCGTTTCAGGGGCGTTTTGAGTTGAAAATCCAATCCCCTAACAAAATAAAACCGCTCAAACCGCGGAAAATCTTTTGTTAGGGGGTTGGAGGAATTTGTTAGAGGGTTGCCTGTTAGGGGGTTCACCATGAATGTTAGGGGGTCGAGTTTTATTAATGTCATACTATATTATTAGTTATTAGCTAATCATTATTATTTTCTTTTAATTTTTGTAATTTATTAATGATGATGATAATAATTACTATTATTTTATTATTTATATGTGTTTTATTATTTTGATTATTTATTGTTATTATTAATATATTTTTATTTATTATTTTGTTAATATTATAATAATAAATAATAATATAATTTGACTGCTTCAAATTATTATTAGTTAACTGTTATTTATAACAATTATTATTATAAATAATAATAATCATCATAATAACAATCTAAAGATTATAAATAATAGTAGCAGTGAAGTGGTGAAAATCCAATCATTATAATAATAGTTACAGTAGGAGTAATAATAATTTTAACCACCAAGTCACATACAGACAGTTGTTAGTTGTTGCATAGCAGCTTTATTTGAGTGTTGTTTAATAATGTAAAGAAATATTTCTTTATGGTAGAGCTTTTATCCAAAAGCACGAATATTCATTTATTTGATTGGTTAACCAAATGTTCATGAGCCAATGATGTGCCTTGTTAGTTGTGTGAGAACTTTATTGTTCTATCACAATGGCGGGTAAATGTCAATCCACAAAAAAGTAAAAGCATGTAGTTGGGCTAGGTCTATGTTTCATGTTGTAATGCTAAGATAACTCCAAACAATCATTAGAAGAAAAATCAATCCCCACAAACCAAAACAATACCCGACAAATTGGACCCCCTAACGTTAGGGGGTTGGGAGTTGTACCCCCGACTGTTCGGGGGGTCGGGGGTACTCAATACGCCTCTGTTCCGTTTTAAAAAATAATAGCAGCAATTGTAGACAACTTTATTACATACAATATAAGTAATCCTTTAAAAATTTGTTTGCAACATGGTAACATTGATTTCATATTAACTGAAGCTTTCTTTCAGTAGGTATTGGTCGCTAAGAGTGGACAATAAAGCGTAAAAACATAAAATATCCCTTGATTCGCCTACAGCGTAATGATATTAATGTTCACTAAAATATCCCTACCTAAAATCAATGCATAAAAAAAGAAATGCTTTGATTGAGTCTTCCTACAAGCTAGTCTAATCACATCAATCGCGGTTCACAGCTCTGCGTATTAATAATAAAGTTGTAATAAAATTTATATTCTACGAACCAAAAAAGGGCAAATCAAATGGCACAAAAAATACTTCACACTAGCAAAAAATAAATAAGTAGTATTGAAGTGAGCAGGCCAGCACTTGCAATGGTAACTGGTTATGAAGAATTTTTCACTAGCTGTATAAAAACAGTAAAAGTGGGCTCATCTCTGCCTCTAGAAACAAACAGTGCTAAGATTAAATAATGGAATAAAATAAACAAACTAGGTGCAAGAAAAACTAGGAATATGAGAACGAATAAAACTGTAGCAAATATGATCCAGAAAGGAAATGGAAAGGTTTTGAATGCATCTTGGACAGATTCTGCAAAAAAAAGTTATTATGCTTTTGTTATTATTGAACATGATAGCTTTTATTCATTTTGTTGTAAAGCATTTTTTTGCCATTGTTACATCATAAAGTTACTGTATGTTACACTCACCAAATGCAAACCGTATGAGAATTGTAGCAGTTAGCAGATAGGCTACTTGCTTCAACATTCTGCTGGCTATGCTATTGTCACTGCTTGTAGTTGCTAAGCAACATGTTAAACAAATGTTTGCAAGTTTATTGACATAAATTGAGCCAGTGGCAGTAATCAATGCAGTGATGCGTGCGCTGATATGAAATCGCAAGTAACAAATAAAATAAATACTAACTATGAATTTGTCTTCTCTTTGATCAGACCACTCTTGGAATCATTGTTAGTGAGTAGTTTTCTAGCATAAAAAGTAACAATGAAATTGATGATTTTGAAAGTGTACATAAAATTTGATTAACTTAAATTTTCTAAAGGTTACCTAAATGTTACATAACACGATTATAATTTTTAGGATAGACGCCAAGAGAGTGATAATTCGAGAAGGACATACAGCTGAGAATTTCTATTTTATTCTCTCTGGTTCAGCAATCGTCACCAAACTGGTCAAAGATGATGATGTGGGCAAAGTGGAGCTCAGATTTGAAAGGTTTCTCACAAAAGGAGACAGTTTTGGGGTGAGTCATTGTGGGCCATTTTGGTTAATCAAAATGACCGATAATTTTTCAATCGTACATATAACTCAAAGAGCAGGCATAAATGCTAGCAAATACATTATTGATAAAAAAATAAACATTTTGACAGAAACCTGCTTTTACAGGAAATGGAGCTATTACATCATTCGAGTAGACAATGCACGGCAGTCAGCCAGACTCCTATGACCCTGCTATGCGTTGGGAGAGACAACTTCTTTAAAATATTCATGTCATCTCAAGGAGAGAATAATCTGCCGGATCATGTGAAATTTCTTTGGTAAGATAATTTTTCTGTACAGCTCAAATGCTTTTTGAATATTTCTAAGCTGCTTATGTGTTATGTAACCATCTCTGTCTCATTTTAGCTCATTGGAAATGCTAAAAGGTTTCCCTCCACAACTTTTTGTCGACTACAGAGAAAAATGTTTGCTTCATTTCTTCAGGTGAGACTGATTAACTTAAACTTCTAGCGAATGCAAAAATCTGGTTTATAGTGACTTTAGCGAAACAGCCGAATGCTAAATGCTGCTTATCGATTTAGGAAATTTCAGCTTTTGCAAATATCTGCCAGGTTGTTTATGACATAACAAGTAAATGATTTATTGAACATTCCGATCATTCAGAAACAGTTGGCTGTGAAAAAATTTACTCGTAGTTGCCCTCTCATTGGTGACACAAATTCTAGTCACACAAAAAAAAAAAACTGAAGCAGATACAAGTCTTCTATGACATTAAACAGATTCCATGGAACAAATTTACAGAATGTTGAAGTGTGAAGAAGTTTATAATTAATAACGAGTTGAAAAGAAAATTTTAAATTTATTTTAAAGCCATTTTCGCTGACTCTTTGAACTTTTCATTGTTTGTAAAGCCACCATTACTCTTAGCTGAGGATTGATTTCATGTTGTTTCAATTAAACAACTTAAAGACAAAAACTTCTTTGCAAAAAGTTGGCTGTCAGCTTTCATTTCAGTCAGAAGATTTTTATTCAGTATGTTTTAACTGCAGAAAAAGCACTTTTAATGAAACTAATTGTTCAGCGTTGTATTTCACTGTGTATCATGTTGATCCCAATGAACTCCAAGCTGTTTGCTGTTTAACTTACACATAAGTTGTACAAGCCTTCTGCTGAATATTTAGAGCTGATATTATAAATATTAAGAGTATTCGAGACCTCTGTTCGCCGAACACATAGCAATAAAAATAATCAGACTGGCAATAAATTTAATTAATCAATAATTATTTGTTTCGGAGCTCGTGGGTCAACAAAAAATAGCTCACTGAATAAAAAAAATAATCAACAAGTATTTATTTATATTGTTCGTAGGTCACGAATGAAACTGAACACCAGATGAATAATAACGAGCGAGCTGATTTTTTCATTTTCTTAGACTGGTTGCATATCCTAGAAAAATAATTCAAAATAATTGCAAGCATCAAGAATTTGCTAAACTGAAGGGCAGCTTTACAAACTATCCCAGTTTATAGCAGCTCAAATTTTATTATTCTTTGAATTATTTAAAAAATTGAGAGTTATCCTCTTTATGATTTGTTCGGTAAACTATAACATTTCATTGAATATTTATGTTGTTCTAAACTAAACACCTATTATTTTCTGTATTTTGCTCGATGAACAGGTCTTGAATACGCTTATAATTATTTCCTTTGTCCGATTGCGATGTCTTTCAATCAATTTTTATTTACCACCTACTCTATCTAACCAAACTATCTACCTTCAAACCATCGAATTTAACTTAAGTCGTGACCCCTTCATGGCTGACAAAAATTTGTGTTTATAATCATAGGAGAGGAGCTGTAATAGTGGAAAATAGCCTCAAATCTGAGTGGATTTACTTCATTAAGTCGGGCACTTGTCAAGTACTCAAAGACTTGAAAGGTCTTCAGCACTCAAAGAGTTCAAGCAATAGAAAACAACGTAACACTGCTACAATACCTACAGACTTCTCTCTTTCTTTGCCAAGACTTGGAACTGGTGCTCAACGTAAGTCAATGGTCTCAGCTCATTTGAATTTGGTAAACACGATTATCAGATAGGGCTGAGTCAGGAAACCATAATTATTTTAAATTTGGTAGCTGCTTCACAGAGTTCTAAAGGTAACTAATATTTTTTGTGAGAACAATAATAATAAATAATTGAAATGAAAATAATTGGAAATGATACCTACACATTTTCAATATTTTTGAAAACTGTTATAGCTCCTTACCAGGTAGACAGTTTGGTAATTAATAACAGTCTTAGTTCAATCCTAAACTAGTTTTATGATTAGAAAAATAAGTAACGACAATTATCCTAATCAAATTTTTGTACGCTGTAATAATTGTGCATAAAAGCGAGGTTATCACAGTTTTTAAATACAACTTGTTCAATGCTGTCGCTCGAAAAATTAATTTAAAACAAAAGAGTCAAGTACTTTGCAGAAAACCTGATGTGAAATGGCTTTTGTAAACCAGGAAAAAAAATTTCAAAGTCAAAACTAGACTTTGGCCAGTAAAATAATGCTTTTCATTATTTTACTGGCCAAACATATGTGCTCTAGTTATTGGTACCAAAATGTAAAAGCTTTAGCTTGTCTCAACGAAGCGAGAAAATTATTAAAAACAAATACTTGTACACTGCGCTAACCACAGGCTTTTCAGACAAAATATTGAGTTTGTTCAAAAAGCATAAAAAAAAATATTAATTTGTAGATTGACATGTTTTTTATTTTGTAGCCTCAAAGACTAACAGTGGTTTGAAATGCCTTCCACCTCCCAAACCAAAGACTCCGAGAGAAAAGCTTAAGTCAGTCAAGAGTGAGTCACCAACGGTGCCTAGTAACAACTTTCTAGAAGGAGACTTTCTCTCTAAACAAGATGATCATCTGCCCTTGCTGATGGTGAGTAGATGGAAACAGCTCCTAAAGGCGTGCAAAAAGCAGTAGGAACTCATTAGAATACTGTTGTATTACTTTTAGATGGAGAAAAGATTGCAGACAGATAAGGAGTTTAATGCTAGCTACCAGGAAATGATGTCATCTCTGAATGTTCCTCTGGAAAACACGACCCCTCATCGTACGGCAGCTAGAAATAGCAAGCTGAATGTTGGGTACACCAAAAGCAAGTACAACACTCTCACCGTCATCAAAAACAAAAAGAAGCAGCTGAAGGTGAGTTGTTAGTCGAAAATTACTCGTCAGAATTGAACCGCTACTACCAGGTTATAACACGTTTTTAAAAATTTTTGATAAATTTCTAATAATTAACATTTTGTGACAACACTACCAAAAATTAACAAAATGAAGGTGACAAAACATCGTATTTTTTGCTTTCTTTTGACTTTTCTCAGCAATACCTAATAAAGAAACAGAAAAAAATTTCTCAGCAGCATAGAGCTTTAGCTAGCTCATTGTGCATGCCTGATCAGCGCTAAATTTTCAAAAATTATAAATGGTTTATTTTAGCCACTCTCACCACCACCATATGTAGCTGAACTTAGTAGAAAAACCAAAGTGAAGTTCAATGAAGACATTGAAAACTTGTCAACCAAAGATGATGAAACTCAAAGTAGAAACCACTCTACTTCTAGCCAAGACAACAGACCACGAGCTAGCTCTTTCTCATTGAAGGTAGGTACAGCACAATGTTATCTTTCAACTAATAAAAAAAACCAAACGTTTCAGTCGCTTACACAGTTTTAAATAATTATTACCCATCCCATTGCAGGAGGGAACAATTTCTAAAAATCATCAAAAGAAGGAGCCAGCGCCTGTTTATGTGCAAGTTGACTTGTTGAAGCCTAGAGATGCCTTTGTAAGCAGCTATATGTTATACATAGAGCAGCTAGTTTCTAAAACTAGGAGTTATGCTCTCATAATATAATTGCTGATAGCAGTAACTATTTTGGATATAATTCTAGGGCTTGACGAACATCAAGTTTGATGAGTTTATGGAGAACAAAAGCCTGAATGTGAGCCTTGTAAGTACTTGAATGTGCTTGTAAAGCGCTCAGATGGTCTCTTGGAGTACTCACTGACATATACCATGATACACCCTAGTTTACAATATATACCAAATTTCACTAAATGCAGAGTTGCTTTCCCTTACATGATATTATGGTAATTTGACAACATGTGTTTAAACGGTCAGCTGAAGGACTGATTCCCCAAGCTAGATAACCACAATTTTCTAAAATTTAATTTTGCAGGTGAGCAGGGGCGCTGAGTGTATTATGGTTGAGAAACAGTTTTTTATAGACAATGCTCCACAGGAAGTGAAGCACGCAGTGATGTCTTTAGTACGACCATACCCCGACGTAGAGGTCTTACAAGGTATGTAAAAGGCATATCATACATTTAATCATTTACTAACAAAGTTTGGTACTAAGAAAATTGTACAAATGTGATGTTTTAGGCAACCTAGAAATCAAATCTGGATGGGAAGATTACAGAGAAGACGTGTTGCAACTGTCACAGGAAAAAATTGCAGAAAAAAGAAAAATCGCTCGCAGGATACTAGTTTAAGTGAATTAATCAAAGTGTGGCCAGCTGCCTTTGTCATGTGTCCCTCTGGAGCCAAATGCTTGAATGACTACATTAACCTTTAGAAGAAACGCTGATTTTCAACAGTTCATAATGCATCAAATTAACATATGAAAGCTTTGAACAACCATTCATCTGAAACCTCAGAGTGTTTCCTAGCTCTCTGGAAATTATATGCCAAAAATTTTAATTTGAAGAATAGTAATAAGGGCAAAAAATACAGTGCTTATATAACCACAAATAGCTTATAAATGTAAATACTAGTAATAGCCAAGAGTTAATCATAGAAAAATAATCTTGTAATAGCTTAAATAATAATTACAATAACATCTCATTGCCCAATACTGCTAAATGGAGAGTTATCCCTCCGAAGGGGAGATGACTCCTTGTTTATTCCTGGCTCCAATGGCGTTCCAACAACTTTAAACAGAATTTTGCTGCAAAGTTTGGGTTAATATAATAAAAATTTATACTAGATTGAAACGGAAGATGCTCACACATGTATTAATGCCAAAAAAAGTTCATTTTATGAAACAAATATTGAATACAGAGCTCCAGTGGAGTTGTCCATATATAAAATAGCGCTGGAAACGGCTGGCCACACTTTGATTACTTCACTTAGGTTCAAGTTGTTCTGTAGATGAGCTAATACTTTTATGCCATTTTGATATCGTCCATTGAAATCTTAGTTTACAAGTGAGCTTACATGTCTTACAGAAGAAAACCAAAGTGATTTTAATGTATTTGTATTTTAAATGAAAAAAATTTAAGAATAAGATAAAATAATTATTCTTGTAGAAAGTTTTTACCACATTTGCACTTTGTTTGGTTTATATATCTTTATTCAATTTATTTTCTACTCACTACTCTGGGAAGGCAGGTAAATAAATCAGAAAGTTGTTTGTAAAGCCTCTCATTCTAAGCAATTAAAAAGAAGCTTAATACGAACAAAAGCATCGTCAAAAACTGTGAACTCAAAACTTTAGTTTATTAAATTTGGCAAAAAATGACTGTAGAAAAAAAAACCAAGGACTATCTTGAGCATCATTCATAATAAAATAATGATTTATTCCGTGTAGGATATCTGTGCCTCAGTCTGTTTTTACTTTGGATGCGGCAGCAATACACAAAGTAGCCACTGCACCTGATGCCGCTGCTCCAGCTACCGCGGGGCCGGCTATACCCACAGCACCTGCAATGTAAAAGTTGAACTTGTTGAATAAGCTTTGTAGAAGGTCAAGATTCAATAACTTTCAATCATCAAAAGAATTATAAAATGTTACAAAGAAGCAGTTCATGACATCAAATTCTATAACTACTACCTGTTACTAATTACTACTAACTACTACTACCTACCACTAACAGCTAATAACTGCTACCAACTACTACTAGCTACTGCTAACTACTATCAATTGCTACTAAATATTACTTACTACTACTAACTACAACTGACTACTACTAGCTACTGCTAGCTACTGCAACTGGTCGTTAACCACTGTTACTACTCGATCAAATCAAGCCTACCTGCACTTTGAGCTGCTGCAAATGCTGACCCAGCAGCTACATTTCCAATGGCAGCATGTATCATCGCTGCCAAACTTCCTGCTGCCACCCCGCTAGATGTGAATCCAACAGCGCCTTCAAAGTAAAAAGACTTCAGTAATAAGTATTATTATTTAAGCTTGTACCATTACGATTACAGGACTACTGGGCACTTACTAAGTATGATTGGTGAAGCTGCTAGAATAGCAGTAACAACTATCGCTCCAATTCCTAGACCTATCAAAACGTTCTTTAATAATTTCTTTTCCTCTTCGGTCCACATGATGGTGTGTTTAGTAGTGTTTGTGAATCGATGTGTGAGCGAGGTTAGTGGTTCTCATTTTATATAGCTCTCAATCAGTTGAGTCGACATAGCGCAATACTAACTTCTTTGATTGACTTATCAGTTGAATGCTTGTTGATATAAGTTTGTGATTATGTTTAATTAATAAAGCTTAATCATCGTTAACACAGCTGTTTACTTAGCTTAGTAATTCCCCTTGTTGAAAAAATTCTGTTTGGAATCCCTGAGTTTGAGAGTAACGTGTGCAACACAAAGCTGATTTGAAAATTGTCAATGACTGCTTCTTGATATGACGATTTGAGTCTGCCAATTCTTTTTTGTTTTAGAAATATATGTTACTTAAATTAACTGCAGACAATTTTAGTATCTGATGTCTTTAATGCACAAAGTCAACAAAATTTAGCTCTCCATTCCATACGAGGTTTTGATTGTCTTTCCATCGATTGCGTTGCCTTTTTCACTAACACTGATTATTATGTTCTGACACATTTTTTTGGTGAAATTTTTCCAGCATGGGCAGTGTTTTTGATGTTTTTGATGTTTTTGCCGATGATTCCATATCAATTACCAGCACCAATTCATGTTGACTGGCTACTTAATACAGAAACTTCTTTTCAGTTTGTTGTTTCACATCAAATAAGTATTGTGAGCACAGCAGAAAAGTTGTTCTCGAGGCCAATACGGGTTTGCACCTACCAATAACGCTTGTTATACAGGCCAAGATAACGGTTCAAAAATTGATGTCTGGTGTAACAATTGTTATAAAACAAATTTGATGTGTGGAATTAGCGACTAAATATGACTCAGCTTGATTAGTGCATTCAATAGTTCTAGGTGGTTACACCAAATAAATTGATCATTTTTTTTGTCAAAGAGTCTAAATGTACGCAGATAAATATTATGATATTGACACATTAAAATTTATTGATTTAACACAAAAAAACTAGAAAATTTCACTGCTACCAACAAAACCGGGCTTATGAAAAGACGTTTGTTGGTTTTTTATTTCAACAGAAAAATACAGTAATGAAAATGATTAGCAGCAGAGGAAATGTTGGGGCGCAATAGCACTGCAGCTAGTCGAGGCACCAGGCCCAGTATGTTGGCAGTCCACAATAAATCTTGTATGTTACCAAGAGAGTATGAGCAGAAGCGAATTTTTAAGCCTACGAAAAGCGCAGTTTCAATTACTTTGTGTAGAAATGCCAAATCTGCAAACTTACTCATTGTTGCTGTGAAAATAATATTTCCTCAACAGCCCACAAAAACGACTGGAAAATGTTGAACGGTAAGAAAATTTATATCTCATATTGCCAATATCACAGTTGTTGGGTTAATAAAAAGTTTTCACTGAAATTTTTATGCTTTAACAACCCCGTAGGCAAAAAAATAGTAATAAGCCAAGACAAGTATATTTCTGAGCACCAAGTAGAAGTTCTCAAGTCTTTTGAGAACTCGGGTAATTGCCCTATTCCCCTGTTGCATAAGAGTTTTTCGTAATAACCTTATGATATAGCGGGGCTTTGAAGCCTTGATAACAAAAGCTGTTACGACATAATATTTGGATTTTCCTGTTTGGGAATTCCTCATTGGGTTTCCAAATGCTGTATTTATTAGGTGAGAGAGTGTTGAGTCATATACATGCAAATACACTTAGTTATGTAACAACATGTTTTAGTTAGCTGTACAAAGTCTAATACATTCCAAAGGGGAACAGACCAGTTGCTAATCAGGCCGATTATTAGCCGTACAGTTGCAATCAACTAGAATTAAGGATGAAAAAAGTGGAGCCT
Organism: Cryptosula pallasiana; assembly: GCA_945261195.1. Lineage (NCBI taxonomy): Eukaryota > Metazoa > Bryozoa > Gymnolaemata > Cheilostomatida > Cryptosulidae > Cryptosula > Cryptosula pallasiana. The sequence goes on along the minus strand of OX183132.1, from coordinate 52,432,202 downwards.
ACACCTTTATGACACGATGATTATAAAACACATTAAAAACAAAAAAATTGTCCCAAAAGAAAAGTTTATAATTCATTCTTATCTATTTTTTGTGGCTTGAACAGTGATAGTAAACAACCACTTCAGTTTTTGAAATAAATATCTAAGGAGCTTAGTAGGTATCTGGAACGCTTTGCCTTGTTAAACTAACACAAGTTAGTTGATAGCCCCCAGATTTTCTCACCGTTCCCACCTAGAGGGCTGTGTTCTTGCACGGGTAGCCGCTTCGCAATCCCCTAACTCTATCAACAAAAGCCACCTGGTTCGTCTCCAATGTCACCATCTCGTAAGTCCCAGCACCTTTTGTCTGACTTTATAGCGTCTTTCCATCTTTGCTTGGGTTTACGTCTCCTCCTTTTACCAGAAACTTTCATCTCTGCAACTTGCCGTGTTTCATCTCCTTCGTCTCTGCGGCAGACATGCCCATACCACTGCAGACATCTTCAGCAGATATGGTTAGCCAAATAAATGATACAATTTTTAATGCTGTTATCAAAGAAACCCCAGTTTCAATTTTTTTTATAAAAAGTTTGATGTATAATTTTTATAAATAAAGGAAAAATATTCACTAATAATATGTCTTGATTTATTGTAGCAGGTGTACAATGGCACTAAACAAAAGCTAGTTTGAAGTGATGAAGAGCTCATCTATACATACACTATTATTTTCGCCGAGTGAGACAATCTGCTGTTGACAGTGCTGGGTTGCGAATGTGGAAGTACCTTCACTCTCTTCTTTGGTGCAAACTCCACAAACCTATGCTTACATCTGCATTTCATATACCGTTACTGTGTAATACAAGAACTGAGGTTGACTCATCAACCTCATGTACATATAGCGATCACTAAGCTATTTCCTTAGCGATTGAGTGATTTTGAAACTTCTGTTTCCGGAAAAATCGTTAAGCAATTGCAAACATTCTATTTGAGGTTATCGCCGGGTTTTAATCTAGGTCAAAAATCGCTAGCCGATTCTTCGATCAACCAATCACAACGCAAAAAAGCTTTATGCTGTTTCCAGTAATGTCTCGTTATCTGCACCACTCCAATCTATCAGCGTTTATATATGAAGTTCCACGCTATGCTTTGTAACGGCGAGTTTGAAAGCTAAACAATGGATAGTAGTGAAAACTTATGCAATTTAGTGAAGGGAATTCCCATATCGCTAAGTTTAATCGCTAGCGCAATTGCTATATGCACATTAGGCAATATATTGCATAACAAAGCCATTACTTGTTTAATCTTTAACTTATAATTTAACAAGTTTGTTCTCACTTGCTGAGTCAGCTACAGACTAGTGTGAGAAAGAACTGACTTCTCATTCCAATATATTGTTTCTAAATCCTGTTTATTTGGTTTTTCTGGTTGCATAACATGCAAATATTTTTTTTTCTATAATTAAGAAGTTTTGAAAGCTACACCATTGCATCATTTTATAAAGAGTGTTTCAATTGATCATTTTTTTTGTGGTGACTATTAGGTGAGAAATGGAAGTTTGCAAGGCTCAACTTCAAAACTCAGTTCAGCTGCAGGATTATCTGTAATAGGTTCATGAATGATACACAATTACTCGCTTGAAATGGATTAGCTTAGCAGTTAAGTTCATTGGAAAACCTTCTCTGCTGACAGCCCTGTAACCACACATTGCAAGTACAAATAATTGCTTAACTGACACAATTGTTTATTCTGATTCTTCAAAAATGAACATTGGTGACTAGATCACTAAGCTTGCTCAACAGTGTATATTGTACAACACCTTTGTTCAAATATTAACGAATTGAAACGCAATCGAACGAATAAATCAACAGCAATGTCTTAAATTATTCAAACAATTTCGGCTAAAATTGTTGATCGAATTTTACAACGACTAGTTTTGTGTGCAGTTTTCCAGTCATAAGATCAAACATGGCCAAAACCTGCAACAACAGTTGAGTGAGCTGAAGTGTTTGTGTTTAATGAGCGTGTGCTCTATTCATAACTTGAATGTATGTGTCAAAAGCTGTCTCATGTTATCTCATCGTTTTTTTTTATTGGCAAGCCAATTGTGGTAGATTTTGGCAATATATAGCACTAGGCACACCCCCGTCCCTTGTCCCTTCCTCCACCTCTAGCTATTATAACCCCCCGCCCCAACCCCAGTACTGGCTACTACCACTCACTGGAGAGCAAAGTTCACTCGCCCTGATGAAACTGTGTCCTCTCAACCTGGCCAAGAGCAGATAACTCTACCCTTGCCAATATGAGATGCTATGTGATGCTTGCATATCACTGACTGACCAAGTGGGCGTGCCCTACGACCTTTTTATTTGGCTACACAGAAAGCAATGCTATGTATAGTTTTGGAAAACACAACATCTGTGTAACATGAAAATTTCATGACACTATGTAAAGTTGAAAATAGCAACTTATTACAATATCAAAAATAATAATAGATATCCTGATCATGTGAATTAATAATAATATCATAAAAAATTTCATCATTAGGACAATGTGAAAGCATCTTTGTTTTGTTTAATAATAAAAATGGAACACGATTTTATTATAAATGTATGTTAATAATTATCTTATATAGAGTTGCCTCCTCTTTCTTTTTTATCCAAACCTAAATTAACTGCTTAGAAATAAACACCACCTATATCAGCTCATAAGAGTGAGTGTCAATTTATAGGATCACAGCCTAAGGCAGCGCTGCTACCAAATAAGGAGTACTAGCTTCCCTTGGAACTCATTAGATGGGTTATTAGAGCAAACTGAAACTTAGGGTACTTTTGGCTACGCTTAAGGCAGTCATCGAACAGTCATTGAAAATGAGCGTCGTTTACCGAAAGTTACTTGTGATTTAAATCATAGACAGATTTATTTTGAATAACGTCTGTGGAAACTCTCTAGCTAAAGCGAGCCCACTTTGGCTTTTTTACAAACAGAAAGTAATTACGACTATGTTATCGTTGGATGTTTTTATACACCCGATGATGTATTGCCACGATTTAACATTATTGGTTAGTTGGAAACAATTCTATGTCCCCAACAAAGTTTTGAAAACTTAGTGCTAATCCATCTGCCCTTGAGTTTTATCCTGTCAGTACTTGAATTGTATTGCCAAGCGTCTCTCAATTGATACAGCAGTTTCACATCTATCACTTGGTCACCTTTGCTGTCTTTTAAAACTCTTCCAATTGATGCGTCATTCTCTCCGGATCTTTATCACTATCATCGTCGATATTTTTGATATCGTTCTGTTCGCAGTCTTTGGTGTCAAACAACCTCCTTGTCACATTCATTTTAACTTTTTTATCGAACCTTCTACTACGATTTTACATACATTCTGGTAAAATAGACACAACTTCATTATTGGAAATTGTGCTTCTAGAAAACGGTGATGACAGTGAGAGTTTGGGTTTTTGCTTGTACTCTCCCCTAGTCTTTCCGGCATCGCTCTAATAATTTTCTGTGCTTTGAATATTTTCATGTAACTTTTTGTTCTCAGACACATCGATTTCAATTTCCTTTGCGATTCCCAACAAAGCATTCTGGAATCTTTTTCTATCCTTCACCATTTTTTTATTTTGACGGCTTGTCGTACAATGATGGTGCAAGTTTGTATTCGACCATTGGTTAAGCATTGCTTATCTTTCCTATCAGTCTAGGTTACTGTTATTCTGGTACAAGAAGGAGACGACTACAAAATTTTAAAGGCTAAAGAGCCATTTTGCATTGAAATTAAAACCGATGCAATTGGAGTGATTACAAGGTCGAACAAATCACCTCTACCAGTCTGCATTAAATTCATTCGTTTGTCAGCAACTGTTTTTCATAGCTCTTTTTTGAAGCGCTGCTACGTGATAAACTTTTCCAAATCTAAAAAAAATTTGCATGTTGTAACATTAAGATACAAAAAATACAATTTTATCAACCATATTTGCTTGAGAAATGAGGACGCTTTATTTTGTTAGTAAATATATTGGGAGTTATCTCCTTTATTGTTTGCTTCGTAGTCTGTAAGAATTCTTTAGGATTATAATAAAGTCTAAGCTGACAGATTCGCTCCAGAGTCCATACCCAAACTGAGGATTTATAAACACCTGTTGTACTTTTGCCATTTGTTCTACGAAATGTCGCTAAGAAGCATTTGGGGTGAAATTTAATAATCATTTATTTTATTATTGATATATTGTAGTGGATTTTGGGGGGGCCGACCAAACGTCCACCAACAACGCCTCACTCCAGAAGTCAACTTCCAACAGAGGAGTATGCCAACTCCACAACTGTTCCCTGAGCCCACGGCTCAAACGTACAACTCAATGACTTGTTGAGTTAACCATACTTTATTACACAGCGTAACCAGCAATGTATAATAAGGGTAAATGTATCATGCTACTTGGCTTAAGCACAGGTAGAATCCCAATACAATACAAGGAGTCTAGTGAAATGTTCTGCCTTTTATAGGCAGAGCATAATTAAAACATATGCCCAAACAAGGGGCAACAAATCAGTAATGGCAGGAAGTGTTTACTCTAATCAGATCATAAGATATAAATATGCAATACAGTCATTGGCTAATATGAGGTTAAATATGAAGGGCGCCCAGAAGTAGGGGGCGGAGCTTCTCAGTCAATCTTGCTTACTCATGGTGGTGCAATGAGTAGCCCTGGTTCTTGGTCCTTATGGCTTGTGGTCCTTGGCTTTGGTCTTGTTTGAAGACAGCTATGTGGCAAAGTCGGGCTCCTGCACCTTTGGTATCAATTTCGGTTCTCAGGCTATAATAGTTCTTTGCTCACCGACCCGGTATAGGTATGGTAATGGCACTGCAGGGCCGGTAGTACATGCTGCAGGGCCGGCAGGGTGTGCTGCAGGGCCGGTGGTACCTCTGCAGGGCAGGCAGTGAATGCTGCAGGGCAGGCAGTGACTGCTGCAGGGCCGGTAGGGTTTCTACCGGCTGACTTGCTTATGTTCTGGCTGTGCCAGGCTCTATTCAGGCTTGCCTGACACTCAACAGTTGTCAGGGGGACCCTGCGCAGTGGTAGTAGACATAAAATTCCACCACAATATTTATAGTTTGTCAATCTCTGGTTGTATTGTGACCATAAAGCATAGAGTAAGTCTGTGTTGTATATTTGACTGCTGTGCAAAGAAGACTTTCACAACTTTGACTACAATTTTGGTATCAATTAGGAAAACTTGAGGTGAGCATTTAGACATTAATTTTCAAAAGCTGTTTCCAGTTTTTAATTAATGGTGAATTGTCACTGATGCCTCATTCAACTCCCCTGTCGGAGTTGTCTTTTCTTTAGTGTAAAAGTGTGCTAAATAGTCTTAACCAAATTATCTATTTATTTTTTGTTAAATATTAAAAAATAATTGATTATTTGCAGTTAATATTTCCTGAATATAATTCAGTCAATGTCTGACTCGGATTTGAAAAATGTTGTTGTAGTTGCTTTTAACAACGACGCTAAAAACACAAATTTGATGTCATAATAAAAGTTATTTGATATTAATTGTGAAAGTAATATTTCTTATTATGATGTTGCTTTGAATTTTTGAAATCTTGGCTATGTGATGAATCACGTGGATGCCAGTGTGTACATAATATTAGGTTTTACTAATGATAAATTAAAATTATGATTAATTAAAATGCTGACTCGACTTTGACACCTTTAAAAGACCTAAAAATAATTGCAATGCTAGTTTTTAGGCTCTGAAAAGTCTCTGCACAACGAAAATTACCTCGTTGCCCACATTCTATGCAAACAAGCAAAATTTGTGCGCATCGAAGAAAATATTATGCACAAGTCGGTTTCTATTGTGCTTATTCTATAGATAAAATTCACTGGAGCTATTATTACAAACTTTCGTCCGAGTGATAAATTACATGACAATTATTTTGAAGATAGTAATACAGTTCAACAAATTGTTTTCCAATCAAATTATATCGCACAATTACACTGTATTTGACGGAAAAAAGAAAACTCCAGATTTGCGTTTCGGGCTTCGTTGTTGCAGTTAACAACAACAGTAATTGTAGAACCCGAAGTACAAGTTATTTCTGGCAGCAAAGGTTGAATAAATCACAATTTTTAAATAAAATGATACACATCAGTTGCCATAAAATTATTTTTAGTAATTTGGCTTTGACGATTTGGCACTTTCAATGCTAAGGAGACGACAACTCCGACGAGCTAAGTGCCTAAAAGATTCCAGATAGTGCACCTCTACAGGTCTGGTTGATTGACTCACCACATGAGGATTTCGGGCTTAAAAAGCAAGGAACTGCATTTTCCTGTTGGAATTATCAGTCAGAAGTTGTTTCAAAAAGGTTTTTAAAAATATTCGTTCTCAATGTATGAAAAAACCGGAATCGTTTCCTCCCCATAAGTTTTATTGTGACCAGGATTTTCCGAAAAGAAAATGGCTTTGGGGACTTTTAACTTTCATCTTGTTTAATGCTCTGGTAGATCTAGTAGTTCTAGAATATGGAACAAATCAGTTGCCTCAAAGGTTGTAGTTTGGAGTTTTCTTCTTTTGTCTGTTAAGAAGAATAACTCCAGATTCAATGTTTTTTTCATTGTAGAAACAACATGAAGGCAATTGCTCCCTCTGGTTGAAAAGCTAATCTAGAACTTTTAAGTGATTAGGATTCCAGGGTGGACAGATTATAGATTACCGTTATTATGTAAGTTGATCTGAAAACAACTACTTGTCAAGCAATCAATGAGAATAATCGTGACCTGTTCGTAGAACAAATTACAAAAGAAGATTAGTGTTCATAATTCAATACATCGCTAGTGGAACAGAACGTTAGTTTAGAATAACATAATTATTTAATAAGCTGTTATAGATTACCGAACAAATCATGAAGACGATAACACCCAATTTTTAAAATTATGAAGAAAATGATTGTAATTGAATCGCTATAAACTGAAATATTTTGTGAAGCTGCCCTTGAACTTCGTAAATTTTGAACAATTGTAATGACTTTGAATCAGTTTTAAAGGATTGCAAAAATGAAAAACATACACTCGCTTGTTGTAATTTATGTACTGTTCAGTTTCATTCCCGACCTACGAACAATATAAATAAATACTCGTTGATTAGTTTTTTATTCAGTGAGCTACTTTTTGTTAATCCGTGAATTGTTTGAAGATTTAATGTTACCAACATGAGAACAGGTAATGATATTTGCAGGGAGGTATATCAGGTTTCGAGAAAATCTATCAAAAGTGCAGGCGATGCTGTCAGGCATTTTACAACCATGTGTCTGCTGACAAATAATCATTTACCACGACTCCTTGCATCCCCAGACACTGAGAAGATTGAACACTCCACATAATTTTCACATAGAAATGTTAATGTTTATTGTGGCCAATTTGTTTTGGTTCATTTTCTAGAAACTTTTTGTGTCAGTGTTAGTGGTCAGCATTTGTGGCATCATTAGTGACATCATTAGCTAAATGATAGGCTTTTCCTCTTGTAGTAGGATATGTTCCTTGATAATAATTATTTTTGAAACATACCAATTACTAACATCTGTGAAGCAATTGTCTCAAAGACGTTACGTTTTGTACAGACAAAAGTTTATTGAGCAAATGTCATATCATGAAGTTGTTCGCAGCAAATCATCTGGACAGTTTGTTGTTGATTCGCTAAATCTTAGAATAAATAATCGAGAAGGAAATAATAATAAAAATAAATGCCATTACAGTAGTCATAGTTATGTTGTGTATATGCTAGCAAGATTGTTTTGCGCTGTGGGTTTTGTTTTTATAAATGCAGTGAGTCATCTCACCCCCTCCTGTTTCTCTTCATGAGCAACTCCTAATGTACCGGACTTGGGTGTCTTCTTCATAAGTATTGCTGAATACAGGGTACGTGTAAGGGATCAGGTAATGGAATGTGGGTGGGTGTCAGTCCAAGCCATTGTTGTGTAATGGTTGTTTGTTAGTAATCAGTCCTTGGTATGCTTGCCCCATTTGATGCGTCCTCAACCTGCAAGTATATTAAACGCAATGAAATATATTAAAGTATTGGTTTACATGAGATTTTACCTTTAGGAAACTATCGTGGCTAGTCAGGCATGAGGGTTTCAGTGACAGCGGAAGGAACATCTCGTACTTGACTGGGGTTTGAACCTGAGACGCTAGAGCAAAACCACCTGCCCATCGGTCAGACACCTTTTGGCCATTAAGCCAATAAGGTGTCCGTTAACATTGAGCTTCGCTAGTGAATAGAGCCTGTGTGCTGGACACAGGACCCCATCTATGGCAACCTAGCCACTAAAAAATATCGCTGGCCATTCCTTTCGATATATCATAAAGTGGCCGAGAGAACTACATTATATGTCAAGACTTGGTGAAAGCTTCACTGTTGATCAATCAACCAGTTGATTGTTTCCTCTACTGATGTCCAAAACTAGAATTAGTCAGCAACAAAAGCTTTTATTAAACAGGAAAGATATTGAATCAAATTCGAAGCATAATATATCTCATTGATTTACTGTAATTTTTGATGTAAGTTTTATCATCTGTTATGGCTTAAAGTTCACCAAGGGAGCCATCTGAAATGGTGAAATTGAAAATTGATTCTCGGCATCTCGACTATTTGCTGCGGCTCACTACTGCTGACAATTAAAATTTGAAATAGTCATGTATTTTGTACTATTACTCTTGGCATATCGTCTTTTCATTTCTCTCTCACTATTGATATCCTAACATTCAGAAACGGTTTTGTGAGGTTTGCTCCCTGCATTAGCAGGAGTGACTCCTCTTGCACTCGTTTTTCAAGTACTCGTTTCCCACAATATTATTATAATTATACAACTAGCTGACCATAAACAAGTCGTACCTTTCATCATCATCATCATCATCATCATTCCAAGAGCAAATTTCTTAAAAACATACGTACCAATCTTTCTCACTATGTTGATATGCAGGACCATAAAAAATTATCATTCAAAAATATTGAAACATTGTTGAGCTAAAGAGAATCTTTGCTAAAAGATGGATGTATGAGAGATCCTTTGATCTTTCTTATCATATGCAAATTCCAGCGATTTGTAATGCTTTACTCAAGGAAGCTAATAACAGATATAGATAAAACAAAACTGATAACAATTATAATTATCATTTAATAATATATCATTGAAATGAAGCCAGTGCGTAATAAAAACATTTATCAGTACGGTTTGTCAATAAAGTATGCTTTTATCAGCAGGGATATAGTAATTAAAAAAATTAAGTCACCATTTAATCTGATATTTTTTATTATCATATGTAAAAACTACAAACCATTTTTGATTAGTGTTTTCGTAGCTCAAGGTCGAGTAGTTGAAAGGGTAACTGCGCGGCTCGGCAATGATACAGCTAAACTTGGACAAGAATGAATAAAATATTGTTAAACTATTAAAAAATTAAGAGATAAGATAGAACCTGTCGCGCTCCGTTTGCGGAATAAGGCTCCATGTTGACAGACGCTGCATTGATGTAACAGTTAATATGTTTGGTCGGCATGAAGGGTGATGTTGCTATTGGTTCAAATGCCAACAAGTATTTGAGATTTAACTTACATATGCTGGATTTCTTCCATCTGATGGTATCGGCACTTCAGACGCGTAAGCTAGTGCGTAGTTGAACTGTCGGCCACTTCCTTGAGTTTTATGTGAGCTTGGGGCCAACTTCTGTCTGTCAATATTTGTTGCTCGGGGGATTTTCTAAATAACAATGATCTCATATCAAAGTGTATCAGTAATATGGACCATGAAGAACCAAACGTGAGGATTAGGCTTAATCTAAAACTCTGCCATGATACTTATTTGTATCCACCACGATCACCATGGCAACAAATTATATTCAACTCCATAAGAACAAAAAAATAGGTGTATTTGCCAGCTGTATCGATGAACATCTGCGTCGATTTATATTTGGGGACCACATCGGTGATCCAGTCTTTTACATTTTATTACATAATAATAAAAAATAATATCCTTCGACCCGGATCAGTTTGTGAAGACATAAAAGTGACGTGTGCATTGTAGCGAGTATAATTATTTTCACATGTGTAAGCAATTCATCAACAACACTTATCCTGTCATTGATTCCTCTTTGGTGCTCATAGTGTGATGCTACAGGAAGTAGAAGATGGCGAGTCAAACAACAAGCAACTTCACTTGTCTCATTGGTGTGATTTATTAAGAGGCACTCCGTTCTTGATCAACTACAGCAGTTATTTTTTGTTTTAAAAAATGGCTCCGACTTTTATTATGATGATCAATTTATTTACAATAGGTGGTTATTTATTGCTCATGATAATCATAATAATTTTTAATATTAAACAGTATATATAACTTGTACTACTAACAAATAATAAAATAAAAATAGCGGGACTGAACTGCTTTGAAATAAATGCCACTCGTGCGACTATGTATTAAATTTATGTGATGGATTGGTAGTGTTGGCTGCAAAACCATTTTAATCTTCCCATGAATATGGTATTTTACGATCAACTTAAGTGGTAGCTACCGACAGACTTGCATTAAACAAATTGTGAGGAAAATAATAAAATTATTACATTTATCGTATAGATCGATCATGCCGGCAAATACACCTAATAACAAATTGATTCACTCACCACATCCAAAGTTTCTGGAAACAAAGCACAAATTCTTTTAGCATTCTCAAACTCTGCGTTTTCTATTGGGGTGAGCTGATAAGATCTCTCTGAGTCCCCGTCGTCATTGGTTTCTGTAAGCAAATAAAAATTGTTTATCAATTATTATCGTTGTAGTTATTATTATATCATATTACGCTCCTGTTTAGAGTTGAGCATTGACCCATCTTAGCAATCATTCTAGTTATTATTTCCTATTATTAAAATAAATTCACTATCAAAACCAAGTGAAATAAATGTATACAACATCCTATATTATTTGTAATTGCAAACTATTAATTTGTGTAATTGAATATAATCCATAATTAGATGTATTTTTTTGCACTTAAAAATTGAATTATGCGTGCTTAATCGAACCTTTGCTTTTTCTTCTGTTGCGGTAGAAAGCAGCAGCAATAATAGCCATTATCAATAACACTGCAACTCCAGAACCAGAAATGGCTCCAATCACCTCAGCAGATGCGTCAAACTTGTCACAATTTGTACCTTTCATTCCCCAAGCACACCTGTAGGCATAACGGTTATATTTTGAGAGACTTTCGTTACATTTTATATCACTGGCAGGCGCACAAATTTTACATTTTATCTCCTTACTTGCAAGAGACGGTTACAGGCGTCACTGGAGTTTCAGTGCTGCAAATAAAATGTTGACAGTTTATTTAGGTTAGAACATTATCGGTAGGTAAGTTCAAAATTTACAAACCTTTACAAATTACGAGGATGAAATTAATGATTTTACATAATGACGAGGAAAAGCTGATATCTCTAGTCAAGTATATGTTCGAGTGAAATATTTTTGATTTTCAAAACACTTATTATTTGTTGGTACTTACCCTATTGCTGCTGTACCATTTTTTCCTACTTTCAGTTCATCAGAAATATTCTTGAGTCTTTTTTGGTCTATTGTTATACCTGCTGTATCATTGCTTGTAATCACACTGCTGCTACTGTTCAGCCCGTCTACTCGGCCCACAAAAGCTCTCACTTCACCATATTCTGTTGAATCCATATGAATCTGCAGCTGACTTATTAAAGTTTGAGCTAAGACATCTCTCACATGTGAATCTTCTGCAGTCATCGGTGTGTCCCACATGCACTCATACTGTGTGTTGTTTGTGGACCGGCAGCGCACGTATGATAAAGTGGAGGAAATGTTTCTGAAACCTTCTTCTAACTACAAGTACAGCCATTGTTTTAAGCCAAAATATCCTTGAAAGCCTCAGGTTTTTGACAAAACTTTACGATATTTCGATATGATTTATGGAACAAAATTGGAAGGCTAAAGTAAGTTAAAGTTTTGGTAAAATAGTACAATTCATTTTTTTTTATTGTTGCCTCCATACATTTACAATTATTGTTGAAAATGCTGGGCGCAGTAATTAAGAGTGTAGGTTTGATAATGTAATCAGGATGAATAATTTATAGCTTTGAGCTCTTTAATGAATTGATCCAACAATTTTTTTGAGTTCATTCAACAGGCTAGAGTGCACCTGAATAATCAATCTTCTTCAACACAGTAGTGTGCACCTGATTAAATAATATTCTTCCATAAAAAAATGTTTTCATTTACCAAACAAAAAATCTTAGAATCAGCACTGAGTTAGATTAAATAAAACACTCACCGACTTAATTACGGCAACACGATACACAATCCATTCATCCTGGGTGATGTTACTAACGACTTCAGGTACGCTGACGGAGTACTTTTGTTGCTCAAGATTGACAGTGTCCTCCAGTGTTGCAGTCGCATCTGAATCGCTGAGAAGAGTTGAACCTGGAGTGACTGTACCGTTGGTATGCATTCTTGTTTTGTTGAATATGTTGTTTCGTGTAAAATTAGCAAATCCAGGTAATACTACCAGTAGTGCCTCCCGGCGAACTTTTTTAGAACTTGCTTTTACAACATCACATTTGTACTCTGTTACTTCAATTGCGGTGCACGTTACAGCTAGTGCACCTTGACTTGGTGTTTTGAAATACTCCTCCAACTGCAAAAATCAACATTTGTTTTTGGGAATCATTGTCAATAGTTTATGAAAGAAATGGCAACTAAACATCTGGCACAAGGAATTGGCAATGTATAAAAACTCACGAATTATTAATAAATTGAAATTGTTGTTCTAATTGAAAAAAACTTTCATTTGTCTGTTCAATAGCTTCTTTTTATATAAGACTACATTCATAAGTTCTGTTACAGTGAGATGAGATGAATCAATTAAAACCGTATTTTATTTTCTTCAAACGAGTTTTTTACTGGTTGGAAAATAAAACGTTACCAAAACACTTTGCTTTAAAATATCACCGAAGTATTGTTATTTTTTGCCACTGAAATGTAAGTTGTATCACTTCCCAATTTTATTGCACAATCTATGCTAAATGATGATTCAAATTCTAACCATTCTCAATAAAAATAAGTAGAACAATGTTACATAACTAATATTCCAACTCACCGTTTTTACAGCTCCTTTGACGTATGCATCAAGGGATTTGGTATCATTTTCTTTTATTTGTACTTTAAACTTGATTAAATATGTGTAAAGGCGTTTTGGTGAAGATGGTTCTGCAGTGGTTTTTGAGAATACTTCTGCAGTTGTTGTTGAAGTTGGTTCCGTAGTAGTTGTTGAAATTGGTTCTGCAATGGTTGTTGTGGTTGGTTCTGCAGTGGTTGTTGAAAATGGTTGTGCAGTGGTTGTTGAAAATGGTTCTGTAGCGGTTGTTGAAATTGGTTCTGCAGTGGTTGTTGTGGTTGGTTCTGCAGTGCTTGTTGTGGTTGGTTCTGCAGTGGTTGTTGAAGATGGTTCTGCAGTGGTTGTTGCGGTTGGTTCTGCAGTAGTTGTTGTGGTTGGTTCTACAGTGGTTGTCGAAGTTGGTTCTGCAGTGGTTGTTGAAGTTGGTTCTGCAGTGGTTGTTGTGGTTGGTTCTGCAGTGGTTGTTGAAAATGGTTCCGCAGTGGTAGTTGTGGTTGGTTCTGCAGTGGTTGTTGAAGTTGGTTCTGCAGTAGTTGTTGTGGTTGGTTCTGCAGTGGTTGTTGAAGTTGGTTCTGCATTGGTTGTTGAGGTTCGTTCTGCAGTGGTTGTTGAGGTTGGTTCTGCAGTGGTTGGTGAAAACGGTTCTGCAGTGGTTGTTGAGGTTCGTTCTGCAGTGGTTGTTGAGGTTGGTTCTGCAGTAGTTGTTGTGGTTGGTTCTGCAGTGGTTGTTGAAGTTGGTTCTGCATTGGTTGTTGAGGTTCGTTCTGCAGTGGTTGTTGAGGTTCGTTCTGCAGTGGTTGTTGAGGTTGGTTCTGCAGTAGTTGTTGTGGTTGGTTCTGCAGTGGTTGTTGAAGTTGGTTCTGCATTGGTTGTTGAGGTTCGTTCTGCAGTGGTTGTTGAGGTTGGTTCTGCAGTGGTTGGTGAAAACGGTTCTGCAGTGGTTGTTGAGGTTGGTTCTGCAGTGGTTGTTGAAAACGGTTCTGCAGTGGTTGTTGAAAATGGTTCTGCAGTGATTGTTGAAGTTGGTTCTGCAATGGTTGTTGTGGTTGGTCCTGCAGTAGTTGTTGAAGTTGGTTCTGCAGTGGTTGTTGAAGTTGGTTCTGCAGTGGTTGTTGAAGTTGGTTCTGCAGTGGTTGTTGAAAATGGTTCTGCAGTGGTTGTTGTGGTTGGTTCTGCAGTGGTTGTTGAAGTTGGTTCTGCAATGGTTGTTGTGGTTGGTTCTGCAGTAGTTGTTGTGGTTGGTTCTGCAGTGGTTGTTGAAGTTGGTTCTGCACCGGTTGTTGAAGTTGCTTCTGCAGTAGTTGTTGAAGTTGGTTCTGCAGTAGTTGTTGAAGTTGGTTCTGCAGTAGTTATTGAAGTTGGTTCTGCAATGGTTGTTGAGGTTGGTTCTGCAGTGGTTGTTGAAGTTGGTTCTGTAGTGGTTGTTGAGGTTGGTTCTGCAGTGGTTGGTGAAAACGGTTCTGCAGTGGTTGTTGTGGTTGGTTCTGCAGTGGTTGTTGAAGTTGGTTCTGCAGTAGTTGTTGAAGTTGGTTCTGCAGTGGTTGTTGAGGTTGGTTCTGCAGTGGTTGTTGAAAATGGTTCTGCAGTGGTTGTTGTGGTTGGTTCTGCAGTGGTTGTTGAAGTTGGTTCTGCAATGGTTGTTGTGGTTGGTTCTGCAGTAGTTGTTGAAGTTGGTTCTGCAGTAGTTGTTGAAGTTGGTTCTGCAGTAGTTGTTGAAATTGGTTCTGCAGTAGTTGTTGGTGCAGAAGTTGTCAACAGGGAAGCATTTACTTTCAGTCCAGAGGCACTCGTGTTGAGAGCTGTCGAGTTGATTGCAACGATAGCATTAACCGAAATCACACTGCTGTCATTGTAGAGCCCATCTACCCGACCCACAAAAGCTCTCACTCCACCAGATTTTGTTGAATCTATTTGCATCTGCAGCTGACGTATTAAATTTTGAGCTAGGATATCTCTCACATCTGAATCTTCTGCAGTCATCGATGTGCAGTCCAAGTCACATTCATACTGCGTGCTGTCTGTTGAGTGGCAGCTCACATAGGATACATTGGTGGAAATGTTTTTGAAACCTTCCTCTAGCTACAAGAATGAATTAGCATTAATCACTGCACCAGTTTTATCACTAAAAGCACTTGAGAATTTATAAATGACCAATTTCTGCCAAAAAGTTGATGGAAAGTAATAAAAACTTATCTTACTTGAGCTTAATAAAAGAATACGATCTAATAAAGATAATTCATCTCTCAGGTAGGTTTTTAGCTACCGTAAAAACATCGATTCTTACAACATAAATGCTTATATGAAAATGTTGGTGATTCAATCCAGAAAAGATCCAACATATCTGTGTGCTCAATTATTTAGTTTAGTTTAAAAGGTTTCATGGCATTATTCACAGGTTGAAGCAATCTGTTTGTCACTGTAAAACTGTATCATCGGTTGGTGTGCGAACAAACTCTTTCATGTCAGCTCAAAGTGTTTACTCGTTTTGTCTTCGATGACAACAAGTAAAAGTTACAGTTTAAACAATTAAGCTACTGAAGCAGCAGTTTAAATAAAACACTCACCGACTTGATTACAGCAACACGATACACAATCCATTCATCCTGAGTGATGTTACTAGCAACTTCTGGTACGCTGATGGAGTAGTTGTGTGATTGGAGCTTGACAGTCTCTTTTACTGTCACAATCAAATCTGTTTTGTTGAGAGGAGTTGGGGTCTCTGTGATGTTTGTTCCATTACGAGCAAACATCCGAGTATTATTGAGTAAGTTTGTCATAATGGCATCGAACAGCCCGGGCGGAAGTGATAGTGCTTGTCGTCGAAATCTTTTTTCAATTGTTTTTACAACCTCACATTGGTATTCGGTGACTTTTTGTCGTGAAGCACAACTAACAGCCTGAGTTTGACTGGAGAGCTTGAAGAAATCTTCCAGCTACAAAAATTATTTTACTATCAAACAAGACCAGCCTATTGTTTTTTGAAGTCGACAATGCTTTTAGTAAAATATGAGCAGGCGAAGACAATTTTGGAGTGATACATTTGAAAAAACAGGCACACCCTATTACAGGCCAAAATCATAAGTCATTTGTATTGAAATACTTTGTTGTGTACATTAAAAATGCTTATTCAAGATGTATTAGCAACAATAAAAAATTGTTGCTATAGTCAGCAGCATCATATAACAAATTGAACAAAACCTAATAGTCATTTAATGTTATGTTATGCTTCGGTCTTGCGGCACAAGTTGAAGGAAGTTTTTTCATAAACAAGAGTCAAGTGCAATGTCTTAAGCAATGTGAAATATGTTTGTGCTGTTAATTTTTCAGTATCCAATTGAGTTTCCCAAAACACTATTTTAGCAAATACTCACTTAAAATCTAAAGCTTTGACATGTAGTAGAGATATTCCAACTCACCGTACGCACAGCTCCTCTGGTGTACGCATTTAGACTGTCCGCATCATTTTCCATTATTTGTTTTGGGAATCCGATGAGATAAATTTCGAGACTTTTCAGCGGAGGCTTAAGTGTTGTTGATGTGTTGGTGGTTGGTGTGGTGGTTGGTGTGGTGGTTGCTGTGGTGGTGGTTGGTGTGGTGGTGGATGGTGTGGTGGTGGTTGGTGCGGTGGTGATTGATGCGGTGGTGGTTGGTGCGGTGGTGATTGATGCGGTGGTGGTTGGTGTGGTGGTGGTTGGTGTGGTGGTGATTGATGTGGTGGTGGTGGTTGGTGTGGTGGTGGTTGGTATCAGCGGCTTCGAAGTGACCTTCACGCTAACCTGATCTTGGGTGAGTTTGCCTTTTACTGGAGTAATGGTAATGTTGGTGCCGATAACTTCTGCTTCGATGTTTTTAATCAGGCGTGTGTTTATATGGTCTAGCAAGCCTGTTGGGAAACTATTTACAAGCTCCCTTTTCTCCTTTGGTTTAATAGATGACACAACTTCACACTCATAATCTGTAACACTCTGTGCCGTACAATTTACCTTCTCAATCTTATGAGTTTCATTGCGCTGGCTTTTGAGAAAGTCTTCCAGCTAAAAGAATCAATACAACTTCATAATTACTAGGACTGTCATGTTACATCGTAGCTGCTAATGTACTACAGGTGGTTTATTTTAAACATTGTTACATGCCTAACCCGAATTAGGTTTTATCAAATCATCTAGTAATGACATTTGTTACAAAAACAGATTTTCTGAATGAAGTGAATTTTCCCGAGAACAAGTTGCTCACTCTAGATTAGTTTATATATAACAGTTGATCGCAAATTTTGAATGCAATAGTAAATTTTAACAAAGATTCGTCTGAAATCAAGTCTTTAAATGTTATTCGCAGTTTAAAATTATGTCTTTTTAACAATAAATAACTATTATATTGGTCATAACTGAATCACAGATAAAAACAAAAATGTGCGTATTTTTTACTTCGGCGCATTTGTAAAGAAAGCTGTTCAATTAGCTAAAACAAAACCCAAATGCTTGTAATGCCTGACGAACACAGTTATTGCTGACTTTACCTCAGCTGCTATGATGCCTTCATGCTAAAACAACCCCTTAATTAATTCCTCTGCTCCCTGACTTTTGCAAAGCTATGGTCACATAAACAGAAGACGAGAGATCTTACTAAATTTTCACAACTTTGTTAACCTGCTGAATGCTTAAAAATTTACAGCCCCAAACACCTTTGATGAATCATAGCTATCATATCATTAGTTTCAAGTTTCTGCTTGGTGATTTGCATGAAAATTGCTGGGTACCCCACACACCAACTCAATCTGTCTCATACTCCTAAAAAACTTATTTATATTATGCACAGTGCATAAAAATTCCCAAAAGAGCATCCACATACAATCTCAAATGATACCAATCAACATAGCAACGCAGTTAAAGAATAAAAAAACAATTTGACTTGAGGGTAAACTGTATCAACTTACTGTCTTGACCATTCCTTTTTTGTATGCTGCGATTGCTTTTGTACCATTCTCAGTGATTCGTTTTGGGATCTTGTAATTGTAGACACTGAGTATTTGAGTAGGCTTTGTTGTCCTTGTTGGTGTAGTAGTTGTTATAGCCAATTTGGAAGTGGTTGTTGTAGTTGGTTCTGTAGTTTTTGTTGTCGTAGTGGATTCTGAAGTTGCTGTTGTTGTAGTTGATTCTACGGTTGTTGTTGTAATTGGTTCTGTAGTTGTTGACATAGCTGATTGTGAAAGTATAGTTGTTGTAGATAGCGTTGAAGTTGCTGTTGAAGTTGATTCTGCAATTGCTTTTGTTGTAGTTGTTTCTGCAGTGCTTGTTCTAACTGATTCTGCAGTTGTTGTTGTAACTGGCTCTGCACTGGTTGTTGAAACTGGTTCAGCAGTAGTTGTTGAATATTTGTTTGCAGTGGTGGTTGAAGTTGCTTTTGCAGTGATTAATGTGACTGGTTTTGCAGCAGTTGTTGTAACTGGCTCCTCAGTAGTTGATGTAAGTTGTTCTGCAGTGGTTGTTGGAACTAATTCTGCAGTGGTCAAAGATGCTGGCCCTGCAATGGTTGTTGTAACTGGCTCTGCAGTGGTTGCTGTAGGTGGTGTTGCATTGGTTGTTGAAGTCATTTCTGCAGTGATTGATGTAACTGGTTCTGCACTGGTTGATGTAACTCGTTCTGTAGTGGTTGTTGAAACTGATTCTGCAGTGGTTGTTGATGCTGACCCTGCAGTGTTTGCTGAAGTGCGTTCTGCAGTGGTTGTTGAAAATGGTTCTGCAGTGGTTGTTGAAGTTGGTTCTGCAGTGGTTGTTGTAGTTGGTTCTGCAGTGGTTGTTGTAGTTGGTTCTGCAGTGGTTGTTGAAGTTGGTTCTGCAGTGGTTGTTGAAGTTGGTTCTGCAGTAGTTGTTGAAGTTGGTTCTGCAGTGGTTGTTGAAGTTGGTTCTGCAGTGGTTGTTGTGGTTGGTTCTGCGGTGGTTGTTGTGGTTGGTTCTGCAGTGGTTGTTGTGGTTGGTTCTGCAGTGGTTGTTGAAGTTGGTTTTGCACCGGTTGTTGAAGTTGGTTCTGCAGTGGTTGTTGAAATTGGTTCTGCAGTGGTTGTTGAAGTTGGTTCTGCAGTAGTTGTTGAAGTTGGTTCTGCAGTGGTTGTTGAAGTTGGTTCTGCAGTAGTTGTTGAAGTTGGTTCTGCAGTGGTTGTTGTGGTTGGTTCTGCGGTGGTTGTTGTGGTTGGCTCTGCAGTGGTTGTTGTGGTTGGTTCTGCAGTGGTTGTTAAAATTGGTTCTGCAGTGGTTGTTGAAGTTGGTTCTGCAGTAGTTGTTGAAGTTGGTTCTGCAGTGGTTGTTGAAATTGGTTCTGCAGTAGTTGTTGAAGTTGGTTCTGCAGTAGTTGTTGAAGTTGGTTCTGCAGTGGTTGTTGTGGTTGGTTCTGCGGTGGTTGTTGTGGTTGGTTCTGCAGTGGTTGTTGTGGTTGGTTCTGCAGTGGTTGTTGAAGTTGGTTCTGCAGTGGTTGTTGAAGTTGGTTCTGCAGTGGTTGTTGAAATTGGTTCTGCAGTGGTTGTTGAAGTTGGTTCTGCAGTAGTTGTTGAAGTTGGTTCTGCAGTGGTTGTTGAAGTTGGTTCTGCAGTAGTTGTTGAAGTTGGTTCTGCAGTGGTTGTTGTGGTTGGTTCTGCGGTGGTTGTTGTGGTTGATTCTGCGGTGGTTGTTGTGGTTGGTTCTGCAGTGGTTGTTGTGGTTGGTTCTGCAGTGGTTGTTGCAATTGGTTCTGCAGTGGTCGTTGAAGTTGGTTCTGCAGTAGTTGTTGAAGTTGGTTCTGCAGTGGTTGTTGAAGTTGGTTCTGCAGTAGTTGTTGAATTTGGTTCTGCAGTGGTTGTTGTGGTTGGTTCTGCGGTGGTTGTTGTGGTTGGTTCTGCAGTGGTTGTTGTGGTTGGTTCTGCAGTGGTTGTTGAAGTTGGTTCTGCAGCGGTTGTTGAAGTTGGTTCGGCAATGGTTGTTGAGGTTGGTTCTGCAGTGGTTGTTGAAGTTGGTTCTGCAGTGGTTGTTGAAGTTGGTCTTGCAGTGGTTAATTTAAATGCTTCTGCAGTTGTTGTTGTAACTGGCTCTGAACTGGTTGTTGAAACTTGCCCTGCACTGGTTGTTTGAGATGGTTCCACAATGGTTGTTGAAGTAGGTTTTGCACCGGTCGTTGAAGTTGGTTCTGCAGTGGATGTTGAAGTAGGTTCTACAGTAGTTGTTGAAACTGGTTCTGTAGTGGTTGTTGAAGTTGGTTCTGCAGTAGTTGTTGAAGTAGGTTCTACAGTAGTTGTTGAAACTGGTTCTGTAGTGGTTTCTGTAGTTGGTTCTGCAGTAGTTGTTGTACCTGGTTTTGCACTGGTTGTCGATGCTGACTCTGCAGTAGTTGCTTCAATGGGTTCTGCAGTGGTTGTTGAAGTTTGTTCTGCAGTGATTAATGTGATCGGTTGCGCAGCAGTTTTTGTGACTGGTTCTGCAGTAGTTGATTTAACTTGTCCTGCAGTTGTTGTTGAAACTGATTCTGCAGTGGTTTGTGATTCTTGCCCCATAGTGGGTGTTGTAACTGGCTCTAAAGTGGTTATTGAAACAGGTTCTGCAGTGGTTGACGAAGTTGGTGAGGCAGTGCTTGTTCTAATCACCTCTACAGTTGTTTTTGATGCTAGCCCAGCAATGGTTGTTGAAGCTGGTTCTCCAATGGATGTTGGCATGGTTTCTGCACTGGTTGTTGATTCGGGCCCAGCAGCGGTTGTTGAAGTGCGATCCACAGCAGTTGTTGAAATTGTTTCTGCAGTGGTTGATGTAACTGGTTCTGCAGAGGTTGTTGAAACTAACTCTGCAGCGGTTGTTGATGCTGGCCCTGCAGTGCTTGATGAAGTGCTTTCTGCCATGGTTGTTGAAATTTGTTTTAAAGTGGTTGTTGAATTTCGTTCTACAGTGATTAACATAACTGCTTCTGAAGTTGTTGTTGTAACTGGCTCAGCACTGGTTGTTGTAAATGGCTCAGCACTGCTTGTTGAAGTAGGTTTTGCACCGGTTGTTGAAGTAGGTTCTACAATAGTTGTTGAAATTTGTGCTGCAGTGGTTGCTGTAACTGGTTCTGCAGTAGTTGTTGCACCTGGTTCTGTAGTGGTTGTCCATGCTGACTCTGCAGTAGTGATTTTAATGGATTCTGCAGTGGTTGTTGAATTTGGTTCTACAGTGACTAATGTAACTGGTCGTGCAACAGTTGTCGTAAATGGTTCTGCAGTGGTTGATGTAACCTGTTCTGCAGTGGTTGTTGAAACTGACTCCACAGTGGCTGTTGATACTGGCACTGCAATGGTTGTTGTAACTGGCTCTGCAGTGGTTGTTGAAACGGGTTCTGCAATGGTTGTTGAAGTTGATTCTGCAGTGGTGGTTGTAATTGGTTCTGCAGTAGTTGTTGTTGAAACTGGTTCTGCACTGGTTGTTGAAGCTAGCCCCATAGTGGTTGTTGATGCTGGTTCTGCAGAGACTAGTGTAACTGGTTGTGCAGTGGTTGTTGAAATTAGCTCTGCAGTGGTTGTTGAAACGGGTTCTGCAATAGTTGTTGAAGATGGTTCCACAGTGGTTGTTGAAGTAGGTTCTGCACCAGTTATTGAAGTTGGTTCTGCACTGAGTTTCGAACTAGGTTTCACAGTAGTTGTTGAAACTGCTTTTGTACTGATTCCTGTAACTAGTTCTGCAGTAGTTGTTGTACCTGGCTCGGCGGTGGTTGTTGATGCTGGCTCTGCAGTAGTTATTTTGACGTGTTTTGCAGTGGTTGTTGAAGTTAATTCTGCAGTGATTAATGTGACTGGTTGGGCAGCAGTTGTTGCAACTGGTTCTGCAGTGGTTGATGTAACCTGTTCTGCAGTGGTTGTTGAAACTGACTCCACAGTGGTTGTTGATACTGGCACTGCAATGGTTGTTGTAACTGGCTCTGCAGCGGTTGTTGTAACTGGCTCTGCAGTGGTTGTTGAAACGGGTTCTGAAATAGTTATTGAAGTTGGTTCTGCACCGGTTGTTGAAGTTGGTTCAGCAGTAGTTACTAAAACTAACTCTGCAGTGGTGGTTGTAAATGGTTCTGCAGTAGTTGTTGTAGCTGTTTCTGCGGTTGTTGAAACTGGCTCTGCACTGGTTGTTGATGCTAGCCCCGTAGTAGTTGTTGATGCTGGTTCTGCAGAGACTAGTGTAACTGGCTGTGCAGTGGTTGTTGTAACTGGCTCTGCAGCGGTTGTTGAAACGGGTTCTGCAATAGTTGTTGAAGATGGTTCCGCAGTGGTTGTTGAAGTAGGCTCTGCACTGAGTCTCGAACTAGGTTGCACAGTAGTTGTTGAAACTGCTTTTGCAGTGAATCCTGTAACTAGTTCCGCAGTAGTCGTTGTATCTGGCTCTGCGGTGGTTGTTGATGCTGGCTCTGCAGTAGTTAATTTAACGTGTTCTGCAGTGGTTGTTGAAGTTAGTTCTGCAGTGATTAATGTGACTGGTTGGGCAGCAGTTGTTGCAACTGGTTCTGCAGTGGTTGATGTAACCTGTTCTGCAGTGGTTGTTGAAACTGACTCCACAGTGGTTGTTGATACTGGCCCTGCATTGGTTGTTGAAACTTGTTCTGCAAGGGTTGATGAAGCTGGTTCTGCAGTGGTTGTTGAAGTTGGTTCTGCAGTGGTAGTTGAAGGTGGTTCAGCAGTAGTTACTGAAACTAACTCTGCTGTGGTGGTTGTAAAATGTTCTGCAGTAGTTGTTGTAGCTGTTTCTGCAGTTGTTGTTGAAACTGGCTCTGCACTGGTTGTTGATGCTAGCCCCGTGGTGGTTGTTGATGCTGATTCTGCAGAGACTAGTGTAACTGGTTGTGCAGCGGTTGTTGTAACTGGCTCTGCAGTGGTTGTTGAAACGGGTTCTGAAATAGTTATTGAAGTTGGTTCTGCACCGGTTGTTGAAGTTGGTTCAGCAGTAGTTACTAAAACTAACTCTGCAGTGGTGGTTGTAAATGGTTCTGCAGTAGTTGTTGTAGCTGTTTCTGCGGTTGTTGAAACTGGCTCTGCACTGGTTGTTGATGCTAGCCCCGTAATAGTTGTTGATGCTGGTTCTGCAGAGACTAGTGTAACTGGCTGTGCAGTGGTTGTTGTAACTGGCTCTGCAGCGGTTGTTGAAACGGGTTCTGCAATAGTTGTTGAAGATGGTTCCGCAGTGGTTGTTGAAATAGGCTCTGCACTGAGTCTCGAACTAGGTTGCACAGTAGTTGTTGAAACCAACTCTGCTGTGGTGGTTGTAAAATGTTCTGCAGTAGTCGTTGTATCTGGCTCTGCGGTGGTTGTTGATGCTGGCTCTGCAGTAGTTATTTTAACGTGTTCTGCAGTGGTTGTTGAAGTTAATTCTGCAGTGATTAATGTGACTGGTTGGGCAGCAGTTGTTGCAACTGGTTCTGCAGTGGTTAATGTAACCTGTTCTGCTGTGGTTGTTGAAACTGACTCCACAATGGTTGTTGATACTCGCCCTGCATTGGTTGTTGAAACTTGTTCTGCAAGGGTTGTTGAAGCTGGTTCTGCAGTGGTTGTTGAAGTTGGTTCTGCAGTGGTAGTTGAAGGTGGTTCAGCAGTAGTTACTGAAACTAACTCTGCTGTGGTGGTTGTAAAATGTTCTGCAGTAGTTGTTGAAACTGGCTCTGCACTGGTTGTTGATGCTAGCCCCGTGGTGGTTGTTGATGCTGATTCTGCAGAGACTAGTGTAACTGGTTGTGCAGCGGTTGTTGTAACTAGTTCAGCAGTGGTTGTTGAAACGGGTTCTGCAATAGGTGTTGAAGTTGGTTCTGCACCGATTGTTGAAGTTGGTTCAGCAGTAGTTACTAAAACTAACTCTGCAGTGGTGGTTGTAAATGGTTCTGCAGTAGTTGTTGTAGCTGTTTCTGCGGTTGTTGAAACTGGCTCTGCACTGGTTGTTGATGCTAGCCCCGTAGTGGTTGTTGATGCTGGTTCTGCAGAAACTAGTGTAACTGGTTGTGCAGTGGTTGTTGTAACTGGCTCTGCAGTGGTTGTTGAAGATGGTTCCGCAGTGGTTGTTGAAGTAGGTTCTGCACTGAGTCTCGAACTAGGTTGCACAGTAGTTGTTGAAACTGCTTTTGCAGTGATTCCTGTAACCAGTTCTGCAGTAGTCGTTGTATCTGGCTCTGCGGTGGTTGTTGATGCTGGCTCTGCAGTAGTTATTTTAACGTGTTCTGCAGTGGTTGTTGAAGTTAATTCTGCAGTGATTAATGTGACTGGTTGGGCAGCAGTTGTTGCAACTAGTTCTGCAGTGGTTGATGTAACCTGTTCTGCACTGGTTGTTGAAACTGACTCCACAGTGGTTGTTGATACTGGCCCTGCATTGGTTGTTGAAACTTGTTTTGCAAGGGTTGTTGAAGCTGGTTCTGCAGTGGTTGTTGAAGTTGGTTCTGCAGTGGTTGTTGAAGGTGGTTCAGCAGTAGTTACTGAAACTAACTCTGCTGTGGTGGTTGTAAAAGGTTCTGCAGTAGTTGTTGTAGCTTTTTCTGCGGTTGTTGTTGAAACTGGCTCTGCACTGGTTGTTGATGCTAACCCCGTAGTGGTTGTTGATGCTGATTCTGCAGAGACTAGTGTAACTGGTTGTGCAGTGGTTGTTGTAACTAGTTCTGCAGCGGTTGTTGAAACTGATTCAGCAGCTGTTGTTGTCAACATGACTGAAATAAATGTATTTGTTATTTCTAGTTGTTGTATCAAAACATTTGCTTGCTGATTCATGCATTCTGCTTGCCATATGAAAACCTTGATATAACTGGCTTTTTTACTTGCTTTATACAAATCTATGTTTTATTGCATCTGGATATATTCAGTCATCACTGTTAAATTGATGTTCAATTAAAATAGCATAAGCTCCGAGAGTAATTCTTTTTGTTAATGAAACTGATTTGATTACAACTCCCATGCATAACCTCAAAACAAGCCAGTTTACACAGTTCTTTTTATAACACAACCACATGATCAACATATTGTGTTATACACTTGTTACCTTTATTTACAATAACTGCATCACCAACATAACATGTTTTATAATGTGTTACCTTTATATACAATAATTGCATCACCAACATAACGGGTTTTATAATGTGTTACCTTTATATACAACAACTACATCACTAACATAACATGTTATATAATGTCTTACGTTTATATACAGCAACTACATCACTAACATAACATGTTATATAATGTCTTATCTTTCTATACAAAAACTACATCACTAACATAACATGTTATATGATGTATTACCTTTATATACAACAACTATATCACTAACATAACATGTTATATAACATCTTACCTTTATATAAAACAACTACATCGCTAACCTAACATGTTATATAATGTGTTACCTTTATATACAACAACTACATCACTAACATAACATGTTATATAATATTTACCTTTATATACAACAACTACATTACTAACATAACATGTTATATACTGTTTCACCTTTATATACAACAACTACATTACTAACATAACATGTTATATAATGTCTTGCCCTTATATACAACAACTACATCACTAACATAACATGTTATATAATGTCTTGCCCTTATATACGACAACTACATCACTAACATAACATGTTATATAATGTCTTACTTTTATATACAACAACTACATCACTAACATAACATGTTATATAATGTGTTACCTTTATATACAACAACTACATCACTAACATAACATGTTATATAATGTGTTACCTTTATATACAACAACTACATCACTAACATAACATGTTATATAATGTCTTACCTTTATATACAACAACTACATCACTAACATAACATGTTATATAATGTCTTACCTTTATATACAACAACTACATCACTAACATAACATGTTATATAATATCTTACCTTTATATACAACAACTACATCACTAACATAACATGTTATATAATGTCTTACGTTTATATACAGCAACTACATCACTAACATAACATGTTATATAATGTCTTATCTTTCTATACAAAAACTACATCACTAACATAACATGTTATATAATGTCTTGCCCTTATATACAACAACTACATCACTAACATAACATGTTATATAATGTCTTACCTTTATATACAACAACTACATCACTAACATAACATGTTATATAATGTGTTACCTTTATATACAACAACTACATCACTAACATAACATATTATATAATGTGTTACCTTTATATACAACAACTACATCACTAACATAACATGTTATATAATGTGTTACCTTTATATACAACAACTACATCACTAACATAACATGTTATATAATATCTTACCTTTATATACAACAACTACATCACCAACATAACATGTTATATAATATCTTACCTTTATATACAACAACTACATCACTAACATAACATGTTATATAATGTGTTACCTTTATATACAACAACTACATCACTAACATAACATATTATATAATGTGTTACCTTTATATACAACAACTACATCACTAACATAACATGTTATATACTGTTTTACCTTTATATACAACAACTACATCACTAACATAACATGTTATATAATGTCTTACCTTTATATACAACAACTACATCACTAACATAACATGTTATATAATGTCTTACCTTTATATACAACAACTACATCACTAACACAACATGTTATATAATGTCTCACCTTTATATACAACAACTACATCACTAACATAACATGTTATCTAATGTCTTGCCCTTATATACAACAACTACATCACTAACATAACATGTTATATAATGTGTTACCTTTATATACAACAACTACATCACTAACATAACATGTTATATAATACCTTACATTTATATACAACAACTTCACCACTAACATAACATGTTATATAATGTGTTACCTTTATATACAACAACTACATCACTAACACAACATGTTATATAAGATCTTACCTTTATATACAACAACTACATCACTAACATAACATGTTATATAATGTTTTACCTTTATATACAACAACTACATCACTAACATAACATATTATATAATGTGTTACCTTTATATACAACAACTACATCACTAACATAACATGTTATATACTGTTTTACCTTTATATACAACAACTACATCACTAACATAACATGTTATATAATGTCTTACCTTTATATACAACAACTACATCACTAACATAACATGTTATATAATGTCTTACCTTTATATACAACAACTACATCACTAACACAACATGTTATGTAATGTCTCACCTTTATATACAACAACTACATCACTAACATAACATGTTATATAATGTCTTGCCCTTATATACAACAACTACATCATTAACACTACATCACGGGCCCACAACATTATAGAAACTGTTCCAAACGCATTTAATCAGTCAGTTTCTGTAAAATCTTGTTTATTTGTGTCTCAAATGGAACTTCACACGACTTTGTTCAATAAAAATAAAGTAGAATTTTCCTAATATCCGGCGTTAAAACCACCTGTGCATTCACCTCAACCAAGTTTGGGTTGCGCCCTAATCTTTGCTCCATGTTGTGGTAGTAATTAGTTTCCTTTTGACTTAGTCAGTATCATTTTTGATCTCTTGGTTTTCACAATAACTCACTGCAACTTTTCCACCTCATTGATTATATTATAAACTTTCGATAATTATACTTTTGCTAGATTGATTCCTTAGGCCAAATCAACTCGATTCCTTGATTCAGGTTACCATTGATAATAAACTAAATAATCTGCACGCACAGCAATTCATAGTTGCTAAGCTAAGTTATTGTCATCAGTTTCTTTAAGAAGAAAAAAATAGAACATTTTTTCAGACGATAATATTTTATGGAATTTCTATTCAAAAATTTTATTTTCCGTTTATTTCTTTCAAAAACCATTATCCACTAATTTCTCAATTAAAAAAAAAACAAATTGGCATGTAAAGCTTAGAAAATGTAAATGTAATTAGCTTTTTACTCTGTACGTTGGATAGAGTAACTTTCTCATAAGTTTGCATGAGCAGTGAGCGAGTTGCACGCATATCACGGGTGTCTACACTATGCTTGCTGCCATTGATCAGAAAATTAATGATAAAGTTTTAATTAGCTCCATTTAGCTTTTTATAAAAAAATAAAATACTCACTCCTTCAGCGAATAATTTTAATGATAAAACCTGAACCAAGGACTAAAGTTGGCTCGTCCCAATTGATTTATTGTCAATTTCTGTTGACTCGTTTTTCCATTTCATCACAAAGAAACAACTTTCAGTTGCAACCTTTATGCTATAGTAAATTATTTTACCAAGTCAATGGGAAATAATAAGTAAAACGATATTCTTAAGTACAATAGCTACAAAAAAAAACAAAACGCCGTTCCCATAATATAATTATACTCAATGAAAAGTGAGTTTGGTATCAACTACAATTAACCCTTAATAAATTATGATTAGCAACAACTCTAACCTCTTGCTACATGTTTTTTTTTCCAATTTAGCAGCATGCTATGCTTTGTCCTGTACCAAAGAAAGGAAATCGGCAATAATATCAGAAGCTTGTTGTATGAGCAAACTGCAAAATTGGGGTTAGTTTCTTCTAGCCTGAATAATATGAGCCATAGAAGACTGGCTTTTCAGTCATCACATAAATAATTATTTGTGTTGTATGAAAGTAGTTTTCATACAAAATTCGGTAAGCCAAGCGTACGGAAGCAATTTGATGGTCAAAATTAAATATTCACAAAAACCAACAACGTAAACCTAAATTATCAAGTCACTAATTAATAAACCGACTGCAACGTTTATGGAACATCAACATGAAGATTCCTATTTGCTGATTAGTAGTATTCAAAAAATTTAAAACTATCATATTATGTATTAAAGAAATTATAATGAAATTATAATTTTTATTATTTGGACCTTTTTGACTGTTTTTATTGCTATCAATTAATGAAAATACATACATATGAGGAATATTAAATTTTTTAATTTAAATTTTTTATATTTATTGTTTATCAAATTTGTCACCACTAATTAGTTTCAAGTAATAGATAGACGCTTGCACTCTGATACACAACACAACATATGTGTATGCATAATATGTATTTGTTTAATGTGTGTTACGCAAAGTTAGTGCTTATACTTCTATATAGGCCATAATGACTAGCTAACGTTACACAATATTTATTAAGATCCTACAAAACCTCATCTAGACCTCATGTCTAGCACGTTTTATACTCCACACAAAGCTTTGTGTGGCAGAATACTATTCATAATGAAACATTAACACATCTATATAACCCAGCTGTCTTTTTTATGTTACATCATCCTGGAGTTGTAGTCTAAACGAGACTTAACCACAACAAAAACAGGTGTAGCACCAGTCATAGGCGTGGAAAAAAGTGTAGCTAAAGTCAATCTTTAAGTCTTTTACAAAGTAGCGCCTGAGCAGTTAAGCATATGTTTAATTTTGCAGCGCTTATTTACAAAAAACTTATATTGTTTGACTCATCAATTAATTCATTTGTTCACGGCGGCATAACGGCAGCAAGTTTAATTTTAACAAAAAAATTTCTTTACAATAGCGGCTGTTCATGGCTTAAAAGCTTTCAAACTTCCTAAGGAGAAGATTAAATAGTTGTTGCACTGAATAAGTTTTTTTGTTTAGAAAATCTCCAAATTTTAAGAGTGTCAGCACTTTACATTGATGGATTTTGAAATGTCGTCATCCAAAGTAACACCCATCCAAGATGGCATCTGCATTCACTCGTTTTAATGTGTAATTAATGAAACCCACAACCATTTCTCACCTGTACAATTATATGGACCATCATTTGTGTATCCAGTATCACATTCACACCTGTAGTCCCCTGCAGTGTTGATACATTTGGAGTTGTTTGCACATGGATTGGATATACACTCGTCTATATCTACAATCACACATATAAAATTATACAGTACAGTCAGTTACAACACAAATATACAAACTACTTCAGCTGCATCGACTCACCTGTACAATTTGTTATTCCATCTCCAGTATACCCTGTTGGGCACTGACATGTAAAACTACCTTCTGTGTTCTGACATGTGGAGTTTTCTCCTTTGCATGGTGAGACAACTCCTGCACACTCATCAATATCTAAAAAACTAATGTATGCTACAAAATGGAAGTTTGCGATACATTAGCAATAGTTTGTTCTCAATTTGTTTGTGTATCAGGCAGGCTTGTTGAAAACTATGATACCAAAAAAGCAGCAACCCAAACTGCCACAACAAACATAACCAGTGCCCTACCTGTGCATTCATTCAAAAAAATTAAATGAAAAGTTGTTTACATTAGCGACACAAACTCAAAGTTAACACACCTGTACAATTATACGGTCCTCCGTTTGTGTATCCAGTAAGACATTCACACCTGTAGTTACCTGCAGTGTTGATACATCTGGAGTTGTTTGCACATGGACCGGATATGCACTCATCGATATCTACAAATAAATGTATATATAATACAGTACAGACAAACACAAAGCATTAATTCAGCTCTTCCAAAATTAGTTGATGTTGAGTTATGCTTATTCCACACAAACCTTGGAAAAGTTTTTGGACAATATAAGTTTGGGTAGAGTCTAATGTCTATTTGTTTAACGAGTTCCCTTTTATGATATATGTGGAACAGGACAGGCACTGCATCCAATTACTGCATTTTTGTAAATAATTAATCATCGATGCCAGTGCTTTACTCGTGTATCATTAGTATCTAGCTTTTTAACCATGAAACTAATCTAATAAGCCGTTGGACTTGTACCCTTTCTGTTAGTAGTTGGCTACTGTTATCTTATTACTTTGACTAACTACTAGTCTGCTTGTCCTATGGTCAACATGGCTCCTACTGTCTGAGCATCAGATGTAACACTGCTGTTGAACAGTAGCAACTAGAATTGGGTGATAGACCACTAGCTGTGCTTGGAGCCAGGCTAACCATTCCTTATACCAGCCGTATTATAGTGGACTGGCTAAGATACTATTGGCTAGGATACTATTGGCTAAGATACTATTGGCTAAGATACTATTGGCTAAGATACTATTGGCTAAGATACTATTGGCTAAGATACTATTGGCTAAGATACTATTGGCTAAGATACTATTGGCTAAGATACTATTGGCTAAGATACTATTGGCTAAGCAACTATTGGCTAAGATACCATTGGCTAAGATACTATTGGCTAAGATACCATTGGCTAAGATACTATTGGCTAAGATACTATTGGCTAAGATACCATTGGCTAAGATACTATTGGATAAGATACTGTTGGCTAAGATACTATTGGCTAAGATACTATTGGCTAAGATACTATTGGCTAAGATACTATTGGCTAAGATACTATTGGCTAAGTTACTATTGGCTAAGATACTATTGGATAAGATACCATTGGCTAAGATACTATTGGCTAAGATACTATTGGCTAAGATACCATTAGCTGAGATACTATAGGCTAAGATGCTATTGGATAAGATGCTATTGGCTAAGATACTATTGGCTAAGATACTATTGGCCAAGATACTATTGGCTAAGATACTATTGGCTAAGATACCATTAGCTGAGATACTATAGGCTAAGATGCTATTGGATAAGATGCTATTGGCTAAGATACTATTGGCTAAGATACTATTGGCCAAGATACTATTGGCTAAGATACCATTGGCTAAGATACTATTGGCTAAGATATTATTGGCTAAGATACTATTGGCTAAGTTACTATTGGCTAAGATACTATTGGCTAAGTTACTATGGCGATCAGGCCCTTAGTTTCTCTTTGTAGATGCGACTGGAACCAGTTCCGTTGCTAATATAACTTATCGTTAGAATTTACAACTTGCTTGACTTTTATCTAAATATGACACATTTTAACTCACCAATATGACAAAAATAATGTAATCGAGGGAGCTCGAGGGATCAATATAACCTTGCAAAAAAATTAAACAAGGTTATGCTGCATTCACTTGACAAAATTATTTGAGCTATGATGCTGGTAGATACTATGCCGTTGAGGTAGCAATTCACCTGTACAGTCCCACTGTACGGCCGAACCGCTAGATATAGTAACTTACAAGCCCTCTGTAGCTGGTTTTACGTGTAAGGTTTATTTACTATCAAATTCGGCTCTTACAGTGAGCGCCTTGAGGGCAGACTGACTCTACCGAATGATCAGTGAGAACAATAGGCTAATGTTGTCGACGGTGGCGGCCGTGAGTGTTGAAAGTTGAGATGACAAAGCATTCTTTTGACTAGGCTTTGCTGTTCACTTGATAGTCGGGTGAGCTGAAGTTGCTATAGTCCTTCCTAGCTTCAGATGTCTGTTTCGCTTGTGAAGTAATCATGCTTCTGAGAGTCAGGTTAACTCCTTTTTATTTGTTATGTACAAGTTCTTAAATATACAGATATAACCAAAGAAATTCACAAGCCACGCCTTGTGTTACATACTTATCTTCAATATTTTTTCTAGAAAATCGTTTGAATTAGAATAAAATAACTAATAAAATAATATACATGTAGAAATTGTGAATTGTGAGATTGCTCGTAATAGACAAATAGGTTGTTGCTATGGCAATGATTGTTTATGTTGTTGGCATCTTTAACAATATTTCATTTATGTGGTGATATATGTGGCGCATCATCGGTGTTATAAGCTCCATTCCCTCTACTGCTCATGAATTGCTCGTTGCGTATTTTATAACTCAGTCACTGACTAGCAATAATAATAAAAATAATAATAAAAATAATAATAGTAATAATAGTAATAACCGCGACGACGACGAGGCCAACGACAACGGCAATGGTATCATTATCTGTAACAGTAATGGTAACGAAAACGGTAACGTTAACGGTAACGGTTACGGTAGCGATAATGATAGCGATAGCGGTAACGATTGCGATAGCGATTGCTATTGCGATTGTGTTAGCGATAGCGACAGCAACAGCGACAACAATTATAATAATAACAAACTCTTAATGACCATCAACACTGAAATAAAATGAATAGCATTAATCCCTGATGAGAGCACACAATAATTATAAATCTAATGTCTATTTGTTTAACGAGTTCCCTTTTATGATATATGAGGAACAGGACAGGCACTGCATCCAATTACTTCATTTTTGTAAACGAGTAATCATCGTATGCCAGTGCTTTACTAGTCTCATTAGTATCTAGCTTTCTACCCATGAAACTAATCTAATAAGCCGTTGGACTTGTACCCTTTCTGTTAGTAGTTGGCTACTGTTATCTTATTACTTTGACTAACTACTAGTCTGCTTGTCCTATGATCAACATGGCTCCTACTGTCTGAGCATCAGATGTAACACTGCTGTTGAACAGTAGCAACTAAATTTGGGTGATAGATCACTAGCTGTGCTTGGAGCCAGGCTAACCATTCCTTATATCAGCCATATTATAGTGGCCAGGCTAAGATACCATTGGCTAAGATACTATTGGCTAAGACACTATTGGCTCAGATACTATTGGCTAAGATACTATTGGCTAAGGTACCATTGGCTAAGATACTATTGGCTAAGATACTATTGGCTAAGGTACCATTGGCTAAGATACTATTGGCTAAGATACTATTGGCCAAGTTATCATTGGCTAAGATACTACTGGCTAAGATACCATTAGCTAAGCAACTATTGGCTAAGATACTATTGGCTAAGATACTATTGGCTAAGATACTATTGGCTAAGATACTATGGGCTAAGATACTATTGGCTAAGATACTACTGGCTAAGATACTATTGGATAAGATACTACTGGCTAAGATACTATTGGATAAGATACTATTGGCTAAGATACTATTGGCTAAGATACTATTGGCTAAGTTACTATTGGATAAGATACTATTGGCTAAGATACTATTGGCTAAGATACTATTGGCTAAGTTACTATTGGATAAGATACCATTAGCTAAGATACTATTGGCTAGGATACCATTGGCTAAGATACTATGGAAATCAGGCCCTTAAAGGGGTTATGACACCAATAAATGGCTTTGTTTTGAGCAGCTGCTGCCAATTCAGGCCTGGACATTAGCTTATTATTCTTGCGGAGTTGTGTTCTCCTCGCCACAGTCTATCGCATAAACGCAATCTCTGCTGACCTAGACGACTTTTTTCCACGAAGACGGCGCAAGTCATATAGAGCTATAAAGGCGAGGACCCAAAAATTGGCTTTTTTGGGTATTTGTGGGTTGAGCTAGAAAGACTCGCTCAGCAAGCATTATGCTGAATACAAAAAAGAGAGTTAGCACAATTTATCTTATTTTTTTAACGCTGTTTTGAAAAGTCAGCTGGTACCTGTTGACTTTGATAGGGTTGTTGTTGTACCGGTACAGACAAAGATATTTCTTTTTTCTTCTGCAATCTTTGGTTATAGCCTGAGAGTTAGCCAAAAAATGCGTTCAGTTGTATGAGAATACTCTATGTTTGATTGATACTTTCCCTCTACTAGTAAGTGAGAAACTAGATTTCTCTCAGTACATTTTCAACAGCAACAATAACGTCTTCGGTGTTATTTTTCAGTGGTAGAATTTTTGTCACTGTTGAGATGAATTGCAAATAAATAAAGAAAACTCAAATAACGGTCGTCGTGCATTTATGCATGGTGTGAGCTGTTATGGTTGCATTAATAAGCTACTCACTGCAAATTTAAGCAGGTCAGTGTTGTGTTGTAAGCTTTCTCTATCTAAGAATTCTTTGAAAAATGTTGTAACTCAATAAATAATATATATATATATATATATATATATATATATATATCAATAATTATATATATTATTATTATATAATAATAAATAATAATAATAAAAAATAATAATAATAATTATTTATAATAATAATAATAAATAGTTATTATTATTTATTATAATAATGATGATAATGGTCCATACAATCACAACAACAAGACGTTGTTCGTTGTTCAATAAACCAAACCCGTAGGCTATAAATGAATAATTATTATTATAAATAATACTAATTATTATTAATTATCATCATAGTAGTATATATATATATTAATTATAATAATAATAAAATAAATTATTATTATTTTTTTTTCCATTATTATTATTCTTCATTATAATAATAAATATACATATTCATGTATGTATATTATTGTTTATTATTATTATTATATATATATCAGAATAATAGAAGTATTTTGTTCTATAATTAATTGCTGGTTGTTTCATACTGTAACTATAGAACTATCAGCAAGCACTAAATGAAAGCTAGCAGCCTACGAAGTAAGTGTAATAAGATAATAAATACCATCATCATCAGCCATGAAAACATTACTTTTATTTCTTATATAATAATAAGAAACAAAAATGTTTTCATGGCTGATAATTATTATGGAATGATAAATAATAATAATAATTATAATGAAAGTCTCATAAGATTAATTTAGTTATTAGTAGTTGGCCAATTGTTGTTAGTACTTTTATTATTATTATTTATAATAGTATTATTTTTTGTATTATAAATAATTTTGTGATGATTAATTGTTCATAGTATATTCTGTTATTTTTAGTGTATTATCAATAATAATATGTCACATTTCAGCCCATCATTTATTATACTCTTGAAATGATAATTGTTACAATTTGTTTATCAGTCAATGTAATGTAACTGTTGGTGATTTGCTTGATGTTGGTAGTTGTTACTATCGCTACTACTGTAAAATATTACCTACTTGTTATTTGTGGAGTGTAACTAATAGCAGCTCTAAAATAACGTTCCATCTCAAGTTTTCTGAGAAATGATCAGTGGCATTTTCATTTGGTATCATTTTAAATAGTGATGATAAAAAAATTCTGGAATGAACGAGTGATAAACTTCACGCAGTTAGTTGCCTTTGATAGTAATCTGCTGTTTGTACACTGTACACTGCAAATACCACTCCACTACTTGGACCAGATATACGTATATATGTTACCAGCTACTACTATCACTACTACTACTCTTAGCATTCATTGATTGTTGAAAGAAAAATATTTATAACAGTCAATCATTTAGCACCTGGACTAAAAAAAAACCAGTGTGCTGATAACTGCGATTTCAAAAACAATTTTTATTGCATGGGGCAACACAATTTATGTGGCTGTTGAGAGATGGTTTGTTGTTCCTGCGTAAATCTGAAGTCACCAATGTAACAGCAAGTGGCCACGCTATGTTGTGCGTTATGTCATTCTTTGCACCTGACCAAAAAATACGACAAGTAAATACATTGAGTTAGAATGTTGAAAACTATTTTTCATTTTCCAGTTAAAATGGTAGTTGGACGAAACAAAGAGAGTCATTGACAATCCAGATCACTGCACCAAGTAAGTTTTTGTGGCTTGGGAATCAAATTAGTGTTATTGAGACATAGCTCTGCTCTGAAACTACAAAGGTATGTTGAGCTGAATTTATATGGAACTGTTGTCTGATCATTAGTCGAAGCTGTTATCTGCTGAAAATCTATGAAAACTCTTTTTTATAGATGGTTGTACAGTATTACCCAATACTTGTCCTTGATGGCATCAGCTGCACCAAAGCTTTCTTGAATGGCTCCCTGACACAACATGTATAGATTACGTTCATCTCTACCTGTCATTCTACAATGATTGCTGAAGAATGTGTCAACCTCCCAGAAACCGTGACCTTTTTGATCAACTCAGTTCACAAGAACAGTTATGCTCAGTGCCAGAAAGTCGTCATAAGACAGTTGCAAATTATAAATTTGATATATCCTATTGTTTTAGTTTCATGAAGAATTTTTTTCAAGTTTAATTTATTTTGGGTGGTAGATACAAGCTGAATGATTTATGCTCTTAGCTATTTACTGGTGTTATAAGAATAAACTATAATTTCAATTAAATTTTTTGTCTGGCACACTTACAACAGTTCTGCTGTAATATGAGAATTAGTAGAACATCATGTCATGTTCTTACCAAGCAAATTTGTGCTATTATGAAACAAATTTGTGAGCATGTGATATAATTAATTTGGTTGTATATAAAATTAAAACAGAATAAATTTGCATAAACATGAGTATCACTTACTATGAAGACAATAATTTCTAACTTAGCCTTGAATTTATGTCCCTGGTGTTAATCTACTACTATTGTCATGTTACAAACAAAGTACCAACAATATTATAAATAATTATTATCAAAAATGATTTATTATTTATTTATACACAATAATACTGTTGGATATGGTGGTTATCAATTTTGGTTCAAATATTATATGTAGTATGTGTATTGAGATGCATATAAGAATGCATGATTGTATGTATGTACAGCATTATTAGTATTATCATTTACTAAATAGGACAAATATATAGTAGGTATAGCTGGGTTTTTTAGAACAACTCTTCCATATCAGATGGATGGCTCTGAAAAGTGCCAATTGATTGTGATGATGATAATAATTGAGCAAGGCACCAACAAGTGGCAATGACAACAGCTCAGTCAAAGGGGGCAGATATTCGTTCTTGTGTAGAATTTTGTTCCAGTAGTAGGATATTGGTATCGTCATCAGCATCCCATAGTAATAATTAATCATCGTCATCATCGAATGATGATGATGATGATTTGATTATTTATTATTATTGGTAGTACGTTCACACAACAAGTGATGTCTTCTTGATGAGATTTCCAAATTGCAGACTGGTAATAGCTTTGACAATGAAAGCGATCACAGAGCTCAATCTTCTTTTAATAGCTTCTGATGGGCTGTCAACATTGTGCAACCACAGCATAAAAAATAACAACCAAACAAATGCTGTTCTTCATACGCTACGAGTACTATCGTTATTGTATTTCATTGTTGCGCTGATTGGTTGATGATTGATTTGACATACGGCGATTCCACTTTTAACAAGAAAAAGTCGTCTCTGTAAAGTGGTGTCATAACCCCTTTAATTTCTCTTTGTAGATCTAACCGGAAGCAGTTCCGTTGCTAATAAAACATATAATTAGAGTTTACGACTTGCTTGACTTTCACCTTGAATTGACCATTTTACCAGCTAATATGACAAAAATCATGTGATTGAGGAAGCTCAAGGGATCAATACAACCTTTAAAAAAAATTTAAAAATAATATTATGCTATTTTCACTTGAAAAAATTAACTGAATTATGAGGCTCATAGATACTAAGCGGTCCAGCCAAAGAATCGTATTTTCGACCTAATTACGTTTGCCCACCTGAATAAATTACAGTGCGCCCTTGCAATTTACCTCAAAAGCAGCAATACACTATGATTTTTGATCATTGACGAAATATTTCATTTATGTGGTTGATACATGCGGCGCATCATCAGTATTAAAAGCTTCATTCCCATCTACTGCTCATGAATTGCTGGTTGCGTATTTTATAACTCGGTTACCGACTAGCAATAATAATAATAACAAACTCTTAAGACCATCAAAACTGAAATAAAATGAATAGCGTTAATCCCTGATGACAACACACAATGATTAAATAAATAATAAATAATAATAAACGGGAGATAACTCCTATAAGTTCACTCTGTATCTTATATCGGGATCTATAGTCGGTATTGTTAGTGTTTATAAAAAAGTGATTATCCAGTTTAGTTATGTATGTATGCAATTATGTAGAAGTTGCGCATGTGAACCCCCATTGCTAAATTTTTCTGTCAAACTTTCTCATGTAGATTGTAATGAAAAATACAAAAGAAAATTTGACAGAACAATTTAGCACTGGGGGTCCACATGCGCAACAGCAGAGCGATCATGGCGCTAGACCCAGAACAGCAGTCAAGGCAGAAAAAATTCGTAGACTTGGTTTACTAACACAACCCGTCCAGCAGACGTTGCTTTGAATGGAATAACTCTGTCCTCCAGACGTGAACTTGCAGCCAGCAAGTTCCATGCTCGTGCCATCTGGTAGGCGACCTGTCTTTGCCCACAAGCAGTTGAAGAAGTAGGGAGGGGGAGTGAGAGCTGGGAATGACGAGTGGGATAAGAGTGGTTTAAAGAAGTACAGTTGTAGAATTAATGATGAGCGAGCATGCAGATTCGTAGAGTATAGAGCTGGTGGACAGATAGAAATTTTGCGCGTTTGAACAGAGGAGCGGATGGTTATCATTGTTGATTGTGCCAAAAACACTTAGTGAGCTATAAGAGACACTGGAGCACATGCCATCCTAATATATCAGTGGGAGGAGAACTCTGAAGCAAGGATTATAGATATAACTGGTGGAATTTTTGAAAATCTTCATGGTTGGTATTATAGTAAAACGGCGAGTAAACATCCAGAATAATCAACTTAGTGCACCCTGGTGAGCACCTAAAGTCGGCCGGGTCCCCATTGGCTAAGATACTATTGGCTAAGATACTACTTGCTAAGATGCTATTGGCTAAGATGCTACTTGCTGAGATGTTAGGTGCTTTTAGCTAAGGTAATGCAAAGTCACAATGGAGCCCAATGTCTGACTTTTTCCTGTGTCAGCGAGAAAAAGGAGAAAATAAAATAGTTGTTGCATTCAATAAGTTTTTTTGTTTAGAAAGTCTCCAAGTTTTAGGAGTGTCAGCACTTTACATCGATGAATTTTGAAACTTTGACATCAAAAGTAACACCCATCCAAGATGGCATCCGCATTCACTTGTTTTAATGTGTAATTTATGAAAACCGATTCATTTCTCACCTGTACATTTATATGGGCCATCATTTGTGTATCCAGTATCACATTCACACCTGTAGTCACCTGCAGTGTTGATACATTTGGAGTTGTTTGCACATGGATTGGATACACACTCATCTATATCTACAGGTACACATATAAAATTATACAGTACAGTCAGTTACAATACAGATATACAAACTGCTCCAGCTGCATTAACTCACCTGTACAATTTGTTATTCCATCTCCAGTATATCCTGTTGGACATTGACATGTAAAACTACCGTCTGTGTTCTGGCAGGTGGAGTTTTCTCCCTTACATGGTGAGACAACTGCTACACATTCGTTGATGTCTGTAAAATTGAAGACAGCTAAAGGAAGTGGTGAAAAGTGATCAATAACTTCAATTAGGTTTTTCTTCAGTTGCTAAAATGCAAAACTTGAAATGGAAAGTTTTTTGTTTTATCGACACAAATTCAAAGTTAACACACACCTGTACAATTATACGGTCCTTTGTTTGTGTATCCAGTACGACATTCACACCTGTAGTCACCTGCGGTGTTGATACATTTGGAGTTGTTTGCACATGGAATGGATATGCACTCATCGATATCTACAAATGGATGTATATATAATACAATACAGCCAAACACAAAGCATTAATTCAGCTCTTCCAAAAATAGTTGATGTTGAGTTTTGCTTATTCCACACAAACATTGGAAAACTTTTTTGACAATAAAAGTTGGGTAGAGCCTAATGTCTAATTGTTTAACGAGTTTCTTTTTATGATATATGTGGAACAGGACGGGCACTGCGTCCAATGGGGACCCGGCCGATTTTAGGTGCTCACCAGGGGGTGCTAATTTGATGATACCGGAAGTTTACTTGCCGTTTCATGATAATATCGTTAAGATTTTCAAAAATTCACTAATTTTATTTTTATTTTTTCCTTTAGAATTTTCCTCTCACTGATATATTGAGATGGCATGAGCTCCAGTGTCTCTTATAGCTCACTAAGTGTGCTTTGGCACAATAAACAATGATAACTAACCCAAATAATCATTTTTTTATGAACACCAACGATACTGACTTTAGATCCCTGCATAAGATATAGAGTGAACTTATAGGAGTTATCTCACATTTATTATTATTTATTTATTCATTGTGCGCTGTCATCAGGGATTAACGCTATTCATTTTATTTCAGTGTTAAATAATTTTCATTCAAGCACAAGTTTGATACAATTTGTAATTAGGAAATTACAAGTTTCACTCAAAAGCCTTAAGAAGAAAATTAATTAATTTAGTTTAATTAATAATTATTATTATGATTATTTATAATAATGATAATATCAAAAAAATTATTATTCATTTGCCCTGAAAATTAAAAAAAATGAAACAAATTTGAGCAATTGCCATTTATTATTCACAAATCACAGGGCACACCACATGTTTGGTACAATTGGTGATGGTTATAAGAGTTTGTCATTATTATTGCTAGTCGTTTACTAGAGTTATGAAATCCGCAACAAACGATTCATGAGTAGTAGATGGGCATGGAGCTTATAATACCAAGGATTCGCCGCGTAAATCAAGCATAATAGTATATCGCTGCTGTTGCGATAAATTGACAGGGCGCACTGTAATTTATTTACGTTGGCAAACTTAGTTTAGCCCGAAATACGATACTTTGGCTCGATTGCATACTATCTATGAACATCATTATTAAATTATTTTTTTTCAAGTGAATAAAGCAAAACATTTTTTAAAAGAAAAATTATAGGTTATATTGATCCCTCAAGCTTCCTCAATCACATAACTTTTGTCATATTAACTGCTTAAATGTCTCAAATTAAAATAAAAATCAAGCAAGTCGTAAATTATAACGATAAGTTATATTAGCAATTGAACTGCTTCCGGTTGCATCTACAAAGAGAAACTACGGCCCGGATCCCCATTACTTCATTTTTGTAAATGAGTAATCATCGTTTGCCAGAGCTTTACTTGTGTATCATTAGTATCTAGCTTTCTATGCATGACTTGTACCCTTTCTGTTAGTAGTTGGCTACTGTTATCTTATTACTTTGACTAACTACTAGTCTGCTTGTCATATGGTAAACATGGCTCCTACTGTCTGAGCATCAGATGTGACACTGCTGTTGAACAGTAGCAACTAAATTTGGGTGATAATTCACCAGATGTGCTTGGAGCCAGGCCAACCATTCCTTATACCAGCCATGTTATAGTGGACTGGCTAAGATACTATTGGCTAAGATACTATTGGCTAAGATACTATTGGCTAAGATACTATTGGCTAAGATACCATTGGCTAAGATACCATTGGCTAAGATACCATTGGCTAAGATACCATTGGCTAAGATACTATTGGCTAAGATACTATTGGCTAAGATACTATTGGCTAAGATACTATTGGCTAAGATACTATTGGCTAAGATACTATTGGCTAAGATACTATTGGCTAAGATACTATTGGCTAAGATACTATTGGCTAAGATACTATTGGCTAAGATATTATTGGCTTAGATACCATTGGCTAAGATACTAAGTCAATCAGTCCCGTAGTTTCTCTTTGTAGATGCGACTGGAACCAGTTTGGTTGTTAATATAACTTTTCATTAAAATTTACAACTTGCTTGACTTTCATCTTAGTTTGAAACATTTTAAGTAGCTGATATGACAAAAATGATGTGACTGAGGAAGCTCGATGGATCAATATAACCTTTAAAAATTGCTGTATTTGCTTGAAAAAACTTAATCGAAGTATGATGCTCGTAGATACTATGCAGTCGAGCCAAAGCATAGTATTTCGCGCCTAATTATGTTTGCCAAAGTGAATAAATTACCGTGCACCCTTGCATTTTGCCTCAAAAGCGGCGATATGCTATGATGGTTGATCATGGATGAAATATTTCATCTATGTAGTTCATATATGCGATGCATCATCGGTATGATAAGCTCCATCCTCATTCTACTACTCATGAATTGCTTTTTGAGTAATTCATAACTCGGTTACCAACAAGCAACAACAACGACGGCGCCAACGTCAACGACGCCGAAAACATAACAAAAACAACAATAACAACAATAATAGCAATAATAACAACAATAATAGCAATAATAACATTAATAATAATAATAATAACATTAATAATAATAATAACATTAATAATAATAATAATAACATTAATAATAATAATAATAACATTAATAACAATAATAATAACAATAACAATAACAATGACAATGACAATGACAATGACAATGACAATGACAATGACAATGACAATGACAATGACAATGACAATGACAATGACAATGACAATGACAATGACAATGACAATGACAATGACAATGACAATGACAATTACAATGACAATGACAATGACAATGACAATGACAATGACAATGACAATGACAATGACAATGACAATGACAATGACAATGACAATGACAATGACAATGACAATGACAATGACAATGACAATGACAATGACAATGACAATGACAATGACAATGACAATGACAATGACAATGACAATGACAATGACAATGACAATGACAATGACAATGACAATGACAATGACAATGACAATGACAATGACAATGACAATGACAATGACAATGACAATGACAATGACAATGACAATGACAATGACAATGACAATGACAATGACAATGACAATGACAATGACAATGACAATGACAATGACAATGACAATGACAATGACAATGACAATGACAATGACAATGACAATGACAATGACAATGACAATGACAATGACAATGACAATGACAATGACAATGACAATGACAATGACAATGACAATGACAATGACAATGACAATGACAATGACAATGACAATGACAATGACAATGACAATGACAATGACAATGACAATGACAATGACAATGACAATGACAATGACAATGACAATGACAATGACAATGACAATGACAATGACAATGACAATGACAATGACAATGACAATGACAATGACAATGACAATGACAATGACAATGACAATGACAATGACAATGACAATGACAATGACAATGACAATGACAATGACAATGACAATGACAATGACAATGACAATGACAATGACAATGACAATGACAATGACAATGACAATGACAATGACAATGACAATGACAATGACAATGACAATGACAATAACAATAACAATAACAATAATAATAATAATAATAATAATAATAATAATAATAATAATAATAATAATAATAATAATAATAATAATAATAATAATAAC
This sequence comes from Cryptosula pallasiana, assembly GCA_945261195.1. Taxonomy (NCBI): domain Eukaryota; kingdom Metazoa; phylum Bryozoa; class Gymnolaemata; order Cheilostomatida; family Cryptosulidae; genus Cryptosula; species Cryptosula pallasiana. The sequence continues at coordinate 52,388,098 of OX183132.1, read as the reverse complement.
AGCAATAACATTAAAAATAACAATAATAATAACATTAACATTAACAACAACAATAACACTAACAACAAAAATAAGAATGATAATGACAATAACATTAACAATAACAACATCAACAACAGCAATATTAACATTAACAATACTGTTGATAATAACAATAGCAATAACATAAAAATTAACAGTAACAGTAACAATAACAACACCAATAATAATAATAACAACAATAACAGTAACAGTAACCGTAACAGTAACAATAACCATAACAATAATAATAACAGCAGTAACAGTAACAGTAACCGTAACGGTAACAGTAACAATAATAATGCGTATAGGATTTTGTAAAGACAATTGCTTGCCACTCTAGTAGCCACATACACTATCTCATAGGCAAGTAAGGCAACAGCCGTTCATTTTGCCTGGCAGACTTGCTGACAGCTTACAGAATGGCTCCGGCCATTTCCATTTTTATCTGATATGTCATTGACATTTCCTTATGAGGTGCTTCAAATACCAACTTTGTCAAAATTCAATTTACTTCAATGTTTTTTTTAACGACACTAATAACAAGCATGTTGTGAGTGTTTTCTCCCCTTCGAAATCTTTTGGGAAAATATATGAACTGCGCAAGTGTTTTAGCGACCGATAAACTTTTGTTTTTACTACTAACTAACCACAATGCACCGCTACTAGTTATATCAATCAATGAGCCAGGTCACATGTACTGTTATCAACAATATACCATCGTTGCAGTTATGCCTCAGCGATTTTGGTGATCCAAACAAAAGTCTAGCGTTCGCTAAAGCTAAAAAAACTTGCATGCGTCATACGTTTTCCCAAAAGATTTCAAAGGGGAGACAACACTTACAACATGCTTGTTATTAATGTTGTTAAGAAAACATAGAAATAAATTGAATTTTGACAAAGTTGGTATTTGAAGCACCTCATAAGGACATATGAATGACATATCAGATAAATATAAAAATGGCCGCAGCCATTCTTTAACCGTATCACTGCCTAGCTATCAGCATCGTCCGGCGGAGAGTAGGCCAGAATGGCAAGGCTCGTCGAGCAAGTTTGTCTTGGCTGCTACTCATTCGGACAACACAAGGCTATTTCGACCAGTAGGTCATGCACCTGTTGTCCTTCGGAGTAGTAGAGCTGTAGGTATTGCCAGTGAGTGTGTGAGAGACGAAGTATGACTTGAACGAGTGTAAGATTTTATTCAGAGATAAAATCGCTGCGCCTCGCCTCGGTGATAACACTCAAGAAAACAAGGCCTTGCAGCTATATTTATGTCAGTGGTTATGTAATCCTTCTTTGTTTACAAACTTGGCCTCAAGCGTAGCAGTATAATAGAAAATAAGGATTAGATAGTATAAATAAATAAACATGTCGGTCCTCATGGCAACACACAGACATATTGGTACTTGCTATAATGTCCACACAGAGTTTTGCTATTTTCCTGTACAATAAAAATAAAACAAACTCTTATGACCATCAACACTGAAATAAAATGAATAGCGTTAATCCCTGATGACAACACATAATATTTAAATAAATAATAAATGGTAATAAATGGAAGATAACTCCTACGAGTTTACTCTATGTTGGATATAGGATCTATAGTCAGTAATGTTAGTGTTCATAAAAAAAGTGATTAATCGGGTTAGTTATCATTGTTTATTGTGCCAAAAACACCTAATGAGCTATAAGAGACACTGGAGCTCATGCCATTTCAATATATCAGTGAGAGGAGAACTATAAAGCAAATAAAATAGATAAAATTGGTGGATTTATGAAAATGTTAATGGTGTTATAGTAAAACGGCAAGTAAACTTCCGGTATCATCAAATTAGTGCACCCTGGAGAGCACTAAAATCGGCCGGGTCACCATTGGCTAAGATATCATTGGCTAAGTTATTACTGGGTAAGATACTATTGGCTGAGATACCATTGGCTAAGATACTATTGGCTAAGTTACTATTGGCTAAGATACTATTGGCTAAGTTATTACTGGCTAAGATACTATTGGCTAAGATACTATTGGCTAAGATACTATTGGCTAAGATACTATTGGCTAAGTTATTACTGGCTAAGATACTATTGGCTAAGATACCATTGGCTAAGATATTATTGACTAAGATGCTACTTGCTGAGATGTTAGGAGCTTTTAGCTAAGGTAGTGCAAAGTCACAATGGAGACCAACGTCTGATTTTCTCCTGCGTCAGCGAGAGACAGGAGAAAATAAAAACGTTGTTGCATTCAAGATGTTTTTTGTTTAAAAAATCTCTAAGTTTTAGTTGGGAGTGTCAGCACTTTACATTGATGAACTTTGAAATGTCGACATCAAAGTAACACCCATCCAAGATAGCATCTGCATTCACTCGTTTTAATGTGTAATTTATGAAAACCGATTCATTTCTCACCTGTACAATTATATGGGCCTTCATTTGTGTATCCAGTATCACATTCACACCTGTAGTCACCTGCAGTGTTGATACATTTGGAGTTGTTTGCACATGGATTGGATATGCACTCATCTATATCTACAATTACATATATAAAACAGTACAGTCAGATACAACACAGATATACAAACTACTCCAGCTGTATCAACTCACCTGTACAACTTGTTATTCCGTCTCCAGTATACCCTGTTGAACACTGACATGTAAAATTACCGTCTGTGTTCTGGCATGTGGAGTTTTCCCCCTTACATGGTGAGACAACTGCTACACATTCATCGATGTATGTGAAATTAAAGACAGCTGAAGGAATTGGTCAAAAATTATCAAAAACATTAAGGCTAAGATATCATTGGCTAAGATATCATCGACTAAGTTACTATTGGCCAATATACTATTGGCTAAATTACTATTGGCTAAGATACTATTGGCTTAGATACTATTAGCTAAAATACTATTGGATAAGATGCGACTTGGTGAGATGTTGGGTGCTTTTAGCTAAGGTAATGCAAAGTCACAATGGAGACACCCCACTTATTTTTTCCTGTGTCAACGAGAAAAAACTAGGATTTCTCCACTCTGTTTCTTTGCAAGGATTTCTTGAGTGAACTTAATAGTATGAAATTGTACTTGCTTAAAACCTAGGAGTTATGAAGTAAAAATAAAGAAAGATCATTGTGGAAAACCAGTAGCAGTGATTCAGGGTAATGATAATTACTGTCTAATTATTGACCATCTGTGCGTCATAGTACAAGTTTATATTAGCAATGGGAATAATAAATGTTCATTTGTTTGCATAGTTGTACTTGTAATAACTATGTATTGTAATAATAAATATTATTACTAAGCTTCCTTTTTCGGTCTAAACAACATATTGTAGTGCATTTTGGGGGGCCAACCAAACGTCCACCAACAACACCTCACTCCAGAGGTCAACTTCCAACAGAGGAGTATACCGACTCCACAACTGTTCTCAGAGCCCACGGCTCAAACGCACAACTCAATGTTTCAATGAGTATATCATGGTTTATTATACAAGCATAACCCAGCAAGGTATAACAACGGTAAAGTATTATGCTACTTGGCTCAATCACAAGCAGAATCCCAATACAGTACAAGGAATAATGAGAAGTGCTCTGCCTTTTATAGGCAGAGCAGGGGAAAACATAGGCCAAATAAGGAGGCAACAAATCAGCAATAGCAGGAAGTAATTGCACTAATCAAAACATGAGATATAAATAATATGGCACAACATTGGCTAATATAAGGTTAAATACGCAAGGCGCCCAGAAGTGGAGGGCGGAGCTTATCAGTCAATATTGCTGATTCATGATGGTGCAATGAGTAGCTCTAGTTCCTGGCCCTTATGGCTTGTGGTCCTTGTCTTTGGTCTTGTCTGAGGACAGTTTAGCTGCAAAGTCGGGCTCCTGCATCTTTGGTATCAATTTGGGCTCTCAGGCTATAGTCGTTCTTCCCTCACCGACCCGGTATAGGGCCGGTAGTGGCACTGCAGGGCCAGTAGTGCATGCTGCAGGGTCGGCAGTATGTGCTGCAGGGCCGGTGGTACCTCTGCAGGGCCGGCAGTGAATGCTGCAGGGCCGGTAGTAAATACTGCAGGGCCGGTAGAGTTTCTACCGGCTTACTTGCTCGTGTTCTGGCTGAGCCAGGCTCAGTTTAGGCGTGCCTGACACCCAGCAGTTGTCAGGGGGACCTTGCGCAAAGATAGTGGTCACAAAAATTCACCACAATATAATGGTTGTGAGAGAAGATGACTCAATGATTATTTACATGTATTTGCACTTTTACGTGTTAGTAGCAATGGGAGAAAAGCTTGGAAAACAATGTTGGAAAATTAGTAGAGGTCCACGTGTTAACTTAGCCCTAAGCCCCTATTATTAGCTAAGACACTTTAGGCTAGGATACTATTGGCTTAAATAATGTTGGGAAAAACACTATCAATTGGCTACTCAAAAAACTTGTGTTTTACATTTTAGCCAACTAGTCATTAAAGTTTCAACTTGCTGATACAAAATGTTAAAAACTACTATCATCGCCCCCACCGCTGCAACTGCTAAAACCATAGCTATCTCTACCTATGCCTCTGCCTCTGCCTCTGCCTCTGCCTCTGCCTCTGCCTCTGCCTCTGCCTCTGCCTCTGCCTCTGCCTCTGCCTCTGCCTCTGCCTCTGCCTCTGCCTCTGCCTCTGCCTCTGCCTCTACCTCTACCTCTACCTCTACCTCTACCTCTACCTCTACCTATACCTCTACCTCTACCTATACCTCTACCTCTACCTATACCTCTACCTCTATCTCTATCTTTACCTCTATCAATCACCACCGCTATCACTGTGTGGTGGATTTTCATAGCACCCACATCTGCGCAGATGTCCAGCAATCATTCTGGCATCACTTGTGTAGCCAATGGATTGCCAGAACAGCAACAGTATTGTTTACCAAACTGACCGACCCTACATAGGAAAGGTAGCGACCCTGCATTGGTAGTATACCTAACCTGTACTGACTCTGTATGAGGCAGTACCGACCTTGTGGGAGCCATGCCGGCCAGCAGGAAGTGAATCATCATAGCCTGGTGTCTGGAAATAGCCCTAGGGGAGGCAGATGACCATACCCCTAAGATATCTACCCTTAAGTCGGAGGAAAAGCAAAGAACTAAGCCTATAAAGACTAAGATGTTAACCAGAGGAACTAGAACTGCTTACGACTGTCCAGCTAGCCCATGACTCCACCTACTACTTCTGGATGCCACACATATTTAGCCCTATATACCATATTTGAATTGTCTGCCTATTTGTTGTATTTTGTCTTACTTCTGTGTTATTGGCCATTGCCTTATGTTACTTCTTGTCCTCTGCTCATAAAAGGCAGAGCTTTTGCCACGAATTATCAGTTTGCATTGGAACTTGTACTTACTCGTGTTGTTTTGCAAGAATAAATGCATATTACTCTAAAGCTCTGAGTTATGGGTCTGAGTCAAGGGCTTTCTACTAGTTGTGGAGTAGAGAACACTTCTTTGCTTTCTCTTTCAGTGTAGTACTGACCTGTTGTTAGGTAAGTGAAAGGTACCAAGTGAAAGGTAACGGGTGGCAGCATACCGTCAAAATGTATCGATTTTCTTGTGCCAGTGAACAAAAAGTTCTGCTGGTCACAGCACTCAGTTGGTGGATTAGAAGCCCCCAAAATCCACTGCAACTGCTACTACCACTATCTCCAGCATAAAAACTGTCAATATCACGACCAGTACCGCTACCACTACCAATATCACGATCACTACCACCAATACCATACTTCTATCGCAGCCAATGCTGTTAATGTTAATGTTGTTGTCAATGGTACTTTAATCTTTGACTATCATTATTATCATAATTGTCAATAACATCGTTTTATATAATGTTATGGTAATAATATCAACATCATCACCATTAGCATCATTATCGCTGTCATTTTTATGATTCTTAGTATTTACTTCTTGTTGTCCTAATTGTATCAAACACTTTAGGATTTCCTTTGAAAAAATTCAAAATACATCACAGTTTACTTTTACACCCATCAGCTCCATCACTTATAAAACCCGGTGGACAATGACAGATGTAACCTCCCATGGTATTCTCACATCTGGAGTTGTTTCCCTTGCAAGGTCGTGCTGAATTACATTCATCTATATATGTTTATAATAAACCCTAATCAACGACTCAAATAGAAATTGCCAACACTGAAACCAATTTGATCATCCTTTTACGCACTATTGTGTATCAGAGCAATGTGAAATATAGAATTTATACCTGTACATTTGTAGGGTCCATCATTTGTGTATCCAGTAAGACATTCACACCTGTAGTCCCCTGCAGTGTTGATACATTTAGAGTTGTTTGCACATGGATTGGATACACACTCATTGATATCTGCAAACATGAGTGGTAAGTATACAATACAGTCAGATACAACTCACATTACAGTAATTAGTTGAGCTCTATTAACTTGCCTGTACAAGTTGTTATCCCATCTCCAGTATACCCTGAAGGGCATTGACATGTAAAACTACCTTCTGTGTTCTGGCATGTGGAGTTTTCTCCTTTACATGGTGAGATAACTGTTGAGCACTCATCAATATCTGGGATATCAAAACCAGCGTAAAAAACTTACAATATTTCTTATCAAGTAATTTAATCAATACCAGTTTATTGGATATACAAAGTCAGATTAATAAAGGAACTCAAGCTACATGAGCCACATACACAAATCACCTACCTACACACTTGTCTGATCCATCCTTCACAAAACCTGGTAGACATTCACAAGTGTAACTTCCATTAGTGTTTAAGCACTTGGCTTTGTTTATAGGGCAAGGAGGGGGTGTTGACAGGCATTCATTGATGTCTATAAATAAGCATGTATTGATTTAACAGCAGCAGCCTTGCTGGTATACTGATTAATACAAATATGTAAACATTGCAATTTAGTGACCCTTCCATTGGGTTTAATTTAACTATAAATTTCACAGTTGAGATAAATATTGTCTTAGTATGTTCCTCCATACATGCACCCCAAGAACAACTCATTTTTCCAACTTTGTTTGTAAGTGTCAAACAGCATGCATGGCTGTGAAGTCTCAACCAACAAATTACCAACTTGTGGTCTGCTAAAGACAGGTTTTACATCTGGTAATCAGTATTGACTAACGTTACCTGTGCAGAGATATCCACTGCCAGTGAATCCACCATTACATTCACACACAAAACCCCCAACAGCAGAAGGATTGGATGGTCTGTAGCTGCACGTAGCATTTAATGAGCAGAGATGGTCTTCATCAGGACAGGCTATTCTTGCATCTATAAATATAGCAGGTAGTTATACATTGAGGTAGGTTTTAGGAATAGAGAAGAGTTCTGACTCGGTGGAGTCTTTTGAACTGTTAGACAATGTGTTACCTTTATATATAACAACTGCATCACTAACATATCATGTTATATAATGTCTTACCTTTATATACAACAACTACATCATTAACATAACATGTTATATAATGTGTTACCTTTATATACAACAACTACATCACTAACATAACATGTTATATAATATCTTACCCTTATATACAACAACTACATCACTAACATAACATGTTATATAATGTCTTACCTTTATATACAACAACTACATCACAAACATAACATGTTATATAATGTCTTACCTTTATATACAAGAACTACATCACTAACATAACATGTTATATAATATCTTACCTTTATATACAACAACTACATCACTAACATAACATGTTATATAATATCTTACCTTTATATACAACAACTACATCACTAACATAACATGTTATATGATATCTCACCTTTGTACACAACAACTACATCACTAACATAACATGTTATATAATGTTTTACCTTTATATACAGCAACTACATCACTAACATGACATGTTATATAATGTCTTACCTTTATATACAACAACTACATCACTAACATGACATGTTATATAATGTCTTACCTTTATATACAACAACTACATCACTAACATAACATGTTATATAATGTCTTACCTTTATATACAACAACTACATCACAAACATAACATGTTATATAATGTCTTACCTTTATACACAACAACTACATCACTAACATAACACGTTATATAATATCTTACCTTTATATACAACAACTACATCACTAACAAAACATGTTATATAATATCTTATCTTTATATACAACAACTACATCACTAACATAACATGTTATATTTACTATGTTTCCAAATCATGACAAATTGGCGATACTGCCGGCGATAAAGGGAAATTCCAGTTGGAAACAGCACTGGCGACAAATTTGTCGTGAGACTTGTCGACAAACATTTGTCGCTCTCTGAAAGCGAAAAATTGTCGATAAGCAGAATTCCAGATGTTTATTGCTATTGGAAACGCTAATGTCGCCAAAGGCGATAAAACCAGACATGCGTAATGAAACAGGAAGCCACAAATTATCCATTGTAACCGCATGGCATCGTTAGCTAGTGTTTGTTTATATTTAACTAACGAGGATCGCTTGTGGTTTATTACACAGTTATTTATGAAACAATACAAATGATTTGAAACGAATGAATCTTAGCTGCTGGTAATTAACTATTGCAGTGATGAAAAACAAATGGTAGTATTTTTTTTAGCAAAAATTCACTTGGTTCTTTATTATTATTATTTATTTATTACTAACTAATAATAATAAATAATATAATTTATTGAATCATAGCCAATGTGCTACTAAAGTTCTTTCTCACCACACAGCCTCCTTAGCTAGCCAACAACTCAGTGATATTTTATTCATATATTTCACAATGTAAGAAAATAATAATAAAAACAGTCTGCAACGCTAGTCGGCTAAATTGCACTCAACAGCACACTGACTGCAACTGCCTCTGTGGGCGTGGTTTAACCAACGGCGATAAACTTTGAGTCGTGGAAATATATACCCTTGTCGCCAATTATTTGTGGTTACAAACCACAGAGATTTGGCGATATTTTGTCATGATGTGGAAACATAGTAATAATGTCTTACCTTTACAACCATCTGCTCCATCCCTGTTAAAACCTGGTGGACAATGACAGATATACCCTCCTGGTGTATTCTCACATCTGGAGTTGTTTCCCTTACAAGGGGGTGCAATCGTACATTCATCTATATCTGTAGAACACATATATTATGTTACATTTGACAAGGACATTTGTAATGCTAACATTCAGTTAACTCTCTGACTGAAAAGCTGCAGGACTGGCAGGAGGCCAACACTATACGGAACTGCAATATAAGTTGGCTTAACAATAAACTATATAATAGTCTCTCTGTTATTAGCCACTGGTACTTTGGTTTTTGTCCTAAAAGACATTTGATCCAGGAAGCAAATCGAAAACCATGATACTGCAATCAAGTATATATTAAATGTTTTATTATAGTAAGCAGTGATATTTGTCAATGAATCAGTGAGATAAATAATTAAACTCACGGTTGAAACACTCATTTCAAAATACCAACATCAAACTTGTTTTATAAGGTAATAGTTTATACTTTTATAGCCTTGGAAGTTCTCTCTAATTTATCATTTCTATAAGATAGACATTATATTAACAGCACCAACAGCTGTTTTACTAAAGTTATCTTTTCTACGTGAAAAGGCTCTGCTATAAATTTGGAGTCGTTTTCTTTCAATAAACAACCATGTTGTTAGTATCAGGTGGTCCTTGGAGGTTAAGCCATATTTGTAGTTTTACTCTTACCAGTACAGATCCCATTGAATTAATCAATGTGAAAGGATTGTAGTTTCAGTGTAACCCAGTCATCGCAAGTTGTGAAGATTTGAGTCTTAACTAAATATGAAACGTGGATTGATTGGTTCAGTAAGCAAGTTATTGCTGACTACTAGAATGTACTGTGTCTCTATAAGACAATCAAGACGCTCACCCTCGCCCTCTTGTTCTTTATTAAATGAAATGTAAGTGAGTAATACTAACCATCACAAGCTTTTCTGCCGTCTCCAGTGTAACCAGATGGACACAAACAATAGAAGCTTCCCGGTGTGTTTGCACAGGTAGAATTGTCTCCTCTACATGGTGCAAGGTCAGAAACACATTCATCGACGTCTGCAACAGCGATGAAATCACAGACATGTTTTTCACAATAAGCTAGAGAAATGGTTTTGAAACTAGAAATGTTTTACAAAAAGTTTTAATAGACATTGTAAATAGTGCTCTACCAATAAGCCATTTCGCCAGGCAAGTGATGAGCTTTGAAATAACTCGATAGATGATATTTGCGAGAAGCACTAGAATATAATGTATGCAAGCTGCTGCTCGTTTGAGTTCTATTTGGGACTCATAAAACTAGTTTTGGTCTTTGATAAAGTTAGTCTTGTGGAGGCGAAAGATAATAACAAGAAAACGGCCATTTTAATCAACAGGAATGCTATAAATAAGTTCATGGTCAAGGTCATCTGCCATTTTGTATTAAACTCATCATAGACTAACACTTTGTATACTTTTTTTGATGCTACCGACTAATAAATCTATCAATTTCATGGGCTGAAACGAACAAATATCTATTTATAAGGACTGTTTTGTCTGGGTGTTTGTTTGATCAAACGTTTGGATAATAATTTGGTTGTCATAACAACGAAAGTTTATCACCAACAAATAAGCGTAATCCATACGCAGAAGAAGGCATCAATACACACAACATTCTCTGCAATAGAACTTGGTTGATTAGATAGTACTGATAGTTTTCTTGCCAAAAAGTATTGCGAGTGAGTAAATAACTAGAATAAAAATTGAAGTTTTTTAAGCTTGGCATTTTGAAATTTTATATTTTACAGCAAAGATTATCAAGTCAGTTAAAGTTAATTTGCAATTTTACATAAGCGCATTGATGTGAAATTAACTGCCCCTTACATTCAAATCATGGTTGCAGATGCAGTTGCAAGTTGATTTTCATGTAATAGAGCCAGGTTTAGTGAGCTTGGAGTTGACTAAACATAATAGCTAATGTAATTACAGTGTAAATACGGAATGTTATTTCTGCTTATGCAAATTAACTGGTCGGCTCCAATTTATCAATTAACGCTTTTTAGCAGGTACTTCTCCATTAGGTCAATGGCTTTCTTTATGTTATGAAACTTGAGTGATCAACATAAAATCATAATAATTACTTGAAAAACCAAAAAACAAATTCTAAAAGAAAACTGAGACGAAAAATTTCTTCAATGATTACTACATAAATGAAACATTCTTTTCTTTAATTTTTATTAACTGAAAGTGATAATATTTAATTCAATAATAAAAATAATATTATGATTTTCTGGCAATCATCGTTTTCATTATTCTATGCAGCTTTGAAGAAACAAAACTATTCAACCGATTATGTAATTGTAGTTGTTGCAGCTGGTGACCCAAACTTGGTGCTACTCATCCAGCAACAACCTTGTCCCCCATAAAACTAAACACTGCTTTGATGATACAACTTCCAAACTTCAAAGAAGGATCAATTCATATAAATGCAGATTTTTGATGGACAAAAATAGACAAAAATGTTGTTGAAAAAACACTTTCTTCAGATCTGCATAGATAAAACTATCATGTTAAATAGCTAATGCTAAGTTAGTGAAATAAATCGCTCATCTAATTTTCCCTGTAGTGGAAATGGTATTCCAGTACCTGTGCACGTAATACCATCTCCAGTGAATCCATCCAAGCACTCACATACAAATCCTCCCTTGTAGGTACATTTTCCGTGAACTGAGCATGTAACTGTACCATCCGTAGAACAAACGTCTCCTAAAACTACAAATACGAAGTTAATTTTCACGATTCCCCTACATAATACTGTACAGGTGGTCCATACTTATTGCATGTACTAGTACGGTGATCAACATATTATAGCGTAAAACTTGTGATGACTTCTCTTGTTTCCAGGTAGGAAACTGCAGATAGTTAATTTGTCTGAGAGAAATAAAAAAAGTCAAACATAACATAAAACTTAAATAAAAAGCAAACAAACCTGGAGCATTTTCTGTAGTGGAAGTGCTGACAAGAGTTGTTGGTGTTGTTGAATCTGTTAATTGAGTAGTTATATTAGTTGATGGAGGAGTTGTAGAGGTTGTTGTAGGGGGTGCTGTAGTTGTAGTAGTTGTGGTGGGAGTTGTTGTAGTTGTGGTGGGAGTTGTTGTAGTTGTGGTAGGAGTTGTTGTAGTTGTGGTGGGAGTTGTTGTAGTTGTGGTAGGAGTTGTTGTAGTTGTGGTAGGAGTTGTTGTAGTTGTGGTAGGAGGTGTGGTAGTTGTGGTAGGAGGTGCTGTAGTTGTGGTAGGAGTTGTTGTAGTTGTGGTAGGAGTTGTTGTAGTTGTGGTAGGAGGTGTTGTAGTTGTGGTAGGAGTTGTTGTAGTTGTGGTAGGAGGTGGTGTGGTAGTGAGTGCAACAGTTTTAAATGTATTTGTAGTTATCTCAGTATCATTTATTGCAACCACTTTTAAATTCACCACTGTGTTATTAGATTTTTTCTCTACTTCTTTTTTGAGATTTTTGTTTAGAAAATCAGTCAAGCCAGGTGGTAGTTGGCGTTTGTGTCGCGGTGAATTAAGATTGTTCCAATTAACAACACATCTATAGAGGGTTAGGCTTTCGTTCACTGAGCTACAGCTGACTGCAACGATTTGGTGTGTGGAGTTGGATCTGCCATAGTAGGAGCTCAGCTGTAACAGAGAGAGTCACATCTGCTTTACCTTATATTATAGTAATGAAAATTGTGGTTAAAAAACTGAGAATTTCATAGCAACATTTGATTATTACAAAATGTTGGTGATCAATTGGATGTGACTAATTATTTGTTTGTCTGATATAATTATTTATTTAACCAGAGTCAGCAGGGATGGAGACGAGTTTTTAAAAAGGAAAGCAACACAGATAGATGCACTGGTTCAGAGTGTCATAATATGGTTTATTGCTAACAACTGTGATTGGCAGTCTCAAAGTTTTTTTTTATAATTGCACCCTATAAATTACATTTACACTACTGACTAAATTATAAAACCTACTTCTTGGATAGATGATGTCTCAGAATGCATGTTATATAGCAATAATATTGGCTTTGTTTTTGTCTATGAGTTCGGAGTACTATCACTAGCAAATATTTATCATTTTCACACAAATCTTTGCATACAGTGCCCTGTTTTCTGTGTGCCACAGCGACCCCATTACTAAGCGAGGCAAAATTTACAAAGATTGTTTGGCGTGTCCTCTGCCAATCATCAAATTTTGTACTCGAAAATCTTCAATGCAAAAAATCTGGGCTTTTTAATGCAGTAACCATTGTAGTTGCTTCGCACAAATTTTCATTTACTTTTCTTTGCATTTTTGCAAACATTAATAATTGCGATTATTATTTTTATAATTACTAATAGTAATATTAACAACTGAAGCTAATACTCATTATTGTATTAAATATATATTACTATCATAGGATCTCTGATAACTATTAATAATAGATAACTAAGATTATAATTATTATAACGAATCCCCTAACTATGAAAATGTAACAACTGACTCAGCCTCACTGTATGCATGAAAGCAATAATGAACTTTACCAACATCGCAAAATGTCTCGACTGCTGTTCGGGCTCAATTCACCAACTGGTTTTATCATTGATGAACAAAACAAAACTTTACGGCTCATGCTTTGCGAACAATTTGGGGTTCCATGTAGAACCCTCAACTTGCTGCAACCTTAGTTTTTCATGGTTCATCATTTTTAACCCCTAAAGTAGGTTGCATTGGAGGGAGTTTTTTCAAAAACACAATTTTGTTTATATTGTACACAAAGTATTTCAAACAAATCACAAGTTCTATTTGACTCACATAGTTAATTTCCACACACAAAACTTATCCGTATTAAAAAAACTTGATTACTTTCAAAGCTAAAAGGTAACTTGAATTCAGTATTTGTTCGGAACTTTGAAGCACCACATATTTTCATTATCATATTTTGGTGTAAATTTCAATTTTCCCCATAAAGATGGATAGCTTCATTACAAAATGCTTCTACATATAATATTATTGTGGTTCCAGCGTCTAGATGCCAAATCTTCTATAAAACATGCCTGAAGACTACACAGATCCACTTAGCTGTGTCGATAATGACTTTCTACCAAATAAACCATTAATATATGTAGAAATTTTTCTGAAAATGAAGTTGCTAAATGAAAGTGCATACAATGGAGTAGGAATATTCCAGTAACATCCATTTCAACAAAAACAAATTTGACTAAGTCCCAAATATAGAAAGAACATGCAGAGTAGGATGACTCACCGTTGTTGCCACTCCTTCTCTGTAGACTTTACGTGCTGCTGGGTCAGTACTTTCAACTTGTGATGGAATTGTTATCAAGATCACTGTTTCGTATTCTATCGGTGCTGTAGAGTTGAAGAAAGCGTTTATTATTAATTTGATCAATCAAATTCCTTTATCAGGAGCAATAGCTTTTTTATTATTTATTCAAACTCTTCTTACAGAATTTTGCTGATCTTTAAAAGCAGTAATCATTAAATGGTATTGTCTACCATTTGTTTTGGTATAATTTTATATCTGATATCTAAATTATCTTTATTATTTTATATTTAACAAGAACTTTGAAATAGTTGCCAGCATACTGAGGTAATTGTCGAAAAATAAGATTATGTAAACTTTCGTACCTATACATTTATATGGCCCATCATTGGTGAATAAACCATTACATTCACACCTGTAGTCACCTGCAGTGTTGTTGCATGTGGAGTTGTCTGGACATGGGCTGGATGCACATTCGTTGATATCTACGATTACAAATATAAATTGTACAATACAGTCAGACACAAAAAATATATTAACAATTCGTTTAACTTTACTAACTCACCTGTACAAGATGTGATTCCATCTCCAGTATATCCTGTTGGACATTGACATGTAAAACTGCCTTCTGTGTTCTGGCAGGTGGAGTTGTGCGCCCTACATGGTGAGACAACTGCTGAGCACTCATTGGTGTCTGTGAAATGTGGAAAACAATTTAAAAATCTAAAATGGACTTTAATCTAGAGCAACTCGTATTTCAACACCAAAAAAATTGTTAGCAAAACCAGAGTTTATATACATAAATACCGCTGCCGAGGAAACCAAAGTGCTTATACACTAACGCCGCTGCCGAGAATGGAGTAAACAGAAGCAAAAATTGATACCTACTTACCAACACACTCGTTCAACCCATTTTTCTTAAAACCAGGCAGGCATTCACAAGTATAACTTCCTTCAGTGTTTGTGCAATTTGTTTTAGGATCAGTACAAGGTGAAGGTCCTGAGAGGCATTCATCGATGTCTACAGAATGAAACAAATTTGATTGATAAAAGATCGAAGCAGGCGGTAACTGTTAGTTACAAAATATGAAGTCGGATCCTTTTTGGTTGCTACGTAGTGCCAAGGCTGTAAATGCAAAGAATACACAAAACTGTGTTTAAAAAAAACATAATCTATAAATCTGTGATTACCATGCGGTTGGGCATTTGTATAATTGTTTTGACAAAGAAACAATTCTACTTCGATATATAAGGCTACTTGTATAACGGCTTTTTAAAATTTTGGTTGTTGTTTGTAATGCTGGAGCAGTAGTAATTATAACTTTTTGAAACTAAAAGTATTTATTATTTATTTAAAAATCTGCATTCTTAAGTCACACTTCTAACAAAACAAGATACCAGAGTAAAGAACACTGTGTAGCCAATTTATCACTGAAGTTCTTAGCAGTTTTTGTTCATGATGTTTTAACTTTGCCAATTCCGGCTGGTGAAATCAGATCAGGTACTCTCAATTTTATTTTTAGTTCATAAAAAACTTTAATACTTTTCTTCGCACTAAATTATAATTGTCCTATTTTGAAAATTCAAAAAAATTCAAAACGGTATTCTAATATTAAAACTATTGATCTGACATCCGAGTGTAAGAATTTGATTGTGAATCTCTGGTGAAAAAAATAAATTAGAACAGACCAAATAAATTTCCTCTTACTTGTGCGAGAGAAAAAAGTTACATCATTGAAACTTGTAAACTAGGGAAGTTAATGTCAAAAAATTTTCAAGCATTTATGCCAATATCTGATCAACTCCTGCACATTTCACAAAAGCTAATCGCAAAATATGCATTATCTGGCAACTTGTTGAGTACCCATCTACCGCCTCCCAGAAGTAGTTGAATGGAAAGTCAAGGTCAGTAACTATCAAAACCATTTTGTAATTAAATATTTTGTGAAACGATTTTTTGAAAAAACAAAATATTGAAAGTCATTCCAAAAGACTTTTTAATTTCGTTTTCTAATTCATTGCCTGCGGTGGTTCATTGTGACACTTCTCTTAAAAATAAATCTGAGACCATTAAAAATTGGCAAAAAAATGACTTGCTACATTTTTGCCCAAAGAGTTTTTTTAGTTAATGTCACCAGCTGCCAAACCGTTTCGAAAAAAAGAACTATAAAAGCAAACAACGTTTTGGCTGTAAAACTCAACATATTGACGCATTGATGCATTGAGACGTTATTGCTCTTTTAACGTTACCTTCAGTTGAAGCTGAAACAGCAAAAAAGTTTTTGATTAATCCAAAATGTAACAACGTTACAAATTTTTTTTACAAATTTTGATTCCTCACACTAGTTGTTGACCAAACTTTGCAAATAGGCAGTTCTTTTGTAAATCGGTGTATATTTGGAACTTAGGAAACAAAAACTATTTTTGGAGCTTGAAAGAGCAGCATTTGTAAACCAGTTTTAAACGTTTCTCATTTTGCTTGGTTATGATTTGTAAAAGCTATTTTTTTAAATTGTTGTTATGAGCACTGAAGTTAGTTCAAAGCACAAGGCTTCGTAAACACATCCATGTGGGCAGGTTTACGCAACAATAAGTTGGCAAAGAGTCAAAAAGTCAAAGAAGCAACAAAGAATGCTCCGAAACCTAACAAGCCAAACAGTTACCTGTACAAGACTTTATTCCATCTCCAGTATACCCTGTTGGACACTGACATGTAAAACTACCTTCTGTGTTCTGGCAAGTGGAGTTGTGCACCCTACATGGTGAGACATCTCCTGCACACTCATCAATGTCTGTGAAATTGAGAACAAAAATCATAGCAAAAAACGGTCTAAAAACCAATTAGGTTTTTTTATCAGTTGTTTAAATGCGAAAAATGAAATGAAAAGTTTTTGATATTAGCGACACAAATTCAAAGTTAACACACACCTGTACAATTATACGGTCCATCATTTGTGTATCCAGTAAGACATTCACATCTGTAGTCCCCTGCTGTGTTGATGCATTTGGAGTTTTTGGCACATGGATTGGATACACACTCATCGATATCTACAACCACAAAAATTTAATTATACAATACAGTCAGGTAGAACACATAGGTAAAAACTACTTCAGTTGTATTTACCTTTACAAGTTGTTAATCCATCCCCACTATATCCTGGCTTGCATTGACATGTAAAACTTCCTTTCGTGTTTTGACAGGTGGAGTTTTCTCCCTTGCATGGTGAGACAGGTCCTGCACACTCGTCTATGTCTGTCAAAATCAAACGTGATATCAACGACTTCAAATTTTGTTGAAATCAAAATGTAGAAGCTGAAAGAACTATCAAATCTCAAGGAGGTTGGCAGCCATCATTAAACATAAGCAGTAACTTTGCCCAAGTTTCAGTCCATTCATATTGGGTCTGTGGTTAAAATTACACACATTAATCAACATTACTAGAGATATGCTGGGAGTTACCTCTCTCAACTGACCCAACCAGAAGAACTTTATTAACCATTTAACTTATTATTAAAACTCACAACTGGCAATAAATGCATACAGCTTTGGTATATTTACAGCAAACTAAATGGCAAAAATGATGTGGTTGAGAAGATTTGAGGGACCAATGTGACTTATTGAAGATTAGCTTTTTATAAAAAATAGTTGGGCTTGAACATTTATTAATTACTGGTTTTTGCGAAGAAGCTACGTGGCAAAGCCATAGTTTCATGTCATAGACCTGAGGGGTTTTGTCAACATTTATTAATGAGGATATGCCCTGGCTGTAAACTACTGTTGCCTGTTTCAACAGCCACTATAAAGTAACAAAGAATAAATAATTTAGATGCACTGGCATTGTGGGTATTATGCATCTCTACTGATTCTTTTGTTGAATATTTTATAAATATAGAATAATAATAAATTTCGCCCATCACCAAATGACCAGGTACTCGGTATGTGGCCAATTATTGACAATTGTTGACTCTTGCTTTTAGAGCAACTTATTATTGTGTTTTTTATTATCATAATTATTAATATTGCATCAATTTTCATTGTTTGTTTTATTATTATGTTAATCTTATTGGCAAATCTAATGCGTATTGATTAAAATATGTTATTTATAATAACTGCATATAATATTAAACCTATGACTACTATTTAACAAATAAATTGAAATAAAACAGTAAAACTTGAATGATGACAATAGACAATAATAATGACTGTTCGCTATAACATGATATAAACATCTGATTGTGTCAAGAGTAGGGAGATGACTCCTACCAAGTCCCTATTAAACAGCAACCAAATTCAGAGCTTATCACACCAGGTTGTTGAAACCCCTTTTAGGCAACCGCTAATCATTTTTCATATTTTGGAATGAATAATAATAGTTTGTGGTGCAGTTGTCAGTTGTTAGTTGTTAGTTGTTAGTTATTGATCTATAAATATCGTCCAAAGCTTCCAAACAGACAAATTGTGTAGCTGCCTTACTAAAACATAAACCGCTTGCTAACCCACCAAAACTAAGTTGAAATAGACACGTAAATACTTGCCTTCACATTTATTAGGTCCTGTATTATTGTATCCAGCTTTACAATCACACCTGTAACCCCCTGCAGTGTTGGTACAATTGGAGTTTTCTGAACATGGATTGGAATCACACTCGTCTATATCTAAAAAGTTTCGCATAATTGTTACGCTAGTCAACTTTTACATGTTCCAAACATTTCAGTATAAAACAAATCTCAATCAATTTTAACAAGCTATGTACGATTTATAGCAAACTAGCATAGGTACAAAAACAAAAAGTAATTGCAATGCCAGTTTTGCACAATCGCACATAGCTCACTGTGAGCCAATCCGATATCAAACTGTATATGAAACGCTCAAAGCAAAAATTATCCCAAAAGTCTTGACCAAACTTTTGTGTTTGACATTACCTTCGCAGGCAAATCCATCCCCAGAGTATCCACCATTACATTCACACACAAAACCCTGCACAGCAGATGGACTTGTTGGTCTATAACTACATGTAGCATTTAATGAGCAGAGATGGTCTCCATCAGGACAGGCTATTCTTGCATCTATGAATATAGCAGAGAGTTATGTACATTGGGGTCATGGAAATTTTTTACTCTGGTTAAATAAATAAACATATCAGACAGACAAATAACTAGTCACAATCAATTCATCACCAACATTTTGTAATCAACAAAACGTTGCTATAAAATTCTTAGTTTTTAACTTAATGTTCACAACTTCTATCACTATAATATAAGAAAAAGCCGATGTGACTCTCTCTGTTACAGCTGAGATCTATAAATATGGAGGTACGTTATAAATAAGGATTACTTTAGGGCCACAGATATAAATTCTGAGTTCTGATTAGGTGGAATCTTGGAAACTGTTAGAAAACGTGTTACCTTCATATACAACAACTACATCACTAACATAACATGTTATATAATGTGTTACCTTTATATACAACAACTACATCACTAACATAACATGTTATATAATGTCTTACCTTTATATACAACAAGTACATCACTAACATAACATGTTATATAATGTCTTACCTTTATATACAACAAGTACATCACTAACATAACATGTTATATAATGTATTACCTTCATATACAACAACTACATCACTAACATGAAATGTTATATAATGTCTTACCTTTATATACAACAACTACATCACTAACATAACATGTTATTTAATGTCTTACCTTTATATACAACAGCTACATCACTAACTTAACATGTTATATAATGTCTTGCCTTTATATACAGCAACTACATCACTAACATAACATGTTATATATGTCTTACCTTTATATACAACAACTGCATCACTAACATAACATGTTATATATGTCTTACCTTTATATACAACAACTACATCACTAACATAACATGTTATTTAATGTCTTACCTTTATATACAACAACTACATCACTAACATAACATGTTATATAACATCTTACCTTTATATACAACAACTACATCACTAACATAACATGTTATATAATGTCTTACTTTTATATACAACAACTAAATCACTAACATAACATGTTATATAATGTCTTACCTTTATATACAACAACTACATCACTAACATAACATGTTATATAATGTCTTGCCTTTATATACAGCAACTACATCACTAACATAACATGTTATATAACATCTTACCTTTATATACAACAACTACATCACTAACATAACATGTTATATAATGCCTTACCTTTATATACAACAACTGCATCACTAACATAACATGTTATATAATGTCTTACCTTTATATACAACAACTACATCACTAACATAACATGTTATATAATGTCTTACCTTTATATACAACAACTACATCACTAACATAACATGTTATATAATGTATTACCTTCATATACAACAACTACATCACTAACATGAAATGTTATATAATGTCTTACCTTTATATACAACAACTACATCACTAACATAACATGTTATTTAATGTCTTACCTTTATATACAACAACTACATCACTAACTTAACATGTTATATAATGTCTTGCCTTTATATACAGCAACTACATCACTAACATAACATGTTATATAACATATTACCTTTATATACAACAACTACATCACTAACATAACATGTTATATAATGTCTTACCTTTATATACAACAGCTACATCACTAACTTAACATGTTATATAATGTCTTGCCTTTATATACAGCAACTACATCACTAACATAACATGTTATATAATGTCTTACCTTTATATACAACAACTACATCACTAACATAACATGTTATTTAATGTCTTACCTTTATATACAACAGCTACATCACTAACTTAACATGTTATATAATGTCTTGCCTTTATATACAGCAACTACATCACTAACATAACATGTTATATATGTCTTACCTTTATATACAACAACTGCATCACTAACATAACATGTTATATATGTCTTACCTTTATATACAACAACTACATCACTAACATAACATGTTATTTAATGTCTTACCTTTATATGCAACAACTACATCACTAACATAACATGTTATATAACATCTTACCTTTATATACAACAACTACATCACTAACATAACCTGTTATATAATGTCTTACTTTTATATACAACAACTAAATCACTAACATAACATGTTATATAATGTCTTACCTTTATATACAACAACTACATCACTAACATAACATGTTATATAATGTATTACCTTTATATACAACAACTACATCACTAACATAACATGTTATATAATGTCTTACCTTTATATACAACAACTACATCACTAACATAACATGTTATATAATGTCTTACCTTTATATACAACAACTACATCACTAACATAACATGTTATATAATGTATTACCTTCATATACAACAACTACATCACTAACATGAAATGTTATATAATGTCTTACCTTTATATACAACAACTACATCACTAACATAACATGTTATTTAATGTCTTACCTTTATATACAACAACTACATCACTAACTTAACATGTTATATAATGTCTTGCCTTTATATACAGCAACTACATCACTAACATAACATGTTATATAACATCTTACCTTTATATACAACAACTACATCACTAACATAACATGTTATATAATGTCTTACCTTTATATACAACAGCTACATCACTAACTTAACATGTTATATAATGTCTTGCCTTTATATACAGCAACTACATCACTAACATAACATGTTATATAATGTCTTACCTTTATATACAACAACTACATCACTAACATAACATGTTATTTAATGTCTTACCTTTATATACAACAGCTACATCACTAACTTAACATGTTATATAATGTCTTGCCTTTATATACAGCAACTACATCACTAACATAACATGTTATATATGTCTTACCTTTATATACAACAACTGCATCACTAACATAACATGTTATATATGTCTTACCTTTATATACAACAACTACATCACTAACATAACATGTTATTTAATGTCTTACCTTTATATACAACAACTACATCACTAACATAACATGTTATATAACATCTTACCTTTATATACAACAACTACATCACTAACATAACATGTTATATAATGTCTTACTTTTATATACAACAACTAAATCACTAACATAACATGTTATATAATGTCTTACCTTTATATACAACAACTACATCACTAACATAACATGTTATATAATGTATTACCTTTATATACAACAACTACATCACTAACATAACATGTTATATAATGTCTTACCTTTATATACAACAACTACATCACTAACATAACATGTTATATAATGTCTTACTTTTATATACAACAACTACATCACTAACATAACATGTTATATAATGTCTTACCTTTATATACAACAACTACATCACTAACATAACATGTTATATAATATCTCACCTTTATATACAACAACTACATCACTAACATAACATGTTACATAATGTGTTACCTTTATATACAACAACTACATCACTAACATAACATGTTATATAATGTCTTACCTTTATATACAACAACTACATCACTAACATAACATGTTATATAATATCTTACCTTTATATACAACAACTAAATCACTAACATAACATGTTATATAATGTCTTACCTTTATATACAACAACTGCATCACTAACATAACATGTTATATAATGTCTTACCTTTATATACAACAACTACATCACTAACGTAACATGTTATATAATGTATTACCTTTATATACAACAACTACATCACTAACATAACATGTTATATAAGTTCTCACCTTTATATACAACAACTACATCACTAACAAAACATGTTATATAATATCTTACCTTTACACCCATCAGCTCCATCACTTATAAAACCTGGTGGACAATGACAGATGTAACCTCCCACGGTATTCTCACATCTGGAGTTGTTTCCCTTGCAAGGTCGTGTTGAACTGCATTCATCGATATCTGTAGACGATAAATAAGATACGCTTACTAATAACCGACGAAAGAAAAACAAAGAAACGTTACAGTTTGGAACCAGCTGTAAGCTACACTTCGGTATAACCTGTCACCAAAACCAGCTCTCTATGCCATTAACTAACCATAACAATCTTTTCTGCCATCTCCAGTATAACCAGATGGACACAAACAATAGAAACTTCCCGGTATGTTGGTACATGTGGAGTTGTATCCTCTACATGGTGCAGGTTTATCATCACATTCATTGTTGTCTACAGAATAATATTATTAAATCAAAATGTAAGCGAAACCAAATAAAACTTGTTAACAAGTTTGAAAACATCTTTAATACGGGAGACTTTTAATTTGCAGAAAAAAAGAACGCAAAAGAAAAATTAGCGTGGCGTGACATCTCAGAATATTTATACTAGTTTGGTCGAAATTTTTGTTGTTATTTAATCTTTGTGAATACAAAGCAAGAATCTGAAACTTTTAATGTGAAGTGCAAAGTCTAACAATCCTAAACATTGTTAAGCCAATATTTAGAAAATGTATATTGACAAGACACTCCATGGAGTTTAAAGAAATAGCTTAATTTAGTTTCTGAGACAAGTGACAAACTTCCTGATGCCAAATTATGAAAAACTCAAAAATAACCATTTGTCAAATAGTATGATCTCATCATTCATCATTAATAGCAATAATAATAATCTCTCCACATTCCAGCAAGCAAATATAGCCTATTTAAAAGCTTTTCTACCAACAAATAATTGTACATAGCCTTAAAAATGTTCAATTTTATTTTTATCAAAGATAATACAAACTAAAGATGTATGTTCTAAAATTAATATTTGACAATGAGTGTTGCCTTTTTACCCAACAGCTAAAAATAATGCTTGGTTTGCCATGAAATTAATAATTTTGGTATTTTTCACATTAAGCTGACCAGTGGATTGGCAATAGAAAATCTTCTACGCTTGGATTGGCTCTTACTAAATCATAATAAATAACTTTGCGAAGACTTGAATCTCAATACGGTAGCTCATAAGTATCATTTACCGTACGCATTTATCATGCCTCCGCAGTTACTAAAGATCGTCAATTAGGTACTGGTAAAAAAATGGCAGAAAGGTGTCAAATAAACTTGTACAAAATACTCCATTGAAAATTTTGAAAATGTTAAAAGTGTTATATAATTTTTTGTGGCCAAAAGCATACTATTTCACAAGCTTTAAAATAACGTTGTATTTCTCACCTGTACAGTTTATACCATCACCAGTAAAGCCTTCCAAACACTCACAAGAGAACTCTCCCTTCCAAGAACATTTGCCGTTTACTGAACAAACAACTGATCCATCGGTGGAACAAACCGTCCCTGAAGATATAAGTAGAAGTCAATCATTACAATATGCTTTGCATCGACTGCACATAATAAGAATATTCGCGACCTGTTCGTCAAACAAAATACAAAAACTAATAGGTGTTCGTAATTTAATAAGTCGCGTATGCAGCGGAACATCAGTTTAGAACAACATAATATTCAATGAAATGTTATAGTTTACCAAACAAGTCATACAGAAGATAACTCCCAATTTCTAACTTTCAGAAAATAATAAGATTTGAACTGCTATAAACTGGGAGAGTTAGTAAAGCTGCCTTTCAATACAGTAAATTTTGAACGCTTGCAATTACTTTGAACTATTTTCCAAGGATATTAAAAACCGATTGATGGAAATAAAAAAATCAACTCGCTCATTATTATTTATTTAGTGTTCAGTTTCATTCGCTACCTACAAACAACATAAATGAATAAATACTCGTCGAATATTTTTTTTATTCAGTGAGCTACTTTTTGTTGACCCATGAGATCTGAGCAAAAACAATGATCTATTGATTAAATCCATTGCCGGTCTGATTATTTTTATTGCAATGTGTTCGGCGAACAGAAGCCGCAAATATTCTTAATATTTTTCACAAAAAAACTTTTTGAAACATGTGTCTATGTGCTTCTACATTCTAAATATTTGTGCAAATAGTTGATGAACTTTGCTAAATATGAAGATAAAAATCAAGTTACATCAAAAGTATTACAATGTATTGCAAAAAACGGCAGAAAGCATTACCTTTCTTCACTGGTGTAGTCATAGAAATAGTTGGTGAGATAGTTGGAGTATCCTGAGCAGGGGTCAAGGTTGGTGGGTCATTGGTAGGCTCAAACATTTTGGAAAACTCGCTGCTTACAACATCTCTTTTTATAAAAATTTTCTTTTTCAAACCCAAAGTTTTCCCAGAGTCATTAAGATGCTTAGCTTTTCCGTTTTGGAAATTTTGAGCCAAAAACTCAGTCAAGCTGAGTTGTGTTTCACGCTTGTTTCTGGGTGAATTAAGATTGTTCCAATTAACAACACATCTGTAGTGTGTTAGACTTTTGTTCAATGAGCTACAGTTGACTGCAACAATTCGGTGTGTGGAGTTGGATCTGCCATAGTAGGAGCTCAGCTGTAACAAACACAAATTGAGTTACTTACAGAAATTACACAGATGAAGTATAGTCAAATAACTTGTTTACACATCTTCGTCTGTCTTTTTTTTGTATATTTTCACTGGGCATGTTTTTCTCAATTCCAAAACTCACATAAAAACTGATTGTTCTTAAACAGGAACATGATGATTAGATAATTGGCATTGTGTGTCTCTACATGCTATTATGCAAATTTTGATTAAAGCATGTAGTCATCAATCAATGACCATGTGCAGTAGTGCCAGAAAACTACTTTTTCTAAATTTTCTAAGATTTCTTGTAGGTCATTTATGTTTTTATATTGTTTTAAAACAGTACAATACACTTTTTAAACTTTAATTCCTGTTTTCAAAACCATATATTACCTTTTCACAGTTACATACGAGTGAGGTAGCAATGTGAAGGCATTTAGAATCACGTTAAGCCAGATTATATTAATATTAAACTATATAAAACAAGTTTTAGCTAGTTTTTTTTATCAAGCCCTGGTCACACGAGACCGAATCTCTGACGAAACTGTCAACGAAACTATTTTTTTCAAGCCCAGCGAATTCGTTGCTGACCAAACCGAGCGAATATTTCAGTTTCGTCGTGATCAAGCAATGCTAGGTTTGGGAAAATCTTTGGTTGCGATGCTTGCTTGTGATTGGACCATTGGACCAAATAAGCTCATTAATAGGTTTATTTTCTATGTTCTGTTATTGGCTGGTCTCCAATGTCAGGGTCATTCACAACGAATGCATGGTTTCTATAGTAGTAACACATTTGTTTTTTGAATAAATAATTATTTATTATATTATATTCATAATGAGTTTTAAATAAATGAAAGATAATAATAATAATAAATTATAATCAAACAATTGGAATAGTACTGGCTGGTCAAACTTACCTATTTAGTAAAATAATCTATTCCAAACATCAATAATAATAATAATTCTTCCATGTTTTTACATCACACAGTAAAGTATGAGTAGGCCCGCGCACAAAACACAATCCTCTGTCATTGGATGAAACTAGTGATCGCTAGGCGTAACGAACTAATTATAGTTCTCGTGTGACCAGTACAACGAAACTATTATCGTCGCACCTCGGCGATTTTCTAAAAGAGTTTCATTATAGTTTCGTTTATCGGTCTCGTGTGACCAGGGCATTATTTGTTTCACAAAGCTTAATGCAAAGTATCTAAGTTTTATGATTGTTTTCGTCGATTATTTGAAAAATATATACATTTTATTTCCTTTTGTAGACTGATTTGTTATCTGTTTTCAAATAAGAAATAATAAATAATTTAGAATGCATGGTCTATACTGCAAGCAATATTGTAAAATGAGTGATTTTGTTTGCACAAAAATTATAAGAAAATTAACCATGTCCATTATATTTTAGTGCTACACGCGCAAATAAAAATTGTTTGAAAATGTTGAAATGTGAGTTGCTGTAAACTGAAACGTAATAGAGAATCCAGAAATGTAAAATCGCCATTGAGAATCGAATTTCAATGCTTAGCACATCTGAAACCCATATTATGTATTAAGTTGAGAAAACACCAGAGAGAACTCTTTAGGAACCTTGGCTTGCTGGTGTTGAAGACATGCCACACCATCAAATAATTTTTTTTAATAATTAAAGTAAAGAGCCACCAATTAATACTTGGAAAAGTTTGCCAGCTATAAATTATATTTTGTTTTCGTACACAGAGCAAGGCTAAAGATGAGTTTCAATATTATAATAAATTAAATCTGAAACAGTTGTCAGTGTCTGACTAAATGTACTCACTGCGCTAGCTATTCCTTTTCTGTAGACCTCAAGTGCTTCCGGGTTGTCATTGTTAGCCTGATATGGAATCGTAAGAGAAATTACCGTTTCATAAACTGGTTGACCTAAAAGCAATCAGCAGTAGTTGTCTACTCATTCAACAAAATTGATTGTTAGCTCATGATACTTCTTGCATGGAGTTTGTTTTGTTGTGAATGATGCAGTAAATGTAGATGAAAAGGTTGTGATCTTCTCCTATAAATGTATTCAATTCACAAACAACAGGTTCCGATGGTCTAACAACACCCAATCCCTAAGTAATTACAGGTTGTCCTCTCTTGGTGAATAAAAACCATATTTACTGTCGCATGATATACCTTGTGATGCCACATTATCATTAGCAATGACGAATGATCTTTAATTCATTTTCAATCACTTTTGCAAACCGTATTGGAAACTTGATATTGTTCTGGTTACTGGAGTGATTTCTCTGATTTGACTTATTAAAACTTTAATGAGACTTGCCCAATAAAAACATAGTGATGGTTGAATTGAACCAAAGCAAGTCTGGATTGTATAAATCGAAGGCGCTATTTGGCTCAAAAGTTTGGAATCAGGAAGCTAGAAATTATTATTCTTGTTACAATCAACAGAGAGTGAAAAAAGCATACCTTTACATTTATATGGCCCATCATTTGTGAATAAACCATTACATTCACATCTGTAGTCACCTGCAGTGTTGATGCATGTGGAGTTGTCTGCACATGGATTCGATAGACACTCATTTATATCTACAGTTACAAGGATGTACATGTAAGTATACGATACAGTCAGATACAACAAATATATATCGATTACTTCAGCTGCATCAACTCACCTGTACAAGTTGTTATTCCATCTCCAGTATATCCTGAAGGGCATTGACATGTGAAGCTACTTTCTGTGTTCCGGCATGTGGAGTTTTCTCCCCTACATGGCGAGACAACTCCTGCACACTCATCAATATCTAAAAAACCAATGTATGCTACAAAATGGAAGTTTGCAATACATTAGCAATAGCTTGTTCTCAAATTGATTGTGTATCAGGCAGTCTTGTTGAAAACTATGATACCAAAGCAACAGGCAACCCAAATGACCAGAACAAACAGAACAAGTGCATTACCTGTGCATTCATTGGATTTGTCCGCTACAAAACCTGGTAGACATTCACAAGTGTAACTTCCATTAGTGTTTAAGCACTTGGCTTTGTTTATAGGGCAAGGAGGGGGTGTTGACAAGCATTCATTGATGTCTACAAGAAAATTATTATTGATAGATAAAAACCAATATTACGTTCAAATTCAATGCCGGCACAGCTGAAATTAATGTAAACATCAACCACAGTGAATGTTGACTTTATGATAACAAAAAAGATCTTGACGTTAATTCTATAAGGGGTCTACATTTGTTTTTGTAGACCATCATCACTGTCTAAGAGGCTGCAACAGACGTAAAAATCATTAGTTAATATGTGCTTTGAATAATTTATTTACGGACAAAAGGTTTTACCCAAGCTCATGCGTGTACCCCAAATGTGAGTTTATGAAATTAAAAAAAGCTCATCTTTTTACAAATGACAAATTTGTATCATTCAAGGTTAAAATATTTTTGAATAAGCATTTTTATGACAAGCTGTAGCGACCAAAGTGTAACTCCTACTAGCTCATTGAAGTATCTCCACAGCTATTATCTAATATTTGCTTTGATTGCCGTTTTTCCTCACTTTCTCAATGCCAACTGAATAAACCACGATGCTTAAGCTGAAAGTTATAAATGAAAATTACAGATTTAATGCATCTATCTATTACGCAAGCTCGTGGCAGCTAAATGGAAGACAGGAAATGGCTTTGTCTGTCAGCTTATGAGACCAGTATTTTGGGTTGCCCTCGAGGCACAGTTAAACAAAACAAAACAAAACATACAAAAAAACTTTTACACTGTTTTTTGAGCAAAATATGGCATGTCATTGGTTTGAAATGATAAAAAAAAATGTAATTCGGAAACTTAAAAATTGTAATAACAAAATTAAATATTTTTTGTATTTTGCACTAAATGTCTCGTCGAAAAAGGGAAAAAAACACAAACAATAGTATTAAGAAATGAAGTTTACAGGTTTTGCGTTGACCTCTATACTTTTGAAACTGTCACACAATTGATTTTCGAAAATTTTACTAAAGGTAAGCTAATCCAACTGATCTTAACAGCCGCTAGCATGAGGCATACACAAACCATATTTGCTTGTCGTTAGCAATATCAAACCCCAACAAATTTGGTTATCAGAAAAATAATGCAAAAACTGCTAAAACTCATGATATTTGAAGTCAAACAGTGCCACATTTGAAGGAATCGTAGAAAGATGTTTTGCGGCTGTTTAAAATTATTTGCGCACCACTTTGTTTGGAGTGTCTGTCTACATTCACAAAATAAACAGTGTACACTTTATTTGTGCAAACTTCACACATCATAGCAAAGTCACCAAACTCAAGGAACCTGACAAAAAATGTTCTTATATACAATTAACCTTTCAACACAAAGTTTTACAACTAATACCGAGATATACTAGTCCACATTTTTTTTGTTAAGAGCTACAAATTTTTCATTCAAGGAGCCCCAATTCCTAGAGTTTTGAGAATGTGAATAGCCTGAAATTTTTTTTAACTTTGCAGCAGGTGGTTTATATGCAATTGCATCTTTCAGCTAAGTCATTTAACCTTATAATTTGCTTCCCTTCAGAAACACAGATATATTAACTACTTCAGCTGTTTTATCTCACCTGTACACTTTGTCAATCCATCTCCAATATACCCTGTAGGACAGTAACATAGAAAACTACCATCTGTATTCCTACATATGGAGTTTTCTCCTTTACATGGTGAGGCAACTGCGGCACATTCGTCAATGTCTGCGAAACAAAAGGCAGTGGAATAAATTTTTAAATTGCTATCATTGCTATAAATTGCTATTCCTATTAGAGGGAATGAATATTTACAAAAAAATAATTACTTTTTGTGGGTGTCTGCCATTAACAAGAAGGGGAATAATTCAAATTATTACATCGATCTAATCTAAGGATCACTGACCTTGACAATTGTTGGACTTATTTTTTTGGTAACCAGGTGGACAGTCACAAGTTTAACTACCTGTATACGTAATAGAACTGGCTGTATTCAGCTTTAAAAGTAAATTATTTATTGAGGGATAATTACTGTTGCTAGCAATTAAAATATCTATTATTCGTTTGTTGTTAGAATTTTCATTAAAATTATTATGAAATTGTATTTTTGAATGCATTTTAACTGGTAATATTGATTATTCTTTTATGAAGAAATTTTTTTGAATAATACTAAACATCAATGATTAGTTAAGATACTTTCTTGGTTGTTATGACAACAACTTTTGTCGCTCATAGACAAAATTGATTTTTTGTCAAAGGAATTGACTAAACATTTGAACATACTCAATTTTTAAAAACCGTAAAGAGCTTGACAATGAAAAAATTGCAGCTCTTATGGGCAAAACCTCAAAACAATTTTTAGGTTTTCGGAGAAAAAATGCTCGTTAAACTTCTTTTAAAAAGTTTTGGATTTTTTCAGACTATAAGTTTTACTGTGAATCATAATTGTCCCATTCATTAAATGGACAATCAGTAAACAGTCTCAACTCGACGACAGTATAATGAGCTCTTTGAAGGCATTTATTTGTGTCTCTAATCAGTGTCAACTTGTAAATGGCGATGATGCAATCAAATAATTGTTTAGACAAAAAGCAGTACTTACCAACACAAGTTTCACCATCACCAACAAAGCTCGGTTTACACTTGCATTCCGAAGTAACAGGGTCACATCGAGCAAACTTTGAGCATTTCGTACAATCAGCCTTCACTGCTAAAAACAAAATATGACCCAAAAAAATTAATTCTTGCGTGAATCCTACAGGAAGGTAGGAATACAATTATAAAGCTGTACTCGTTGTTTTGCTAAGTACGCAACTTTTTTAAAATTACATAACCTTGTTTCTACAAATTATCGCTTTAGCAAAAAAGTTTAGCTGTTTTTTATACAAACTGGATGAGTCAATATTTAACCTTTTATTTTTGTTGTGGGTTTACAAGCCAGCGTAGCATAGCAAAAGAGCTTCAGACCCCCATGTTTATTACGTTAATAAGATGGATGAAAAATAATAATTGCGCTGCTTTTGAATGTAATGAAAACAGAAAACATGAAAGGGCTCGGAAAGAACATATTTCATTGCTATTTCTCTGCATCACAACAATAGACCCGAGTACAACTCTGTAAGTGATGTATTTCACTATTACAACGCACTTTGAACTGTTGCTGAGTCCCCATTTATCATGCCTGCATTAGCTGATAAAAATACGGTTTTAAAAAGATTATCTTCCGTCGCAGATTTCATATTGAGCAAAAGATGATAACATATCTGGCACAAACACACCCTAGTTGATCCGACACACACCTATCTCACCACAAACTTATAGAATATCCCTTTAAAAGTAGTCGTTACATCAAATAGAATAGGTAATGGTTAAAGTTACGCATTCTGATTGGTGAAACAGATTAAAAAACTTTTTTCAAATCATGATCCAGTTTTTAAATAACAAAATTTTGGGGCAAGTTTCTAATGATGAGAGTGGAGCGTTGCGACAGTCTTTTGTATTGTTTGTTGTAAGGTCGGACCAGCTATAACCGGTCAATTAATGCTTTTTGATATTTACCTGCTTTTGATTCATTAGCTTGCAAATGTAGTAACACTCGTGATGTTGGAAAAGTAAGTTGACATACCAAATCAGGTGGTTGCGTACAAAGTATGTCAGAGTAACAGTGATAAAAGCTAACACTAACTCCGCAGGTGGATTGCTGACTCACAAAAGGAACTCACAACTACGTAACAACTTTTTTATCACCCTCATCGTCAACGGTATCAGGCTTTTGTAAATATTATTCAACCCGAATGTGTAGTTCATGGGTTAAGGAGTACTTCATTTATCGAAACATTTTTTTTTCAATTTTTGCTGACTTTCATAAAAAAATGTGTCTCATCGCATAGACTGATAGCCAGATCATAAATGTTTTTAAACTTGCAGTAAGAGAAACACAGTGATGCGTGGGTCTCAAGCTTTTTGTTGATGAAATGGAGGCCAACAAAGCATTGCCGAACTGATAAAGTTTTAGATAATAAATGACATTACGCAACCCGTTTCAAAACCGTGGATGATCAAAGAGGATACGGAATAAAGTGTCATGAATAATGATCTATTGTCTTCGAACATTTTCCTTCTACAACCGCCCTAACAAGGCATTGCTAAGTTGGACCAATTTGTGAGAGAGACAAAAGTGGTTTAGTTAAATCAAACAACTAATATTGATTTCTTGTTAAAAATAGTTGGCATTGCTTGATTTTTGTGCCTTTTCAATATAAAAACCTTCATGAAAGTGAAAAATGGAATAGATCTAAACCAAATTTTGGATTCATGAGCAAAAACCAACTTTTGGATTATAACTCCTTGCTACTAGACTCTGCTATGAAGAAACAAGAGCATTTGGAAATGTATATAGACATAAATTAAACAGACCTGAAACAATCGTTCCTAGAATATATAACGTAACAAATAGCAACATCAGTAGCTTGCTCGCCCTTCTAACCATCCTGACAGGATGTGCTGGTCTTTCTGGAACCTTCCTTTTATGTCTGGCTTTGTAATGTCGATAAAGTGTATAAATATCTCTTATTCACAAAGTACCAAACCGAGTTTGTGTAGCCGCTATGACAGGGACAAATCCTGAATAACCGCTGAGTTGAAAAAAGGCAGGGCACACCTTGAGACGTCTAGAGTTAGGCTCACACGGTAACGAAATGATTACAATGCTGTCGATATGGCTATATTATTTGTTCAGTGAAAAATCTTTAGATAAGGGAGCAGTAGAAACACTATATAATCATATCTAATGAACGAGTTGGTTTGGGTAGAGGAAACACAGTATAGCACTCATTTGTCGTGTTTATCTCGCCCGGTCCACTCATAGACGCTGATTATTAGTGGTGAATAATAAGCTTGTACTAGAAAACTGGTACCACCTGCCCACCGCAATCATCGTTTAAAGCCTGAAATGGTCACATGGCTATGACCTACTAGAAGAAAAGTTAATTCTTTCAGTTTTAGTTTTGTCAACTATTATTTTTAGATACTCTGAAGCATTAAATCAGAGGTTCTCTAGTAGAAATATAATCTTCCATACATCAAACAGAATGAAATACTTATTAAACGCTTACATAATGCGTGCAAGTGTATCCATTTTCTTTCAGAGTGAGTTTATGCTTTGTTTTAATTCAAGTAGTTAAATTTGTAATTGAAATATTACCAATAAGCATCTTGATATGTGTTTCTCTATGTACTTAGACTGTGATGAATGGTTAAACGGTAGAAACTGATTACTGAATGAAACACTTAACTGACCTTCAATATAAGATACTAACAACTGGATGATTTTACTCTTAGATTCTGTAAGTTTTTAATGAATCACCCACCGTCTTATTGTAAAAAACTTATTCACAGCAAGTTTTTTTCAGTATACACTTGAAAAAATAAAAAAACATGCTCGTGCGTGCTCAACACAATGGAATTTCACCATTATTACATCAAAAGCAGCAAAAATTGTTAGGTAGCCATAGTTCGAACCATGAGTTTCAGATGAAACTCCATGAATGATGTTTCTTTTATGGTGCAGTCAAAGTTAATGACCACAACTATATGTTGATACCTGTGGGATGAGGGGTACAGCTAGTCAACAGTCTATAATCTAGCTACTTAGAGCCGACGAGCGACTTAACAATGAACTAGCCAATTCGCCGAAATTTATCTTATCAATTATGTAAATGCCATTGCAAAAGGTCTCACAGATTATAAGAAATTATAAAGAACTCTTTAAAAATCAGCCTAATGATATTTGAGCAACTCTGCGTGTCTTAATAGTTCAAAGCTGATAAAAATGATAATGGTAGTTGGTGTGGTACCACTTCCCTGTTTTGTCGCTCCTAAAAACAGCCACACTACAAAAAAAATCTTTGTCTTAACTACAATTAAACAATAACGTAAATAGACAAAATGAATGCGAAGAGCGATTTAATTTGGTTTTTACATCCTTCAGTAAAGAATACTGATAATGGGCCAGGACTATGCACTAACAAACAAAGGAATCACAAACTAATAGTCAAGTAATGAAAAGGTAGCTGATATTTCTACCAAAATATAAAAGCTCATCCCCACTCAGGCCCATTCTTGATCATATTACCTTATCAGACATGCTTGTTATGTATTATTACATACAGCTTACATGCAAGTTCTCAACTGACTACGTATAGTTTTGCAACAAAATTAGCTTCAATCTTATGTGAGAGGTATAAAAAACTTAATCCAAAAAGAATAATGACAACAGACTGACACGCCCTGAGCTACTGTTGATGTTTGATAAAGCCTTTCTGCAAACAAAAGCCACTGGTGAAAGCAAACACACACTGCATTGAGTTTTCTTCAACTCGGGTTAGCAAAACTTGTTTGTTAACCACCAAAAGATAATGGCCAACGCTTATTCAATGAAATGCTAACATTAGTCCAGTGTTTGGAAAACCAGACAGGGGAAAAGCGAAATACTTTCCAAAGATGCCGCAGCTTTGAACATTATACACATTTTCATATTGCTGCATATCGTTGGCGTCTATACCAAAACAATCGATGTTCGTGTGTTTTCGCAAGAATAATTTGACGGCGATGCCTGATAGAGGTTTTATCATACAGAGGGTTGTGAACCCAAAAACGTTGTCTATCAATTTCAACAAAGTTCCAAATTCCGATAAAATATTTCATAAAAACAAAATTTACTCGGGTTAGCTGACCTACATAGAGATATGAGAATGCTGACCTCTTGAAGTTTTGCTTCTAATTGTAAATAATAAGTCACCATAACATTCAGAAAGTAGTTTGCACACAATTATAATAAAAAAATAACCACACCGTTATAATAATAATAATAATGGCAATAACAACGAACAACGAAAAATATGTCAACAGCGAAACCATTGCATTCGGGGTATGAATAATCAAAAGTATGTCAATAGGTAAACCATTGCATTCAGGGAATGAATAATAAAAAGTATGTCAATAGGTAAACCATTGCATTTAGACGATGAAAAATAAAAAATATGTCAATAGCTAAAGGAAGTAGTCGCTGTACATGTAGTTATTTATAGTTGCTCATACCTGGAAACCCTCGTAGCCAGTAAACCGTCCCTGTCTGGTAACTTTTGATGTGATGTGAGGGGAGATGTCTTAGGCTCCTGGCTGAGAAAATCCATTTGGAAAAATCTGTCTTTAAAGTCACTAATATAGTCTAAAATGGAGTTGTGGTAGTTGATACAAAAGAAAATCCAAAAGTGGCAAGAAATATCCTTACATTTGGACATACATGCTTTTAAATCATCAGGGACATTTTTGATGACATGATAAAGGGACTAAGACACACTATATTTTGAGTGGATTCAATTTAATTTTAAGTTTTTCCCATTATTGGGAGTTGCTCCCTCATAATAAGACAATTCCTAAATATATGACTACTTACTATATGTTTTACTCTATAGCGTCGGAACCAATGAAGCCTGGTTCAACTTCCATTTGTTTGTTTTCCCGCGAAACGTCGTACCACCACCAGGAGTGACCTTTTGCTGTCGGCCAATGTTTTCATTGTAATCCAGTGCGGCCAGCAGGGTCCTTGAGAGCATTGCATGCAGTGAGTAGTATGTCTTCTTGGGAGTAAACTCGCTCAAGATACTGTGGAAAGCCTCCAGATGGCTTGTAGCACTGGATGAGCTGCCGCGTAGCATGTCTGAGATAGTTCTGGCACTGTTAACTACGTGATCAATCATCCCAGCAGCGAGCGAATCTGTATAATTAGAAAAAAACTCCGATTTGGATAAATTTGATCTAAAAGTTGTATATGCAGTTGAAATCCAAATCCTAGTTCGCTTATTTTACCTTTTGGAATCCATTCTCTCTCCACTGGTCCATGTGGGCATCTGGAATAGTTTGGATATGACAGATCATCATGCTAAAATAGAATAATTTACACAATTTAGTTAGACCGTAAAAAAATCGATTTAGTTATTTGATGAAAAACATGAAATATTGCAAATAATTAGTTAGAATCAAAAAAAAATTACTTCACTCACTGATTAGCAATATGATAGCACAAAAATTTCCAAACACCTATTTTTTCCACATCCGCACCAGGTAACTTTGTTCAAGCATACAAATGGCTAAGTATTGCTGGAGCCCATATCAAGAGGTACTCGCCACCACGCCTATCTTCAGCAGTTATTTTTTTTTTCTCAAGCCTTGAAACAAAACAAAGTTCAATATAGAGGCCATGTGACGGATATAAAATAGTAGCAGCAAAGCAAAAATAGACAGTTATTGTAGGAAGCTACCTTTTGCAACATGCCACAAGTTATTGTAATGTCTTACATCTGACCTTCTAGCATATACTTTTGTATTCCAAAATGACGATCAGTAATCAAACTATTCACCTAATTTTTGACAAAAAGAGATTGACAAATGTTATGAAATAGAACACACATTAATGAGTTGAGTTTAATCACAACATAAATGCACAATATATACAATAGCTAAACTGAAAGTACCCACAGCAATGTATGCCGGTCCAAAAAGTTTTGCTTTTAATAAGGCCTTCCTTCTCCATAGCTGGACTTTTCATACTAGTTTCACCTCTCAGGGAGAAAAATAGCAACTTCATACATCGCAGAAAAGGGATTTTATATGTGACCAATCTCAGTATCGGAAGTAGTAATATAGGAGCAGATCTCTGTCATGGAGTCTAAGGATAAGGTTCTCCTGGTTCGAAGTGTTTTTTGTTGGCCCCGGTTACCATGAGAACCTGTGAGGTACCTTTTTGTGTGCATCAGGTGTTATAATTTTTATTGTGTAGGCTTTGTTTATATTGTTATGTTTAAGTTGATTCAGATGCATGGGTTTGATTATTTTTTATTGGTACTGTTTTGGTGCAGCGGTTTTTATTGTTTGTTGTGCAGGGCTTTGTTTTTTTTATTATTGTACGATGATTTAGATTGGGGGGTTTGAGTATTGTATAAAAATGAAGCGTTGTATTATTGTACTGCTATTGAAAGGCCAGATGTTGACAGAGGATGATGTGGAGATGAGAGTGATGAATGAAAATAATACTGTTGATGGTGCTATGAGTGACATTGTAGATGTTTTACCGAGTCTGAAACAAAAAGTTCTAATAGCTATGATGACCTTGGTACTTGTCATAGGAGTTTTTACTTTTGGAGGCATTACTGAGTTTAGTATATATGAAAATGCTGTCAAGGATATACAAAAAGCGAGAACCTCTCCCATTTGAATCATAAACGAAACTACTGTCAGATGATGAACAACTCCTTTATCACGAATGCTGAAAAATTTGACCCTAGGATGCATTCCCTCTTTACAGCAATGACTGTGGGACCGACTGGATCAGGGAAGACGCAAGCAATTTTACAAATTATTGAAACTAGTCAGACTATAGCTTATCCTCCACCGGTAGAAATACATTAGTGCTATGGAGCTTATCAAAAAACTTTTGGCAATGTAACCAAATTGATGTTTCATGAGGAAATGATAGATATAACGACAAGTTTTCCCAGAGATGGACAAAACGGATGGTTGATAATTGATGATTTGATGGATGAAGTTTCTGGTAAAGCCGATGCCAATGCCTTGTATAGAAAACATAGTCATCATTGGAACACAAGTGTTCTTTTCATTGCTCAGAATGTTTATGTTTTTAAAAAGAAAGCGTACAATTTCCTTGAATAGTCTCTATTTTTTTATTTTTAGGAACCCTAGAGATGCTTCTCCGATTTCCTATGTAGCTCGGCAATGCTCTCCCGGAAAAACAACATATGCACAAGAAGCTTTTGAATGAGTGACGCAAAAATCATACTATTTTCTACAGATAGATGCAACTCAGCGAACAAATGATCAACACAGACTATTGGGAAACTGTACATCATCTGAATCTAATTTGTTATTCAGTTGTGCAACACATTGGTAATATAATAAGTAAGGCTCTGCAACAAAAATTAAGAAAAACTGCTGCGCTAGCAAGTGCGTAAACAGATCTTAATACGACTCTAAGGTTGCGCTAAAGATATTATAAATGGAACGACACCATTGACGATTGCTCAGCATAATTAGTTGCAGCGAAGCGCGAAGGATATTGCTAGTCTGGTTAGGAAATCACCAATAGACGATAAAAAAGCTGTCTTGCAAAATGGAGGATTTCTAGTTTTCCTACTAGGACCTATCATCAGCTTAGTTGTTTCCGGAATGTTGAAAACTGTAATAGGAAGATGACGAAGACGTACAAGAATGATGAGGAATGGAATAGCTATTTTAGCTCTGGATGATCTGAGTAAGAGAGGAAAAATCGCTATAGTTGAAAAGGCCAACTCGGATCTGTTTCATTCATTAGTAGAAACTGTTAAAAAGATTATATTAGGTAATGTTCCTGTAGAATCAGAACGGTTTATTGAGTTGCAGCGCTACAAGAAGGAGCTACGTAAACTAATCGCTAAAGGAACAGTTGATGATAAGCGTAGAATTTTGACTCAGACGGGTAGAGGTAGTCTTTTGGCCGCTATAATATCTCCTATTGTACATGTTTTATCATCAATAAAACTAAAACTATGAGCCTCCAGCCTTAAAAATTTTCTAGAGGTTACTTTTTAGTGTCTGAAAATGCGTACACTAGATTAATGGAAAAAAACTGGAAAACGAAAGAGTGACAGAGGGAAATAAAAACAAACCTCCTCTGTATTCTAATCCTATGGAAGATATAATGATGAGAAATATGAAAAGAAAGGGAAATG
Source organism: Cryptosula pallasiana (assembly GCA_945261195.1). Classification (NCBI taxonomy): domain Eukaryota; kingdom Metazoa; phylum Bryozoa; class Gymnolaemata; order Cheilostomatida; family Cryptosulidae; genus Cryptosula; species Cryptosula pallasiana. The sequence goes on along the minus strand of OX183132.1, from coordinate 52,348,528 downwards.
CTTTGCTGGAAACTGCGCTTGAATCCGATCCGTCTGAGTACAAATCGTTAGACGAAAATGTTAAAAAAATGCAAGGTATTTGAGTGACATCAGAAAACTTGAAAATAACCACCAACGAATTGATAACTGGTCTCCCACCAAGAAGCCAAAGACACAACCTAAATCTCCTTAGGCTAATAGTACGATTACTGATGAGAAGACTGTTGACCTTTTTCCACGTGAATCTAGATCATCTACCTCTATGTTAAACGGTAATGAGTTAACTCCAATGGGAACAATATTGTTTGATGCCACTGATGACTTCTCCATGCTCGATAGTGTGGCTGTAGCCAATAGGGATAACGATGAGGGAGACGAGAAGGAATGCTTAGAAGAATTTGAGAAAAAAATATCTAGTATAGCAAAGAAGAAAGGTGATCAAGTAATTGGCGCCAGATCGTTGGAGCCACTGAATAAAATTAGCAAGTACGATTCAGATAAGGACATAATAAAAATTTGAGACAAGTGGTTGAGCTCTAGGACTTCCAAAATTTTGTTGCAAGTTGTTCTATTCGATGGTGGTGCGATACAATGGGGAAACACAAACTATAGCAAATTTGAAAGTTTGCTATCGGATCAAGGAATCACAACTGTCAGGAGATCACCATGATAAACAAGGGGAAATCTGTGGTCATTCGAGGCACTGGAAACGGATGTCGTCGCGTTAAACAAACTGCATTACAATCCTGCAATACATGCATATCTACGATGAGCTATAGCTTTGCTGAAAGCGCGTAGAAATTATGAGATGGAGAAAAAGAGTTTGCGAATAGCTGAGTAGAGAGGATGCCTACAGGTAAGTAACTACCAAGTTTAAGCGTCGACCTACAATTGTAGCTGGAATAGGAAAGCCGATTCAAGTAGATTTGATGCATCTGTGTTCTTGAAAAGAAGAAAACGACAACACAGCAATTTTACTGACAGCTGTAGATTCTTTATCTAGAAAAGGCTGGGCTGTTCCACTCATCTCCATAGTAGGACACATTGTAGCCAGAGGATTGAGAATGATACTGGATGGAGAAAACTACAAGGCATTACAATTGGATGAAGTTAAAGAGCTTAAACAGTCTTCTGGCGGAGAAAAAAGTCCAATGCTTTACAACTGAAAATGAGACAATAAAGGCATCGATGATGGAACGTTTCAACAGGACTTTGAAAGATAGATTTACCAATATCTGACGTACGAAGATGATGGCAGATACATTGAAGTTTTACCCGATATGGCTAGCGTGTACAACAATACTGTTCACAATGCTACAGGTGTGAGACCAAGTGATGTAAATTTTTAAAACCAGGAACTTGTGTGGAATGGAGTGTATGAAGGAGGTGAGCACAGTCTGGCTAAAAAACCAAAGTTGGTGATTATCTGAGAATTAGCAAAGCAAGAGGGGAGTTTGAGGGAGGATACACTCTGAATTGGACCATCGAGATCTTTATAATTACTGATGCGCTAACCCATGAAAACATGTTGTATACATGGTGAAATATCTGGCCGAAGAGATGGATGATGGTACCTTTTACGAAAACGAGTTGCAAAAGGTAAAAGCCTAAAATTTCCAGAATTGAAGAAGAACCAGGAGAGGTAAAAGACAGATACGGGCAAAGTGATTGGGTTACGGAGAAAATTTCAACGGTTGGGTGGATGAATAGCTTATAAGGAGTTAACCACCACCATAATTTAGTAAAATATGGATGTTGATAACTTTAGTCAAAAAAACTCCAGTGCTGGATAGTTTACCGATAATACCAACTCCGATTTACAATAAGACTATATAAATATTCGGATATTATTGGTGGTAGATGGGAAATAGCTCTGCTAGATATGTTGTACCCTAATAATTGGAACAATGTCACCGAGGGTAAAATTTATCTGGAAAAGACGAATATCTCCGGTAGAAGCGAAAACTCATTCATCTTAATTGGCAATGTGTGGAAGAGTTGGAGAAGATTATACAAAAGAAAATGCACGAAAAGAGTTTAGACCGAACATTTACCATCTCCTATGACAAGGTAACCAACACAAATTTACTAATTAACAACGATCCTGATACGACTCTGAGATTTTCCAAAGACTTGGAGTACATCTTTGGATTCGAACTGCTCAGGATAACTACATATCCCCAAGGTAGATACAATAATGTTACATCACCTGATATAAATTTCGGACTAACCTCTTTGTATGTCTATTCCAACATTGTTGATAATAAGATGGTAGGCGATATCAATGTACCTTTGCTAAGAGTAGTACCTGCACAAGGTAAGAAGAACACAGTCGTTTACAAATAGTCTACAAACCCTCCCTCACCACGTCGACGCTTCATCACTGAATAGTGATCACATCCAAGTGCTTAAAACGAGCAACGACGGTGAACGAATACCATTTGATGGTGGGAGAGTCATGCTGACAGTTCACTTAAAAGAAAGAAAGGCATAATGAGTTTGGTACGATGCAACCCCAAAGACTCGAAAGATTTTTTCGAAGAGTACTGCAAAATGCAAGCTGGTAATGGAATCAGAGTGTATACCCGACGGCGAGTGATACCTAGCATGAGAGGTAATGGACTCGGTAGTATTTTTTCAATCATACTTAAATCAGCAACACTTCTGCTAGAGAGAGGAGCAATGAGTCTGGGCAAGAAAGCACTCTCTGTAGGTAGAAATGTAGCACGTGATGTCCTTGACGGTCATAGTTTGGCATCATGTGAGAAGAAGAGAGGATTGGAGGTGCTGATGGATTTTGGATGATATGGACTCAGTGCAGTGCGTCGGGATCGGGTCAAGAGGAAAATAAACAGGTTCCAAAAACGAACAGAAGAACAGGTAAATGTGGAGATTCCATATTTTAACAATCATGGAATTATCTATAACAACTCTGGAGGATGACATTCGCGTTCAATTAAGTGATAACGCTTTGAAAAAAAACATCTCTCGCAAAAAGATGTCTAGTCTAAATGGAACGACAGGTAACAAGTTGGAAAACTCTTCCTACAATATAAATCCTTCGCTGAATGTGTTTGCAATGGAGCCTACAAGCATATCAGTAGAGAGATCGGAATATGTTGTCATCAGACCCGATAGGTTGGATCCTTACGGCTGAATCGAGTTGACCGCAGCAGGAAGTACTGAGCACTACACAGATTTTTACAACTCATTTCTGCAAATCAAAGCTACTGCTGTCCAAGACGATGAAAGTAATATTGTTGGTAAAAATGACGACGCACCTGGGGGGATTTACTGCTGCAAGTAAACTCAGTACCAAACCTACAGCTGTTGAAAAAACCAAGCATGTCATGTTATAATAAATGTGGCCTATACGCGGAGCTTCCTGATGATAGCCTTCAGAGGGGACATAGAGCTAATCTATTTATAACTCAGTCTCATCACAAGTGCAAGGCCACTATTTGTAGACTGTGTAGGCTTATGAATGTCACCAATGGAATGTACAGTAATTCACTTGTTTTTGCCCTGTGGGGCTGTCGTTGGCAAAAAAGTGCGATGAGGATGCAACTCCAGTTAAGTCCCTTTAAGCCCCATAAAAAATGCCAAACAATTCCCAATAGTGGCATCAATGCTCCAAACTGACAACATCATTAGAATCAGTGTTGAAAACTCTTTTTAATGTTACATTATACATCGATGCGATAATATCACTTTAATGCATGAGGATACAACTCCAGCTAAGCCCCACTAAGCCACATTTTACCAATCTTAGCTATTGCAAAACAGCTTCAACAGTTTATCGACGTGTTTTGATGTAATCATTTGGGAACCGTAGGATAATTGAACAGATTGTACATTGAAAAACAGGACACATTCAATTTGTTTAATAATATATTACACATGAATTTCATTAATTTTAAATTTAACACAACTTTATACCTGCAAATAATGTTTTACTGTAGAAGCCTCTATCACACTACTCAATATATTTCAAGTTATTATTATTTTTTTAACCACATTGCTTAACAGTTTTGGTTTTAAAACGTTGCATTTGGTTTATTTGTGTTCCAAGACAAAACTCAATTGCTATTAAAATCTGACAGTTTGTCGAATTGAATAAAAAGTCAAATTTATAAATTAATTGGACAATTCAATTAGTGATGTACTGAGCTTTAAATATACAAAAACATACAGGCGCAGGAGAGGATTTAACCCAGAAATTAGACCCACAAGTAACTTGTGAATGTGTAACAAAGATGTAATGGGTGGAAAGGGAAGGGGCCTGGAGAAGGTGTGGGGCATGGGTAGAGTGGATCAGTAGTAAAACAATTCACATATATTTTCTAAAATGCCTGAAAATGCCTTCTAAGGTAAAAAATGTACATTCAAATTAGTGATGACATTGTTGCTGACTTAAAAAGATAAACCTGCACCAAACAACTACTATATAAAACTTTGATGTTTAAGACTCTAATGACTAATAATTAATATTTTTGTTACTTTTATTTTTACTAAATAAACAGGAACCACTTTTATTATTATTATTACTTTTATTATTACTCTATATAGCCATAACAATGATTAATAAAAGGAATGAAAACAACAACAAAAATAACCATAAAAATAATAATAAAAAATAATAATAATATAAATAATAAAAAAATAATACTACTACTGAACTGATAACAATAAAAGTAAAAACAGCCACTCAAGCATAAAAATAACAATGCAGGAGGAGATGGTGTTTCTTAATTAATAATTATTTTGATTATTATTATTATTAAAGCTAACAATTATTTATCGTTGTTACATATTATTATTATCATTATATTAATCATTTCAATGATATAGCCACGGGCTTCAAGAAAATTGCTAAACAACAATATCAGGCTGGCATGAGCAATCAGATAATGTTAGTAGTAATATATGAGCAGATCTCCCTACCAAGTGTTTTTTTGTGGGGTCATAATTTGGGGTGATGCAATGAGTTACGACGTTGGATGGATTCGCCGAGTTTATATTGTATTTTATTTGAGGGGTATTTGAGTGGCGTTTAAGTGGCATTTGAATGGCATTTGAGTTTTGATTATTTTTTTACCTAATTTGAACTTATATGGCGTATAGATTTTGAATGTATGGCATTTAAGTTTTTGATAATTTTTTACATACCTCGAACTCATATAGAATTTTGAGAGAGAGGAGAGAGGAGTTATATCTAGCTTGAATAAATACATTGATTAAAAATGAATCAATATATAATTATATACATTTATTACATAATAAGCAGGGGTAAACCTTCCCATATAATATAGCTAGTATCAGTAAAGCCTAAGTAATACAAAGCACTAGCTTTTGTAATGTTAATTAATGCAAAGTCTTTTTCTTTACATTGCATCTTAAAAAATCCTCAAATTAGCCTTCTATATGGTTAAAATTTACAGTATTTGGGAAATAATTGTAATAGAAAACATTATATCCATTAAAGTTTACTGTAAATTTTATGTAGTACAAAGTACTATATCCTTCATTTATTCACTTGAGACTACATATCATCAGCATTTTGAGATCAAGTCTATATATATATATATATATATTAATATATATATATATTAATATATATATATATTAATATATATATATATATATATATATATATATATATATATATATATATATATATATATATATATATATATATATATATATATATATATATATATGTTATAATGCGTAGCACAACTTACTTGTAAGCACAGTGAGACAAGAATGGACGAGTCTCCGTAGAGTCGATCACAATAGCACGTGACATAGACTTCCACCGGGGATAGCCGAGGGCACAATCACAAGTAGTCACGATGTCAAGTGGACATCACATAAGCCGTGTACCTGCAAGCGGGTACACGCAAGTATACAACATGCCCTTTTTTTTTCAAGTTAGCACGACACACACAAGGCACCAATCAATAGTCACAGCTAGCTTCAGAACTGAACCATCATCATAAGCATACTTCAAACTACGCACTCCGGCTAGGGGCAGAGACAGTATCCACACCGGCAAGGCGTACAGTTAGGTAGAACAAATACGTACCTCACCCGTGTCATACCTACCACTTGCCACTCACCACAAGGACTCAATCTCACCAGGATCGCTATCGTCCGTATCGCCACTGCGGTCAAACCAATCTCGTACTACACCCGAGGGTGTTCCACTATCGTCATCTGGTTTCGGTTCCGGACCACACATTTGGCCTTCACCTCCACCTGGCTTCGGGTCTGAGTCACACAATTGACTCTCGCCTCCACCTCCACTTGGCTTTGGTTCCGGACCACACTTTTGGCCTTCACCTCCGCCTGGCTTTGGATCCGAGTCACACAATTGACTCTCACCTCCACCTATCACAGTCTCACCTAGGTGAGTAGCACTATCCCCCTCACCGAAGTGAGTATCACATTCCATTTTCTCACTGGAGTGAGGCCTCTGAACAGCCTCGGAGGCAAGCTGTTGCCGGGTCACAAGTGACTGCACGGCAACTACCTCCTGGCTTTCCTCCGCAGGAGCCGAAGCTTCCGCAGGCCTAACAGATGACTCCCTCTGGGCTGTGACCAGCTCCTCAGAGTGAGTGGAACTGTTAGGTGCCGCAGGGGTGTGGTGAGCACCCCTAGCACTGGTACCACTATCACTAGCACTTGCACCCTTGCCAGACAAGACCTTGTTCTTAAGGTTGGCAAGCTGATCGAGGATCTGCCTAAAATCGGCTTCACTCTCAATCTCACGCTCCAGCTGAGCCTCATCATGCTGGATACCAGCCATAGCATGCCTAAACTGCTCTTCCGCGTCCTGACGCCTTTGCGCCAGTGCTCTTCTGCGGGAGGCAATCAAGGAACGGTCCATAATGTTGCTGGATTTGATGTCAGCCAGAAAGCTTCCAACCTTCTGGAGGAAGGGTTGCCGACTAGCCGAAGCACCAGCACCGACACCACTAGCACCGCGAACATTACCCTTCGTCACGGCCTGGGAATAATTTTTCCCAGAAACAACAGAAGAGGTAGAGCGTGAAGTCTTTGCTGCCACCTCACGTTGTGGCTCGGACTCAGCCTGCCTCTTGCTGTTGCCCTTGAGGAAGCCTGCACCTCCTTCCTCACAATCACCAATCTCATGTCCTGCCTTGCCACACCAAGTACAGGCAGCCACTGTGCACTCTCGCACCCAGTGACCACGCTGTTCACAACGCTTGCAGACATTGCCTGGGCAGTCTGCAGCAACATGGTCCCTGAAAGCCCTGCATATTATGCAACGTTTGTTGCCAGGCTTCCCAAACAGCTTCCTGCCACTGTCACTAGGACCAGAGCCACGGTCAGGTCCTCCAGAGCCACGACCAGGTCCTCCACCGGGAGCACTACCTCCAGCACCGGCCACTTTAGGGCCACCCTCCGCCATCGTCACAGTAAGGACAGTAAGGTCTCGTACAGTGTAAGTAAATAGAACAGCTACACCTGGCAAATAAAAATGTGCAAATCAATAATATTCATAGTCACCGAATCTCTGGGGAGGCTTGCTATGTCTGCCCCTCCTAGTTACTACAGGATTTGTAGCAACCTCAGGCCTATTGTTATCACTAACTTTGTCATTATTATTATCACTATTGCCATCATCATTGTCAGCAGGGGCCTGTTCCCCCGACTCCCCACCATTAGCACCCTGTCCCAAGGCCTCTCTACCAGGAGGTGTGTTACCCTCGAGACCACCGCCACTAACTTCCTGACAACCTTTACCATCAGCGAGTCATGGGATGGTTAAAACAACATTCTCATTAGTCACAGTGTCAGAGTGAAGCAGAAATAGATGTTTCCTATTACGGCGTATCTCACTCTGGCCCACCCTGACCCAATAGCTATTAGGAGAATTGTCCTCCCTTAAAACAATCCCTTGGGAACCAGCATCACTAGGTGCATTGACATAAACAACTTGACCTGGCTCGAGTTTTGGCAATTCCGCAACTCTATACTTCCTGTCCCACTTTTTTTTCATCTTTCTCTTTCTATTGGACTCTGTGTCCTCAAACTGGCCATAATCAATATCAGTATCATAGCTAATGCCCAGATTAGACCGCACGGGTCGCCCAAACATTAACTCACTGGGTGTGTACCCTGATGGCAAAGGTGTAGTCCTATACGCTGCTAGCGCAACGCATTTATCACTACAACTTTTCCACAGCCTCTTAACAGTTTTAACAGCACTTTCTGCCAAGCCATTCGATTGAGGGTATCTAGGACTACTAGTTGCCAAGATAAATCCACTCTGCTCAGCAAATTCCCGGAACTCTCTGCTGTCATAGCATCTACCATTGTCAGATCGTATAACATTTGGGATGCCGAAACATGAAAACACAGATTTCATAGCCTTAATCACAGCTTTAGATGTCTGTGATACAATTGGCACAGCTTCAATCCACTTAGTATAGTAATCGATCAAAATTACATATAATGCGTCATCAAGCATGAATATATCACTACCTACTTCCTCCCAAGGCCGGGATGGCAACACATGTTCATACATAGGTTCATGTTTAACCTGACTATGCATGATACAAACATTACATTGAGATATGTACTCAGCAATGTCACGGCCTACCCCTGGCCACCAAAAGTGGCGTTGCGCCCTATTACGACACTTGGACACACCCTGATGGCCTTCGTGACACAATTCTAGATACCTCGGTCTCAAAGACAAAGGTATATACACCCTAGCATCATATAACAGCAAACCGTTATATACAGAAAGCCTATTTCTGGCGGCATAAAGCTTAGACAGTTCATCAGGTGCAAGTTCAGTGCCCTCAGGCCAGTGAGCATGCATATAACGCAGACAGTGGACAGCAGATTCATCCTTACCCATAGCATCCCTGATTTCCTGCTCTTTTAAATCACTATAAGCAGAACTAGAGACAACTGATTGCACATAACATTCAACATCGCTACATTGGGTAGACTCCAACTCGTTATAAGAAACGTTGCCATTAGGTCTACTCAAAGTATCAGCTAACAGCATATCTTTCCCAGGAGTGTGGAAAATATCATAATCATACCTCAGCAACCGCAACTTGAACCTTTGTACCCTCACCGGCAAGCATGATAGATCTTTTTCTCCCAAGATGGATATCAAGGGCTTGTGATCACTCTCAATTTCAAATTTACGACCTACCAGGTAGTAATCAAATTTCTCACACGCCCATGTGATGGCGAGAGCCTCTTTCTCAACCATCGCGTAGCGTTTCTCAGTTTCCGTCATTTTCCTTGAGGCATACTCTACAGGTTGCCAACATCCATTATCATTCAACTGCAAAAGAATAGCACCCAAAGCGTTCTTACTAGCATCAGCAGAAACTCTATGTTTACAATTCAAATCAAAAGTACACAGTACAGGAGCCTTAGTTATCTCCTCTTTGACCCTTTCAAAGGCTCTGTCTTGGTCGGGTCCCCAAAACCACTCCGATCTGCTGCCAGTGACAGCGTTAATCGGAACACAAAGTTCTGCAAGTCTGTCACTAAACTTCATAAGGTAGTTAACCATACCAGTGAACCTCCTGGCCTCAGTCTTGTTTGAGGGTGGGTTCATGTCAACGATTGCCCTGATTTTATCAGGGTCGGGTCTTATCCCCATGCCACTAACCAAGTGTCCAAGGAACTTCACCTCATTGCAGCCAAACTCGCATTTTTCTTTCCTAAGTGTCAACCCGGAATCAGCGATCCGTCTGAGCACCTTATCCAAACGGTGCCAGTGCTCCTCCGGGTTTTTACCATACACCAGTATATCATCCATCAAGCAAATAACACCTTTCAAACCATGCAATATTTTTTCCATAGCTCGTTGGAAATACTCAGGAGCTGAAGATATACCAAAAGGCATTCTTTTAAAGCAAAATCTACCCCAAGGGGTTACAAAGGTTGTCAACAATCTACTCTCAGTGTCGAGTTTCACTTGCCAAAAGCCAGAATTAGCATCCAATTTCGAAAACATAATGCCATTAGACAGATCAGATAACATATCAGAAATTTTGGGCAGAGGGTAAATCTCTCTCCTAACCGCCCGATTCAGATTAGTCAAATCAATGCACATTCTTATCTTACCATTGGATTTTGGAGCAATGGTCAAACCTGAACACCAGTCTGTAGGTTGTTCCACAGGTTCAATGACGCCACTCTCGAGCATGTTATCAATCTCCTGTTTAGCTTTCTCCCTCAACCCTGCGGCTATGGGTCTGGGTGAAAATAGCCTAACAGGCTCAATACCTTCTCTCAAGTGGATTTTGAATATCCCAGGCATTGTTCCCAAACCTTTGAACACATCAGCAAATTTCATAATGGGATCAAAAGTGTTAGCACACATTGCGTTGACAACAGCTAAAAGGTTCAGTTGTCGCAGCTCAGGAATACCTAACAGATTCTTTCGTGAACCCTTGAGCACATAAATATGGCATTTGGTAGAGCAATAAGTACTCTCAATACGCACCTTACTAATACCAGCTACATTCAGCTGAGAACCATCAGCACCAGTCAGTTGGCGCTCTGGTTGGTCAAGCTGCAAACCTAACCTCTCACAAGTTCTCTCAGTGAGAGTAGAAACTTCCGCACCAGTATCAAATGTAAAATCAACATTGTGGTCATTAACTTTCAGAGTTCTAACAATTCTACTCTCTAGTCACCTTTTTGAGCTGCTAGAACTCCTAACAGTATCAGCATACATAACACGTCTAGCCCTAGGACTAGGTGAGTGACCATAACTACTAGCACTATCACTACTCATATCTCTACGGCTACTGTAATTGCGACGTTTAGTCGGGCAATCAGCCGAGGTATGAGCTCGGCGATTACATGTGTAGCATCGAACAAGAGGACAGTTTCTTATCATGTGTGAATAGTCACCACAGTTGAAGCAACCATCACTAGTGGTCTTAGGTGACTGGCGCCTAGATAGCCGGGTTCTACGCCTGTCATCCTGTCTATAGCCACGTCTATGCCACTCAGAAGCACTTTCACTGCTGGTAGACCCTGACCTAGACACACCACGTAACCTACCTGGTCTACGCCAATCTGACACATCACTAGCAGGAGACCTAGATCTGTGTGACCCACCTGGTCTCCTAGCACTTCTATCACGTCTACCAGTGGTGCCAACTGCAGACACATCCTCTTTCTCCACAGCGGCAGCCTCCTGCTTGACTGGGAGTTGTTCCCTCTTTGCACTTCCGAGAATCTGTTCAGATTCTCTAGCAAGCCTTCTGGCTCTCAGTGTATCTGTGAGCCCTTGCCAGCCTAAATCATTTCTCTGCATCAGTTGGGTTCGTAGGGAGGACTCCCTTAAACCATTGACAGCGATAGCTAGAGCAAACCCCTGTCTAACATCATCATTGTTAACACCAAAATTCAATGTTCTACTGAGTTTTTCCACTCTCAATAAATAATCATTTTCCTGCTCGTCAACATTTTGATTTACAGTAACAAACCTCATGGTTTTAACATAAATGGTCTCTTCTGTACCATAAACATTTCTCAAATGAGCCATAGCCTGCTCGTAGGTAGCAGTTACATCTTCAACATCAAAACCTATAGATTGCAATACATTCCTACCGTCTCTCCCGATAGCATGTAGCAAGGACAACAACTTCATACGTCCTCTAAAAACGTTTTCCCTATCTTCACCGACAGCCTCTGTACCTAGCTTCAAAGTCATCATCTCAACAGACAAATTAAATTCTGTCAACCATGCTTTCCATGATGCAGAAACATTTTCACTATCAATCTTCAAAGTGGGGAAATCATTAAAATTTAATCCCCTAGCCGCCATATTGCCTGGCAATACCGACCACACGCAAATATATCACGCAAAAATTATAGTTAATTAATTAGTTGAAGATCGCCACTACACAAACAACAATGATAATAAATAAACACACACCTGCAAACAATGGCACAACCTATCAACGATCACAGCACAGAAAGTAGACAGAAACAATAACACCACCACCACTGAATCAGAATATATAGATAAGAGTAATACACCACCACCACAAGAGTTTGCCTACGACGCCATGTTATAATGCGTAGCACAACTTACTTGTAAGCACAGTGAGACAAGAATGGACGAGTCTCCGTAGAGTCGATCACAATAGCACGTGACATAGACTTCCACCGGGGATAGCCGAGGGCACAATCACAAGTAGTCACGATGTCAAGTGGACATCACATAAGCCGTGTACCTGCAAGCGGGTACACGCAAGTATACAACAATATATATATATGTATATATATATATATATATATATATATAATACAAGAAATCATTCATCGTATATATATATATATATATATATATATATATATATATATATATATATATATATATATATATATATATATATATATATATATATATATATATATATATATATATATATATATATATATATATATATATATATATATATATATATATATATATATATATATATATATATATATATATACGATGAATGATTTCTTGTATTATATATATATATATATATATATATATAGTTATAGTGACTATTCTAAAAAGAAGACTATTATGAAGGTTTTTATTTCAGCCAAAGTAGGTTCGGTAGATACTCCATCAGAACACACTCGTCTTTTAGCATAAAAATATGTGAGTCCTCGCTTTATTTGCTTGTATGTCAACATTTTTTTATCCTTTACTACAAATCCTCGATTTTTACCCATAAACGACTTTTTTGTGTTCAATACATTTAGATAACTGTCTTTGTTCAATTGATTAATTCGTTTGTTCAAACCTTTTGAGCTAAACTTGTTTCCTTTTTCTCCCCAGCAATAATAGGGTTTAGAGTTAAGTGCAACAATTCCATCTCCGGTAAATTCCTCTTTAAACAATCCAGGTGTTCTTTTTCCATGTTTTAGTACTTTTTCACAACATTCTTGCATGCTCCATTCTAAAGCCGATGTTTTGATTCTTAAAAATTCATCCCTATGTTTGTCACAGTATGGACGTGGAAACCAATCACCATATTCATTGTAAAACTCTTTTTTCATACTTGGTTTTACCAGTGTTTCTAATGTTCCGCTCAATGCCATGTATGCGCTATCTGTATCCATTTCAACATATTGGAAATCACTTCTGTCAATATATCTATAAATAAAAAGATTGTTTCGATTGTTTGGAAGTTTTACTTACTTATACATGATAATAGTAGGGAATTAGGTTTTACTCACTTATCCATGAAGTCATAGTAAAACTGTAGCATTCTCAGTTTAGCATACTGTAGCACGGAGAAGCCCAAGTGTACTGGAACATTCATAGTTAGCTGAAATGATGGTGATACTGATTGGCAAAGTAAACTTGTGGAATATAAATTTTGAATCGCAAAATAATTGTTTTAAAACTTACTAGTTGTTTACAGGTTACGATTTCATAAAAATCATCCGCTATCTCTTCCATGGAGATAAATTTATTTCCTCTGATACGAAATGAAGCTTTTCTGGCGCCTTCGATGAACTTGATGGTGGTATGTTTCTCTTTATCAGTGATTGTTTTTCCATAAGCAACATTTCCTACCAACTTGCTAGTAGTAGCGAGTAATTCTTGACTAGGGTATGCATCTCCCATTCTCCTAGCGTCTGAAACCGATGTTCCAAAAGCTTCAAAAGCCTTTCTAGGAATATATTCTATTAGCTGATAAACTTTGGTGACTTTCAATCCTTGTTTCAAGTACCATTTCAACAAAGGACTCATTAGCAATATCTTATCTCCGTACATACTTCCAACTAATGAGCGTTGAGGAGTCTTTAAAAAACCTTCGGCTTCAGCAAAGACTTTCATTTCATCGATCAAGTGTTCTCTGGTTAACATCGTACTTTTAAAAATCGGAGGCATTTCGGAGAACTTTTCTTCCTCTTCCTCAGGAACTTCGACGTCACATTCAACAAATCCGAAGAATTCCTCTGATTGAACTCTCTCCAACACTTCTTCTTGATTCAGCTTTTTTTCAAGTATTTTAGGGTAGAAAGAATTGTAAAACGCGTTTACAAATTTTTGTAAATTTGTATGAGTTTTTACACGATTCATCCAGTCGCACTCCCAAATCGAGATTACAGTGTAACCAAATGCTCGAAGATATTCTTCATTTTCCATCGTAGTTTTAAACAGATTTGCTTTTGATTTTCTTCCACTAGCTTGAAGCTCTTGTTCTTTAGCGTTGTTATAAGAGCAGTCGTGTCCATGCCAGAAACATCCGTGGAATTGAAAGACATGACGATTTTCAACACAGAAACCATCAACTGGTAATCCTCGCTGTCCGAGAGTAACTTCTCCTCCATTGAGCTGATGTCTGATATTGATTTTTTTTGAGAACATTTGGAACTGTAACCAGCTATGAGCTATCTTGCTAAATTTTACTGGTTCAGCGACAAAGGAGTTTTCGATTTTTCTTCTTCGAAGATAGCCAGTAGGCATTGATTGCATCATACACCATAAATAGAGCGCATTTGCATCAACTCCATAGATTCTATCACAAACCTTTGCTTCCTTTCCCAACCAATGTTCTCTAATTTTAGTTATACCTTTTTCATGATATCTATGCATCACTAGACTTGGCCCACCAACTATGTTTTTCTTTATTAGAGGATAAAGTTCTGCATTGCAGTTGTCAATCAGACAAATTGGGAGAGTCTGACGAAACGAGTTACCAAGTTCATCAAAATCCAAGTATGTAGAGAGGTATGGAGGGGGTGGTTGAGGAGCTTTGTTAAACATCCATCGAATCGCTAATCCTGGTAAAGATATACCATCTTTTAACATATCAATCCCATGCTCTCTGTAGATTGATCTTTGTCTTTCCAACGCTTGAACAAATGGTTTTACATCCAAGTTGTTGTACCATTTTAAAAAATCCCTCATTGTCTTCATGTCGTTATCTTTCCATGCTTCTTGACAAATTATGTACTCTTCTTCATTGATGTTCTTTTGTTTTAAAGAACTGTAAAAAGCTTCTCTTGGAGGTAGATGTTCTTGATTAAGTTGTTCCAAGTCTTTCATCCATTCATAAGGAAAAAATCCTTTTCCGGCTTCACATTTGTATGCTTTGAGATACATTTCATAGCTATATCCAGGAGCGATAAATTTTGTACAATCTAAAAACAAAAAAGATCCTATTCCGATAACAGGCATCTTGGTTCCTTTTTTTATAACAAAATCAAAATATGTGTCGGAGACATCTTTCAATTTTTGAAGCAGTTTTCCTTTCATCACATTGACATCATAAGTCTGTGAATTGAAACCTAGAATAGGGAGTTTTTTCATATAGCTGTACAAATCATCCAAAACTTTTTCAGCTCCTGTTCTCCGTCTGAAACGATTTTTTTCAAAATCACTTCGAAACTTTTCTTCAGCTTCTTCCAGTCGTTGTAATTCACCTTCTATCTGTTTTATGATTTGCGAAAATTGCTTTTCCAATCGGCTATATGATTCTTCACTAATATCTTCCAAGTATTCGATGAACTTTCCAACGCATTCATCATCATCCCCTTTATTGACAATACAACAAGGGTTGTTGAAGCCTGGTACGTTTGAACAAATTGAAACACTTAAAATTTTATGCTCATTCGTGTAAATGGTTGTGTCTGTATCTCGATCTTTTTCGCAGTTAGGTAACAAACACTCTATGTCGAATGTTGCAAAAAATAGATAGTATCTCAAGGAATCATCTGACCCGATATCTATCCCGAATTGAACCTTCAGTTTGTCGAATATTGTAGCAGTAGGACTGTATTGTCCTCCAGAAAACTGCATAGTTGTTGCCTCTGAGATTGAACATCTGTGTCTTTTCAGATTCCCCAATCTGTCATAACAAGTAG
The DNA here is from genome assembly GCA_945261195.1 of Cryptosula pallasiana. Lineage (NCBI taxonomy): Eukaryota > Metazoa > Bryozoa > Gymnolaemata > Cheilostomatida > Cryptosulidae > Cryptosula > Cryptosula pallasiana. Next base: position 52,332,646 of record OX183132.1, on the reverse strand, counting down.
AACAGGTTGGACATCTGTAGGCTCTGACATATCCTTCCAAGTTTGTAATAAGACTAAAGTGATTGATATAAAGATCCAAATATAGATTCTCCTTATAACTGGAGTTTGAATTCCAAATAACTGTTGAAGTCATATCATCATTTAAAGAAAACACTGTTATCTTCAGTTGAAATGCTCGCTCCAAAAGCAATAAATCAGCTTCTGTTACTCCTTTGCCATCACAACTTTTAGCACTATCACCATAGATGAAACTATGATATTGTTGTTGGTACTCCTTCACCTCCTTAATTATCGGATCTTTTGCAATTCCACCGTTTTTTTGTAGTTCTTTGTGTAATGCTAGACATCTAAAAAAACAAAGATTGTCGGTAATTCGTATTCCTTTTGTGTTTTTTAACATGGTCCGTATGTGTCTGTTGTTAATGAGGTGAGAGGGCAAATGCTCTGGTGGTGATCCAACTTTTCCCATTCAGAGTAGTTTGTAGAAATAAAACGAAATGTTTGTGATTAACATCCATCTCCAAGTCGTATTTGGTCTTCATCTCAAGCTATTTGTACGATGATCAGTCTCCATAACATCAACAAAAAAGTCATCAAGATCTCTTTCAGTTTCAATCAGTTTAGCTTTTGGATATACGGTAGCATTGTTTGATGATGAGTGAAAGTATCGGAGTTCACCATCATTTTTATTTTCTAGTATACAACCTACGCTACAGTTGACTTTTGCTCTCGAGCTCAATTGTCTCCAAACTTTTTTTAGCAATTCTAACACTCTTGAATCATGATAGTCGTTTTGGTAGGTATCAGCTTGGTCTCTTGGAATCCCATCCCAAAGTCTTACATTTAAAAGTTCTATGACTTTTCCAGCTCTATGTTTCGTTTTCATAGCTCCCCAATATCTAGCTATCAAATCATCCCATTCTTCATCTTGAAAAGTTGGCGCTGTGCTATCATCAACAATACCTAGGGTTGATACTCGGCTAGGTCTTTCAAAATTTAAATCTTCCATTTCTTCTTCTTCTTGTTCTTCCTCTTGTGCTTCTTCCTCTTCTTCTTCTTCTTCTTCTTCTTCTTCTTCTTCTTCTTCTTCTTCTTCTTCTTCTTCTTCTTCTTCTTCATTTTCTATCATTGGATCATTCTCATTTTCTTCAACTATCTCCTCCACAACCGGCTCTATATCTTGAGCTATTATGTTAGTCTTTGGTGGTGAAGGTTCAGCACCAAATCCTATTTGATTGATTGTTTCATCGGGTAAACGAAAACAAATGAGATTTTCTTCTAACCATTTCCAATTAGGGGAAATTTCAGGGCTTTTTTCTTCTACATTCTCCTCTCGATAATTTAAACTTTGTCTACAATAGAAATGTTAACACATAATAGTTGTTCTATAAAATATTCACATACATTTTGTATGAAATGTAACAGAAGAAAAAAATGACTTAAACACCATTATCAATTAATTTTTAAAATGGAATTAGGAAAAAAAGGCTCAAACATTATTATTAGTTAGGTTTTTAAAAACTTACTGTGTACTATGAGATGAATTCTCAACTCCCTCTTTTACATTAATTCTCTGATATTCTGAGTCCTGTCTACAATAAAGAGATAACGCATTATTTTTGCTGATTCATGAGATGCCTATAAAAAAACCAGCAAAAAAAAATTACTCTACTAACATTAATAATTTATGATTTTAAAAACTTACTGCTTATCAAAGGCTATCGTATTTTCAGTAGTTGCTGAAACTTGAAAAGTCGAAGGTTTGTCTTGAAAAGCATTTTCAAGTTCCATCTCCATTTCATTTTCATATTCAGCATTGCATTCATCATTCATGTATTCATTATCAGCGTTTGAAAAACTGATATCATTTAATTTTTCATGAGCCATTCCCATTCCTTATGTATGTCTACATCAGTATCCTCCTCTTCTATTTCCATAGCACTATAATAACAATAAAATCATTACTTTTTAATAGAAGTGACAATAGCACATAAAAAGGTAAGTTAAATGTCTCAGCTAATAAATTTTACCTTGTGAATAAAACTCCTAGTAGTCAGTTGGTATATTATATAGTAGATGTTGAGGCTTCAGTTACTGTTGTTAGAACAAGTGATTTATTGCGTAAAAGCATTACTTTTTAAGTAGACAAATAATTAAGTGAGATAATTAAGTCAGATAATTAAGTTTTAAGTTCAATGAAAACTTTCAAATTCACACAGAAAAACTTTTAATAGTCAGTGGATGTAGTAGTAGATGTTGCTCCTACGATCACTGTTGTAGAACTGGATGCTTTCTGTGTGAAAACAGTGGCTCTTAAATAGGTAAAGTTGCACTGATTAAATCCTATGAATCAGCATTTTTTCATGCGAATACAACCCAATGCTTTTGCGGGAATAAATAATTTATTTTCACGCGAATGGAAACCGTTGCTTTCGCGGGAATAAATAATTTATTTTCACGCGTATAGAAACCATTGTTTTCGCGGGAATAAATACTTTGTTTTCACGCGAATGGAAACTGTTGTTTTCGCGGGAATAAATACTTTGTTTTCACGCGAATGGAAACCGTTGCTTTCGCGGGAACAAATAATTTATTTTCACGCGTATAGAAACCATTGTTTTCGCGGGAATAAATAATTCATTTTCACGCGAATGGAAACCGTTGCTTTCGCGGGAATAAATACTTTGTTTTCACGCGAATGGAAACCGTTGCTTTCGCGGGAATAAATAATTTATTTTCACGCGAATGGAAACCGTTGCTTTCGCGGGAATAAATAATTTATTTTCACGCGTATAGAAACCATTGTTTTCGCGGGAATAGATAATTTATTTTCACACGTATGGAAACCGTTGCTTTCGCGGGAATAAATATTTTTTTTTCACGCGAATAGAAACCATTGCTTTTGCGGGAATACAAATTTTATTTTCACGCGAATACAAACCGATGCTTTCGCGTGAAAATAAAGTTTGTATTCCCGCGAAAGCAACGGTTTCCATTCGCGTGAAAATGAATTATTTATTCCTGCAAAAACAATGGTTTCTATACGCGTGAAAATAAATTATTTATTCCCGCGAAAGCAACGGTTTCCATTCGCGTGAAAACAAAGTATTTATTCCTGCGAAAACAACAGTTTCCATTGCGTGAAAATAAATTATTTATTCCCGAGAAAGCAACGGTTTCCATTCGCGTGAAAACAAAGTATTTATTCCCACGAAAACAACAGTTTCCATTCGCGTGAAAATAAATTATTTATTCCCGCGAAAGCAACGGTTTCCATTCGCGCGAAAACAAAGTATTTATTCCCGCGAAAACAACAGTTTCCATTGGCGTGAAAATAAATTATTTATTCCCGCGAAAGCAACGGTTTCCATTCGCGTGAAAACAAAGTATTTATTCCCGCGAAAACAACAGTTTCTATTCGCGTGAAAATAAAATTTTCATTCCCGCGAAAGCAACGGTTTCCATTCACGTGAAAACAAAGTATTTGTTCCCGCGAAAACAACAGTTTCCATTCGCGTGAAAATAAATTATTTATTCCCACGAAAGCAACAGTTTCCATTCGCGTGAAAACAAAGTATTTATTCCCGCGAAAACAACAGTTTCCATTCGCGTGAAAATAAAATTTTCATTCCCGCGAAAGCAACGGTTTCCATTCGGGTGAAAATAAATTGTTTATTCCCGCGAAAGCATTGGTTTTCGCGTGGACAAAATTCTGATTCATAGTTATATTATAAAGAAGGTTGGTATTCATAGAGTTCAACCAGTGCAACTTTAGCTATTTAAGAGCCACTGTTTTCACACAGAAAGCATCCAGTTCTACAACAGTGAGCGGAGAAGTAACATCTACTACACTTTCCATTGCAAGTACTAGGAGCTTTCTCTTTATAAAAGATAAAATTTAAAAAATTTATTATTCCCTACCTAGCAAAGATCAAAATTAGTTTAGCTATAATGTAAAGTATGAAATAAATAATCTTTTAGTTCCACATGAAAAGCTGAATTATATATTATTTCTTTCTTTTTTAGAATACTATGGAGGATTTTTCTGCTTCTTACATGGATTTAAAACCAATCGAAAACAAACAAAAAACACTCAAAACACCCACCAAAAGAAAAAACTCTAACTCTGTCACAAAAGAAGCAACAATAAAGAGACGAGCTCTTCCAAAACTGGTTTTACCCACAACATCAAACAATATGGAACAAAAAGAATTGCTCACTGATGCTGACAGAGCTCTCAAGATGGCCAAATATCTCAAAAAATGGAAGGCATGTGATTTGAAAAAGATTGGAGGGTTTTTTACACTAGCATCACTTCCTGTTCCATCAGTTTTGCAAATCGTTTCTATTGAACAGAGAGCTGGTGCATACGGAAATTACTACATTCTCACCTATCTTGATAATTCAACTGGAGCAAATTTTCAGAAAATCGTTTGCCCAAGTAGAGTAGTTGAAAGCTTCAATGTTGATAACTACCCATTACCTTTCAATATTTTGTACTTGGGTGAGATGGAAAACTCAAAAAATCCAGAGACTACTTACTACAATGTCAAACGTATCAGCACAAAACGCTTAACCACAATGGAAGCTACTGCTGAAGCTGAAAAACTGAGAAAAATGAGTGAAGAAGAACTCAAACTCGCTTACGACATCAAGTATCTCAGCAATTTCAAAGAATGTTCCATTTTTGCTTACATCGAAGTTGTAGAAAGATTCATTCCTTTCCGATTCAATGGAGAAGAATCCATTGTAAATTGCATTCCCTATTTCGCTGAAAAAGATGGAAAAAAAAAGACGAGAACACTTTTACTCCCAATCAGATACAACGAGGAAGCTAAAAGATGTGCACCTGGTGTGATGATTTACAAAGGAAAAAAACAGAGTAAGAATGGAAATCCTATTCCATACCACAATGTTGTCTTCATTTCTTCAACCAACGCTAGTGATTGGGAACAATATTGCACACAAACAAATTCCAATGAGGAGCTAACAAAAACGAATAATGAAGATGAAGTTCTTTAGGAATTTCTAGAAAACGAATTACAAGATTTTGATGAACAGCTTGGTGTTGATGGTATGTAAACTCAATATCAAATGCTGACAACAGGTAGTCTCAAGCGGATAATGAATGTATAAAAAAAGCCTGTGTATTGATTGACATTACAAGTTGTACTGTTTTGTATTACTTACTATTTACTGACTCTAACTATATTATATGGAGAGATTTTCCCTACTTATTATACAATAAATGTATATAATCATATATTGATTCATAGAAAAGTCTAAAGGTTCTCAAGTGATTAAGACGTCATTGTAAAGAAAAAAGACTATGCATTGATTGTCATTACAAGTTGTAGTGCTTTGTATTACTTAGTATTTACTAACTCTAGCTATATTATACAAGGATATTTTCCTACTTATTATGTAATAAATGTGTATAATCATATATTGATTCAATGTAGTTATATCTCCTTATTCTTCTCTCCTCTCTCTCAAAATATCATATGAGTTCGAGTTATGTAAAAAATTATCAAAACTTGAATGTCATACATTCAAAATCTATATGCCATATAAATTCCAATTAAGTAAAAAATAATCAAAACTCAAATGCCACTTAAATGCCACTCAAATGCCACTCAAATGCCCCTCAAATAAAATACAATATAAACTCGGCAAATCCATCCAACGTCGTAACCCATTGCCTCAACTCCAAGATCTAATCCACAAAAAAACACTTGGTAGGGAGATCTGCTCATATATTACTAATCACATTCTCCGCCTTCCTGTTGTAGTATGCAAGTACAAGCATTTCTAGTGGTTTTGGAAATTCCTCGATGGAAAAGTTTTCTCCCAACATTTCGAGTGACTCAACGTGTGCTTCACAAAATTTCGTTACATTGTATGTAGACTTTTTACTTTTTCCATAAAAAGTGCATGTTGTATCGCAACTTGTCAATGCATAAAATGCTGGCAAGACACCCGCCATGTCTCCTATCTCGGTAGCAATAACATATATATTAAGCAGTCTCTGATTCCTACCAGTGCCTGTTGCGAAGAACAAATCAGCACTAATGGACGCCGCGTGCCTAGTACCAATGACTGCGACATCAGTGTCCGGCAACCAGGTGACAACAGACTGGTGATTGATGGCACAGTGTGCCGCATGTAGCAACAACCTTGCATCGGCCTATTCATGGTCACTGCCAAAGTCAGTGACTCGGCTTACATCAGGCTGTGGGCTGTTGTCAACTTTTATGACGCTCTCGCGTAACGCAATGACCACAGATATCGGTCGGTCTGTTTCATACCTTACCATCTCGTCAGCTATGTAGGCTTGCAGGGTTTGTTGTTGCTGTGTGATTCGAGAAAATCTCTCCATTGCACAGGAAGACGTTGTTCAGCTCTCATAATCTGAAATACCTGTGATGTGCGGCTCTGTATAGCCCTCTTCTAGTTTTTGATTGAACTCACATCATATCTGTCTCCTACAATATCCACTTGAGTCGCATTGAACTGCGCAGCAACTTTCAGCATGCGGGTGAAGATTGTTTCAGCAAGCTTGCCAAACTTCTCTGGTAAGGTTGCCTTTGTGAGGGCTTGGATCAATGCCATAGCATCGATCACCACAGCAGTACATATCATTTTTTCAGTAACCAAGCAATGGGACTTGATGCTTTCGAGGTACTTGAGAAGTGAAGCTATGTTGGTCTTTGCAATTGATGTTTGATCGTGGCTTGCCAAGCAGCCAGGGAAAGAGAAAGAGGAAAGCAGAGGATTTCTCAAAGGTTGTTTCATGCTCTTTTGCAACCATTAAAAATTGCCTGAACATGGACCAGTCTGACTTCATGGTCTGTAACTACACTCCTTTCAAACTAGACTGCTGTTTGCCGAGTGTCGCAAAAGTACTATGCTTGGTAGCTTACCGTGAGGCAAAAAAGCCAGCTGTGCGATCAATGAGTCGTTGCCTGAAGAAAGTTTCTAATTTCTCTTCTCCGTAAGCTTTCGCTGTCAGCAGGTTTTTTGATGCACTTGTATTGGCAATCACACCTGTACTGAGTGACACCAGCTCTCTGTTTTTTGCGTCAAATGGGTCGAGCAGTGATGATACTGCTTCTGTGATTGTAGCAACGCTGGTTTAATCCTGCGCTATCCTGGAACAAACAAATTATTGTGACCCTCTAAAAAGTGGTATGGGTATTTAGCTCAAACCACGCAAAGCGGATCCAACTCCCATCCCCGTGGTCTTGAGAAATTATACTTCCACTCCTTTTCAAAGATCACACACAGCTTTGTCAGGACTGTAGATGTGGGCTGCGCATTTGATTTAGATCTGGTGTAGCGTATAGATGGCTCACTTTGAATTTCTTCATCTCTTTTGTCGTCAGAAACTTTTATAATCTACACCATCAATCACAAAATATCATTCGTATTGGGCATATATAACAAATCATATATTATTATTATCATTGTTGCACCTACCTCAATCAAAAATAATCAATTTTAAGGAGCTGGCACACATTCAAGATCAGTTAGTTTTAACAAGATCTAAACAAATCAACTTTGCTTACCTTCCTTTTCCTGCTAAAACTGGTTGCTCGTTCAAGTTTGGTTCTAGATGCAAACTTTGAGATGGCAGGAAGGATGGTAGAGGCTATCTGGTGTTAACTGACCCTTCAGATTAAGTATTGTTATAGCAATACCATATTCAGGTTGTTTGTTCAAGTCTGTCTAGCTTTGTGCAAACTCCAGCAAGTTTGCAAATTTTTCCTGTGTAGATAGTCTCAGTAGTGTCTCTGGTTTACCAGTGTCTAATGACATACACAATCCATGAATAAGAGAAGTTTATCACTAACAAAATCAACAAAAAAACCTGCCACGATGGCCACTCAACAAACCACCATAGGAAACCACTGATTAGCCTGTTGTTCTCATAAGAAATTGGGGAGAAGTGTGCTGATTCTATAACACTTTTAGGAAACTAAACTATTTATAACCATTGCGATATGAAGGAAGTTACAACTCCCAATATACCTTATCTTCGTTTTTTTTTGGCAGAAGTCGCAAAAAGATTTGCTGCAGGGCATGTGGGTCTGAAAGAGCATATTTTTCTGCATGGTACCGAGTGTTTGTTTTGTATATCCTCCAAATCTTTTACGAAATTGAAAGATAAAGTGGCTGTGCAAAGAGTCTATAAGTCTTAAATTTTTCTCTACTACTTTTCAGTATCAACGGTTTTTAATTGTAGCCAAAGATGGAGATCAAATTGTAGAAGTTGCTGTTAAAGAAAATGAGAATTGTCCATCACTGGAAAATGATGATGACAAATAATTGAGGATTGAAGAAAAAGAGAAAGAGTATGATGACAATGATGATGATGGTGATGACGATTAAATGAAGAGTAGGACAAAGGACAAGAAATTCACGAGTGAAGAGTTAAAATACCTAGTCGAATGCTATCTCTAGGAAATTTTAATGATAGCCAACCTCCAGTTTTTCATTATGAAGAATGGGATGAGCTGATAGGCCAGATATAGGTGTGCCATGAAAACCAAACACAGAGCTGGGTAAAGTCATACGTTTTAAACAAAGACTTTGGGATGGAACTCCAATAGACTAAGCCAATGTCCACCAAAATGACTATTGTGCATCAGCAGTGTTGGAGTTACTAAAAAAGTTTGAAGACCATTAAGGTAGAGAACATAAGTCAACAGCAGCATAGGTTGTATTCAGGAAAACAAAAATCGACAGCAAACTCCCCTATTTTTACTCATGATCTAACAAAACCACCGTCTATCAGAGAGCTTGTTTGATAGAATCCAAAAAAGCAGCTCAACGGATTCTTCATAACACTGAGACCAATTACCATGCAAATAGTTTGAGGTGAAGACCAAATACGACTTGGAGGCTGATGTTGATCACAGTTGCTATGTTTTATATTTACAAAATGATCGGAATGGTACTTCAAACACAGTTATCCCTCATGTTTACCTCAATTGACATATTCGTATCATGGTATGGAGTAGTAATGGCTTAGCACACAACAATAATTTGTACTTCTTCAGATGCCTAACAATGCAAATGATGCTTGAAAAGGAAAAAAACACTCGATCGGCTTAACTGGATGTAAAAATTGTACGAAAACTTTTTGTTTCCTCATCTAAACTCACATGGGAGAGAAGGTGATGGGTGTCTAATAGAGGGCTCAGAGAGAACAGCTTTGGATGAAGGAGGTGATGAAAATAGCTTGTTGGTTTTGGAAGACAAATTTGATGTAAAGATAACAGTGTTCAGGCTACACGAAAACAAAACCTTCAAGGTGATTTGGTGCTGGAATTCGAATCACATAAATAAATTGTATCTCAATCTGCAAGGCAAACATTTTAGTGCCATCGCAAACTTAGAAGGATATGCCAAAGTCTACAAGTGTCCAATGCGTTCCATTTTTTTTCGAAAGGTTTGGCAACCTGAAAAGACACGATGCTGAATAGAGGAAACAGCGACTATGTATAGTGTTCTGGAGGAGAGTATAAATCTTCCGCCACAATTTTTGACAAGTTAAAGGAACAATCCAGATGCGCATCAGCACAGATGACCCTTTGAGATACTTTCCATATTTTGCAGCGTGTGATATCTAGTGTATGCTCCACAACTGCGATGACAATAGAGATACGGACACCACTTCTTACACTAGCGTACATAAGCTCCTGAGCATTTCCTATTTTCAAACATACCAGGTTTGGAGATGCATCGATGTATTATCAACAATGGAGATGATAAGGAATGCATTGAGAAATTTATTCTAGAGTTGAAAAACATTCCCGAAGAAGCATATATTCGAGTGAGAATAAAATTTTTACGAAATTATAGAGCGAGTAAAATATGAGATACATCGACCGGAAATAACCGAACAAAAATTCCTTGATCAATTGCCACTGGAACAAATACCATTTAGACAAAAACTAGGAACCTCCAGAGTTCTGGATGACATGCAAAAATACATGGATAAGCTTTTTATTCTAGGATTCAGTTTGGGGAGCTACGAAATCAATGAGATGAAAGGACTTTTGGTACAACAATTGAAAAACGTCTGGGCCAAATTTATTTTGATTTATCATGAAAAAGGGACCAAGACGCCTGTGATCAGTATAGAATCCTTGTTCTTTTCGGATTGCACAAACTTTATAACACACGGATACCGTTAAGAAATGTATCTGAAAGCGTACAAGTGTGAAATTGCATTATGAGAACCTGATTGACATACATGCGGCAGCTCAGCAAGAACCCAATCAAACTGCTGTATTTCAACTTCAAACTAATTTTACGAAAAGGAGAGCATAAATGTTGTGGTTCAGCAGTTTGCTAACTGTGCCAATTAAAATATCTCTACATATATGGTGTTTTTGTAGCTTTTAAACATGTTCAAACGTGATTAACTTTCACCATTGACCGGTTTGTCTCGCCAGTAGCTCTGGTAACAGATTGCAGTTGGTAGGCAGCATAGTTCTAGGTTGAGCCGAGGTCAAGCCTAGACCGAGCCAAGGTTGAGTACAAGTTGAGTTGTCTAACAAACTACTTAAGTCATCTAAGAACAAGTTCAAATTATTAATTTTGATACTACTACAACCTCTATAGTACACAATCATATTTCCTTATTGATACAGTTGATAACAATAGAGAATTTGTAAAAAAAATTATGCCATACTCGGCAAGGAATCAGATACTACATGGCAGTAGTTTCATCAAGTTACGGATACACAAAACATTGATTCAATGGAAAGGAAATAAGACCATTGGTTTTATTTTTACATCGCAATAGTATCTTGCAACCCAAACAAACAAACAAACAAACCAACAAACAAACAAACAAACAAACGAAATAAAACCAAATAAACATTTGCTAAAGTAAGTTTGCTTGAGTCAGTAACTAGCTATCACTGCTCATCACCCCTTTACCAGTTTCTTTTTGGCCTCCCTTTAATGCCGACTAAATTCTGGTATTTGTGCCACTTTGTTGATTTGGTGTGTAAGGTAAAATCTCATTTACTGAAGTTGTTTGTTTAACCCTTTGAGGTCAGGACCTTTGCATTTTCTGCACCTAAAACATGTTATGCACAGTTTTATGCTCAACTAATACAATGGAGACTGAAGGCACTTGCACTACTGTTAAGTAAACTGGTTTTAATGGTCTCAGTGTTGTATGAACAGCACACAAGTTGGTGTGGAAAATTGAAGTTACAATTGATCAACTTTATATATTTTACCTGATCTCTCAATCAACTTGAGTAAAAAAGAAACGATAGTGATTTTTTATTGTTGATACCGTATATCCTACCTGAGGTGACCCGGCTAATCTTTCCGCTAAATTTGTGCATTGAGTAATCCAAGACCTTTTTTCTAAAACATCGCAAACACCGGCTTGGTTTTGCATTTTAAAATAAATGAATCTGTACTACGTTTTAAAGCTTATTCACTTGGTGGGTTTCGGATACAATCATTAAGTACTGCTACAAAAGTTAGGAGCATATTTATTAAGTTTACATTTCGTGAATGCTCATTCCCTCCTCAACAGCCTTTTGTACGGTTCTTTGAATTATCCTAATGTCATCTTCAGAAATTTTGTTGTCAGAAACATAATGTGGTGTGATGTAGTTTTGTTTTTTGTTTTTTATGTACCAATAAACCGCGGAAACCAGCAGTGCAAGTGTGAGCAATGAAGCCACCAATGCAATCCAAGGCCATACCAAGTTCTCGTCTTTTTGTTCTGGCTCTATACCTAAACACCAAACGTATGCTTAAAATTGAAAAAACTCAACTGACAGCAACACCACAAGTTTCTTCCACCAGTAGTCTAATAGGAGCAGATATGCATACTGGTGTTCAATGACATGATGGTTCTTCTGGGTACAGCCTCTTTTCGAGACACCCGGGTGTCCTGGAAAACTTGTAGAGTAATATTTTGTGTGCACCAGTGTTGATCTTCCCAGTGTATATTGTAGTGTTTAATATTGTATCTGACTATGATTATTTCCTATGTACTTATTGTGCAGCTGTTGTTTATATCGGGGACTGCATGACGGCTTAGATTATGTTTTGACTGATGTAGGAGTACTTCAAGTAGTTTATTTTTTCAAATTATGATACGTATAAAAGAAAGTGCTGTTTAATAATAAAATTATTGATACCCTGGGTAAGATATTAGGAGGAAAAAGATGTGGGGATGAGAGTGGTGAGTGGAAAAGTTATTGTTGATGGTAACAGGAGTGATCTTGCAGATAACGTTGTGTCAACTCTGAAGCGAAAAGCGATAATAGTTATGCTAATGCTAGTATTGTTCAAAAGTTTCTCTAATTTTGGCGATGTTACCCAGTTTAGTAATTTTGAAAGTGCCATTGAAGAAATTCAAAAAAGCGAAGACTATGTTTCGTATACCTTAACATAAGCATATTTTATATTGGCCAGAAACTGTTTTTGGAAGGAAATCGTACAATTTCCTTGAACAATGATTATTTTTTTTCTTGAAGAACTCTCAAGAGGTCTTTTCGTTACTTTTCTTGGAACAAAACATGTACAAGAAGCCTTTGAACATGCGACAAAAAGAACTTCAGTTGTTTTTAATAATATACACTATTCAGCTAGTAGATTGTCATCACAGACAATTGGGAAAGTTTGTTTCGGATGATCCCTTGATGTTACATGTGCCCAACTAAGATCGCAGAAATAAAAACAGTGCTTGATCCATCATATGTAACTTTTTTTTAATTGGCTTTATAACACGCTACTATGATGACTAAAGCTTTGCAACAGAAGTTGAAAAGAACAGCGGCATCGTTGTTATCGCTTAATAACATTTACGCTTTAATTCAAAGTCTGTAATAACTAACATAAAAAAAGAGTATGACTTTGATGGAATTAACTAAAGCTATTATAAATGGAACAATACCAATATTGACATCTCAATATAGTTAATTGCAGTAGAGCGTGACAGAAATCGCTAGCGGAGTTGAAAAATAAATGATGAACAATAAAAATGCTGCACTACAAAGAGGAGGTTTTCTAGCTTTGCTACCAAGACCAATCATCAGCACCATGATCCTCGGTGTACTGAAAGTCATAGTAGGACAAAGATGAACAACTCCAATAAATTATGAGAAATAAAATGGCTATTTAGCTCTAAATGATTTGAGTAAGAGAGGAAAAACTGCTGTAGTCGAAAAAGCTTACTTGGATCTATTTCAGTTGTTGAACCAATTGTCAAAAACATCCTAATAGGGAACAACAAGAGCAACAGAAACACAACATCAAATTAGTTGATTGCTTTTGTGTAACACAAAATTGATCAGACATAACAAGGTAATACTGAGCAAGTCGGTAAAGCTAGACTATTTTCTTTTGAGCAAAACAATACATGCTGAATATAGCCGAACTACAGGGCGAAAAAGATGCAATATTGGAACTATTGATTAGTAATTTCTATACTGTGTTACATTTGACAATTACTTTAGATTTTAATAGCTATTAAAAATTATTCAAAAAGAGGTTTGGGATAAAACTAGTTTAAAGAGAATAATTCGATATATTTTTGGGTAACAAATTATTTGCGCGATATCAAACCTCAAATAATTTGGCATTTACATATAAACAGTGAAACAATAATGTCTGTAGGTTCACTAGAAGGGCTTGTCAAGGTAAGTACTAAATTTCTTGCACAATTTTAGTTTTGTTTTATATATTGTATGTACACCTGTAATAAAACATGTACTTCCAACCATAATTGCAACCATTGTACAAACAAACCCCGATATAAACAGTCTTTGCACAATAAATACATGGAAACTATAAACACTGTAAATATCAACACTAGTAGTAATATATGAGCAGATCTCCCTACCAAGTGTTTTTTTGTGGATTAGACCTTGGGGTGAAAACAATGGGTTACGGCGTTGGATGGATTCGCCGAGTTAATATTGTATTTCATTTGAGGGGCATTTGAGTGGCATTTGAGTAGCATTTAAGTGGCATTTGAGTTGTGATTATTTTTTTACTTAATTTGAACTTATATGGCATATAGATTTTGAATGTATGGCATTCAAGTTTTGATAATTTTTTTACATAACTCGAACTCATATGGTATCTTGAGAGAAAGGGGAGAGGAGAGATGGGAGATGAGAGAGGAGAGAGAGTGAGGAGAGAAAGGAGAGAGAGGAGAGAGATTTTTTAGTTTTCTATACAATCATGTATATATGGTTAATTATGTACATATTTATGGCTATATTTATATCTACATAGAGAGAGAGGAGATATATCTACATTGAATAAATATATTGATCAAAAATGAAACATTTTATGGTTATATAGCTGATTACATAATAAGTAGGGAAAATCTTCCAATATGATATAGCTAGAGTCAGTAAATACTAAGTAATACAAAGCACTACAACTTGTAATGACAATCAATGCATTCATACATACATACATATGGTATCTTGAGAGAGAGAAAGAGAGAGAGGAGAGAGAGATCTTTTAGTTCTCTATACATTAATGTATATATGGTCAATTATGTACATATTTATGGGTATATTTATATCTACATAGAGAGAGGAGAGAGGAGATATATCTAAATTGAATAAATACATTGATTAAAAATAAATCATTGTATGATTATATACATTTATTACATAATGAGTAAGGAAAATCTCCCCACATAATATAGCTAGAGTCAGTAAATACTAAGTAATACAAAGCACTACAACTTGTAATAAATACAAAGTAATAACAGTTAATGCATAGTTTGTTCCTTTACAATGTTGTCTTTGATGTACTGATGCTATATCTTAGGAAGGAAGACTTCTGTTCTATGTGCTTTTAATTTCGTAATGAACTAAAATAAAAAAGTTATGTATTAGTATAGAATGATTAAGCAAAAATGTAAAATAATTACATGAATTTGAATTATAGTTCTAGTCACATTGGATAGTTTACATTATTAGAAAAGGGAAATAACTCACCAAGTTACATTGTTCAACTTGTTTTTTCTTGAGCATTATTTTTACCAAGTGCTTTTGATTCTCTTTTATCTATCTAAAACAAAACAAAAAATACTTGTTTTATAAATTTAGTTATTTACATAATAAGTATATTTAATACTATAAAATATCTTGGAAAATAGTCAAATTAGACCTCTAGATGGTTAAAATTTACAGTATTTGGGAAATAACTACAATAAAAAACATTATGAATGTATGGCATTTAAGTATTGATAGTTTTTTACATAATTCGAACTCATATGGTATCTTGAGAGAAAGAAGAGAGGAAAAGAGGAGAGAGGAGGGGGGGGGGGGGGAAATAATTGCACTCAAATGAAAAAAATAAATGAAGCTAGATATTCATCTATTTGTATATATCCACAAGAAAACTGGGGTATTTGGTGAAATATTCTTTTATTCCATTCAATTTTCATTAATTTTATTTGAGTTGAAGTATTATTTACAATGGTTAGAAATTATTAAAATTACTGCTCAATCTTTTATCCAACACCTACAATAATTCTTAGTAATAGTAGTGTAATGAGACAGAGTAATAATCTACACACACCTTGTTCACTCTGTATGCTGTAGCACATGTTTTTCCTTTAGTTATCTGCAGTTACTTCAATTGGATCTTATCCAGATGTTTTATAGTCTTTGCTGCTACTGCGTTTTGTCTCAAACAAGAGTCCAAAGTAGGCATTGTGTCTACAAAATACAAAAAAATTGATTGATACAATTGATTCATTTTTTTCATTGGCTTTATCTACATAAAGTAGCGAAGAAAAAGTTTGTGTGAGTATGAAACTATGTAGTAGAGATAAATTTATATCTAGGTTCAATTAGCATTAAATAATCACTTATTATTTTGTTAATAATAAATAATTAGAGTCAGTTACTTTACAGTTTTTTATACAACCATGTATATATGGATAATTATGTACATATTTATGGATATATTAATATCTAGATTGAATAATATACATTTATGACATAATAACTATATTGAATGCTACAAAATATGTTGGAAAATCACCAAATTAGTCCTCTAGATGGTTAAAATTTACAGTATTTGGGAAATAACTGCAAAAGAGGAGAGAGGAGTATTTGGTAGAGGAGAGAGGAAAGAGGAGAGAGAGGAGGCTTGAGCGTAAATATTTCTTTTAGTTATTTACATAATAAGTATATCGAATGCTATAAAATATCTTGGAAAATAGTCAAATTAGACCTCTAGATGGGCTTTTCAACTAGTGGTAAATAACTGTTTATTATTTATTTTAAAAATAAATAATTAGAGCTTTCAACTAGTGTTAAATAATTATCGATTATTTTTTACCTTATCACCACTTAGAGCCAGATGATTCAATTAACTAAAGACAAATAATTAATTTAGCATTTTTTACCTTGATGCTGGATGGTCTCCTAGTAGCTGTAGTAGATGATGCTTCTCCGCTTGCTATTGAAGAACTGGATGATTTCTGTGTGAAAACAGTGGCTCTTAAATAGCTAAAGTCGCACTGATTAAACCCTATGAATCAGCATTTTTTCCAATGCTTTCGCCGGAATAAAAACTGTTTATTCCCGCGAAAGCAAGGGTTTCCATTCGCGTGAAAATAAACTATTTATTCCCGCAAAAGCAACGGTTTCTATTCGCGTGAAAATAAACTATTTACTCCCGCGAAAGCAACAGTTTCTATTCGCGTGAAAATAAACTATTTATTCCCGCGAAAGCAACAGTTTCCATTCGCGTGAAAATAAACTATTTATTCCCGCGAAAGCAACAGTTTCCATTCGCGTGAAAATAAACTATCTATTTCCGCGAAAGCAACAGTTTCCATTCGCGTGAAAATAAACTATTTATTCCCGCAAAAGCACGTGAAAATAAACTATTTATTCCCGCGAAAGCAACAGTTTCTATTCGCGTGAAAATAAATTATTTATTCCCGCGAAAGCAACGGTTTCCATTCGCGTGAAAATAAATTATTTATTCCCGCGAAAGCAACGGTTTCCATTCGCGTGAAAATAAATTATTTATTCCCGCGAAAGCAACAGTTTCCATTCGCGTGAAAATAAATTATTTATCCCCGCGAAAGCAACGGTTTCTATTCGCGTGAAAATAAATTATTTATTCCCGCGAAAGCAACGGTTTCTATTCGCGTGAAAATAAATTATTTATTCCCGCGAAAGCAACGGTTTCCATTCGCGTGAAAATAAATTATTTATTCCCGCGAAAGCAACAGTTTCCATTCGCGTGAAAATAAATTATTTATTCCCGCGAAAGCAACGGTTTCTATTCGCGTGAAAATAAACTATTTACTCCCGCGAAAGCAACAGTTTCTATTCGCGTGAAAATAAAGCTATTTATTCCCGCGAAAGCAACAGTTTCCATTCGTGTGAAAATAAACTATCTATTCCCGCGAAAGCAACAGTTTCCATTCGCGTGAAAATAAACTATTTATTCCCGCAAAAGCACGTGAAAATAAACTATTTATTCCCGCGAAAGCAACAGTTTCTATTCGCGTGAAAATAAATTATTTATTCCCGCGAAAGCAACGGTTTCCATTCGCGTGAAAATAAATTATTTATTCCCGCGAAAGCAACGGTTTCCATTCGCGTGAAAATAAGATATTTATTCCCGCGAAAGCAACAGTTTCCATTCGCGTGAAAATAAATTATTTATCCCCGCGAAAGCAACGGTTTCTATTCGCGTGAAAATAAACTATTTATTCCCGCGAAAGCAACAGTTTCTATTCGCATGAAAATAAATTATTTATTCCCGCGAAAGCAACGGTTTCTATTCGCGTGAAAATAAACTATTTATTCCCGCGAAAGCAACAGTTTCTATCCGCGTGAAAATAAATTATTTATTCCCGCGAAAGCAACGGTTTCCATTCGCGTGAAAATAAATTATTTATTCCCCCGAAAGCAACGGTTTCCATTCGCGTGAAAATAACTTATTTATTCCCGCGAAAGCATTGGGAAAATTGCTGATTCATAGGGTTTAATCAGTGCAACTTTAGCTATTTAAGAGCCACTGTTTTCACACAGAAAGCATCCAGTTCTTCAACAGCAAGCGGAGAAGTATCATATACTACAGCTACTAGGAGACCATCCAGCATCAAGGTAAGAAATGCTAAAATAATTATTTGTCTTTAGTTAATTAAATCATCTGGCTCTAAGTGGTGATAAGGTAAAAAATAATCGATAATTATTTAACACTAGTAGAAAGCTCTAATTATTTATTTTTAAAATAAATAATAGACAATTATTTAACAATAGTTGAAAAGCTCAACTAGTTGCGATACGGAGTTGTCCTCCATTTTCGCCTCTAGACATAAATTTAACTTAACTAGATAATTTTATACCCACAGTGTCTAAGCTGTTCGCTCGCAAGAACGCAAGCTGTGTCATTGACAAATCTGTCTGTTTGTCCAAGCGATTTCAATTGCTTATTACTAAAAATATGAACCCTCAACTGGAATTCACTCCTAGGTAATTTATCTTTACTAGATAACTTTATGATCTTTAAAATTAATTACAAAAAATTAAACAAAATACTTGTTTTTTTTTCAGAATGAATACTCAAGACCTTCTCCTATCTTTGATATGCCAGAAAGTCAATTGGTGGTTAATGAACCGGAATCCCAACAAGATTTTACTTCATTCACATATCTGCTACTAGGAGAGCAACCAGCATCGAGGTAAGAAGTGCTAAAATAATTATTTGTCTGTAGTTAATTAAATCATCTAGTTCTTTGGAACTAGTTTTTTATTATTATTTTATTATTTAGATCACTACAACCACTAGGAGGACTCTAAGTAGGCTCTAATTATTTATTTTTACAATGAATAATAACTGTTTTATGCTGATAATGAAGTAAAATAATACAATATTGAACGTTTTACTCATTTTTTGGTTGTAAAGTTCAAAATCAACCTGTAGTTCAAGACATCATTTAATATTTTAACCTATTAATTCTCTCGGACATACGGCAATTCTGTCAATCAATGTCCAAAAACTGCGATCTTGAGCGGAAACAGGATAGGTTCCATGAACATAAAATTGACTAGGAGAGATACTTCTATGGTCAAGAGAACGACTCCATATCGTAATAGGAGGATAACTCCATAGTGCAACTAGTTGAGTTCTTCAACTAGTGTTAAATAATAATTTTAATCACTTACCTTAATACAGAAAGTCTCCTAGTAGTTGTAGTAGATGTTGATCCTTCAGTCACTGTTGTTGAAGTGGATGCTTTCTGTGTAAAAGCGATGCTTCTTATATAGCTAGGTTGTACTAGGTACCGATTGACACGAGCTGATTCCAATGAAAAGCCTTTATAATATATCAGGTCTTTACGCGGAAAACTCACGCGAAAACTAAAGAAAAAAATTCTCCGCGGGAGTTTTCCGTCTTATATGTTATAAAGGCTTTACGCAAAAAACTCACGCGAAAACCATAACTACATCAAAACTTCTTCGCGGGAGTTTTCCTTCTTATGCGTTATGACAGCTTTATGCAAAAAACTCACGCGAAAACGAAAAAAGTAAAAAAAACTTCTTCGCGGGAGTTTTCCTTCTATGTACTATAAAGGCCTTACGCGGAAAACTAACGGTAAAAAAATTTCCGTGAGTTTTCTGCATAAAGCCTTTATAACATAAAAGAAGGAAAACTCCCGCGAAAGAATTGTTTTGTATTTCCCGTTTTCGGGTGAGTTTTCCGTGTAAAGCCTTTATAGTATATAGAAGGAAAACTCCCGCGAAGAGAATTTTTTTACTGTTTCACTTTTCGCGTGAGTTTTCCGCGTAAAACCTTTATGACTTATAAGAAGGAAAACTCCCGCGAAGAATTTTTTTTTAGTTTCGGTTTTCGCGTGAGTTTTCCGCGTAAAGACCTGCTTATATATTATAAAGGCTTTTCATTGGAATCAACTCGTGTCAATCGGTACCTAGTACAACCTAGCTATATAAGAAGCACCGCTTTTACACGGAAAGCATCCACTTCAACAACAGTGACTGAAGGATCAACATCTACTACAACTACTCGGAGACTTTCTGTATTAAGGTAAGGAATAATAAATAACTATTTAACACTTGTTGAAGAACTCAACTAGTTGCACTATGGAGTTATCCTCATATTACGATATGGAGTCGTTCTCTTGACCATAGAAGTATCTCTCCTAGATAATTTTATGCTCATAGAACCTATCCTGTTTCCGCTCAAGATCGCAGTCTTTTGGCATTGATTGACAGAATTGTCGTAGGTCCGAGAGAGAAAATAGGTTAGCCTTAAATGACATCTTGAACGACAGGTTGATTTAGAACTTTACAGCCAAAAAATGATTACAACTTTTATTATTGTATTGTTTTACTTCATTATCAACATAAAACAGTTATTATTCATTGTATTTAATATGAAAAATAATTTTTACTGATGATGATTATTATTCTTATTATTATTATCGTTAATATTATTGTGATTTCATTTGGTTTTCATTGTTACTTTATTGAATTTTGTTCAAGTCTTGTGATCTAGTAAGAAATGCTAAAATAATTATTTGTCTTTTAGTTAATTAAATCATCTGGCTCTAAGTGGTGATAAGGTAAATTATTATCAATAATTATTTAACACTAGTAGAAAGCTCTAATTTTTTATTTTTGAAATAAGTGTTTGTCCAAGCTCTAGTAAAGTAGCAGACTCTACTTATTTATTATTAACAAAATAATAATAATTTTTCAATGCTAGTTGAACCTAGATATAAATTTATCTCTACTAGATAGTTTTATACTCACACAAACTTTTTCTTCGCTACTCTATGTAGATAAAGCCAATGAAAATAAATGAATCAATTGTAACAATAAATTTTTTGTATTTTGTAGTTATGATGTCTACTTTGGACTCTTGTTTGAGACGAAATGCAGCAGTAGCAAAGACTATAAACATGTGGTCAAGATCTACCAACACCAACGATAGATGTAAAACAACATGACTTTCTCTCCTACTTATGTGATAACAAACCAATGAAGACTCAAACTACAAGGATTTTGAAGACAGCATACTTCTCCAACACAGCGAGAATTTCTTTTAAGATCTACCACCTACTTAGATGATACCAAACCAATGAAGACTCAAACCACATGGATTTTGAAGACAACACACTTTTCCGACACACCAAGAACCTCTTTAAAGATGTTACACAACACGACTTTCTCTCCTACTTAGATGATGCCAAACCAATGAAGACTCAAACTACATGGATTTTGAAGACAGCACACTTCTCCAACACAGCAAGAAATCCTTTCAAGATCTACCACCTACTTAGATGATACCAAACCAATGAAGACTCAAACTACATGGATTTTGAAGACAGCACAATTCTCCAACACAGCAAGAATTCCTTTCAATATCCACCTACTTAGATGATGCCAAACCAATGAAGACTCAAACTACATGAATTTTGAAGACAGTCGACTTCTCCAACACAGCAAGAATTCCTTTCAAGATCTACCACCTACTTAGATGATACCAAACCAATGAAGACTCAAACTACATAGATTTTGAAGACAGCATACTTCCCCAACACAGCAAGAATTCATTTCAAGATCTACCACCTACTTAGATGATACCAAACCAATGAAGACTCAAACTACATCAATTTTGAAGACAGCGCACTTCTCCAACGCAGCAAGAATTCATTTCAAGATCTACGTCTTACTTAGATGATACCAAATCAATGAAGACTCAAACTACATGGATTTTGAAGACAGCATACTTCTCCAACACAGAAAGAATTCCTTTCAAGATCTACCACCTACTTAGATGATACCAAACCAATGAAGACTCAAACTACATGAATTTTGAAGACAGCATACTTCTCCAACACAGCAAAAATTCATTTCAAGATCTACCACCTACTTAAATGATACCAAACCAATGAAGACTCAAACTACATGAATTTTGAAGACAGTCGACTTCTCCAACACAGCAAGAATTCCTTTCAAGATCTACGACTTACTTAGATGATACCAAATCAATGAAGACTCAAACTACATGGATTTTGAAGACAGCATACTTCTCCAACACAGCAAAAATTCATTTCAAGATCTACCACCTACTTAAATGATACCAAACCAATGAAGACTCAAACTACATGAATTTTGAAGACAGTCTACTTCTCCAACACAGCAAGAATTCCTTTCAAGATCTACGACTTACTTAGATGATACCAAATCAATGAAGACTCAAACTACATGGATTCTGAAGACAGCACACTTCTCCAACACAGCAAGAATTTCTTTCAAGATCTATCACCTACTTAGATGATATCAAACTAATGAAGACTCTAAAAATTACTTATATTATATTTCGATGATGCTGAAAAAAACTGTCCAGAACAAGAGTTCAAAAAGCTAATCTATAACTCAAGGCAATCATATCACTATAGGTGAGTTTTACTAATTTTTACCATAAATTAAACAAAATGCTGAATATATACATTTTCTAGGTGAAAAAAGGACTTTTTGATGTAATTAGTGTATTTTTTACAACAAAATGCTGAATATATACATTTTCATGGTAAAGAAAAGGACTTTTTGGGTGTAATTAGCGTAGTTTTTACAACAAAATGTTGAACATATACATTTTTTCAGGTAAAAAAAAAGCACCTTTTTTGGTGTAATTAGTGTATTTTTTTACAACATATTTATAAAGCAAGTATTTTTTGTTTTGTTTTAGATAGATGAAAGAGAATCAAAAGCACTTGGTGAAAATAATGCTCAAGAAAGAACAAGTTGAACAATGTAACTTGGTGAGTTATTTCCCTTTTCTAATAATGTAAACTATCCAATGTAACTAGAACTATAATTCAAATTCATGTAATTATTTTACATTTTTGCTTAATCATTCTATACTAATACATAATTTTTTTATTTTAGTTCATTACGAAATTAAAAGCACATAGAACAGAAGTCTTCCTTCCTAAGATATAACATCACTACATCAAAGACATCATTGTAAAGGAACAAACTATGCATTAACTGTTATTACTTTGTATTTATTACAAGTTGTAGTGCTTTGTATTACGTAGTATTTACTGACTCTAGCTATATTATGTGGGGAGATTTTCCTTACTTATTATGTAATAAATGTATATAATCATATAATGATTCATTTTTAATCAATGTATTTATTCAATTTTGATATATCTCCTCTCTTCTCTCTCTATGTAGATATAAATATACCCATAAATATGTACATAATTGACCATATATACATTAATTGCTAGAAAACTAAAAGATCTCTCTCCTCTCTCTCTTTCTCTCTCTCAAGATACCATATGTATGTATGAATGCATTGATTGTCATTACAAGTTGTATTGCTTTGTATAACTTAGTATTTACTGACTCTAGCTATATTATATAGGAAGATTTTCCCTACTTATTATGTAATCAGGTTAATAATCATATAATTTTCATTTTTGATCAATATATTTATTCAATGTAGATATATCTCCTCTCTCTATGTAGATATAAATATATCCATAAATACGTCCATAATTAACCATATATACATGAATGTATAGAAAACTAAAAAATCTCTCTCTCCTCTCTCTCCTCTCTCTCTCCCTCTCTCCTCCCTCTCTCTCCTCTATCTCTTTCTTTTTCTCAAGTATGTATATAATTATGTAAAAAAATTATCAAAACTTGAATGCCATACATTCAAAATCTGTATGTCATATAAGTTCAAAATCAAGTAAAAAAATAATCAAAACTCAAATGCCACTTAAATGCCACTCAAATGCCCCTCAAATGAAATACAATATAAACTCTATATGACATATAAGTTCAAATTAAGTAAAAAAATAATCAAAACTCAAATGCCACTCAAATGCCCCTCAAATGAAATACAATATTAACTCGGCGAATCCATCCAACGCCGTAACCCATTGCTTTCACCCCTAGGTGTCATCCACAAAAAAACACTTGGTAGGGAGATCTGCTCATATATTACTACTAACACTTGTAGCACATAAAAAACTAATTCACATGTCTGGAAACCTGGTGCAACCAAAAAAAGACTTGTACCCAGGAGAACCATCATGTCATTAAACACCAGAATGCAAATTTGCTCCCATTATACTACTCCCACATGAAAGCTGACACAGATGTTCAAACAGCATTTGCACTATTATAGTATGAACTAACCAATAACAAGGGTATATGTGGAAGGTTCACTCTCCTCATGTTTAGACTCGGCAACAATACTACTAAAATAGTAGTTTGATGAAAGATTACGTGCAATTATTATAACTGTGGAGTACTGGTAATTAGAATCTTGTGAGCTGAGCTGAACATTCTCAACATGCTCATCACATTGAGTCACACCAACACAAAACTCAATGATGAATGCTTTTTGAGTTCCAGTTTCATCCGCCATCCAAGTGAACTTTACTGTATGTCCAACTTCAGTGTTCAGTAATTTGACAACAAAGTTTAGTGGTGCATGTGGTTCTACAGTTTAAACAGTTCTTTTTTACAACAAGCTTTCATAGAGAGTTCCACCATTGCAACATAAGTAGTATAATAGGAGCAGATACCAGTAAAAAAAGTGTGAAGTATTTTTTGAGGCTCATGCTGTAGCTCTTACTTCAGTTGATTTTACCAATCTATTTTAGGAACAATGCTACAGATATGAACATCAGTCTTGACAGGTTTTGACTTACAGATGGTTCTTGATAGGTTTTTTATTAATTTTTCAATTATGTTACATGGATACGCTCTGTCTCTTGATACTTTTTTATGCTCTCTCTCCCTGTTATCACATGAGTCCTTTATTTTTATGTTTTATTTAGTGTAGCGGATCAAAATCCGCATATGGTTACGGTCAATTCTTCTCAGGTTCATCTTACAGATGACATGGTAATTTTTTCTCCAATTTAGACCGCTATTAGGAACAGACCTGGTGCCTCTAGATACATTTTACCTTTTCTCATTCCGACTCCTGACACAAGTATTCTCTGGTTTACTGTCACATGAGTGTTCTTGGATCTGACATTTACATTTGTGTCAAAACTGTTGTTCAGAACATTGCTTTATACATAGACATATAAATAGCTGCTTTGGGGTAAGTTTGTATCTGCAAAAGCAGCCATTCTCAAGAAACTGCTTTTCAAAGAGAGCTTCAATCCTTCCTGTATTGTATCATAGCTGTTACATTACATGGTTTAGGTAGTGACTGTACTATTAGCTAATCAAATCAACAAATCACTTCATCACTGCAATAGTAGAGAATAATTGCAGATTTATATATTGGTTTTGAAGGACATTTATACATACATTACAAGCACTCATCTAACTTACAAATCTACCCATTTATCAATTTATTTCTATTTTACATTTACTATTTATGTACTAGAATATTTTCCCACGAAAATCTTTAAAATAAACATTTTCCATTATGTAAGCACAAGGCGTGGCTTGTGTACATCCTTTGTCTCAATGTTGTATTTAATCTTGTGTAATCTCAGAATAGATCAGAGTTAACCTGACTCTAAGAAGTACCATTACTGACAAGATGAACATACGCAGGAAACAGTAGCAGCTATCATAACTACAGCTCGCCCAACCTACGGTGAATAAACAAAGCCTAGTCAAAAGAGTGTAGGGTCGATTTGACGTATAATGCTCATGGCCGCCGGCGTCGACAACAATACTCTCTCGCTTATCACTGAACAGTCAGTACAGTTAGCCGCCCTCACGGCTCTTTCTGTAAGAGCAAAATTCAGCAGTAGACACTTCTAGCATACAGAATTAATTCACACAATTAATTACAAAAAACTTGGATGTTTAATTGTAATAAAAGTGGTTCAACCTAACAGTGGAAACTGTACAGGTGCCTGGCTACCTAGTAATGATAAAATCTTGAACATCATTACCCACAACATAATATTGGGACAAACAATAAAAATATTTAAGAGGTTTCCACTGGCAAAATAAAATGTAAACTTGAAAGATAACCACTAAACCTTTCAAGTATTATCAGTATTTTTTCTCTTGTTCATAAAAATTAATAAGCCATTAACGAGTTTGCGCAATGGCATTTTTGTGGTTTTGTGGTTTTTGATTGAAGCTTTGTATTTTTTTTCAAAGCGAAACTTAGCAAATAACAAATCATTTTGGAACAAAATTCTGCCATCTTTTCATTGCTGAAAGTTTTTTTGTGTCTTGGACAAATAATTCTTGTGGAAAATGCAAATCCATACATCGGCTCATTTCGTGGTTTCTCGCTATGTCGAAATAGGAGCCTTAAAAGTGTAGATGAGGAAACTTTTTTGGTTTTTTTTGTGTCCATGATAAAGCCCATTTTATTTTTTAAGCAGAATCTTATCTTTTGTTTGGTATTTGTTTCATTGCTGTAGCTGCGTCGAGTAGAAAATAATTAAAACGAGCAAAAACCACAAAAACCACAGAAAGCGTCTAGTAATGAATGTGGCCCAGGCTTGAGAGAAGTGACATTTAACCCTCCATACATTATATAATTAAAATGAAAAGTATTTGAAGCAGTTTGATTTTTTTCCCATGAGGCTGAAATAGCCAAAAAGATACCCAAACAAACAGGCATATATTTTCATACCTATATATATAAGTTTGAAAAAAAGCATGCGAAAATGGGAAATTTGTAGATGATATTTGAAATCCCCGACTAGATTTCAACTGACTTTCACTAATTTGACGGGAATGGAAACAGGGAGATAATTTGAAAGTGCAGATAGCACTACTGGAGTAAAATAAAGTTTCAAACTCAAAATAAAACTCGAATTGTGAACTTGTTAACACCAAATTTTAAACTTTGGAGCCGTTTTCATTTCTCCCGTGAGGCTGAAATAACCAAAAGATACATAAAAAACGGGCATATTTTTTTCATTACCTACATATATAGGTTTGAAAAAGAAGCTTGATAAAATTGAAAATCAGTAGATGATATTTGACCATTGAGAATCCAACTAGATTGCAATTGACGTGCAA
Source organism: Cryptosula pallasiana (assembly GCA_945261195.1). NCBI lineage: Eukaryota > Metazoa > Bryozoa > Gymnolaemata > Cheilostomatida > Cryptosulidae > Cryptosula > Cryptosula pallasiana. The sequence goes on along the minus strand of OX183132.1, from coordinate 52,305,599 downwards.
CAATCAAGTGGGGAACGGAAACAGGGATATATTTTGAAGGTGGTGATAGCACTAATGGAGCAATTGCAATTTCAAACTCAAAATAAACCTCCAGTTGTGAACTTTTTAACTTCAAATTTTAAACTTGAGACTAATAAGCTTTCGAAGTGCAACTTTGTAGGAACTATAATCACCAAGTATTTACTCCTGTTTTCTTAAAAAAAACACTCTTGCTTTTTTCTGTAAAAATATAAAAAAATTTCAACCTTTCTCTTTTGTTAAGAGAAACAGTTTTTTTGCTATTTTTATGTAGTTGATTGAAACTGAACAAATTTTACTTATAAAATTAAGCATAAATTAAAACAAACAGCAGGGTGCCTTGAGCAACAATATATAGTATAGAATTGTTGAATTTTGTCATTTTTGTTGTTCTTATTCCACTCCGTATTTCAATGAACTAAATTATTGTCATAGAACTTTCACTTTCCTTTGTTTTACATCTGTTTTTTTTATATTATTATTATACTTTTGTGTTTTTTATAGCTGAGATCAAACAAATATGCTTGTTTTGCTTTGAAGTACTCAGTAATAAATTTAGCATGAAATGTCACTTGCATGATGTGTATGGCCAAAAGATAGACATAAGAAAAAGTCACAAAAAATGATTTTCACTTATATAATGGATGCGTCATAGAGTTTAAAAAATGGCATAACTTCGAACGACACAAAAAATCCAACATAAAAAACTTGAGGGGCTATTGAGTGGGAATGAACTTTTGTCCATAGACTTCTATCAGAAAGCTTTTTTCTGGTAAAATGACCCATGGGTATTTGCTACAGTTATTCCTATGATATCTACAGAAATAAAACATCTCTCACCATCAGCAGAAATCCGTGAGTGCGCTCCACTTTTTCTAAAGTTGTCAATCACCTCTAGTCAACAGAGTGTAGACGCTCTATTTCAATGTTGCGTTTATTTTTTGTTATGAACCAAAAATGAGAGATTTGATATCCTATGGGAAATAATTTGGTGGGTAGTTGGTTGTTGCGAGTTTTATTCTCTTTTTAAAAGTAACATAATTTTGAATTATCCATTCCTTATCATTCAACGAGCGTAATTTTGTCATTGTCAGTGCCACAATACTAAATATGACATACGACTTTATTCTACTTTCAAGTTATTTTCACTTTTTACTCAACATGAGTAGTAATATATGAGCAGATCTCCCTACCAAGTGTTTTTTTGTGGTTCTGGTCTTGGGGGTTATGCAATGGGTTACGACGTTGGGTGAATTCGCCGAGTTTATATTGTATTTCATTTGAGAGGTATTTGAGTGGCATTTGAGTGGCATTTAAGTGGCATTTGAGTTTTGATTATTTTTTTACTTGATTTGAACTCATATGGCAGCTAGATTTTGAATGTATGGCATTTAAGTTTTGATAATTTTTTACATAATTCGAACTCATATGGCATCTTGAGAGAGAGGAGAGAGAAGAGAGAGAGGAGAGAGGAGTTTTATCTACATTGAATAAATATATTAATCAAAAATGAAACATTGTAAGATTATATACATTGATTACATAATAAGTAGGGAAAATCTTCCTATATAATATAGCTAGAGTCAGTAAATACTAAGTAATACAAAGCACTACAACCTGTAACGACAATCAATACATACATACATACATATGGTATCTTGAGAGAAAGAAAGAGATAGAGGAGAGAGGGAGAGAGAGGAGAGAGGGAGAGAGAGAGGAGAGGGAGATTCTTTAGTTTTCTATACATTCCTATATATATATATATATATATGGTTAATTATGTACATATTTATGGATATATTTATATCTACATAGAGAGAGAGGAGATATATCTACATTGAATAAATATATTGATCAAAAATGAAACATTATCTGATTATATACCTGATTACATAATAAGTAGGGGAAAATCTTCCTATATAATATAGCTAGAGTCAGTAAATACTAAGTAATACAAAGCACCACAACTCGTAATGACAATCAATGCATACATACATACATATGGTATCATGAGAGAAAGAAAGAGAGAGAGAGAGGAGAGAGAGAGGAGAGAGATTTTTTAGTTTTCTATACATTCATGTATATATGATATAGCTAGAGTCAGTAAATACGCATATGTCCATATTCATGTACGTGTGCATAAATGGACATGAATAGGTACATGTCCATATTCATGTCCATATTCATGTCCATATTCATGTCCATATTCATGTCCATATTCATGTCCATTTATGTACATGTCCATATTCATGTCCATTTATGTACATACCTATGTTCATATTTATGTACATGCGCATGTCCAAATTCATGTCCATATTAACATTTTATAGCTATGTACAGAGGAGAGAGAAGAGAGGAGAGAGAGAGATTTTTTAGTTTTTTATACAACTATATATATATATGGATAATTATGTACATATTTACGGATATATTTATATCTAGATTGAATAATATACATCTATGACATAATAACTATATTGAATGCTATAAAATATGTTGGAAAATCACCAAATTAGTCCTCTAGATGGTTAAAATTTACAGTATTTGGGAAATAACTGCAAGAGAGGAGAGAGCAGTGTTTGGTAGAGGAGAGAGGAGGCTTCAAAAAAGAGCTACAAAAAACTAATCAGTACACAACTCAGTTTATTAGGTAGTAGCGCTTCAAGGAGGTACAAACACTGATTGCTGACAAACAACAAATTTTAATGCAGATTGGGAGAGGTAGCTTTTTTTAGAGCCTATAATCATCCTGATTGCATAGGTTTTAATATCAATACAAAATGAATCTTCCTCCTTTAAAATATGGTGAACGTTATTTTGTTATACCAGAAGAGGAGTATCATAGTTTGATGGAAAAGAACAGTGGGGCTAAATCAACCGACCAAGACAAGTTTGCGCCATCATTGTATGACAACCCGACAAAAGACAAAATGGTGAGAGATATTGAGAAAATCCAGAATATTTTGGTTGAAACGAATGAAATAGTAATGGGAATCAAAAACGAGTTGCTTGAGCGCAAAAAGACAAATGAAAATGTTCAAAGCACAAAAACCTATCGGAGTGATGTTGGAAAGATAAGGGGAGAGTACAAGCAACCAAAGAGCTGGAGCTCTGCTAAAACATCAAAGCTCTCACCATCATTGTTTGATAGAAACACAATTGACCATGATAGCAATAGAGATTCGGAGAGAATGATGCAACAATTAGAAGAGTTTAAAAAGAAAGTATCCGACATGACAGCTAGTAAAGACAATCAAGCGTTAGGTGTAAAAATATTGTATCAATTGAGAGATTCTGGAAAACATGATCTGGATACTGACAGGATAAAACTCAAGGGAAGATGGCTTAGCGCTAAGCTATCAAAGAATTTGTTGCAAGATGTACTAACTGATAAAGACTCAATAAGATCAACAAAAGATAACTACAGTAGATTTAAAAGTCTGCTCACCACTCAAGGAATCAGAACTGTCAGGAGATCTTCATGAAAAACTTATTTTAGCTACCTAGTTGTTAATTCAAACATCTTAGCAACAACTTATTAGCTCAAACATGACTTTGTTATACTCTATGCTTTATCCAACACCTACAATAATTCTTAGGAATAGTAGTGTAATGAGACTGAGTAATAATCTACACACACCTTGTTCACTCTGTATGCTGTAGCACATGTTTTTCCTTTAGTTATCTGCAGTTACTTCAATTGGATCTTATCCAGATGTTTTATAGTCTTTGCTGCTACTGCGTTTTGTCTCAAACAAGAGTCCAAAGTAGGCATTGTGTCTACAAAATACAAAAAAAATTGATGTTACAATTGTTTCATTTATTTTCATTGGTTTTATCTTCATATACATAAAGTAGCGAAGAAACAGTTTGTGTGAGTATGAAACTATCTAGTAGAGATAAATTAATATCTAGGTTCAACTAGCATTAAATATCAATTACTTATTATTTTGTTAATAATAAATAATTAGAGTCAGTTACTTTACTAGTGCTCGGACAAACACACAATTTTGTTAATGTCAAAGTCTGCGATCTTACAAAGAAATAACTTAGATACTATTAGCATAAAATTATCTAGTAAAGATAAATTACCTAGGAGTGAATTCTAGTTGAGGTTCGATTATTTTAAATATAAATAATTAAAACCAAATTGATTGGAATCGTAGTAATATTTTTTAAATACAACATTGCTTTGCAACGACTATTAATGGAAGCGATTATGAAATGTTGATGAGTAACTAAGTAATCTAGTAAGGAAAACTGATTGAAATCACGGTAATATTTGTTAATAGATACTTGCGACATGTTTTATCAACGAAAAAATCAAGCGATTTTCAAATGTTTACGAGTAACTAAGCGATTCGGTAGAAAATACTAACAGAAATCACGCGATATCCGTTTTTTGAAATATTTACGATAAACCAAATTGGGATATTGCTGTTATCAACCAAAAAATCAAGCGAGTATCAAATGTTTACGAGTAACTAAGTGATTCAGTTGACAAAAACCGATTGAGATCATGTGACATCCGTTACAAATATTTACGATAAGTTAGCAACGGAAAAAACAAATATTTCTTAGAATATTCGCTATAGCAAGTTATGATAATTTTGTACTCGCTCTAAAGGTAAAGGTTTTCAGTCCGTTTTTGGTCAGACCAAAATTTATGCGAGACGTTTTAGGCATTATTTCAGTCGACGTAATGTTACCAGTTCATTTTCACAAGTTTTTAATATTTATTTTAAAAATAAATAATTAGAGCTTTCTACTAGTGTTAAATGATTATTGAATATTTTTTACCTTATCACCACTTAGAGCCAGATGATTTAATTAACTAAAGACAAATAATTATTTTAGCGTTTCTTACCTTGATGCTCTCCTAGTAGCTGTAGTAGATGATGCTTCTCCGCTTGCTGTTGAAGAACTGGATGCTTTCTAAGTGAAAACAGTGGCTCTTAAATAGCTAAAGTTGCACTGATTAAACCCTATGAATCAGCATTTTTTCCAATGCTTTCGCGGGAATAAAAACTGTTTATTCCCGCGAAAGCAACTGTTTCTATTCGCGTGAAAATAAATTATTTATTCCCGCGAAAGCAACGATTTCTATTCGCGTGAAAATAAACTATTTATTCCCGCGAAAGCAACTGTTTCTATTCGCGTGAAAATAAACTATTTATTCCCGCGAAAGCAACTGTTTCTATTCGCGTGAAAATAAATTATTTATTCCCGCGAAAGCAACTGTTTCTATTCGCGTGAAAATAAACTATTTATTCCCGCGAAAGCAACTATTTCTATTCGCGTGAAAATAAACTATTTATTCCCGCGAAAGCAACTGTTTCTATTCGCGTGAAAATAAATTATTTATTCCCGCGAAAGCAACAGTTTCTATTCGCGTGAAAATAAACTATTTATTCCCGCGAAAGCAACTGTTTCTATTCGCGTGAAAATAAATTATTTATTCCCGTGAAAGCAACTGTTTCTATTCGCGTGAAAATAAACTATTTATTCCCGCGAAAGCAACTGTTTCTATTCGCGTGAAAATAAATTATTTATTCCCGCGAAAGCAACTGTTTCTATTCGCGTGAAAATAAATTATTTGTTCCCGCGAAAGCAACTGTTTCTATTTGCGTGAAAATAAAATATTTATTCCCGCGAAAGCAACTGTTTCTATTTGCGTGAAAATAAACTATTTATTCCCGCGAAAGCAACAGTTTCTATTCGCGTGAAAATAAACTATTTATTCCCGCGAAAGCAACTGTTTCTATTCGCGTGAAAATAAATTATTTATTCCCGCGAAAGCATTGGAAAAAATGCTGATTCATAGGGTTTAATCAGTGCAACTTTAGCTATTTAAGAGCCACTGTTTTCACACAGAAAGCATCCAGTTCTTCAACAGCAAGCGGAGAACCATCATCTACTACAGCTACTAGGAGAACATCCAGCATCAAGGTAAGAAATGCTAAAATAATCATTTGTCTTTAGTTAATTAAATCATCTGGCTCTAAGTGGTGATAAGGTAAGTTATTATCAATAATTATTTAACACTAGTAGAAAGCTCTAATTATTCATTTTTAAAATAAGTATTTGTCCAAGCTCTAGTAAAGTAGCCGACTCTACTTATTTATTATTAACAAAATAATAATAATTATTCAATGCTAGTTGAACCTAGATATAAATTTATCTCTACTAGATAGTTTTATACTCACACAAACTTTTTCTTCGCTACTCTATGTAGATAAAGCCAATGAAAATAAATGAATCAATTGTAACAATCAATTTTTTGTATTTTGTAGTTATGATGTCTACTTTGGACTCTTGTTTGAGACGAAATGCAGCAGTAGCAAAGACTATAAACATGTGGTCAAGATCTACCAACACCAACGATAGATGTAAAACAACATGACTTTCTCTCCTACTTATGTGAGACAGCAAGAATTCCTTTCAAGATCCACCTACTTAGATGATACCAAACCAATGAAGACTCAAACTACATCAATTTTCAAGACAGCACACTTCTCCAACACAGCAAGAATTCATTTCAAGATCTACCACCTACTTAGATGATACCAAATCAATGAAGACTCAAACTACATAGATTTTGAAGACAGCATACTTCCCCAACACAGCAAGAATTCATTTCAAGACCTACTGCCTACTTAGATGATACCAAACCAATGAAGATGAAGACAGCACACTTCTCCAACACAGCAAGAATTTCTTTCAAGATCTACCACCTACTTAGATGATACCAAACCAAAGAAGACTCAAACTACATCAATTTTGAAGACAGCACACTTCTCCAACACAGCAAGAATTTCTTTCAATATCTACCACCTACTTAGATGATACCAAACCAATGAAGACTCAAACTACATGAATTTTGAAGACAGTCGACTTCTCCAACACAGCAAGAACTCCTTTCAAGATCTACCACCTACTTAGATGATACCAAACCAATGAAGACTCAAACTACATGAATTTTGAAGACAGCATACTTCTCCAACACAGCAAGAATTCCTTTCAAGATCTACGACTTAATTAGATGATACCAAATCAATGAAGACTCAAACTACATCGATTTTGAAGACAGCGCACTTCTCCAACACAGCAAGAATTCATTTCAAGATCTACCACCTACTTAGATGATACCAAACCAATGAAGACTCAAAATACATGAATTTTGAAGACAGTCGACTTCTCCAACACAGCAAGAATTTCTTTCAAGATCTACCACCTACTTAGATGATACCAAACCAATGAAGACTCAAACTACATCAATTTTGAAGACAGCGCACTTCTCCAACACAGCAAGAATTCATTTCAATATCAAGATCTACCACCTACTTAGATGATACCAAACCAATGAAGACTCAAACTACATGAATTTTGAAGACAGTCGACTTCTCCAACACAGCAAGAACTCCTTTCAAGATCTACTACCTACTTAGATGATACCAAACCAATGAAGACTCAAACTACATGAATTTTGAAGACAGCATACTTCTCCAACACAGCAAAAATTCATTTCAAGATCTACCACCTACTTAAATGATACCAAACCAATGAAGACTCAAACTACATGAATTTTGAAGACAGCATACTTCTCCAACACAGAAAGAATTCCTTTCAAGCTCTACCACCTACTTAGATGATACCAAACCAATGAAGACTCAAACTACATGAATTTTGAAGACAGCATACTTCTCCAACACAGCAAAAATTCATTTCAAGATCTACCACCTACTTAAATGATACCAAACCAATGAAGACTCAAACTACATGAATTTTGAAGACAGCATACTTCTCCAACACAGAAAGAATTCCTTTCAAGCTCTACCACCTACTTAGATGATACCAAACCAATGAAGACTCAAACTACATGAATTTTGAAGACAGCATACTTCTCCAACACAGCAAGAATTCCTTTCAAGATCTACGACTTAATTAGATGATACCAAATCAATGAAGACTCAAACTACATCGATTTTGAAGACAGCGCACTTCTCCAACACAGCAAGAATTCATTTCAAGATCTACCACCTACTTAGATGATACCAAACCAATGAAGACTCAAACTACATGAATTTTGAAGACAGTCGACTTCTCCAACACAGCAAGAATTTCTTTCAAGATCTACCACCTACTTAGATGATACCAAACCAATGAAGACTCAAACTACATCAATTTTGAAGACAGCGCACTTCTCCAACACAGCAAGAATTCATTTCAAGATCTACCACCTACTTAGATGATACCAAACCAATGAAGACTCAAACTACATGAATTTTGAAGACAGCATACTTTTCCAACACAGCAAAAATTCATTTCAAGATCTACCACCTACTTAAATGATACCAAACCAATAAAGACTCAAACTACATGAATTTTGAAGACAGTATACTTCTCCAACACAGCAAGAATTCCTTTCACCATCTACGACTTAATTAGATGATACCAAATCAATGAAGACTCAAACTACATCGATTTTGAAGACAGCGCACTTCTCCAACACAGCAAGAATTCGTTTCAAGATCTACCACCTACTTCGATGATACCAAACCAATGAAGACTCAAACTACATGAATTTTGAAGACAGCATACTTCTCCAACACAGAAAGAATTCCTTTCAAGCTCTACCACCTACTTAGATGATACCAAACCAATGAAGACTCAAACTACATGAATTTTGAAGACAGCATACTTCTCCAACACAGCAAAAATTCATTTCAAGATCTACCACCTACTTAAATGATACCAAGCCAATGAAGACTCAAACTACATGAATTTTGAAGACAGTCTACTTCTCCAACACAGCAAGAATTCCTTTCAAGATCTACGACTTACTTAGATGATACCAAATCAATGAAGACTCAAACTACATGGATTCTGAAGACAGCACACTTCTCCAACACAGCAAGAATTTCTTTCAAGATCTATCACCTACTTAGATGATACCAAACCAATGAAGACTCTAAAAATTACTTATATTATATTTCGATGATGCTGAAAAAACTGTCCAGAACAAGAGTTCAAAAAGCTAATCTATAACCCAAGGCAATCATATCACTATAGGTGAGTTTTACTAATTTTTACCATAAATTAAACAAAATGCTGAATATATACATTTTCTAGGTGAAAAAAGGACTTTTTTGATGTAATTAGTGTATTTTTACAACAAAATGCTGAATATATACATTTTCATGGTAAAGAAAAGGACTTTTTGGTTGTAATTAACGTAGTTTTTACAACAAAATGTTGAACATATACATTTTTTTCAGGTAAAAAAAAAGCACTCTTTTGGTGTAATTAGTGTAATTTTTTACAACATATTTATAAAGCAAGTACTTTTTGTTTTGTTTTAGATAGATGAAAGAGAATCAAAAGCACTTGGTGAAAATAATGCTCAAGAAAGAACAAGTTGAACAATGTAACTTGGTGAGTTATTTCCCTTTCCTAATAATGTAAACTATCCAATGTAACTAGAACTATAATTCAAATTCATGTAATTATTTTACATTTTTGCTTAATCATTCTATACTAATACATAATTTTTTTATTTTAGTTCATTATGAAATTAAAAGCACATAGAACAGAAGTCTTCCTTCCTAAGATATAACATCACTACATCAAAGACAACATTATAAAGGAACAAACTATGCATTAACTGTTATTACTTTGTATTTATTACAAGTTGTAGTGCTTTGTATTACGTAGTATTTACTGACTCTAGCTATATTATGTGGGGAGATTTTCCTTACTTATTATGTAATAAATGTATATAATCATATAATGATTCATTTTTAATCAATGTATTTATTCAATTTAGATATATCTCCTCTCTCCTCTCTCTATGTAGATATAAATATACCCATAAATATGTACATAATTGACCATATATATATTAATTGCTAGAAAACTAAAAGATCTCTCTCCTCTCTCTCTTTCTCTCTCTCTCAAGATACCATATGTATGTATGTATGAATGCATTGAATGTCATTACAAGTTGTATTGCTTTGTATAACTTAGTATTTACTGACTCTAGCTATATTATATAGGAAGATTTTCCCTACTTATTATTTAATCAGGTATATAATCATATAATTTTCATTTTTGATCAATATATTTATTCAATGTAGATATATCTCCTCTCTCTATGTAGATATGAATATATCCATTAATACGTCCATAATCTAGCTATATTATATGGGGAGATTTTCCTTACTTATTATGTAATAAATGTATATAATCATACAATGATTCATTTTTAATCAATGTATTTATTCAATTTAGATATATCTCCTCTCTCCTCTCTCTCTATGTAGATATGAATATAGCCATAAATATGTACATAATTAACCATAAATACATGAATGTATAGAAAACTAAAAAATCTCTCTCCTCTCTCTCTCCTCTCTCATCTCCCATCTCTCCTCTCTCCTCTCTCCTCTCCCCTCTCTCTCAAGATACCATATGAGCTTGAGTTATGTAAAAATGTTATCAAAACTTGAATGCCATACATTCAAAATCTATATGCCATATAAGTTCAAATTAGGTAAAAAACTAATCAAAACTCAAATGCCACTTAAATGCCACTCAAATGCCACTCAAGTACCCCTCAAATAAAATACAATATAAACTCGGCGAATTCATCCAACGTCGTAACCCATTGCCTAAACTCCAAGGTCTAATCCACAAAAAAACACTTGGTAGGGAGATCTGCTCATATATTACTACTAACATGATTATTTTTCACAATAGAGGACTACCTCACAAGCAGTCAATTATATTGATGTACAAAATATTAATTTTCTCTATATTTCTGACAAAATGCAACAAAATCAAATCTAGCAATGCTCTTATGTCAGTGAGCCAGTGTTGAGAATCCATGTTTAAAGAGTCAAAGTGAGGAAAGGTGAAAAGTATGGAGAGATATTTGGTCAATAATCCAACAGTGATCTAAATTGGACACCCCACCACTATATCATTTGTGCAATGAACCTGAAACAAGCTGCCCATGAGCATATGGAAACTTTTACCTATTATACTAAGAAACCAAAAATGCAGAGGAACCCTGCGCCAGGAATAGGAGAGAGCAAGAAAAAATATCAGGAATCTTCCATATGTCAACAAGTGTCAAAATTAATATTCAGTATCTTCCAAAGCACACTAAGAAGTTTGTATAGCCAGAAAACGTTAAAAAATAATACAATGCTAGTAGTTTATTTGAGTTCTTTGTAAGAGTTTCAAAGTTGACTCACTGAAGGTCAAACGTTCTGAAACCCCTGTAGAACGACGACTGGAAGAAATGGCCTGAGCAGTAAACAGATAGGACGATCCTGGATTTCCGGCAGCTAGAACACTAGCCATAAGAACATTTGCTGGAGCTGGATACGCTAAAATAAGATGACATTCACATGCAAGATGTCTCTGATGAGTAAGTTTTCTAACTTTTTTTTCTAAAAACGTAAATCGGAAGCTGTACACTGTACTTGCTGAATCACATTAAAGAAAGTGGTGTCGGACTAGAACGAGTTATCATGAAAGGTGACAAAAATATCAATCAGCTTAGATAATTAATTTCAAATTTCTTTTTACCAAAGAGCAAATAAATGTGGGTAAAGCTCATTTAGGTTTTAACAAATATAATAGTACGAGTGTAAGGTTTAGGCAGAATTCTACTATGAGAAATTTTGATCTCAGAATATTTGCCAACACAAATAGCTGTCCTTTTCTTAGTGTGTCTGAAGAATTTTCAGTTCAATGGGGTCCTATTAAAAGCTGAGGGAAATTTTTTGCTATCTTTACAATCTGCCTTTTGTGAATAGCAACCAACAGAAAACCTTTTACTTTGAACTCAAACATGGTTGTTGCTCCAATAATCAATTGATAAACAGTTGAACAAGCTGTGGAATTGTAGTCAACAAAAATTGCTTCTTGTTAGCAGCTCTGTTGTAACAGGACAAAGTAACATCGAAAAGTTAACTAAGTTAAATCCTGAAACGTTCACAAAATTTTATTTTCAAAGTAACACCTAAAGTTCTTCATTATTAACATGTAGAGCTGCAAATTTCTTGTCGGTGAAACCGCAAGTATTTCAGGTTTAATCGTCAATTTTTTTGAATAACTAGTACTTGTGCAAAAATGTTGACATTGCTTTCTTTAAAATGCAAAACCCCATGAAATTTAATATATGTGCGGCCTACTTCTTTTCAAATTTGAAAGTCAAAACTTTTATGATTTCTCTGATTTGTGTCAACAAAGGTAGTGAGTATGTAGCGTCACGTAAACAAAAATACGACAAAGAAATGCCGAGTCAAAAAAGGCAAGTCCAAAAAGCATTGACTTTGTTATGATTTTTGTGCAACTACAATTAATTATATAAAACTTTTGTTTGGCTGTTTGTTTTATTATTGTTGCTAGGTCAACTGTCTTGGTCAATCAGGCATGCATTTTTGTGCCACAGGTAAAAAACTTACAAGACTGATTTATCCTGAAAATTTTGCTTTGGCAAACAACAGTACTCCGATTAATTTGTACATGTAGGTAGGGAGGAAGTGGCCACAGCAGATTATGAGTTTGGGAGAAAACAACCACAGAGGTAGAAACTCTCGAACTAAATCGTTACTTGAAAAGGCCTGAAGTAACATTGGAGGAAGCTACAAGAAGAGGAGCCTACCCTGGGAGGAATGTACCACAGACTAGCCAATCCTGTGATTAGCCTATCTTAGGAGGTGCCTACTACAAAAGAAGCCTATCTTGGATGGTGCCTATCTTTGGAGGCTCCTACCATGGAAGGAGCCTATCCTGGATGGTACCTACCATGGAAGGAACCTACCCTGGATGGTATCTACCATGGAAGGAACCTACCCTGGATAGTGCCTACCATGGAAGGAGCCTACCCTGGATGGTACCTACCATGGAAGGAGCCTATACTGAATGGTGCCTCCCATGGAAGGTGCCTATCCTGGATGGTGCCTACCATGGAAGGAACCTACCCTGGATGGTGCCTACCATGGAAGGAACCTACCCTGGATAGTGCCTACCATGGAAGGAGGCTACCCTGGATAGTGCCTACCATAGAAGGAGCCTATACTGAATGGTGCCTCCCATGGAAGGAGTCTATCCTGGAAGGTGCCTATCTTTGGAGGCTCTTATTGTGACAGGAGGCCACCACTGATAAGCCTACAACAGGATGAGCTTATCATAGGGAAGAAAGTGATCGGTGTCTAGTATGGAAAGAGGGGCCTGGAGAGGGGCAATAATGTATCTGATTATATCGTTGGACTATTGTTCACAAGCAATAAGCATCTAGTATCTGTATTTAAGCAAAATGGTAGAATTTCGAAAAATAGAACTTTAAAAAAAGGATTGAATTGATTGCATCTATAGAAATTATATTATGGAAAAATGCAACTCTATTTAAACTTTATAAACATCATGTGGCATCAAAAAATATGTGTTAAATCAAGTCTATTTAAGTTGAACTGCCAGAGGCCACGAAAAGATTACTTTCTACTTTGCTACCTATACAACCATTTGCTTACAGCTAATAGATAATATATTTGTTAATTGCCTTAGAGGTTTTCACAAATAGGAAATGGCCAAGACAATAGACCGACATACATCACTTATACTCTGTTAAATCAAAAAGTAAATGTAATTTTTTAGCTTAACGTTATAACATAGCAATGGTGCAGTTAGAATTTACATAATTTGTTGAAAACAATATATAAAATTATCATTATGTTGCATTATAGCTTTATTATCTGCAATTTTAAATGAGTAGAAAATTTTATCAGTTTGGCACTAACCTCTAGAGTAAAACCTATTGGCTGCCATTATCTCTGCATCTACATTAACCTCAAGAAGCACAACGCTTTGAACAGAAAAATTGTTCAATTTTATCTCCACTTCTATCACTATACTCCCATTTGTTTGACGCTGCTGACTTTTCACTGTCACCGAGGTTGGTGGTAGTGGTTCTAAAAAATATTATCAACCAAGTCGTTTGGGAAAACTTACGTTATAATCCCATCAAACGTAATAAATAAATGATCAGGAGAATGTTGTAAGAACAATAAATAAGAGAGACTAACACTGTAGATTGATAGATGTACCTTTTATATCACTGTATAAATATTGCTTCACTGGAGATTTCTCACCAGATCTTATTGTGTATGATGAGAACTCATATATGTCTCCATATTTTAGCATTGCAGTGCAATTGTATTGACAGGTCATCTGGTCAGTTTCAAATTCTGTAGCAAGACAAAACAATGGCTGGCATCATTGGTTGTTAATAAAGGTCATCAGTAACACGGATCATTTCATTGTCAGCAGATTACAGAGTGCGCGGTAATAAACAGACTGGAAAAATGAATTTGAAAACTGAAATTGAAAATTTTCCAAATCAAAAATAACAGGAATTTGACTTGGACTGCCAATAACAATAAAGGGAAAAACCCGTTAGAGGAAGCAGACATTAGATTAAATAAGAAGAGTAGACAAAATCTAATATATAAATGTAAGTCGGATTTTGCGATGTTAGCTTAAAACTCCGGCACTACTGAATCAGTCTTAATGAAAAATACATATTCAGAGTCGTCATAACATTCTCTAGGTTATAACACTCTTGAATTTTTATTTTTCTGAAGGATCGCAGCAATATTTCCAATAGAAACCTCATTCTCATCAGTTTCGCCAAGTTATATCTGGCCATATTTTTCTGCCTTTTGTGACGCTTTCGGTTTATTTTGATTATATTCCGACATGCTACAGCCTTTTGATTGGTCGGCAGTGCTACAGCGAATCAAGTATTGATATCTGTGCGCTAAACATAATTGTTTTGCTAGCTTTTTTCGGTCTTATAATTGCTTCTCCACGACTCACCTATCAACTGTACTTGCCTTTCACATTCCAACATTATCTCATTGCTCATGCCAGCCTGATATGGTTGTTTAGCAATTTTCTTGAAGCCCGTGGCTATATTATTAAAATGATTAATATAATGATAATAATAACAGATAACAACAATAAATAATTGTTAGTTTTAACAATAAACAAAATAATAATTAATAAACACCATCTCCTCCTGCATTGTTATTTTTATGCTGGAGAAGCTGTTAGTTTTTTTATTGTTATCTGTAGTATTATTTTTTTTCATTATTTCTATTATTATTATTTTTATTGTTTTTATGGTTATTTTTGTTGTTGTTTTCATTCCTTTTATTCATTATTATTATTATGACTATATAGAGTAATAATAAAAGTCATAATAACAATAATAAAAGTAATTCTTATTTATTTAGTAAAATCTAAAATAACAAAAACATTAATTATTAGTCATTGATTATTATTAATGTTATTATTATTACTGTTATACTATTTTTATTAATATTATTTTTATCATTGTTGTATAAAAGTAGTTGCTTTTCTCTTTTGTTTAAAAATCGTTTTTAGTTAAAAACACTGTGGTTGAATACTGTTCATTAATATTAGTACTGCTGCTACATACTCTCATCTCTTCCATATCGTTATATTCCTCAATTTAAACGCAAACAACTTTGATACAAATAAATATCATAAGCATTGAAACTTATGAGTAGTAATATATGAGCAGATCTCCCTACCAAGTGTTTTTTTGTGGATTTGATCTTGGAGTCGAGACAATGGGTTACGGCGTTGGATGAATTCGCCGAGTTTATATTGTATTTTACTTGAGGGGTATTTGAGTGGCATTTGAATGGCATTTAAGTGGCATTTGAGTTTTGATTAGTTTTTTACTTAATTTGAACTTATATGGCATATAGATTTTGAATGTATGGCATTCAAGTTTTGATAACTCTTTTACATAACTCGAACTCATATGGTATCTTGAGAGATAGGGGAGAGGAGAGAGGAGAGAGGAGAGATGGGAGATGAGAGAGGAGAGAGAGAGAGAGGAGAGAGATTTTTTAGTTTTCTATACATTCATGTATATATGGTTAGTTATGTACATATTTATGGCTATATTTATATCTACATAGAGAGAGGAGATATATCTACATTGAACAAATATATTGATCAAAAATGAAAATTATATGATTATATACCTGATTACATAATAAGTAGGGAAAAATCTTCTGGAGAGAGGGGAGAGGAGAGATGAGAGAGGAGAGAAGAGAGAGGAGAGAGAGGAGAGATTTTTTTTTAGTTTTTTATACATTTATGTATATATGGATAATTATGTACATATTTATGGATATATTTACATTTACATTGAATAATATACATTTATTACATAATAAGTATATTAAATGCTATAAAATATGTTGGAAAATTACCAAATTAGACCTCTAGATGGTTAAAATCTACAGTATTTGGGAAATAACTGCAAGAGAGGAGAGAGGAGTATTTGGTAGAGGAGAGAGTATGTTGAGAGAGAGGAGAGATAAAAAGAGGAGAGAGGAGAGAGGAGATATATCTACATTGAATAAATACAGTGATTAAAAATGAAACAATATGTGAATATATACATTTATTGTGTAATAAGTAGGGAAAATCTCATACAATATAGCTAGAGTCAGTAAATATTAAATAATACAAACTTAGGAAGGAAGACTTCTGTTCTATGTACTTTTGATTCCATAATGAACTAAAATAAAAAGTTATGTATTAGTATATGTAAAATAATTACATGAATTTGAATTATAGTTCTAGTTACATTAGATAGTTTACATTATTAGAAAAGGGAAATAACTCACCAAGTTACATTGTTCAACTTGTTCTTTCTTGAGCATTATTTTCACCAAGTGCTTTTGATTCTCTTTCATCTATCTAAAACAAAACAAAAAATACTTGCTTTATAAATATGTTGTAAAAAAATACACTAATTACACCAAAAAGTGCTTTTTTTTTTTTTTACCTGAAAAAAATGTATATGTTCAACATTTTTGTTGTAAAAACTACGTTAATTACACCCAAAAAGTCCTTTTCTTTACCATGAAAATGTATATATTCAGCATTTTGTTGTAAAAAATACACTAATTACATCAAAAAAGTCCTTTTTTCACCTAGAAAATGTATATGTTCAGCATTTTGTTTAATTTATGGTAAAAATTAGTAAAACTCACCAATAGTGATATGATTGCCTTGAGTTATAGATTAGCTTTTTGAACTCTTGTTCTGGACAGTTTTTTCAGCATCATCGAAATATAATATAAGTAATTTTTAGAGTCTTCATTGGTTTGGTATCATATAAGTAGGTGATAAAGCTTGAAAGGAATTCTTTCTGTGTTGGAGAAGTATGCTGTCTTCAAAATTCATGTAGTTTGAGTCTTCATTGGTTTGGTATCATCTAAGTAGGTGGTAGATCTTGAAATGAATTCTTGCTGTGTTGGAGAAGTGCGCTGTCTTCAAAATCAATGTAGTTTGAGTCTTCATTGATTTGGTATCATCTAATTAGGTCGTAGATCTTGAAAGGAATTCTTGCTGTGTTGGAGAAGTATACTGTCTTCAAAATTCATGTAGTTTCAGTCTTCATTGGTTTGGTATCATTTAAGTAGGTGGTAGATCTTGAAATGAATTTTTGCTGTGTTGGAGAAGTGTGCTGTCTTCAAAATTCATGTAGTTTGAGTCTTCATTGGTTTGGTATCATCTAAGTAGGTGGTAGATCTTGAAAGGAGTTCTTGCTGTGTTGGAGAAGTCGGCTGTCTTCAAAATTCATGTAGTTTGAGTCTTCATTGGTTTGGTATCATCTAAGTAGGTGGTAGATCTTGAAATGAACTCTTGCTGTGTTGGAGAAGTGTGCTGTCTTCAAAATTCATGTAGTTTGAGTCTTCATTGGTTTGGTATCATCTAAGTAGGTGGTAGATCTTGAAAGAAATTCTTGCTGTGTTGGAGAAGTCGACTGTCTTCAAAATTCATGTAGTTTGAGTCTTCATTGGTTTGGTATCATCTAAGCAGGTGGTAGATCTTGAAAGGAGTTCTTGCTGTGTTGGAGAAGTCGAGTGTCTTCAAAATTCATGTAGTTTGAGTCTTCATTGGTTTGGTATCATCTAAGCAGGTGGTAGATCTTGAAATGAATTCTTGCTGTGTTGGAGAAGTGCGCTGTCTTCAAAATTGATGTAGTTTGAGTCTTCATTGGTTTGGTATCATCTAAGTAGGTGGTAGATCTTGAAAGAAATTCTTGCTGTGTTGGAAAAGTCGACTGTCTTCAAAATTCATGTAGTTTGAGTCTTCATTGGTTTGGTATCATCTAAGTAGGTGGTAGATCTTGAAATGAATTCTTGCTGTGTTGGAGAAGTGCGCTGTCTTCAAAATCGATGTAGTTTGAGTCTTCATTGATTTGGTATCAGGTATCATCTAATTAAGTCGTAAATCTTGAAAGGAATTCTTGCTGTGTTGGAGAAGTATGCTGTCTTCAAAATTCATGTAGTTTGAGTCTTCATTGGTTTGGTATCATTTAAGTAGGTGGTAGATCTTGAAATGAATAAATATTTGCTGTGTTGGAGAAGTATGCTGTCTTCAAAATTCATGTAGTTTGAGTCTTCATTGGTTTGGTATCATCTAAGTAGGTGGTAGATCTTGAAAGGAGTTCTTGCTGTGTTGGAGAAGTCGACTGTCTTCAAAATTCATGTAGTTTGAGTCTTCATTGGTTTGGTATCATCTAAGTAGGTGGTAGATCTTGAAATGAATTCTTGATGTGTTGGAGAAGTGTGCTGTCTTCAAAATTGATGTAGTTTGAGTCTTCATTGGTTTGGTATCATCTAAGTAGGTGGTAGATCTTGAAAGAAATTCTTGCTGTGTTGGAGAAGTGTGATGTCTTCATCTTCATTGACTTGGTATCATCTAAGTAGGTGGTAGATCTTGAAATGAATTCTTGTTGTGTTGGGGAAGTATGCTGTCTTCAAAATCTATGTAGTTTGAGTCTTCATTGGTTTGGTATCATCTAAGTAGGTGGTAGATCTTGAAAGGAATTCTTGCTCTTGCTGTGTTGGAGAAGTGTGCTGTCTTGAAAATTGATGTAGTTTGAGTCTTCATTGGTTTGGTATCATCTAAGTAGGTGGATCTTGAAAGGAATTCTTGCTGTGTCACATAAGTAGGAGAGAAATTCATGTTGTTTTACATCTATCATTGGTGTTGGTAGATCTTGACCACATGTTTATAGTCTTTGCTACTGCTGCATTTTGTCTCAAACAAGACTCCAAAGTAGACATGATAACTACAAAATACAAAAAAATTGATTGTTACAATTGATTCATTTATTTTCATTGGGTTTAGCGTTATCTACATAGAGTAGCGAAGAAAAAGTTTGTGTGAGTATAAAACTATCTAGTAGAGATAAATTTATATCTAGGTTCAACTAGCATTGAATAATTATTATTATTTTGTTAATAATAAATAAGTAGAGTCTGCTACTTTACTAGAGCTTGGACAAACACTTATTTTAAAAATGAATAATTAGAGCTTTCTACTAGTGTTAAATAATTATTGATAATAATTTACCTTATCACCACTTAGAGCCAGATGATTTAATTAACTAAAGACAAATAATTATTTTAGCGTTTCTTACCTTGATGCTGGATGTTCTCCTAGTAGCTGTAGTAGATGATGGTTCTCCGCATGCTGTTGAAGAACTGGATGCTTTCTGTGTGAAAACAGTGGCTCTTAAATAGCTAAAGTTGCACTGATTAAACCCTATGAATCAGCATTTTTTCCAATGCTTTCGCGGGAATAAATAGTTTATTTTCACGCGAATAGAAACAGTTGCTTTCGCGGGAATAAATAATTTATTTTCACACGAATAGAAACAGTTGCTTTCGCGGGAATAAATAATTTATTTTCACACGAATAGAAACAGTTGCTTTCGCGGGAATAAATAGTTTATTTTCACGCGGATAGAAACAGTTGTTTTCGCGGGAATAAATAATTTATTTTCACACGAATAGAAACAGTTGCTTTCGCGGGAATAAACAGTTTATTTTCACGCGGATAGAAACAGTTGCTTTCGCGGGAATAAATAGTTTATTTTCACGCGAATAGAAAACAGTTGCTTTCGCGGGAATAAATAATTTATTTTCACACGAATAGAAACAGTTGCTTTCGCGGGAATAAATAGTTTATTTTCACGCGGATAGAAACAGTTGTTTTCGCGGGAATAAATAATTTATTTTCACACGAATAGAAACAGTTGCTTTCGCGGGAATAAATAATTTATTTTCACACAAATAGAAACAGTTGCTTTCACGGGAATAAACAGTTTATTTTCACGCGGATAGAAACAGTTGCTTTCGCGGGAATAAATAGTTTATTTTCACGCGAATAGAAACAGTTGCTTTCGCGGGAATAAATAATTTATTTTCACACGAATAGAAACAGTTGCTTTCGCGGGAATAAATAGTTTATTTTCACGCGAATAGAAACAGTTGCTTTCGCGGGAATAAATAATTTATTTTCACACGAATAGAAACAGTTGCTTTCGCGGGAATAAATAGTTTATTTTCACGCGGATAGAAACAGTTGTTTTCGCGGGAATAAATAATTTATTTTCACACGAATAGAAACAGTTGCCTTCGCGGGAATAAACAGTTTATTTTCACGCGGATAGAAACAGTTGCTTTCGCGGGAATAAATAGTTTATTTTCAACCGAATAGAAACAGTTGCTTTCGCGGGAATAAATAATTTATTTTCACACGAATAGAAACAGTTGCTTTCGCGGGAATAAATAGTTTATTTTCACGCGGATAGAAACAGTTGTTTTCGCGGGAATAAATAATTTATTTTCACACGAATAGAAACAGTTGCTTTCGCGGGAATAAACAGTTTATTTTCACGCGGATAGAAACAGTTGCTTTCGCGGGAATAAATAATTTATTTTCACACGAATAGAAACAGTTGCTTTCGCGGGAATAAATAATTTATTTTCACACGAATAGAAACAGTTGCTTTCGCGGGAATAAATAGTTTATTTTCACACGGATAGAAACAGTTGCTTTCGCGGGAATAAATAGTTTATTTTCACGCGGATAGAAACAGTTGCTTTCGCGGGAATAAATAGTTTATTTTCACGCGAATAGAAACAGTTGCTTTCGAGGGAACAAATATTTTATTTTCACGCGAATAGAAACAGTTGCTTTCGCGGGAATAAATAATTTATTTTCACGCGAATAGAAACGGTTGCTTTCGCGGGAATAAATAGTTTATTTTCACGCGAATAGAAACAGTTGCTTTCGCGGGAATAAATAGTTTATTTTCACGCGAATAGAAACAGTTGCTTTCGCGGGAATAAACAGTTTTTATTCCCGCGAAAGCATTGGAAAAAATGCTGATTCATAGGGTTTAATCAGTGCAACTTTAGCTATTTAAGAGCCACTGTTTTCACTTAGAAAGCATCCAGTTCTTCAACAGCAAGCGGAGAAGCATCATCTACTACAGCTACTAGGAGAGCATCAAGGTAAGAAATGCTAAAATAATTATTTGTCTTTAGTTAATTAAATCATCTGGCTCTAAGTGGTGATAAGGTAAAAAATAATCAACAATCATTTAACACTAGTAGAAAGCTCTAATTATTTATTTTTAAAATAAATATTAAAAACTTGTGAAAATGAACTGGTAACATTACGTCGACTGAAATAATGCCTAAAACGACTCGCATAAATTTTGGTCTGACCAAAAACGGACTGAAAACCGTTACCTTTAGAGCGAGTACAAAATTATCATAACTTGCTATAGCGAATATTCTAAAAAATATTTGTTTTTTTTCCGTTGCTAACTTAACGTAAATATTTGTAACGGATGTCACATGATCTCAATCGGTTTTTGTCAACTGAAACACTTAGTTACTCGTAAACATTTGATACTCGCTTGATTTTTTGGTCGCTTAGTTACTCGTAAACATTTGAAAATCGCTTGACTTTTTCGTTGATAAAACCTGTCGCAAGTATCTATTAACAAATATTACCGTGATTTCGATCAGTTTTCCTTACTAGATTACTTAGTTACTCATCAACATTTCATAATCGCTTTCATTAATAGTCGTTGCAAAGCAATGTTGTATTTGAAAAATATTACTACGATTCCAATCAATTTCCTTACTGAATTACTTAATTACTCGCAGGTATTTCATAATTTCTTTCACTAATATTTACAAAGTAAAATTGTAAATATATAATGCAGTACACAGGGCAATGAAGGTTACCTGATAAGGTGGTGTTCATTCATCACAACCCCCATTGCTTATATATATGTACAAAGGCCCTCCACTTTGTGTAAAAGTTCAATGTCATAGGTGATAAGTTTTAGGTGTTCTGAATTCAAGAAAGTCTAATGAACTACAAACCAACAAAAAAAAAATTTTAATTACTGAATTTTGCTAAATTTTTCATGATAAAGCAAATTTCTCTGTTCAAATTGGCTAGCATAGGCCCTCCATTTTAATCAAGTTCTAATCATCTCAGAGATTCGCTAAAACAGCCACCCTGTAGCTTTTGTGTTCCTTCATTGTAAACCTCTCAAGTTTTTAAGGTTCTTTTTCTCTCTGCGCCAATATTTTCATGTTTATGCGTTAACATTCGCAGCAAACCGCCTGTGTTAATTAATGGGACATTTTTTAATCAAGCGACAACAGCTCTGCCATTCTCTACGCATCAATGCACAAGGTCAAATATGTTAGTATCACAGCTTGTGTGGCAGTGATAAGCTATGATAGGAGAGCAATGATTGTGATTACCAACTGCTATGACTGACACCTAGCATAGTGTGAGCGATGTACATAGATAGGCTACATCGCAAATATATATTGAATGAGTAAACCCCTTGATTAAATGTCACCGACTTATGATTGTGTTAATTAACATGTCTCTTGCTTTCTTTGCAACTGTCGTTGATCTACCCAGAAACCAACATGTTTAGTTCACTCAAATGGAATTTCAAGCAATCTTTAAAATATATAGTTTTGAACAGAAGTGGTTGGGAATGCACTGCACAGAATGAGTTGTGATACTTGTGTATCTTAACTGTATCCTTGTAGCATAGACACCAGTTTTTAGTATTTATTGCCTTCACCGTACCATACTATTTTTGCACAGTTCTCATTACTTGATTTCTCAAATATCACAATACAAAGCTAAGCAGCAGCTGAGCAGTTGCTGCTACAGCCCATTTATGTTTTGATGCAATCCATTTGCAGGCAAAATAGAAGCCTCTCTTTCACATATGTTATGAAGAGCTTCTACTGGTAACCATTACACCGCTCTAGCACTACCTCCCTACGCTCTACTGCACACCAGGACTATTTCTATCACTTTTTCCCAGTTTTAGATTCATCAAATAAAACTATTATGTAGACCAATGAGTAAAAATTTTGTGACTTGTACAATTAGCAGAGCAAAAAAATATTTTGTTTCCCTTCCACAGAACCAAAAGAGTCACATCTCTGCCACATAGCAACATTAAGAATTGTCTATTGAAAATCATGTTAATGTTGATGTCTATTATTATTGTAAGACAAACAAATGAAAAGCTATGCTTGTAATAATAACATGTTTCCCCACCGATGTTTTTTGTGCTCAAACAGCAATCTTGTAGAGTCTCTTGCAAAGAACATAAAAACGAATGTATAAAAGCTACATCGGCTTATATTGTGGAGTCCATATTTCTACATACAATGAAGCGTCAATGTTATATATATGACCAATAACTAAAAAGCTGGATTTATGCGCAGTACCGCTAGATGAATATAAACTGTCCGGTATAACAAACAATGAACACAACAAAGGCTAGTGAAGTACATGTAGCATTGAGTTGTACATTTCTGAAATGCCTGCGTACAGCATATACCGGCCCTATCCGAATTGGAAATGAGTTGGAGGTGTAATAGAATAATAACTAAAACCCAGCAAAGCAGCAGCAAAGGCAGTGTACTGTGGACATAAAATAATGGATAAAATAAGATGACATTATCTTCTTCAGCAGCTCATATGCTATCAGTTGTACACAAAAAGGCAGCGATCGTTTAGCTGTGTATTGCTAGTGTACTCTAGGCGACAGCGGCATCATTGAAGTGAGACTGGCAGCATATATATTTCGTTCCAGTATGTTGTTGATTGCCATTTAATGGGTTTTTGTTGTTGATAGCAGTCGGTCAGACCTATCACTGCATTGCAGTGTCCAAGACAGCCAGTGCACTGTAAGAAGAACATCACACTGGTTATGCTTGACAAATTATCAAATTGCTACAAATGAGCAGTTGGTTCCAACACATTACGCTTATGTACGACTCACTAAATCGGTGGTCCAAGAAATTTACAACACAAGCGTTTCATATGATCAGCTTCAAGCTAATCATTCGTTTATATGTTTTGTCTGGTGGTTGAAATAAAGTAAGTGGCTGTTCAGCACAGAAAACAAACTGTTGGGTGAAATGCATGGGAGAAAAACATCTACTAGAGTAGCTCCATGCATATTAAAGGCTAAATTGACATATATACAAAAGTGTACCTGTATTGCACAGACTTACAGAGCCTATGGTACATACTTGTGTAATAGCCATATTGTAATGGATTCCGGTCTGTTACCACGGACATCCACTAGTCTCGAGTATTCTACCTCTCTCCAGAGGGGACACTGTACTGACCGACAGTGACAACTGTATAGGGCAACCGAATTACCCGGTAAGGCAAGAGCCCATGGCTCAGACAAACAGTACCGAGTAGTGTTTGCTATAATGGCTTTATTACAAAGCTGTCCTGAGGGTAATTATTCCTCTAGGTGTTTAGCAATATAAGAATACATGCTATGGCTCATTGTAATGAATGCACAGATTATCAGTGGGAGCTCTCCTTTTATAGGAGAGCTAATGAACACAAAACATATAAGAGACAATGCACAGGAAGTAATTCAACCAATGACATTAATTATATAAATACTCAACCAATCACAATGCAATGCAAGATAATACAAGGAGGTGCCAAGTGGCTAAGGGCGGAGTCCTTTCTCCTAATTGTCCAATGACGGCTCCTACAGGGTTCCCAGGCTGTATATAGAATTAGGTCCACTAAGTTGGTACTTTAGGGGTAGGCACTTCCTGTTTACGACCTTGACTAAGTTCCTGGACATCTTCATAGATCCTCGTCTAAGGCGGCCATCTTGTGCCGGCCCAGTACAGCTGTACCGGGTCGGTAGAGGTCACTACCGACCCTGCAGGGGTCACTACCGGCCCTGCTTACTATGCTACCGGCACAGTAGGACTTCCTACCCAATAGCTATTAACCAAATGCTGTGGGCAGAAGTCTAGTGCATTGCTTCGCAAGGTTTCTAGTGTAAACTACCTGTTTACTCCTAGAGTGCACTGAAATCTACCACAATATTCATACATCAATACACAATCAATAAATTTTGCCAATTTTACTAAACTGACAAATTAAACGAAATAGCCAGCATTATTTCTTGATGCTATACACAACAAACAAGAAGTCCAAAACATCAACAGAAATTTAAAAAAAATTACAAGGCAACAACAAACAAACAAACTAGACCATCACTTGACAATCGAACTTTATCTAAACAACACAGTAAGCAGAGTAAACTTCTTGACTATGATGCCGAGACATATTGTCAAATATTTAGATCAAAAAATTTATGAGGAAAACTATGTACTAGTACTACCACAAAAAATTCACGCGACCAAATACCGGTCTAGCATTCATATATTTATACTTGGCCCCGTATAGCTACCCCGGATACCAAATATATACTACACTACTAGAGACAGTTAACCCTACCCGGTATAGCTACCCCGGATACCAAATATATACTACACTATTAGAGACAGTTAACCCTACGCGGTATAGCTACCCCGGATACCAAGTATATACTACACTACTAGAGACAGTTAACCCTACCCGGTATAGCTACCCCAGATACCAAATATATACTACACCACTAGAGACAGTTAACCCTACCCGGTATAGCTACCCCGGATACCAAGTATATACTACACTACTAGAGACAGTTAACCCTACCCGGTATAGCTACCCCAGATACTAATTATATACTACACTACTACAGACAGTTAACCCTACCCGGTATAGCTACCCCAGATACTGATTATATACTACACTACTAGAGACAGTTAACCCTACCCGGTATAGCTACCCTGGATACTAATTATATACTACACTACTACAGACAGTTAACCCTACCCGGTATAGCTACCCCAGATACTAATTATATACTACACTACTAGAGACAGTTAACCCTACCCGGTATAGCTACCCCGGATACCAAATATATAGTACACTACTAAAGACAGTTAACCCTACCCTGTATAGCTATTCCGGATTCCAAATATATACTGCACTACTAGAGACAGTTAACCCTACCCGGTATAGCTACCGCGGATACCAAGTATATACTACACTACTAGAGACAGTTAACCCTACCCGGTATAGCTACCCCGGATACTAATTATATACTACACCACTAGAGACAGTTAACCCTACCCGGTATAGCTACACCAGATACCAAATATATACTACACTACTAGAGACAGTTAACCCTACCCGGTATAGCTACACCAGATACCAAATATATACTATACTACTAGAGACAGTTAACCCTACCCGGTATAGCTACACCAGATACCAAATATATACTACACTACTAGAGACAGTTAACCCTACCCGGTATAGCTACACCAGATACCAAATATATACTACACTACTAGAGACAGTTAACCCTACCCGGTATAGCTACCCTGGATACTAATTATATACTACACACTAGAGACAGTTAACCCTACCCGGTATAGCTACCCTGGATCCTGCTTGAATACTAATGGAAATAGTTACAGCAATACAGTATAGCTACCTCAGTATATATATACACAGAAATTAGAAATTGCTTAGAAATTAGTAGTACATAGATAAACACAGTAGTACATAGACACAGTAGTACATAGACATACTTGTACGGAGACATAGTAGTGCATAGGCATACTAGTGCGTAGACATAGTAGTACAAGATGTAGTAGTGCATAGATGTAGTAGTGCATAGATGTAGTGCTGCATAGACACTGTAGTGCATGGACATAGTAGTACATAGATATACTTGTATGTGGACATAGTAGCGCATAGGCATACTAGTACATAGACGTAGTAGCACATAGATGTAGTAGTACACAGACATAGTAGTCCATAGACACAGTAGTAGGCTACATGGACACAGTAGTACATAGACACAGTAGTAGGCTACATGGACACAGTAGTACATAGACACAGGGGGGCATATTTGTAGTAGGGCATAGGCATAGAATTACATGTAGTATGTAGACAATGGAGTAAAAAAATAGTAATACATACACATATAAGTACACGACAACAGTACATAACCATAAAACTACATAGACATTGCAGGCTACGTGCCATAGGAAACGATAAACAGGATATTGCATGAACCTAGTTGTATATAGATGGAGTCGTACATATACATAGAACAAGATTTTTCAGGCATATTGTGCAGTTCTTTTCGAGCATAAAGCGCCTGTAAGTTTCTTTCAAGGTTGCAAAGTCCTTGGACTACCAATCAACGCCATTACACAAAATGGACTTTTGTGGAATAGAAATGAGTTGACGATACTTCTGCTAGTTTTATAAAAGTCGTTTGCACAATAAAACAACTCACATAGTTCGTATATTGATACGTTAATAAAATAGTACTTACATTTCATGTTGCAAATATTACAGGAGATATTTGTGACCAATTCGAAGCCTCACAATCAACAGTACCTAGCGGCATCTACAACTATACAAAAACCTGCATTAATTTGGGAAAATAAAGGTCAGGGATTGGCCAGTGACAGAATCAGTCGAACTAAATTCTTCCAAGTTTGGCATATTTAGTAAACCAAAAATAATTTCGGATTCTTTCTACAGATGAATGTCAGTTTAATGTTTGCAAAAGATGTTGCTGGAAATCCAAAAAATTGATAGGTTTTGGTTTTTTACCTCAATACAAGAAAGTTGGACAAGAGAGAAACAAGATATCAATGCATACAAGGAACTAATAAAGTAAGCACTGTGTATTTTGCCATACGTTGAAAGTGAAAGTAAATAAAATTGCAGCTCCTAAGTTAAGAGCATATTATTATCAAGTGAACATTTTTGTACGTATTAACAAAACAAAGTCACAAATTTTCTGCTAGAAGTGTGGCACTAAATGCAATAATGTCTGTCTTTTTAAAATACTCAGATCTTCAATAAATCTTATACTTTGCCAGAAATTATCTACTCTTGTAGTCCATCACTTTTGCTGTAAATATACTATCAAAAATGGAAGTTGTGTTCTAACTTTCCTCAAATAGAGAGCACAACTCTGAAACCTCTTTCCAGTTATCATCTTTTTAGGAAGTTGCAACTCCAATGGGAAGACAACCAACTGCTTTTTCTGTGCATTTTAGTAAAAGAAATACAAAGTTTTTTGTTTTGTACCTACCTTATAACAAAGGGGTGAAAGGGAAAACCGTCACAAGGTTCTTCTACAGCTGCTAGTACTGGTGTCAGTGAAAACCATTTTTGTTTTCTATAAAACAGAAACAAATAACTAATGATAATGATAAACAATCTGATAGTAGTTATTGGGTCTGAGAGTGAAGACTGGTGAACGTAATAAAAGAATTGGTTGAAACATACATCCTATACAAAATGAACAACACTTACTATCCAATCTATGGTTTTGATAGAATAAGCAATCATTGTGCCATATAGCATGCTATTTTAGCTGGTCCAAACCACTATTTATTGAGTTTTTTTCCTACAAAAAACAAAAATGACAAAAAAAATAATGCATTTTTGTTCAAATGGAGTTCAAAAATTCCTAGTATTAATGCAAAGTAGCATAAATGACTATTTAAGCTACATTGCTGACTGACTCAATTGTCAGCATTATGAGTGTTATTGAGAATAACTATCTCTATTATGAGTAACAATATCAGTAGTTATAATAATTAGAACATTCGTTATTGGGCCAAATGAATAATCTTCAATCACCAATAGTATAATATTGAATGAATTGGTACTTGCAGGATGACAGGCTAACCTAGGGTCAGCGGTAAAAAAAGAGGAATTAGACAAAATGGAAAGACCTCAGGGATCCATTTAGGAGCAATCTAACCTGTTGCTTATTAGTTTACGATAAGCAATCACAATTTTACCTCGAGATCACACAAGAAACGAAGTGTAAAGAAATGAAAATACTCAACGACACTTCATTGCCATGTCACTAAGAAAATGGATAAGCAGCACAAGAAAATGAAAAACCAAACTGCCAACATCTAAAAGAGAAGATCGTGGCAAATAATAATCATAATCAATATTTTTTTTATTACCAGCAGCTGTTTCGTGCTGCCTTTTTATATATGCAAAATAGTAATGAATAAATACATTGTGTAATATGAAAAATATTGTAGCAGACCAAATTGACAAGACTATTATTATCTATTTTATCTATTATTGATAGTATGTTGGATTGGTAACTACATAGATCTGCAAGGCAGCTGCAGTTGTATGTGTCCAAGAGCTGCTAGCAGCAGTGAATTCTAACTATACATGTGTAACTTTTCCGTTTGCAACAATATAGAAAGTCAGATGCTTATTGACCAGTGGGAACATTTTATATTTGCCAACTACACGCAGTTATTTCTAGCATTTTGCAGTGAATGAGTAGCAGGTAAACAGCCTAAGGTAACCCATAGCAAAGATACAGAAATCATTCTTACACATGGCAAATACATCTGTGGCAATCTGCACATGTATTACTTGTCCACTTTTAGCTCTACAGATGGATGGCGGATGCCAGCCAGACACAATTATTTTCTAACAATTGCCCTTTTGCGAATGTCTTGCAGGCAGTGAACAGACAACTACTTGTAGACACTTGCCAAAATCATCACTGAGAAAACTTACATTCCTTTTATTATTTATCTGATGATACGAGATGCACAGAAAAATCATTTGGATCAACATTGTAGGTTAATATGGGCTAATACTTTATGGCTACTATGAAAACTGTCTGCTGTTGATAATATTATGATAGCAGTAGCCACAGGGGTTTGCAATATGCAACGTGGCCAATAATTATAATAAACACCATTATTATTAATATTAATGGTTGAAACACTAATAATTAGGCCATCACAACTCACACTTTAGATCTGTGTCAACGCCCGCACGTGGTACAAGGATAGGATAAAATGCAAAATCGCGCGCACGCACGGAATCAGTAAGATAAATAAAATAATAAAATAGAAAATGGTAAAATACCTCCCTCACATCTCTGTGCCAGCCATTTAAAATAGTAAAATGTAAAATAATTCAGCCCGCATTCATTTTATAACCGCCGCCACCAAAGAGCACATGATTTATAGGTCATAGCCAATTATTCCTGACCATGTTCGCTAGGACTCTAGCGGCACCCTTCAATTGAAAGCAGAGTCAAAAGCTATTTCCCCCGCATTTGGTTTTCCATTTTGGTAAAGTATAAAATCGTCGAGCTTCATAAAATGCCTCCCTCGCATCTGTTCACTCAATCTGGTAAAATATAAAATTCAAAAATGACCCTCCCTCATCGGGGTACCGACAAAGGATAAAATAAAATACCTCCCTCATGGCTGAGATGCTTAGCCATAAAATAAAAAAATATAAAATAAAATGCCTCCCTGCCTCATCCCATGTTCTGAAATTTCGGACACAGATCTAAAGTGTGAGTTGTGATGGCCTTATCAATCATCACCATATCTACAGTTCAACCATGATTGACAATTAATGAACTATCTTTGTCAGCCAACAACCTCAAGCAGTTCAGTAGACTTAACTAATAATCCTGACAACTCTCAGGATGATGTGCTGTTGAGTTATTACTAAGTTCATAAAAAAAAAACAATAATAACAGCAACAAATGTAGAAACAATAAAAACAACAAACAATAAGAGTAGTTATATAGGCATTAATTAAGATTATTATTTATTGATATTTTTTTGTGTTCTCTTTGTACTATTATTGTCAGCATTATTATTATTATGCTAAATATCAAAATTAAAAATAATATTAAAGAGGAAGAACAACAACTCACTAAAAACCACAGGATTAGTTGTTAATTACAATTATTATTACTTCTTGCATTTTTGGTATTCACCTTGCTATTAAGTATTTTTATTACTACTACTGTGATGCTGATAATAAACAAATATCGCTGTTGAAAAAAGTACCAAGGAGGAAAAAACTAACTAACAACCAGAAGACTTGCTGGTAACTTATAACTGTTAATGATGGTAGTGTGGGGTAGGGGCAGCATCATGATTATTAATACTATTCTACTCAATCAGATTCAATGATGAGTAGTGGTGAGTGATTATTATCATTATTATCATTGAATAAATAATGATGACGGTCACGATGTGTTGGATAATAATAATATCTTATTACTACTTACTGTTTGAATAGACGAACGAACACTAAAACTGTAGGTCTCGCTTTAAGGCAGTCTCACAGATACATAAACAGTAGATAAGGTTGTGGCAGTTCTTCACGAAGCAGCTGCCAGTGGTAGCTAATATTTGTAATAGTCGGAGAAGGCGAAGTACTAGTGCTAGTACTAGTAGTCACATACTTGAGTAACCACAAGCCAATGCTAATAGCAAGGCAGCAGTAAGTGACGAAAGCGGAGAGTCATTAGGCTTATGACAGCTATTACAGCATTCATCTGTTCACTCATGCGTGGGTTACTGATGAGTCAGCTAACAACAGTAACACACTTGGGTTTAAAACAATTAGTAAAATGCACTGGATCAACTAGTGCAATGTGGAGTAGTGGTAGAGTGTTGAACTTGCTACCGTAGGGGTTCGGGTTCGAATACAGTGTGGGATGGACTTTTCCACTATGCTCAAAATCAATTGCTCGTGTTACCTTCATTTGCCTGTGTAGATGCTAATTTGACACGAATTTCATTTATATGATTCTAAAACTTAACTAATGTAGTTTTTTACCAGAAATAATAATAGTTTTTAAACAAAAATCAAAAATTAACGCTGATTACATGTATGGTAAACATAATAAGTGTAAATATATATAACTAAAAGAAGTATTTATGCTCTAGATAGTTTCATACTCACACAAACTGTTTGTTCGCTACTTTATGTATATGTAGATAAAGTCAATGAAAATAAATGAATCAATTGTAACAATCAACTTTTTTGTATTTTGTAGACACAATGCCTACTTTGGACTTCTGTTTGAGACAAAACATAGCAGCAGCAAAGACTATAAAACATCTGGATAAGATCCAATTGAAGTAACTGCAGATAACTAAAGGAAAAACATGTGCTACAGCATACAGAGTGAACAAGGTGTGTGTAGATTATTACTCAGTCTCATTACACTACTATTACTAAGAATTATTGTAGGTGTTGGATAAAGGATTGAGCAGTAATGTTAATAAATTCTAACCATTGTAAATAATACTTCAACTCAAATAAAATTAATGAAAATTGAATGGAATAAAAGAATATTTCACCAAATACCCCTGTTTTCTTTTGGATATATACAAATAGATGAATATCTAGCTTCATCTATTTTTTTCATTTGAGTGCAATTATTTCCCCTCCTCTGTCCTCTTTTCCTCTCTCCTTTCTCTCAAGATACCATATGAGTTCGAATTATGTAAAAAACTATCAATACTTAAATGCCATACATTCATAATGTTTTCTATTGTAGTTATTTCCCAAATACTGTAAATTTTAACCATCTAGAGGTCTAATTTGACGATTTTCCAAGATATTTTATAGTATTCAATATACTTATTATGTAAATAACTAAAAGAAATATTTACACTCAAGCCTCCTCTCTCTCCTCTCTCCTCTCTCCTCTACCAAATACTCCTCTCTCCTCTCTTGCAGTTATTTCCCAAATACTGTAAATTTTAACCATCTAGAGGGCTAATTTGGTGATTTTCCAACATATTTTATAGCATTCAATATAGTTATTATGTCATAAATGTATATTATTCAATCTAGATATAAATATATCCATAAATATGTACATAATTATCCATATATACATGGTTGTATAAAAAACTAAAAAATACACTACTATTACTAAGAATTGTTGTAGGTTTTGGATAAAGGATTGAGCAGCAATTTTAATAAATTCTAACCATTGTAAATAATACTTCAATTCAAATAAAATTAATGAAAATTGAATGGAATAAAAGAATACATCACCAAATACCCTAGTTTTCTTGTGGATATATACAAATAGATGAATATCTAGCTTCATCTATTTTTTTCATTTGAGTGCAATTATTTCCCTCCTCTCTCCTCTTTTCCTGTCTCCTTTTTCTCAAGATACCATATGAGTTCAAATTATGTAAAAAACTAGTAATACTTAAATGCCATACATTCATAATGTTTTCTATTGTAGTTATTTCCCAAATACTGTAAATTTTAACCATCTAGAGGTCTAATTTGACAATTTTCCAAGATATTTATGCTCAAGCCCCCCTCTCTCTCCTCTCTCCTCCCTCCTCTACCAAATACTCCTCTCTCCTCTCTTGCAGTTATTTCCCAAATACTGTAACTGTAGATTTTAACCATCTAGAGGTCTAATTTGCTGATTTTCCAACATATTTTATAGCATTTAATATACTTATTATGTAATAAATGTATATTATGCAATGTAAATGTAAATATATCCATAAATATGTACATAATTATCCATATATACATGAATGTATAGAAAACTAAAAAGTCTCTCTCCTCTCTCTCCTCTCTCTTCTCTCCTCTCTCTTCTCTCCTCTCTCATCTCTCCTCTCCCCTCTCCCCTCTCTCCTCTCTCTCTCTCAAGTAACCATATGAATTCGAATTATGTAAAAAAATTATCAAACTGTAAATTTTAACCATCTAGAGGTCTAATTTGACAATTTTCCAAGATATTTTATAGTATTCAATATACTTATTATGTAAATAACTAAAATTCAATGTAGATATATCTCCTCTCTCCTCTCTCCTCTCTCTATGTAGATATAAATATAGCCATAAATATGTACATAATTAACCATATATACATGAATGTATAGAAAACTAAAAAAATCTCTCTCCTCTCTCTCTCTCCTCTCTCTCTTTCTCTCAAGATACCATATGTATGTATGTATGCATTGATTGTCATTACAAGTTGTAGTGCTTTGTATTACTTAGTATTTACTGACTCTAGCTATATTATATAGGAAGATTTTCCCTACTTATTATGTAATCAATGTATATAATCATATTATTTCCCAAATACTGTAGATTTTAACCATCTAGAGGTCTAATTTGGTGATTTTCCAACATATTTTATAGCATTTAATATACTTATTATGTAATAAATGTATATTATGCAGTGTAAATGTAAATATAACCATAAATATGTACATAATTATCCATATATACATGAATGTATAGAAAACTAAAAAGTCTCTCTCCTCTTTCTCCTCTCTCCTCTCATTTCTCTCCTCTCTCACCTCTCCTCTCCCCTCTCCCCTCTCTCCTTTCTCTCTCTCAAGTAACCATATGAATTTGAATTATGTAAAAAATTATCAAAACTTGAATGCTATATGAGTTAGAATTATGTATAGAATTATCAAAACTTAAATGCCATACATTCAAAATCTATATGCCATATAAGTTTAAGTTAAGTAAAAAAATAATCAAAACTCAAATGCCACTTAAATGCCACTTAAATACCACTCAAATACCCCTCAAATAAAATACAAAATAAACTCGGCGAATTCATCCAACGCCGTAACCCATTGCATAACCCCAGATAATGACCCCACAAAAAAACACTTGGTAGGGAGATCTGCTCATATATTACTACTCTTATGGACAAAAACCATAGTCACAGTGTATCATAACAATAATAGCAACAATGAATAAACAATACTGGTAACGCATACAAAATAATGATATACGCCGCAATAAAAAGAAAAGTAATCAAAAGGAACCCCATGTATCAGAGTTGTTCTCAATTTCTCTGGCTTTGTTCAGCAGTAGTACTTTTTCTTATTTGTTTTTTTTTTGCTTTTTAAAGTTGTTTACCATGACAAAAAACACTTAATAATTATGAGTAGGTCTACAACACCCCTACAACAGCAGCGCAAAGCGAGTCCAAGTTTAATGATTTGCAATATTTTTGACTAACGGTTTTTAAGTAGTTTTCATTATTGTTACTACTCCTGCATTTAATAATAATTAATCAAACCATCTCTCCACAAGATTGGTAATAATCATCATAGTTGAAATATCGATGTTAGACGGTTGATAACAGATAAAAAATATTATACAAAGTTATACAAAAATTGCATAAAGAGAGTGACAAAAAAGTCATTTGAGGAACTTAATCCTTAATTTGTACAAAATTTGTACACAATTTGTTTACTTTAATGATATTTGAATTTACCTGCTGCTCAGCATGCCACAAAAAAGAACTGGCTCAATTATTCCAAACAGCTTTTCTCCAACTCCACAAGGTTTACGTAAATTTAAAAAAAATAAAAATGATTGTGAATTTTTGTTACAATTGCATTGCGATTGCCATACTGTGAATGGTGCATGTTTAGCTGATTTACTTACACAGTTGATGCAGCATTCTAAAATACGTTTCCGACATATTGACCAATGGGTTGCACAGTCACTAAGCATATGTTTTGATATGGAAATTTAAAATACAAGTACGTAAATATCCACCAGATTCTTTGAGTTGGTTTTTCACTAAATGCATAACTACAGTAAAACCTTGAGTTGACTTTTTGGAAATATAATCCATGCTTTATGACTATCGCCTTTGGTGGGAAAATAACCTTTAAAAAATGCCTTTTACCTCCTGGAATATCTAGACTCGAGCTATTACGAAAGAGTTGCACGCTCATCTCTTCCAAAAGGAAAGTTAACTTTTTTTGCAAGTTGTTGTTATGCGGGTAGGTGTGCAATAGAGGGAGCATTGCGTTGCATGGAACCACCATTACACTTTTGCAGATGCTGTGTAATTATGTTGAAAGATTCAATTACGTTATGAAGCAAGAGGAAGTTGGCACACCCATGCGGCTATAAATTTATAATCAGCGCGAACAAAATTTTTCCAAGAACTGTCGGATGCTCTGACAGCAAATTTCGTAAAAATTTTAACCAGTTACTTAATGATTAAAACATGTAGACATGTAGACAAATTTAGCACCCTCAAGCCAACTGGCAAGGCAAAACTTCATAAAAACTCCCTCTTGGGGTCCCTAACATCATTTTCGCACTTTTTATGTTATCTCCACGAGCAACGCCGGGTATTTCTGCTAGTAATATATAAATGGTGAGCTGACAATTAAACTGAAAAACTTGAATATCTGAATGGAAATGCAAGGAAACTCGAGGCTTCTAAAAAGGGAGGAAAGAGTGAGAAAGCTGCTAAATTGGTAACCATCTAGAGTGGTATAGCAAAAGCTTACTCGCTTGCAGAAATTGATAAAACAAAAGTTCAACCTAGTAACTGTTTAGGTTGGATTACCCCATTCAAAAAGTTTTATTCTATGCAGTTTTTTATTTTTGCTACAATTTCTGGTGAGTTCACAAATGCTTGGTTATCAACATCTTTGTTTAGTATTAGACCATTTTTTTATATTTTTGTAAATATGTAAGTGATGGTTTTGAAACTATTATCAACTAATCGCACTGGATCACTCTAATACAACGGACCTAATGAAAACAAACTTATTATACTTGTTGTTACAGTAGCAGTAGGAGCTACCGTGGGAAAGCATAACACTGACAAGAATTGTTGTAACAAGTGACAAGTCCAGTGATATCATACTAACTCTCGAGGCAAGTCTAAAACTGCGTGCCTTGTATCAGTCCAGTTTCAAAAACATACCAAAAAAACTGAAATGATAAAGATCAATAGCAATCTTACGAAGAACCTGATCATAGCTGAAAATGTTAAACCTTTTGTTATCAAGATTTACACATCTTAATGGAAAGCTCTGAAAGCTCTGCATGATGGAGAGTGACTTACTGAGAGTTGTTGAGTCACAAGTTAACAGATGAGAGCAGCTTGAGTTGTCACTGAGACCTACACAGTCTAGAACAATCCTATCCAAGAATGTATGGTTGTAGTTAACATACAGCGAAATATCTGCCGGATCGTTCGCCTGCCTTTTTACAACTATTTCAGTTGGGGCATGCAGTTCTGCAGCATAATAATAAATGATCTTTGCAATATCCAGTCAGAGATTATTGGAAGTGAATTTGGTTGACAACAAAATCCATTAGTACAAACGTTATCTTCAGTTTGACAATTTCGCTTGGTAAATAGTGCTTACATGTCTATACTCATCAACTTTACTTTTTATACATAACTTTTTAAATGCCGAAGATACTACGGTGAAGGTAATACCAAAAAGATATTGTTTAGATCAAGAAATTTATTTATGAGTTGTTGAAAAACATTTGTAGATACAAAAAATCTTACTTGGTTCGCTTCTGGTAACTGGTCCATGTTGAAAGAAGTTCTCTGGAGATTTGATTCCAAATATCCCAGTATAGCTGGTAAAATTATACATTTCTGAGTAGTACATTTCCATATTACATGAGTACCTGTATATCACAATTTCTTTTCCCTCTATTTTCGCTAAAATATACGCGAGCTACAACTCTGTAACAGGTTAAAATCTGTTGTAGCAAGTGATTAATGAAAAAGGAACAATGTTTACTAATTTTGCTGCAGTTTGCCACAATACTGTGGATTTGCCTAATTGTATACATAAGTTTTTACTCTTCCTAATGAAAAACCTCCGCAGTTTGGGTATGGTACTAACTGTAGCGATTTTGACTGCAATTGAGTCTATCTGTGCAGTTTGTGTCAAGCTTTGTCTCCCAACAATTTACTACCACTTGTTCCCACGTCTCATTTATATGATCTGTATACACCTTGGATTCCATCTCAGATACACTCAAGTCACATGGAGGTTTCAGGATCTCATCTAAAGTTTAGTGGAATGCAGTTACATGTTTTATAACGCAACTATTTTAGAAAGTCTATAACACTACTAGTTTGCCTTTGCAGCTCCCATTGCTACAATTGTTTTAGCTAGCCATCTTGTTATCTTGTTTCAAATTTTGGGCTCGCTTGGTATCAAAACTAAAGCGAGCCAGGCAAGGAGGTTTTCTAAGCAACTAACTTCTTTTTTCGAATGGACAGTTTGGAAATATTATTACTCTACAGCTGTTTTAAACTCATGAAATGCATTTGGACTTTGACACTCTGTATATGAACTTATTAGACTAAGCAAAGTATAAAGAAGGAGATCTATTAAGATTGGGAAGGGAGAAGGGGGATGGGGGAGGGGTGAGGGGACGAGGGGATGAGGGGAGAGGGGGACAGGGGAAGAGGTGGGAGAGGGGGAGAGTTGGAAGAGGTGGAAGAGGGGGATAGGGGGAGACGGGGAGAGAGGAGTCTCTGTGTCACAGAGACTTCTTTCTCCCATAATTATGGCCCAGTTGTTGCTTCATCGACAAAAATTCAATTTTTTCAATGCCAAACACTTTGCAGTCTTGCGAGGAAACTGACTGGGCTCAAGGAGTACACCTTCGCCAGAGGGAGCTAGTTGAGTCTTTCAACTGGTGTTGAACAATTACAAATCAATTACAATCAGTTCTGCCCCTACTGCTGAGAGCCCTACAAGTTGCAGTGGATGTTTTTTTTCAATCAGTTTTGCTGGAATGGATTCCTTCTGTGTATATACAGTACTGTGGGAGAGTTGCATGATGAGTAAATGGTGGCAACCCCCCAAACCCTCCCTTTGTACACCCCTGGTGCCCTTAACAAGAGTTATTACCCTGTCAGAGCCCTACCTCCCCCGTAGCTACTCCGAATTCCTTGAAAAAGGGATACCGGCTACCTCGGGTCGGTATCCCCCTGTATACATGAATTTAAGCTATCCCGAACCTACCCCGAACCACCTTGAACCTACCCCGAACCTACCCCGAATCGGGATCCAACTACATTGATTCCAAGAGGCTGTGCCTCCCTGGAATGGATACTCTTTGCATAATGGAGACTGGAGCCTTCCTTCTCTCAGGAACCCAGCCTAGGATGTTGTCTATCCTTATAAGGAGTGGAAAGTTGTGCTGGCAGAAAAGAGCGGGAACTGGAGTCCAGCCCCAAGCTATGATATGCTCTCTACGTGATTGGATTATTTTGTTATTGTGTGTTGTATTTTGTATTATTATTGGCAATTTCCTTGTATCATGTGTTATCATTCGTTGTGCGGTATAAGGTGACAAAACTGTACATTTTACTCTATAAATAAGCTGCTGTGCCTTGGGCAGGCAGTTGATAGAGTGTAAGCACCCCTTTTGTTTGTGATGTAATAAAGTATACTCATTGATAGAACACTACTAATACTTTTGAGTCGAGTACTCTGTGCAGTTGCTAGCGTTTGTGGATGTTGACATTGAAGTGAGTGGAGGGAGAGAAGTGGAGAATCCGTTGTGTTAGATAATAGAGGACGCAAATCTATTACATTGGTCGCAACAGTGGGATATCTGAAGAACAAGGAT
The DNA here is from genome assembly GCA_945261195.1 of Cryptosula pallasiana. Lineage (NCBI taxonomy): Eukaryota > Metazoa > Bryozoa > Gymnolaemata > Cheilostomatida > Cryptosulidae > Cryptosula > Cryptosula pallasiana. Next base: position 52,265,969 of record OX183132.1, on the reverse strand, counting down.
ACAACAGACAAAGAGAGAGAAAGAAGGTAAGAAGCAAGAAGATATAGATAGAGAAGATAGAGAGAGAAAGAAGAAAGAAAATAAGGTGACAATATAAGAAGATTGCAAGAAACTAAAGCAGAAAGAAGAGCTAAGAACTACACCCAGCCTGTTCACCCTGCTTACCGCCATCTTCCCCTCACCCCTAAGTTACCTTGACCCTGTATACCCTGTATACCCTGTATACCCTGTATACTACACACACACACGCACGCACGCACGCACGCACGCACACACACACACATACATACATATGGTATCTTGAGAGAAAAAAAGAGAGAGAGGAGAGAGGGAGAGAGAGGAGAGAGGGAGAGAGAGAGGAGAGAGAGATTTTTTAGTTTTCTATACATTCATGTATATATGGTGAATTATGTACATATTTATGGGTATATTTAGAGAGAGAGGAGAAAGGAGATATATCTACATTGAATAAATATATTGATCAAAAATGAATCATTATATGATTATATACACTTATTACATAATAAGTAGGGAAAATCTTCCTATATATTACTTAATTTGAACGTATATGGTGTATAGATTTTGAATGTATGGCATTTAAGTTTTTGATAATTTTTTTACATAAATCGAACTCATATAGCATCTTGAGAGAGAGGAGAGAGGAGAGAGGAGTTATATCTAGCTTGAATAAATACATTGATTAAAAATGAATCAATATGTAATTATATACATTTATTACATAATAAGCAGGGGTAAATCTTCCCATATAATATAGCTAGAGTCAGTAAAGACTAAGTAATACAAAGCACTAGGTCTTGTAATGATAATCAATGCAAAGTCTTTTCCTTTACATCGCATCTTAAAAAATCCTCAAATTAGGTCTGGTAACACGTCTGACATCATATCAAAGAACACTTTTATTTTTCGGTTTTCCCTTTCTTCCCAAATATACAACGTTAAACGGAGGGGGGTAATTATCACAGTTGAAGTTTTTAGCTATTTCAACTGGACAGATAAGTATTTTGGGTTCGAGTTCATTTATATCTGAAGGATCATGGTAGCGAACTTGAGAATATCTACACTTCTCCTTACTTGATGGATGTATCACACCAGTCACTCGCATAATGCTTGGGATAGGAAGATCTTCAAATGTTTTGCAAACCGTAACTTTTGGTGAGTCAGTCACTTGAGAACCTTTAGACTTTTCTAATTCTCCAGCTCTCCTTTCGTTGAGATATTCAACTGTTAAATGAGCTATAGCTCCACTCTCCATTGTTTTCTTATCAATGGAAGTAGTTTGTTTTCTCACTATTTTTTTTCGTTTCCTTACTACTCGCTTTTTGGAGCAGTTTTCTTTCTTTTAGGAGTTGTTTTGCCGTTTTTAATTTTATTTTCTGTTGGATATGATTCTGTGCAAAGGAGCTCTTCAGAAAGATCATCCATAACACTCTAAAAATAAAAGGGTAATATTTGCATGAGTGGCTAAGAGTGTATTTATTAGTTAGAGTATCTTATATATATATATATATATATATATATATATATATATATATATATATATATATATATATATATATATATATATATTTAATTTTTTATTTTTGAAAGCAAAATTTATTGAGAATCAAGTACTTTATTACTACTAATTAGTTTCGTGCAGGAGATCGTTGTTTGCACTCTTCAGGTAAAATTTAAAATGAAATTAAATTAAATGCATGATGCTATGACATAAAGGTATGCACAATGGTCAAAGGATGTGAATAGCATATATATATATATATATATATATATATATATATATATATATATATATATATATATATATATATATATATATATATATATATATATATATATATATATATATATATATATATATATATATATATATATATATATATATATATATATATATATATATATATATAAAT